>CM076402.1:27218736-27818736 GCA_038363315.1 Mugilogobius chulae
ACTATTTGTTCTTCTGCGTCATTTGAGATTTTAATGTATGCTTTTGTTACAAACCATTGAGATTATAGTAATACACTTTATCTCCATCAGTCATAAGAGGGTTGACTACTACTCGTTACATTAGCTTAATTTCAAAATTGCACTGGCTCGGTGTTTTTTCATGCATCAGTTTTACTACTTTGATGTCTTTTAAGTGCAGTCTAAAGTTGACTGATTGAGGAAAGTCAAAGAGATGGAAAAAAAGAAAATGAAAGAAAAGAGCAATGAGAAAGAGAAAGGGGGAAGAGAGAGAAAAGCGATAGAGAAAGAGTTGTAGAAAAGAAAAGAGAAGAGAGAGGAAGGCAGAAGGCAGAGTCTATAAAGAAATAAAAAGGGTGAGAAACAGGGCAAGGCTTAGAGAGAGGAAGAGAAAGAAAAAAAAGAGAGCCCATGACCTTTTGCCTCCTCAGTGTTTCATAATTTGTCTGTTTGTCCATCTTCAAGCTCCTAAACAGACTCTTGTAGCTCGGTGTTAAAACTTTGAGGACGATTCAAATATTGAACAAAGTGTGTGTTTGTGAGTTTGAGCCGTTTTCAGCGTCATTTATGTTTCAGTCAAATGTCAATAATAAATGTGTGAGAGCGAAACATGAGCCGAGAGACACCACAGGCTGTATTATTTACACTGAGACCACAGCAACGTTTAGTCCCGCTAGTCCTGGTCCAGACCTGCATCAGACCTGGATCCAAACCAGTTTTGGCTCAAGGCCAGTTACAAGAGGAGATCCCAAAAGAGAGAACATTTTTAGCAACAAACATATGGAAAAGAGACGAAAAGACAAGATGCTATGACAGGACAGATGAAACGAGAGGAGAGGAGAGAGGGGAAGAATGGGGTGAGGATAGATGAAAGATGGGGAAAAGAAAGAGGAAACAAGGGGGAAGACAGAATATAGATAAAGAGAGAGTGGAAGCAGAGGGAGAGAGATGGACAGAGAGAGATAGAGAGGAGATAAGGCAAGAGAAGATAAAAAAGAAATTTAGAGCTTTTATGACTGAGTTATGCTTTACATTGAAGGCATTTACGGACATGCATAGGGGCTTTATTTGTTTTCTGCATTAAGCAACAATGAGAGCTAAGCTTACTGAAACTTATAAGACATGCTCTAAGACAGATCAACTCTTTTCTCGCCTCGTTTTCCTGGCCTTTTTCCAACAAATGTGATATAATAACCACCATTTTTCTGCTTTACTAAACTCTATAACTGACTTTTAGCATCCTCTGGTGGTTGTTCACCAAAACAAAGCTTTGACATTAGAAATACATCGAAGTATGAATGAATGGAAAGGATTGAAATGAACACAGCTGTTTCATACAAAACATGAAGCATAAATGAGCCTTCTGCAGAACTTCAGCAGCTCACAGTGTTTTGAAGTAACAAACAGCATTATTCTTGTGATCGGACATCTGAAGTCTGATTTGGACTTTTCCTTGTAGCTCCTTAATGCTGAAGGTGTATCATGTTTCCTTTCTTTAGTAACTTAGCCAACATTAGCCCAATTTGACTGATCAGGAGACAAGAAACAAGGAGAGATTAGAAGAGGAGAGGAAAAGGAGAAGGGGAGTGTAGACGAGAAGAGATGAGGAGCGAAAAGATGAGATAAGGATAGAGGAAACAAACACATGGGAGGAAAAGTGATGATGAGGACAAGAGCAAGAGAGACAGAGAAGAGACTCAAAATTAGGAAAAAAAAAACAAACAAAAAGGAAATACTATAGTTTGTCTCAAGATCTAGTGTTTGGTGAGTGTTTTATTGCTAACTTGTCACTGTTTCAATTCTGCCCCAGTGCACAGAGCATTGATACTGCAGCTCAAAAATCTTTAAATAGGCTAGAACGAATTTTTTGACAGTGAATGGGGGTGGCAGCTACGTTGGACTCACACTTCTTGTGTAAATGTATCATGGGGAGACACAAGTGCTCTTGCCAATCGCCTGTAGAAAACCTAAAGCTACAGTCCAATATGGCAGCAAATACCAGTAATCAAAGCCATTACACAACACACACCCCATACTTGATCACAAGACCTTGTTCTACCTGATTGAATCCAACATGGCTGTCTGAATGATCTTTGACCATCTGTTACAGCAGGAGAAGTGGGTTAGTGTAGTGCTAAAGGCTCATCTATCTCTACATGTGAGACCTTTGTGATTATCTAACCCTTTTGTTTGTTTATGATTCCTATGTTCACAACTTTAGCAGCCAGAAAACTGGACTAGAAGAACGGGAGCAGTATCAGGTCTAATACTATCTTTTTTAATTATGTTGAATTATTTAAGAACATGAGAACAAATCCAATCGAATCACTTGTATGAAGAATATCTTTGGTAGTTTATTGGCTAAAAGTGATCATAAGTTGCGCTCACTTGACAGCACACAACATTCTCCAGGCCAATAACATTTGTCTTGCTTTAGTCTGTTTCACGCACACACATCTCTTCTCTCTCGCTGCTGCTCAAACATGTTTGTTCTGTGTGTTCACTAAAGTGCTTTTCAAAGGGAAGTGGCTGCCGTATCAGTGCTGCCGGATGCGTGTCATTTCCTGTCTCCTGCTGAGAGCGTTTAGTGTTGGGCCCCAGAGGACTTCCTGTTCCTGTCTGTGAACTCTGCATGCTCATGCATATTTAGCACATGCTCACAACACACGCACAAATCAGAGGCATTTTCAATAGATCGAAATGAAGGGAAAACAGAACTCAAACTGGAATTAAGGTGGCAAAAACTAAGATTGAACTGGGACCTAACTCTGACTACATTAAGAACACTCATACTTTTATGATAGTCCCAAATTCCAAAAGGAAACCACACAAATACAAAAATATGTACATAATATCAAAGCCACATGTGCAAATTCAAAAATGCATAATGTGTTCACAAGCTTCCACTTGTTATTTTCAGACAGTGGAGTGACTGGTGTCATATTCTGTGATTTTTTAAATCCCTTTTCTAATTCATAGACAAATGCATATTTGTTCTGATTTTTTCTGAAGGCCTCAGATAGCTCTTTTGCTGTCATCATGCTGCTGGCCCTGACATCAACAATCAGCAGCACATTATATCAAGTGTCTGAGGTTCAAATAGGTCAGAGTATCAGCTGATACACCTGTGTGATTTGAAAAATTTTAAATGGAATACATGTGAGGCTGTAACTTTTGCCTCAATCATATCATGCATTTTTCTAGAATTCCCAACAGATTTTGACTCCTTTTTTCTTCAGTTGCACTTGTTATAATATAAACTATACTAAAATCTGTTACAAATCACACTCAGACTCTTTTGGGTGTCCTACTTGCATGACTGCATATATTTACTAGCCAAGATGAGAGCACAAGCCCCGGTGAACAAAATGGCAGGCACTGTGCGTCAATGGCTTTTGCTCACTTCGTTGCCATCATGATCGTTAGCTTTAGCGCTATAGGCTATGGAACCGCAGTTGTGTTTAACCCATAATTGTGAGAAGTGGGACGTTCTGACAGTTTGGACCATTCAGAGCAGGAGTTACAGAGTGAGCAGCGGTAGCCAAAGCTAAACCTTAAAAAGCCATGTTACACAAAACTAAAACCTTTTGAACTGGAAAAAAGTTTATGATGTGAAAAAAAGGTAAGAATTACCACAAAATCCAGCCGTTCTTAAAGCTGTAGATGCTGTTTCTGTCGAACACGAGCAGTTTGTGTTTGCATTGCGATCTAGGAAAAAAATTCTTTCTAGACTGTAGAGGGATTTTCCCGCTGCAGTACCAATGGAGCGACCACTGGGGCTGATTTACAACGTGCAAGCAGCACACATGACATGAAGCCACTCCCCACAGCAGGATGACACTTCCCTCAGAAAAGAGACCACTCCGCTCAGCAGAAGGCTGCAGTGTATTGTGTAATTTTATAGGCAGACCACTATTAATAATAATCAGAAGTCATATGAAATCACCTAGTGGACCCCTTTGACACTCCTGGTTTAAAGTGTCAGAAAAATGTGTTGGATGTGAGTTGTCTGTATTTCTGTAATGTCTCTTTCTGGCAGCACAAATTCTGTTTTATAACTCAGCTTACTTTAAATGTTTGCTTTTATTTATACCTTTTCATCTCACAAACTGACACTTGATATAAAACTATGATGAATATTCACCACAGAAACTGTCACAGCACAAGTCAGAATTATAAAAACATGAAGCTGTCATTTGGGTTTTATCAGAACTCAACCAAGACCGAAGCAGGTCCTCATTATTCCTGGTCTTTGTGTGGAACCACGATTAGTCCAGGTGTCTATCACTTCCCCAGACGTTATAATCCTTAATGATGATTGGCCCATTGTTGAGCGCACAACGGTAATTGTCTTCCCCAGCGCTGTAAAAAAAAAAAAGCACACTATCCAGGGTTATTACAATGTGAGGATTATTGTCCAGGTTTTACAGTGAAAAAAACAACAACCAGGACTATAACAGGACTAAGAGAGAACTCAACCAGGACTGGACTAAACTCTACCTCTGACTTTGAGCTCATGTCTAACAGTTTGCATTCCCTCCATATTTGGCTGCTTCAGATATTTCCGCCCCTCTTCCCCTCTCCGTCTGTCCCCGTGGGTTCGGCGGCACCTGCCCCGTGTCACCAACGCAGCCGAGCGTTGCCGTGTTGGGCGAGAAGCGGTGACAGAGGAGGATAATTGGGCTAAAGTTTGATGTAAATGTGAAGAAGAGGCAGAGTGGGGGATGAGCCTGTGCGACAAAGCAGGGAACAGGGGAGGAGGGAGAAGGTAAAGAAGGGTGAGGAGAGAACAGGAGCATGGTGGAGGGTAAGAGAGAGAGAGAGGCAGAAACAGGTGCAGGATGGAGGGTACGAAAGAGTGTTTTAGGAAAGGTAAGGCTGAGAAGGCAGTAAGTCGGGATAGAGGGCAAGCGACAGGAGCTGGACTTAGGTAAAGAGAAAGATAGACAGAGAGAGAGAGGACAGGAAGTAAAGAAATGCTGAGGAGGGTGAGGAGAAAGAGGGATAAGAAGAAAGAGAGAGGAGAAAGAAACAAACCAACAGGACTATGACAGTAAAAAGAGAGAGAGGAGATGACAGAGAGAAGCAAACAGAAAGTATGACAGAGAACAAGAGAGAGAAGAAAAGAGAGAAAGGAAAGAGAGAAGCAAACAGAAGTATGACAAAGGAAAAGAGAGAGACAAAGAGAGTGAAGCAAACTAAAGTATGACAGAGAACAAGAGAAAGAAGAAAAGAGAGAAAGGAAAGAAAGAAGTAAACAGTAGTATGACTAAGAAAAGAGAGAGCAAAAGAGTGAGAGAGAAGGGAGAGAAGAAAAAGGGAAACAAACAGAAGTATGAGCAAAGAGAGAGAGAAGAAGAAAGAAAAAGGAGAGAGAAAACAGAAGCATGACAGAGGAAAAGAGAGAAGAAAGAGAAGAGAGATAAACAAGCAGGAGTATGACAGAGGAAAGAGAGTGAAGAAGAGAGAGACGCAGGAGTATGACAGAGGAAAGAGAGTGAAGACGAGAGAGAATAGAAAGAAAGAAAAAAGCAGAAGTATGACAGAGGAAAAAGAGAGAAGAAAGAGAGAAACAGGAGTATGACAGAGGAAAGAGAGTGAAGAAGAGAGAGAATAGAAAGAGAGAAAAAAAGCAGAAGTATGACAGAGGAAAGAGAGAGAGAAACAGGAGTATGACAGAGGAAAGAGAGAGTGAAGAAGAAAGAGAATAGAGAGAGAGAAACAAGCAGGAGTATGGCAGAGGAAAAGAGAGAGCAAAGAGCGGTGAGGCTGAAGAAAGAGAAGGACAGAACTAGGACAAAGGGAAGAGGGAAAAGGTGAAAGCTAGGGAAAAAAGAAAGAGTGAGTGGTAGGGTGAGAAAGAGAGGAGAGGGAGAGAGGAAAGAAGAAGGAGAGAGAAAGAGAGGGTGAAGAGAAGGTGAGGAGGGGAGAGAGGAGAAGGATTGAGAACTAGAACCAAAGCAGAACTGAGCGTGGTGTAAAGTGGGAGCGTAAAGTCAGTGTCAGTCTGCCTCAGGGAGACTATGCCTCTGTGTCACAACCAGCCATTTAAACTGTGACAGAGAAGTGTCTTGCCCAAGGACACAACATCAGAATGAGCACTAGAACCAGGCTGATTGTCGGTCATTAAAAACATTTTAAGTTTTATGAAGAGTAAACGTAGGCAGTGCATTGTGGGAGTGATGTCAGACAGAGTTACGCTAACAAGGCTGTGATTGGTTGAGCAGCAGAGCCGTGGAACGCTTTTCTTTCACATGACATTAGCCTAACGAGCTAACGAGGAGCTAACAGAGACTGGAGTGGTTTTAATGAGATGGATAGAGCGTGGAAATGAGCTTAAACACTAGTAAATGTTTCAGAGGTTTGTGACTGAGCTCAGACAGACTTCAAGCCCAAAACACAAGATCAAACTCACAGTTTGAAAGTTGGGATCACAAAGGCAGTGAAAATGTATATTTCAGTAATTTTATGATACATCTCAAAAATGACATTTAGACAATTATGTAAATGTGTTACAACATGTCTTCAAATTGATGAGGTCTAGTATCAGACAAATGAAACATTTCTATAAAATGAATCACCAAACCATATCTATCTTAGGTTGCATTCACAATACACGTTTGATTTGCATCAGGATTTGTTTGCCTGGATAGTTCCATTCAATTGAGTATTTGTAAACACACAATGAACTCTGATTGGTCCAAAATGTCCAAATCTGGTTCAGTTGAAGAGGTTGGTCTCGACTCTTGTCCTGGTGTGGTTTGTTTGTAATGTGAATGCAAACGGACTGGGAGAAGAACAAAACCAGGAAGTGAACAATATTGAGACCCACGTGAGGCCCAGAATCACATCAAACAGCATGTGTGAGATTGAGAACAAGACAAATAATACGCAAAAACACATGAATGTAACAGAAGATGGGGGATGCTTCAACTAAAGTTAATTATGATCACACACTTTTTTTTTTTTCAATTTATTTATAAAAATAACAAAGTTATGAATCTTAGATGGAAGCAAATACAGAAAGTAACACTACAGCTCACATTACTGCAGGGAAGATAGTCAATATTCATCAAATGTTTAGTTATACAGCTACTTGAGCAAATGAAATACCTTTCAGGGCCAGATTTTCTCAAATAGATGAACTTTTTGTTACAGCACTTCGTCTGTCACTCACACTGGCCCCAATAATGTGAGTGAAGTTGTTAGATAGATCAATGAAAAACAAAACTTAAAGTCCAGCAGAGTGTTTGTTTTGGATGTAGCCCTAGTCCTTGATGTAGCAGAGAAGCTGGCTGTCTTTGCTGTTTGCCTGTGTGTTCACCTCTACAGGTGAAAGGCAGATGTGTCTCTACTGCATGGTTCCATTAGTAAAAAGTGTATCGTGAACGCGAACTGAGCCAGTTTAGAGAAAGACACAATGTTGCAACTTTTGTTCCCAATTGTAGTCTGGCTCAGATTGTATATGTTACATAAAGGACTTATATTACTTGTGTTGAATTCTGTCACAATGAAAGTTTTCAACATCACTTAATTTGTTTCACTTGTGAATTAGCTTTTTTGGAGCATTATCATTATGTTTTGTTTTGTTTGTTTGTTTGTTTTTTGTTACACACTTCAATACAGTATCTAAAATTCAATATATTGAACACGTCTAATGAGTCGCGCGAAAATAATAATCTGATGGAAATGGTATTACCTGTGGAAACCAAATGCTATAATTGTTTGCCACTTCAGCACCACGGACAGCACCTCCATAAGAAATACTATCTTCATCAACATCACAAACCTTGAAACATTCATATTTTTTGGCACTACGACAACTATAGCACTTTTCAAATATCTGACAGACCTTTTCAATATTTATTTGTTAATGATTAGTAAACATTTACTACTGTTTTGTATGCCTTCCTTATTATCAGACATTACCAACTTTTGCTCATAGATTTGCATTTGGATTCTGTATTCATAGCTACATTATATTTTTGCTTTTGTAAAGAACTTTTTTATATAATAAAAGACAAATAATTGTATTAGGTGAGTCCTGATTAGAAATGTAATCTTTTGAGTGCTTTTGGTTTCAGCACCACGGACAGAGCGCCAGACTGAGATTCATCTGCAACAAAGAGAGAAACAGAAACAGCCATTTGAAAATAAAAAAGTATGTTTGTGAACCTTTTTTTTATATTTTGCTATGAGTCATTTCACTTTAATGTCTTTAAACCATGTTCTGTTATGGTTCATTCATTAAAAACATAACTTCAGTTCAGTTGGGGTTAAATGGAATGGATTTTCCAAAGAAAGACAAACCCATAAACTCTCCATTGTATGTTTAAATGCCAAACATGTTCCAACCCTGAATATGGTGAGTTTGATTGACAGACTAACAAACCAATTGAAACTGAGGCAGATTTATTTTTATTGGCCAAAGTTTTACAGCCCAGAGAAGATTTTATAAATCTTCTCTTTCTTTGCTATTTTTGATCCAGTTTAAACATCTTTAAAGGTCACTTATTAGACATTATTTGCATTGTTTCTGTTCATGGTCTTCTGATCCTCACTTAAGAATCCCATACAAAAGTCTAACAAAGGCACACACAGTCATGTTTTCTAATAGCAAGGATTGAGTTGGAGCTGCATTTACTGGCTGCAAAGAAAATGCCATAAGAAAAAACAATCTACAGTATGCTATCTTTCCTGATACTTAATGCAACAGAAATACTCAAAATGAATTTGGATGATTTATGGACTTAAAAACTGTGCAGAAGATCTCACAGAATGTAGAGATCTATATGACAAAACTGGGAGATTTTCTGAGGCTCAGAGGGTAACTATAGTATCTCATAGACAAAACTCCAGCTGTGTCTTTGATAAGGAAACAATGGTACTATAGAATAAACACTAAAAAGTACCTGTAAACTGTGCAAACTGCAAATGTCTATGTAATTTCTACTATAGTTGTGACTGTGCTGATCACAAACTCCTCTGCTCCTCTCCACTCTCAGCCCCTCGTTTCACCCACTCCTATGCCATTCCAGCAGTCAGTTCTATTTGAAATGTGTTTGTGTGTGGCGTTTAAAGGGTTAGTATCGCTTTAAGACAAAGAAAGGACATGAAGTTCTCCTTTGGCTAACAACATGTCATTATCCTGCTGCACAAAGTCAGGCTGTGAACGCTGATTAAAATTAACTAAAACTCTGGCAGGTGAGTGGTGCAAAGTGACAACCGGACTGGCTGAGAAAGAATTAAATCAAACTCTGGCTACAAAATGGTTGCGAATGTTTGATTTGAAGTCATATTGCTGATTACAGTTTTATTTAATGACAAAGACAAACTCCAAATTTCAGCCTTGTTGCTATTAGTTACTGCTGTTTCTCCCTGCCGTAATGTAATGGCGCCGCAACAAATTCAGTCACGTGGTGCAGGAGATCTACAAGAAGATAGAAACCTGCATTGAAGAATTTAGAAAAGAGTTTTATTACATTTTATATACGTAAACAGTGGCAAAGTCTAATTGTGAGGGTGGATTGGTCCCCACATCTGTCCCGTGTCTGCGTCTGTGGCCTGTGAGAGACTGAGAATACAAATGCTCCTGTTTGTGCTGATAAATGCGACGCTGTGGAGATACGCTCTGTAATTGGAGGAAAAGTCAGCCCTCGCATTACAATATCCTCTCTCTCCCCCCTTTCTCTCTCTATCTGAGCGTGCGATCTGTGTGCGGAGGTAAACAGGAGCCTAATGGAGAGGGAAGCGTGCACAGACAGAAGAGTTTAAGCTGAATATATGTGTTGTGTTCATTAGAATAGTTCGCCTGGGGAAAAACATGGACATACATAATAAACTATATAGAAGCATGTCATGTTTAAACTGAGGAGGCGAGTCTAATTGTCTATAACTAATGATCACATTCATTTACAAGCTTTTTAGTTGCCTTTAATGGATCATCCTGATTGTTCCAAACTTATACATAATTAATAATTGTGCTTTTGGTTTCAGGCATAGTCAAAGCTCCAGGCTGGGATTCATCTAAAGCAGAGGTGCTACAGCGTCTCACAGAGATTGATATGTGTTTCTCCCTCAAATGAGTTTGACATATTATCAATATACTGTCACTGCACGCTGTTGGAGTGAAAAAAAAATAGTAAATATTTGAATATTTGAAGCACAACAGGGGAACAAGCAAGAAATCAAGTTTTTTTGTTAATCCAGTTTCTACAAAAGCATAAATATTTTGCCTCCACAAATGCACAAATCTCTAGTGTGAGCACGTTTTTTCAACAGATGTAACATTACAACATTCTCCAGGCTACTAATATTTAACACAGAAGTTTTTAACTAAATTAATCTTGTTTAAAGTCAGTTATTGAAGTGAAAAAGTGAAAGGGTCTCATCACGAATGGAAATTGTCAGATTAAAAATGTGTAAACAATTATTTACTTTGGTTATAATAACTTACCACCATCTTGTTCCTCCTGTCCTCTCTGTTGTTCCTGTTTATTGTGTTCTGTCGGAACATCTAGAATAATTAGCCAAATTAAGAACAACGTGACTACTATTGTGTACAATATATGAAATAAATTAAATGGACAAGTGAAACAACTGAACTCAAAAAAGGAACTAAATGATGATGAAAATGTGCAGAACTTAAGAACAACAAACTAAGAACATTTTTAAATACAACATAAAACAGACCTTTGCAAAGTAAAAAACTAATGTGATTAAAATGGAACATCCTCTGTCAATGTTTAAACAACCTGTGTTGTCTTATATGTTTAGTTATATTTTTTTCCAGATTTATCCCCATGGCAACTGCTGTTTTTTGTTTTCTTTATTACTTTACAGCTAAAGGTAAAATTTCATTTAAACATACATTTTTGCTCATCTAAAACCCCTTGACTTGCCACATAAATGTTATCTTTAAGTTCCAATCACATTGTAGAATGGGAAGGTGTTATAAGTCCAGATGGTCAGCAATAGTTTTTTCTTTTAATAACATTAACATCAACAATAATAATAGTATACTTTGCCATAAATGTAACTTGCACCTGAAAATGTCCTGTTGTTTAGTTATTGCTTTGAACCAAATATATTGACCCTAGTTTGCTAATGAAACCACTATTATACAAGTGTGAAGTCATTCATTTGATTTTAATTCTTCTAGCTTTTGTTTTTTAGCTTTTTCTCCACAAATGAGTAAAATTATCAGATATATTTACGACAGGTATTAAACAAAATAACTAAATTCCAAATCAGACAACCATTGCCAGACAAAGAGAGTCAGAGTACGGTTGCTTCTATCTTCTGTCTGTTTGTGGCATTGTTTCAAAAGCTCCATTCTTTCCAGTCTAATTGTCATATTATAGTGGCTTGTGATTAATGTGGGTAAAGCCATAGCCAACAGTATGGGTGTGTATTATTGATGCGCTCCTCTTCTTCTCCTCTGCTTCATAAATCCTCTTCAAACAAAGCTGTGTCTGTGGAGCGAGCCGGGAGCCATCCATCTGCATTAAAGTGCATTAAAAACCATTAGTGTCTGAAGCCATCTCTGAGCTCTGTTTACTGCCACGCACGAGACACACCACCAGTCAGAGTTCTCTTGTTCTGTACGCTTTTGTCCACAATGGTGCCATATAGAGTTTTGTGCTTGTATAATATCACATTATATCTGTCGCTGATATTAAATATACAAGACAGAAATATGAATGGACTTTGCACTGCACTGCACAAAACTGCACTTTTTTGAAAGTGAGAAAAATGACTTTAGTTTTGTCCCCTCTGCGTTTGTCAGAGCTACACTAATGACTGTATTCCTTCTTCTCTCCACAGTCCTGCATGTTTATTAACTTTGTAGTGACTCATTCATGTGTTGATTCAGACACACTAAATGGAAAATAGTCAACAAAAAAATGACCTTGTGTGTAAACTACTGTATAGTCAAATCCATGTGACTCCATAATATTAATATTAATAATGACGTATAGGATTTTTACTGCGCTTTTCAAGACACACAAAGATGCTCCACATCCTGCATTATTCATTTATTACACACTCAATGGTGGTAAGCTGTTATAGTAGCCACAGCTGCTCTGGGGCTGACTGATGGAAGCGAGGCTGCCATTTTGCGCCATCGACCCCTCCGACCACCACCAACCATTCATACACACACCGGATCCATACTAGGCAATGTGGGTGAAGTTTCTTGCCCGAGGACACGACGAGTTTGTCCCACTGTGGCACCTGAGGTTCCTCCAGTTGTCTCCCATCCAGGTACTCCCCAAGCCAAACATGCTTAGCTTCTGAGATCTGACTGGATCAAGTATTGGCATGCTGGTATGGCCACATAGAGATCAACAATCATCAGACAATTGTTTGGGTCTGACTTTAAGCATCAAACTGGATAATACAAATGTACAGCTCAAATAAGATAACCAGCTAATGTTAGCTTCACTACAGCTAACACTTGCATTTTTAAAGCTAATAATAGTGTATTTACAGCTGCAAGTTGTTAGTAGTGAAGATTTTGTTGATAATTAACTTTCAGGAGTTTGTTCATGCCTGTAGCAGTTTGTCTGTCCTCCGGCGTCTGTGGATCTCCTTGGATCTCTTGCTCTTTCAGAGAGGGCATGCATGTCACTTGTACACGCTCATGAGCCTCGCTGCTTCATTCAGATAATACAAAACACATCTGAGTCATTTCAGAGAGGTTATTTTTAGAAAAAGAGTCATTTTCATTCACATTTTTTCATGTAAAATGCAAGCTGCTGCATGGAGCGTCTCTTTTTCTGCCTCTGTGTCGGTCAAACCCACTGATTATCGCCACATGTTTAGTAAATATCATTCATTAGTCACTTGGCATTGTCCTTTTATGGTTAATTGGAGGTGTGGGAGAGCATGCAGATTCTGACTGCAGGAGGGATTTAAAACACAGATTACATGTGCCACCTGCCGTGCACAATATCTTTATGAATGACACCTCTGAACACACATAAAGCATCATTTGTCAGTATTTCTTTGATGAAGAAACAAGAATTTAACATAAAAATCTGCTTAAAATGGAACCTTTGGTTTCTTCTTGATTCAATTCTTTTTGGTGTGTCTGTGTGTCTCTTAGCAGCTGCTCCTTCCTGACTCTTCTGAGCGCGCTCAGTAGCGTCCTGTCGCAGTGTTTTAACGGCCTGACCTTAGGGTGACAGGAGCAGGACAGTGAACACACCACAGAGACAGGGTCAGATCAGAACACAAGCTCCAGAATGTGTGCTGAGCTGAAGCTGAAGGAGGGAAAGAAGGAGAAAACTGAGAGAAATAAGTGAAAAATGGGACACACAAGTCTGGAGAGTTAGAAAACAGATATTATGGATTATTTACATTGATTATCTTTTTTTTTTAGAGCTTCTACTACTGACGGCAAAGTAAAGGATGCAGGGGAAATATTGAAGCAATCTTGCCTGATATGCTAAATGCTTCAAATGAGTCTGGATGATTTATGAACTGAAAAACAGTACAGAGGATCTCAGGGAAGAAAGAATAGTAGTTGTGTACACATTCTGAATACAAAAAAGGATCTTCTTGTCATAGTGGATCTTTGTCAACCCAGCAAAATGCTCTGGCTTTCTTCTGTTTTTGTAAAATAATCCATAGTCTCTAAAACAGCTTTTTTACTTTACAAGAGTTTTAAAATAACTGGAAAGTAAAAACGATAGGTTGCACTCTCTAGGCCTATTTATTTTTGGCTTTGACTTTTGACTTTACTTTGATACTTGGAACACAAATGAATCTTGTTTAAAGTAATGTAATTGTTGTTGGAATACAAAAGTGAATGGGTCTAGTCAGTAAAATTATGAGAAATTACTTTTTAGATATTTCATGGCTTCAAAGTACAATGTTGTAGGAGAGGGGCCCGCCATCTTTACCAGTTGCAACTGCCTGATTCAAACCAAATTAAAGTTAGAAAAAGCCGCAAATGTCTCTAGTTCAAAAACTTTAATTGCATAAAAAAATAATGTACCTGGATATGTTCTTGTACAGAATGATTTGTGAGAATTAGGAACAAATTGGACCTTGCTTCAGGATTTGTTCGGAATGATGTTCAGGAATGACCATTTTACACTATGTCATAACTACTATTAAATGAAATTATGTTGTCTAATTTAATTTGCTCAATCAAAGCACAAACAGCCAAACCGGAGCATTAAAAGAGCCACAGGTTGTTGACCTCTGTTACAGGAAAAACTTCAGCATCAGGACTTATGGCAGCATCACATTCTAGACCAAACGTAAACACATTTCCACAAAAGCTGAAAGGCAGGATTTTTAAGTCACACTATTCTGTTGCTTTCACAAACCATTTGCACACACGGAAATTAGATTAGAATCTTGGTTTTCAAACTCCATTTTCTTCCTGCACCGTCCAAAGCGTCTGAAAACAATAAGTGTAATAATAAAAACAGAAGCAGAAACATCCTGCAAAACAAAACAAGAGATTTGGATTTTTAGTCATTTTACTTTAGATTTGTGAACGTGACTGAATCCTCCTCACCATCGCTCCTCTGAGTGTGTGAGAGAGAAGGGGGGGGGGGGGGGTAGAGCAGCTGCAGAGCTCACAGTGGAGGCACAGCTCCCCCCGCAGGCCCTCTTCATCACTGCAAACAGAGTACTCCCTTATAAAGTGAATACTGTATAAATTGTTTTTTACCAAAGGCACGAATGGCATTTGGTAACAATCAAGCACCTGTCGTGTGACTGAATGTTCTTTTTAACTAACACATTCTCTTTTATACAGTATAACTATGTTCCAGTTTTCCTTAGTTTTGACCACACTGCCAACAGCAAAGTGAAGAATTGTGCTTGTTTGTTTGTGCCAAAATATACTTGCAGTTAGAGAGATAGGACATTTTGACTGTCACACAACAAACAATTCATCAAAACAAACTAGAAAAATAGAAAGGTAAGTTCAACTGTGTTCCTGTTTTTTTCTGCTTCTTTAATACTGTGATATTTTTTACATGCCAGATAGAAACTAATTTTTAGCAGAACAGTCTGAAGTTGTACAGCGAGACTTCTCAGAGATGAAACAGGACATCAAAACTTGCTCATTATTCATTCATTCATGTTTCGTTAAGTGTCATTTACAATCACTTTGCATTGTCTTTTTATGGAGAAAAGTATTTGTGAAATGGCAACACAATGGAATGTCAAAAACCAACAATTCATTTCTTTTTAGCGTAAATAAGTGACAAAAAGTAACCACACTTTTTGGTTGAAGCCTTGTTGTGACATTTTCTTTGAGTTTAAATTGTAAGTTTAGGCTTCAAGTTATTAAAATAGGTAAGTTTAGCATTGGAGCTTGAGATAAGATTTAACTGTTAAACTCCCAAAAAATGTCGCCGTGGCTTCAACCAAAATTTGTGGTTATTTTACGATTTGTCTTTTCGTAACATATTGACGTAAAAAAGACATGAAAACAGACTTATCGTACGCTTATGACAATTTGTTGTATCTAAGTTTTCTTCAAAGAGAGGGCTGGAAATGGGCATTAGTGGAGGTGGGTTTTTATATTAGTTTTTATACTTTATGTTCCTTTTACAATGGTCTTAGCTGTGTCTCAATGTTTGTTCTTGATAAATATGGCATACCATGAATGAAATAGATTAGTTTCTAGAAATATGTTTACGCATGTGATACCTTGCTTCACCACTGATCAAGGGCAATAAAGTTTAGTTGGAGCCCTAATGTCCTAATGTCTCTGTCTAAACTTTTTTCAGGTACATATAACAAGTCTCGAAGCTCATTTTCAATTAAGCTTTTAAACAGGAATTATCAAAACCCAAAATGTGGCCAAACTACGTAATTAGAGTCATTAAGAATCAATGGCTACAAGTACAAAGTCTCAAATACTCCAGACAACTTTATGTGTAAATAGAGCTGGGCAATATGTTGAATTCTAGATATTATTGTGATAGATGTTTTGAAGATATGCAAAGATGGAAAATTGCAACTTTGTTCACGTTCAAATAAGTTATGGTATTATTTAGTCAATTGATCACTCATTACCAGATATTTTACTAGTTAGAAGGCACATTGCAATTGATTCTAACATCTTGTTTAGTTGCATTTTTTCTCTATGAACAGTAATTTAGCATCCAACCTCGAGTTGTGTCTTGAGGGCATGGATCAAACATTTGGTCAGAGCATTGAGACACTCACTAGTTTTGAGGAAGGGGTAACTTTAAGTCGACTAAGTGATTGATAGCACAGCTCTTAAGTCGACCAAAAATGTCTATGTGATTGTTAAACTTCAACTAATCTGTTTAAATATGTGTTTGGACTTTTTCCGGTTGGTTTGAATAAAATTGTCTGAATATCGTAATCGAGAAATGCCAAAAAATTATTGAGATATTCATTTTTGTCAATAACGCCCAGCTATCCAAACAGTTTCACTTTAGATTTTAAATCACTTTGATAATAGTGATTTTAAAGAAATCATGCCTGAATGATAATAAAGACACTAAACCTGATTTTATTCTTATAAAACTAACTTAATCAAAGTATCTATTTGGGTGAAAAAGTTGGTAATAAAGTGTTTGTCCACAAAAATCCAGAAGTTGCTGACTTGACTCAACTTGTCTTGAAAAAAGTATTAAAAGTTGCAAAAAGGCTTTAAAACACATTGCATACATTACTTTGGAGGCTCAAAAAAAAATGTAAAAAGTTGAAAATGAAAAACTCTTATACATCAAAAACCCGTATAGCGCTTTTCAGTTGAAGCCACAGAAGTGTCCATCTGCAGGACCCATAAGCACAGTTCTTTTGCAACAGTCTGCTGACCTCTCCACCTTTCCAAATCAAACCCTTTGGCACAAACATGTTTTTAATCTGTGAGCGAGCGACGCTTTTGTGGCATTTTATATCTGCAGCTTTTCGGTAATGAGCCCAAGACAAAAGCCTTTATCAAATCTCCATTCAGTTCCGTCAGAGCAAATAAATATAATCTGATTTCATCTAGAGGCCCATTCACTCGGACAAAGGCTGGGTTTGTCGCGGTTTAGTGCTTCTGCTCAAGGGCACAGCAGCAGAGGACACACAGGACAAAGCACAGGAGAGAGATTGGATTGGTTAGGGAAATATTTGGAGCTAAAAATCATCAAAAAGGAGAAACAAACAAGAGAATGATGACTAAACAAAAGGGCTAAACCATGCAAGGCTAAAGCAGCACCACACCTGTAGCAAAGGTCATTCTAAAAACCTCATAAATATACTTGTTTTCAGTACCACACTATGAGAAATAACTCCACAAACAGAAACCTGAAACAGAATGGTAATAAGATCTGTAGTATTATGGGTGGTATATTAGTTTCTGTTAAAAGATGCTCATTTAAAAAAATCACTAAAGCTGATCACTCAAGCACCGCTGTTGTCCAATTTGGATTATTGTCCCACAGTTTGGTCAAATAGTGTTCACAGCGCTTCTCTTTTTCCTCATTTTATTACAGTCTTGTTCTAAAATGGATATCATTGATTGTTTGCCTCAAAGTTCTACAAAGAACATAATGGCAATGTGAAAGAAGGTTGTTCAAATAATTTGCAAATGTATTACAAAGATAAACACAATAACAAGAGTATCCTTTTGTCTATGCTGATACAACATGATAATTGGAGTCCATTTGAGATATGTTGGTTCACTAAACATGACTTTGAAAAGCAAAGAATCTCACTGTTACAATGCATTGAGAGCAAAAAAACTACATCTGTAAATCTCTGAGGCAGGTTTGTATCAAAACACAGGTCTAAGGAATGGCACAGAAAAAATGTCTGCAGCGATGAAGATTCCTAAAAGCACAGTGGCTTCCATCATCTGTAAATGTTTGGAACCACCAAGACCCTTTCTAATTATCTGCATTATGGAGGTGACCAAAACTCCCATGCTCACTCTGACAGATCTCATTATTTCTCTTTGGAGACGGGATAGCCTCCAAAGAACAACCATCATGCAGCACTCCACCAGTCAGTCCAGAAGAAAGCTACTCCTCAATTAAGGACTTATACTGTGATCATTTGCAATAGGCACTCAAGGACTCTTAAACCATGAGAAATGAAATTCTCAGGTCAGGTCTGATAAAACAAAGATTGAACTCGTCACCTGGCCAATACTGTCCAAGCAGTGAAGCATGTTGACAGCTTCATGCACTGTTCTTTAGTCACAGGAACTGTAAGACATGTCAGGATCAAAGAAAAAGATGCAATAGTGTACATGGAGATCCTTCATTTTCCATGCTCTGGATCTCTGACTGGGGTGAAAGTTCATCTAAGACTATGACCTTAAGCACACAGGCAGGTTAACAAAGGAGTGGCTACAAAGCAACTCTAGTGAACATTTTGAAGAAATTTGAAAATGGTTGTAACAAGATTCACCATCAAACTTGAGTGGTTCTACAAAGACAAATGGGAGAAAGTACCGCAAAAAGAAGTAGTAGTATAAACTAGTATTTGAGGCTGTAATTAGTATAAATATTGAGCGAAGGCAGTGAGTGTACTTCTTTAGCTTTTTATTTGTAATAGATTTGCAAATAATTCAAACAACTTTGTCATTAAAGGGTATTGTTCCTAGAATTTTGGCACAAACAATAAATGCTATAATTGGAATTGGAATAAAACTGTAACTAACAAAATGGGGGAATGAATGGAATGGTTATGAATTGGTCGTTTGTGAAGGACTGCTGTATTCTCCACACACCTTTTTAGACGTTTTTTGAAACACAAACCCCATTTATGTTGTACAAACATTGCAAATGTATAAAAGCATGTGAGTAAACTAATGAGATACAGTTAGAACACAAGCAAGAAGAAATAAAAGTGCATTTGAAACAGATTTCTGAGTTGAGTGGACATTTCACGCTTTTTTTTTTTTCATCTTTGTGTGAGTTTGTCTGCAGGCTCCCTGTCCCTTTTGTCTCCTCTGGACGTCCCACAGCTCTGACAGACTGAGCAGGACTGAGCAGCAGCAGGACGTCCCACAGGCAGTGAAGCAGACATGAGCCTGCGGTGCGTTCAGGAGCCAGGAGACAGTGCGGTCAGAGAGAAGCAGACAACAGCCCGCGGTGCGTTCAGGTGCCAGGATACAGTACGGTCAGGGACAGGCAGGGTTCACGTGAAGAGCAGCGCACTTAAAGGAGACTCTGCTTTTCGGAGTTTGGAACCATGTTCAAACAGTCTCTCATCATTTGTTTAATCACAATTGCATGTTTGAATGATCTTGAATTGTTGTAAAAAAGAAAATGACGAGAAAAGACCTATCAATGTTCCATTTTCTGTTTTATAATGACCAAAATGTACATGAGTTTAACATGTATACGCTCTTGCATTCTGAGTCTTGTATGTCCAGTATTTCTTCACCACAGTGAGAAAGACAAGTTTTTACAATTTTCTGTTATAGTTTTATTTGGTGAAGTTACAACTGTTATGTATATATACTAAGTAAATATAAATGATAGTTTGACATGAATTAAAAACATGAATTGAAAACATGTTGAAATTAACAGAATTATGACCCCTTAAGCATTTTTTAAGCTCTAAAGAGCTCTAATGCAGTTGGTCCCAACGTTTGTGTTGAAAAATTGTAATACACTCTGAGAATCCCCCAAACGTGTATTTTAAGTAAAAAAGTCCAGTTTTATGGTCTCTTGTTTTGATTATTAAAGTCCAATGCTCAAAATCACTTCTTTAGGATGTACATTTTACTACACAACACTTTTTTTTTTCTTTTTTTCCAAAAACTCATTTTGTGTGTACTTTTATTTGTTTTTTAATCTGAAAATTATTCCAAGTACCATGTTCCTACCTAAGACCCTGTATCCCTGGTTAGTGTATGTTCATGTATTAGTTGATTATTATTTTTTTGTTACTTTAGCTGAGTTTTGGCCCAGTGTATTACACTGCTTGGCAACTTCCTAGTGTGATGTCATCATTTACAGGAAGTACATATTTAATCCTAAAAACAGCTAAACAGCTATAATGTTTAGTGAAATGTCTTAGCATTTTCCTGTAGTCGAAGTTATATTCATTCATTCATTCATTCATTCATTTTCTACTGCTTGTTCTCGTTAGGGGTTACGGGTGACGGGAGCCTATCCCAATGACGCGTTAGGCGGGGGAACACCCTGGACAGTTGCTACCTCGACACAGACAACCATTCACTCTCTCATTCACTCACTAAGGGAAATTTACAGTATGCCCATTTAACCTAAACATGCATGTTTTTGGAGGTGGGAGGAAACCGGAGTACCCGGAGAAAACCCACGATGACACAGGAGAACATGCAAACTCCACCAGAAAGATTGTGAGATGTTGATATGGTCCGCCAGAGCTCTAACCACTAACCAGTGCACCTAGAGTTATAAACCAGAATGAATTATAAACCCTTTTAAATCGTTTTTAAAATTTTCATGAATGATGTCATTGTACTTTGTCACGAAATATCTGTCCACTCACTTCACACATTTTCGATCAGTGATTTGTATTGGTGACTAGACCCATTCAAGCATTACTTTAGCATGTTATTTGCCTTGATATAAAAACAAAAAGATTATGATCCAATTTGATTGATAATTGTTGTGATGAGTTCAATATTACTCAAGAGGCTTTCAGGAGATGTGAGGACAGTAGGATGACGTGTGTTTGGGTTGTCCTCACAGAAGGAGACTAGGGGACGTCCTTGTCTGAGCAGGGTTGGGGGTAAAGTCCACCTGTTTCTATGCGTCCTCCTGCGCGACGCCTGTTCACGCTCGGACTATCGCTGCGTCGCCACATGGAACAAGCTCACAGTGTCAGGCTAACTTTGGAACTGCAGCATTAAAGCTGCATTCCACAACTTTACTGCAGAAAGGAGGCAAGTGTCACGTGATTAAGAACTTGAGGTGGAACTTGGAGCTGTCTTCCTGCTCTAACCGGCTCTTGTAAAGTTCCTAGTTCCCATTTTAATTAAGAATGAGAATAAATATCAGTTCCAGTCAGGTTCATAGAAATGTGGAAGAAAACGGCAGACATTTCATATTGTGTTGCTTTTTCTCAGCTCGACTGTCGCCTTTAGCCAGATTGATCTCTTGTTTTCTGCCTGGACACTCTTAACCATCTTGAACACAACTATTTTCTTATGAGAATTATTTGCTGGCTATGAATCTTGAATTCAGACCACACCTCCTGAACTCAGACTATGCTATCTGAACTTAAAATGAGGAAAATTTATTTAAAGGTTAAAAGGCTAAAACAAACCCAAAAAAAGGTTCTCATTCTTTCTCTCTGTCTCTTAATTTCTCTGTCCTCTCTACCTCACTCTCTCTCCTGCTCTCTCCCTCATTTCTCCCTCTCTCTCTCTCTCTCTCTCTCTCTCTTTCTTTCTCTTTCTTCACTCTCTCTTCCTCTTCACACCTCTTCATAATGCCTCTGCTCTGATTTCGAAGGTGACTAATAGCTTCATAAATCACAGCAGCGTTGGTTCACTTGAGCCTGACTCTGAGACGAGCCGTTTCACTTAAGCCTGAGTAGATACCGTCAGTCACACTCAGACCTTTGGATAAATGATGTCATATTTAACACACCTGATCATTCATTACCACGTCTGACATGGCCTGGACACTTTAATACGACAGAGTAAATATTAATGAGACAGATCGGAGAAGGCAGGGAAATGGACTACAAAGATGGCGGTCAAACATTCTGAAAACTACAGTCTGAATTTGCTAAAATATATAATATTTTAACTATATAGCAAACCAAGTGTCCTTTTTAAAGCTATAAATCAAAAATGGAGTGAACTCTATGAACACATTTACTTCTTAACAAGTTACAAGAGTCATGATAACATCTATGTGCTCAAGTACTTTGAAACATGATGTTAGTTTTTGGCATATACTTCCAAACTCTTAAAAAAACACACACACAGCTTCAAAACTTGAATGTGTTTTTCAGAAATTAACTTTACAAACAGAAACTTTTGTTTACACAACTTAGACCATAACTAACTTTAAAAATGTTTACCTTTAAACTTTGTCCTGTTTAGCAAGTTAGATAAAGCTTTCCGTCTCCACACAATAGCTTAAAAAGTTTTCAAACTTGGACAAAGCGGCTCAGCTGTCAATCAAACTTGCAAACATGGTGCAAAGGGCGGGACTTGTTTCTTCTTCTGTGGTCTGTAAACAGACTGAGGAAATCCCAGAGGAATGTCCAGAAGCAGCGCAGAGCGTCTGGGGAAATACACTCCATCTGCATCTGTGGAAATATGTTTTTACAATCCATTTCTACTTTATTATTAAAGAAGAAAAAGATTTACACTCCATCTCAGTGTTTTCCAACCAGGGGTACAGGGACTATAGGGTTATGAGAGCACTTACCAGGGGTCACTTGAAATGATATTAAAATAGACAGTACTGAAATTAAAATATGCCCTTTGGCGTGAATGATACATCCTTAACTTCAGATAATGATTCTTTGTATTTTTTGTGTAATCTTTGCACTTTTCTTTATTAACACATGTGCAGAATTAATAATACAAACTAAAAAGGTTTTATGGATATCAGAGTATTTTCTGAAATACTACAAGTCATTGTATTATATTTAATCATGATTTGGTGCTTAAATCATGTAATACAAGGTACATTTATCAATAATTGTACAAAGTGGGACAGTGCACTATAATGTCATTCAACTTGTGGTAATTTTCTTGGTTTTCTTTATCTAACTTGTCATATGTACTTAATTGAGTTAAACTGCAACATTTGAGGTATACATGCTGAGTGGTGTTGTGCCTCCAAACACATCCAGAACATGACTTCTAAAGAACGACAAGGATATAAATATTTAGAATAAAGCTGTTAGCTACATCTGCTCCTAATAGCTAGCTTCTAATAGCTCTGCTAAGCAGCAGACTAAGCATCACACACACACAGGCCTGTCATGGAACTTTAAAACACTTTACTGTTCAAGTTATACATTTAATTTGTAATAACGTCAAAGAGAACCTCTGGCAAAACTACAATTTATGAAGATCAACAATTTACGTTTAATTTAAAAAAGAAAGATTTCTTACTTTTTACTTCCTGTGCAAAACTGCAGAGCTGATAAGCCCGCCTCTTTATAGTGATAAGCCCCGCCTCTGTAACAAGCAGTAGATCTTAAATGTGTCATTTTTATTATTGTAAAGTGACTTTGACTATTTTGTACCATACATGCTTTACTATGAAGCAATTTTTTTGGGAATAATCACAATTAAATACAGGCGGGGATAGTTGGTAGGTGATGACAGGGTTTTTCTGAGCACTCTATCATCATCAATACAAGATACTTAAACATGTATGAATCATCTTAATAAACTTTTGAGTAAATAACGAGAGATAGAGAACAGATAGATTCCTTTAAAAAACAAATACAGGATACTTGATGTATTTTTTTTTTATTATGAAAGGTGAACTAATTTGTGGTGTTCTACTTTAGCACTTCAAAATTCTGACTGACAACCAATATGTTTAAGAGGTTTGTATAATATTTGACCCATATTCACAACTACCAAACAGATGTATTTTTGTAATGTTTGGGGATTCTCAGCACATAAGACAAGTTTTTGGGGCATACTCGAGACAATAAAGTTTGGGAAGCATTGGTCTAGGCCGCGGGTGTGTGGTGCAGTAGATTCTGTGTGATCTATAATAGAACAGACCTATCAGTGAACTTAAATAATGCACTGGCTCCATCAAACATTCATCTCTTATTGAACATGGCGCTGCTTTTTCCCACCTCCAGGCCACACTCTGAACACACCACAGTCATTTTTCAGCCTGGCACCGCACAAGACTTTTGCAAACAAACAAAGCAACTTTTCATGTTTTTTACATTTACATCTGCCTTTAACATGACATCATCCTTCTCCAGGCCAGCATTTTTAACAAGATGTTGGAACTCAAATAAAATCATTTTTTCAAAGTCATTTTTTGTTGTTATGCAAATGTAAACAGATTACTAATCACTAATAGAAATAACCTGATAAAAAATGTATGAAGGACTTTTATATTTCATGACAAAGTACAATGGCCTCATTTACTGCAGTTTCTAACAACAATTTACACAAAGTGTTTCTTTTTTACCAAAGCTTGAGAAAATGTGATAGAAATTATGAAACCTCTTAGAATGTTTGTAAATTTTAATTTATTATTTATTTATTTATTTATTTTTTAAGGAGAAAAATACTTGCATGGCCAGCTCATTCTAGTCTTTCTTTGCAAATACACAAGGCAAAGCAAATAATCAAATTCATTCACAGTATACTTCTGATTCGATCAGGATTGTTCCTGGATAGTCGGGTTAGAATGAGTAATGTGAACGCACAAACAACTCTAATCCGGTTCAAAATATCAAAATTTGGTTTGGTTCATCTCGGCTTGTTGAATCGTGCTCTAGTGTGTTGCATTGTTACGGAAATGGACTGAGAGCGGAACAAAACCAGGAGGTGAACTGTGACTTGATTCGTGCTGGATGCACATGAGGCAGACAATGATAACTTGACAATTAATACTCAAAAACACATGAAAGTAGGAATAGAAGGCCTAAGGCTGATTCAGTTATAACTGATTATGATTACACGAACATGCATTACCTTACCTTTACCTAACAGCTTAATTCAAACAACAAAATAGCTGACGTTTATGCAGGAAAAAACGGGCACAGATTTGTTCAGTATTTAGTTGTACAACTAAATAAGCAGATGACATACCTTTCAGAGTCAGATAGATTTTTGTAGGGTTTCACTCACATTTGACTCTAGGCATTTGGAATGATCCAACATATTTCACTCGGGTCACTCCTCTCTTTTCAAAATGTTTGTACACTGTCCAGACTTCACACTGGGCTGGGTTTGAGAATGATCTATAAAGCCAAAATAAGTCCAACATTGTTCAGAAGGATCTTCCTTGAACTTTCTCTGTGTTATTGTAATTCACAGCGCCTCTACAGGTGAGGAGTAGATGTGTTTCTATGGTTTGATTGGTTAAAAATGTATTGTGAACAGAACCGGGTCAGTTTAGAGATACAATGTTAAAACTTTGGCCCCATCAGTTTGTTTTGTGAATACAGTGAAATAAACATGTGAATTTGAGTTGGGATGTGAGTAAATTTATCATAAAAAGGAATTTCGTAGTTGTATTTATGAACACTTCTGCAAGACAAAGTGCTTACTTCATCCTTTGCAGATATCTGTAGCCTTTTACAAACTGGTTTGTTTTGTATTTAGTCCACTTCCAAGTAGTTCCCCAAAGTTTTTAGAATAATTACTGTTTCATTTGAAATAATGTAATCATTGTAAGCCTATTGGCCTTGTAAGGTAACTATGGATACCTGTATATGCATATGTTTCATACGTGCCTACTACATACGCTTCATTGATTGTGACCGCTAAAAGAACTCAGTGACATTTTTGTTTTATAAAAGTAGCTCTCTTGAAGAAAATAGCCTCTTGATCCTGGTCTAGGCAAGCTATGAATGTAACACTCAGTTTTAATTTGATAACTTTTATTTGGTCTGAACCAGAACCGCCCCCACCCCCCTAAACCCCTACTCTTACCTCCCTCTTTGTCTCTCCTGTTCCACACTGTTTTTGCGTTGCCTCTCTTTCCTCCGGTGCGCTGTAATATCTGCTCCTGTTTGAACCCTGTCTTAAAGCGCGCACAAACTCGATTACCCATGATTCATCTGCGCACGGCGCTCGCCTCTGTGACTGCGGGCCCGGCACCTTGCTCCTCCATTTTGTTTTATCACATTACGTTTCTCTCCGGGGCGACAGTTATCAAAACGAATGCGCCGCGCCGCCACCTGACGATTAGCCGCGCCTTGTTAGTCGGGGCAATGTGCTTGTCGCTAACCACATTAGCCTAGCGCCTCATTGGGTTAGCATCAGCCCACAGGACACTTCCAATAAGCGCGGATCAGGCAGTGAAAAAACAGACGCAAGGTAAAGGACGTTTTATATGACATCAAACTGTGTAAACCTGCGTACTTTTATTTTTCACAGAAGCAAACGAGAACTGTTTTGTAAAATAAAACTCATGCTGTTGGCCTCTTTACGTTGCATTCAGGAGAGCTAGTGTTTAAGAACAAACATCCCAAAGTAGTCCACCTAACACTCATTCGACAGAGATTTTGCAGATGCATTACACGGACTACACTTTAGCAGTGAGTGGCAAAAACACATGAGAGTGAAAAGGTAAGAAATTGTCAAGAGTGAAAATTGAAATGTGAAAAAGAATGTACAGGCTGAGAACAAATACAAACAACCCCAATGCTGTCAATATTGACTTTGTACATGACTAGTAAAAAGAAAAATCAGGTAAATTGTGATTAAAACAGTGAAGACTCATCTCACAATTCTTGCTGACACTGATTTTGGGATCACATACAAACACATCACTCTCACAAGGAAAACACAACTTTTGATGGTGAAAGACACCATCAAAACACAAAGGGAAAAATGTGTGTAGTTTAGGTTCTATCATCTCACTCTTTTAGGCTGCATTCACAATACAAACTGAACCGAACTCGGCTCGATTGGGAACCAACAAGTATCTTGTTCTAAACTGGCCCAGTTCACGTTCACAATACACTTTTACCAATCGAAACAGTGTGGTAGAGACACATCTGCCTTTTGTTCGAAGAGGTGCTGAGGAACAGAAACACAGGCAAAAAGGCAAAGAAGACACCCAGCTTCTCTACTACATCAGCAACTAAGGCTACATCCAAAACAAACACTTTGCTAGTTTTTGTATTTTTGTTTTTATGGATCTATCCAACCCGATTTCACAAGAAAGCATTCAAATACTACGACATTACAGGACATGTAAATTTTGTATGATTAGCACGTTTTTTGTTTTTTTTTGCGTAAATCCCACGCCTCAGCCCTAATTTTATCCAATTTAGTAACTTGATGCTAAACGTGCTCGTTACACTTCAAGAAAATGTCTCCACATGGCTGCAACCAAAACTCATGTGAAATCTTGTGTCATGTTTATGCTTTGTTCATATTGTGCTATCTACGGATTAACATAAGTACTTAAAAAAGGCATAAATTGCGTTGTTATTTTTATAAATAGCAAGACAAAACAGCAATTATAACTGAATCAGTCACTGTCCTCTTGTTTGTTTTGATTCTGAGCTTGTCTCAGCACAGCTCACGTCACTGTTCACTTTCTCGATTTGTTCCGTACTTCAGAGCTTGATTCAATTGATCTGATACCAACCTTCTCAACTTGACCAGATTTTGCAATTTAGCCCGGATCAGAATTTGTTTGTGGGTTTACAATCACTTAATCGAACCGAACTTTCCAGGCAAACAAATCCTGATCCGAATCAAAAGTGTATTGTGAATACAGCCTTATTACGCTATACTAACATTTCAAACCAAACTGCACTTGATTCTTGATACTAATGTTATACCTCACTGTTCTGATGTTCTTTGTTCAACATTTTGATCTTAAATTGGCATTTAGTAGCCCATATCATAACATTTTTTAATTCATTGTTTTTTTATTGCCCACAGTGACATTAAATATAATTCAAGTGACATTTAAAAAAGTCTTACTACTAAAGTCTTCGATTTCTTTTGTCCAAACTTGGAGCTGCCTTTGGAAAAACTGGCTCCCCCCACATTCAATAGTCTAAATAATGAGGACAGTGCAGAACCTCAACAGGCCAGTAACTTCCTGTTTTATAAAAATTACCTTAAACAATCTTCATTTTAACTGCCAAATATTTGTGTAAAATATTATTGGTGTGGAGGATGTAGTAATAATTACCGAGAAATGAACCCCCTTGCATTTAAACAGTGAAATGTATAATATTAAAATATTTTGTCAGCGTTTTTTTAGTGGCAACAGTAAAAGCTTTTTCTTATTTTGTTCGTGGACTTCCTGTACTCTTCCTGTGCGTTGTGCTGTCAGCCTCATAAACGTGATGCCATTTTGTGTCACACCACGGTCAAAAAAGGTTTTTTGTTTCAAACAGTTTGTGTTTTTTGGTGTGGAGTAGCCCAGTGTGAACTGTCAGCGTTTTTAGTCAAACAAAAATAACATTTATGGAGTTGTTTTGGTGAGAGGACAGTTTATGTAAATGTACGCAAACACAACAGTTACATCATGCTGTTTTTATGGGAAAAGTCAGAATCAGCATCTAAAATAAATAAATATAACATGGATGAGAGAAGTGCTTAGGAATATTTCTTATACATGTAATTAAGCATTTGAAGGTTTCTTAAATGTGTTCATGTGACATCATAACATTCTTCAAGCCAATACAGATCAAAACAAATCAAATTAGTTTAAGTTTGAGATGTAAATTGTGTCAAGTTTTTGCTTCTCTTTCAGCATTGTACAGGGAGAGTAGGCAAAAGAAAAAATATATACTTTGTTCAATTTTAAATATGCAGCCCGATCTTGCCCTTTTGTCTTAGCCGGTCTTAGCCTTGGTCTTAATTATTCCTCTGTTGGCCACTAGTGGCTCTCTCCAAGCTCTATGCACTGTCAGTATAGAAGGTGTGGCTCCAGCCAGATGTGAGGGTGAAGTTTTTTTCATTGAACCAGACACATGCTCACGCCTGTGACAAGTGAGCAGCTGCTTTAGGATTACAGGCAAAAGTGAACTGTAGCAGCAGCTTCAGTTTGGAAAAAAACTGTAATAATAGAAATCTATTTGGTGGAAGTCTTTTTACTTGACAGACTTTAACAACTTTGTCTAAAAATGTGTCTTTTCTTTTACATAAAGCTTGTTGACTTAATAAAAAAGATAATCAGATGTGAGAGTGAACATGGGTCAGTGTGAATGGTATGGAAAGGCCAAAGAGGCCATCATGTATTTTTTAAACCATTTTTATGTGTCAACACGATAAAAAAATGTTGGCCTCATTTTTAGACAAAGTTGTTAAAGTCTGTCAAGTAAATAGACTTTCACCAAATAGATTTCTATTATTGCAGTTTTTGTTTTGTTTTTTCAAACTGAAGCTGCTGCTACAGTTCTCTTTTCCTGTGATCCTAAAGCAGCTGCTCACTTGTCACAGGCGTGAGCATGTGTCAGGTTCAATGAAAAAAACTGCACCCTCACATCTGGCTGGAGCCACACCTTCTACACTGACAGTGTATAGAGCTTGGAGAGAGCCACTAGTGGCCAACAGAGGAATAATTAAGACCAAGGCTAAGACCGGCTAAGACAAAAGGGCAAGATCGGGCTGATGGTGTTTATAGCCATGCTCTTCTCTAATTGGGGGACTAGATTGCTGCAAAGATGCTAAGGTAAATTGTAAAAATTATTATGTTTGCTTCTTGACTTAGTTTGAGTGCAGAAAGGTGTAAACTCCAGTCTTTTGAAGACAAATAAGATCCAAATTAAATAAAATGTGTTTGTTGATAGTTATTTCATTAATTTGTCTATGCAAGAAATTCATTTTCTGACTGCTTAGTTGGTTAGAAAAAAAATTTGGACATCGAACACAAGTATAGAGGGATTATTAGTTGACTTTCCGTCCGTCTAGTTGGCTGGGGAAACTTCTTTGATAAAAATAACTAAAGAGTTAGAGGGACAAGAGTTAGCTGTTTCGATCAGGTCTGAACCAGGATGATGGACTTCTGAAGCTTGAGACAGTATTTTTCACTGCGTTTTTTTTCACTCACCTGAATGAAAAAATAAAATAAATAAAATGAAATAACATTTAAGATTTTCATTTGGTCAATTTCACTGTGTTGGTTTCAGATTTTTTTTTTTTTTACGATGGTGTGGTGTGGTCTTTTTTGTTGGTGTTCGAGGTCTTATGATGGTTTTATAACATCTTAAATGTAGTTGTGAATTTATGCAGAAACCTCGTAAGTGTCCAGTGAATCAGATGTCCTCATGAGGCAGTGTTTTTTCTTTTGATGACTCAGTGGCTCATGTTGTGAATATTTCATGTTTTTATCAAACTCTGACCTGCAGCGATGGCTCACAATAAGATTGCTCCAGACCAGAACTGAGACCAGGGGTCAGATTTATAAAGCTTGCTTGCACCGTGCACAGTACATAGGTCACCCTCTACGCCAACTGTGGTCTTTAGAAAAGTTGCGCTAGGTACAGAATTTTGCTTTGTGCAAATTGGACCCTGGCGAGTGATGTACAGAAAGTCTGCACACATGAGGAAAAGAAGACACACGTAGAGAGAAGCATAAGTGAAGACAGTTTAAGAAAGTGTTTGATGCAGGAAGTCATCCTTCTCTGCTTTTGAGATAAAACTGTTTGTTCTTGACCACGCCTCCTGTCGCTCAATTTGTTCTTCTTCATTGTTGTGTCTCATTACTTTATTGGCTGCACGTCTGGGACATGCTTTACTCAAACACACATAAGATGAAAGTAAGTGTTACTGACCACTTCCGGCTCTGACACTCTGATCCAGTCTTGTGGTCTAAATCCCACAAAGCACCAGCCTTGGTGAGTTTTTTTCTCTCTGTGACTATTACTCTCATCTGTCTCTGGGACAGTTACAAACGAGGGGCAGAATTATTGAAGTCGTCAGTGTAATTACAGATGTGTCCCGGCCTCAGACACTTTGGATTATTCACAAGTGCATTTGTCTGCTCTGCTCTCGCCTCCTGCAGCTCACCATAAAGACAAACGGCCTTTTGCACACACAGGTTCTATCTTACACAAAACTGACTCCTGTGAGCTTGTAGTCGTGCTATAAGATTGTCAGATTAACAAAGACATACACAAAGTTGTATTTTTCTCATCTACACTTGTTTGGTAGTTATCCATGTCTCCAAAATGTTCTGTTCAGTTTCAAAGTTAATAGTTTTAGCTACAACTTTTTTACTCAACAACTTGTGCTAAGTGTAATACAGGCCATTTAAAGCTCTGATTCTGTTATTTCTGCTGAAGTGAGAAAATATGTCTGAAAATATGAATTTAGTGTTCCAAACACATTCATGGGAGATCGAGTCATCTTGTCATACTCCCATGAATTAAACGTTGTTTCTGTTTTTGAGGTCTGCACAAAACGTATCTTTGCTTTCATGAAGAATCTCAGATCAGAAAACAGACATCAGTCCTAAAATTAGAAAAGAATCATCTTCTCTATCATTCAATCATCTTCTTCTCTATACTCTAACCTAGTTTTAAAGCTGCTGCTTAAGTGAGTTTGACATAAAATGTGAAGAAATGACCTAAACATGTCTTAATGAATACCTAATTTCATTTGCACATTCACAGATACTTGCTTTATGAATAACACTGACATTTTATTTCGTCAGCATCAGTATCTCGTTACTTCAATGTCAACACTATTATCTTCAATCTGTAAGTCGGATGTAATCATTAGCACTGGTGAGTGTGACAACAGTAAAGCCTTTTGCACCACAGGAGCTTTTGGCCCAAAATGGCCTGAGGAACACTATTGTTAGATCGCATCATTAGGTTCTAACCTGTTGTAAGGAACTTTACTTTACAATTGGCAAAGCCAAGTGATGGCGACTCTTAAAATGTAGAAAAGAACCAATCGCTTTGTGCACATTTTTTTTATGATTATTTATATTTTTATTAATCTTGTTTAGTTTTGTATTGTAATTTTGTTGCATCTTTTTCTGCTTTGTAAAGCACTTTGAATTGCTTTGTGTATGATTTGTGCCATACAAATAAATTTGCCTTGTTTATTTATTTATTTAAAGGACAATATGCAGTTACATTAAAAAGATGGCTGCACCAGATTTAGCAGCAAGCTAATCTCCATCTGTAGTCCTTCAAAGACAGACAACATAAAACGTAAAACATACATATTTATTTTACAACAAAACCAGAAGATACAGTGTGCAATGTCAGCTACAGTACAATATAAAGAGATAAGTGCAAATAGTAACAACAAAAGTGCAAAAACAGCTGTGTGCAAAGTTATACATTTGTACCTGGAATAGTATTTAAAGTGCAAGAATATAGCTGCCAGATGATACCCACGAGGGCAACATCTGACAGCTCTGTACCTGATGGTATTGCAAATTTAAGCGGAAATTATTACAATATTGGTCTGGTAATCTGATAGCCACCAGATGATACCCACGAGGATAACATCTGATGGCAAATACCCGTCTGGTATTGTTAATTTGAGCAAGTTTGGTGCTCAAGTATCCATGTTTTGACAGCCCACGAGAAGCTATAAAAATCAGCCATATTCTTAAGATTGTCTGGCATTCCTGTCCATTCCTTGATGCCTTTTTTGCATAAAGGCTTTGAGGGATGGTCAAATGGTGAAAATTAATAAAAATCTTTGTCCTATTGGACCCAGTAGCTTTTTACAGTATTTTTCAATTTGTTCCACCATCTGATAAAAAATAAACTACCAAGCTCCTGTAAAGATAAAAAAAAAAAGTTCTGGGACGTATAAGACACTACATTCAAAATAAAGTAAGTGGTCAAATCATTCTCAGCTTTTAAAGAGTTATCGTCAAAACTCTAAATATTGTTATTCAGGCCCTAATTGAGAAAAGATCAGCTTTAATACTCTGCACAATTACTGAAGAACATTTAGGCGGAAATTAGATTATGTTTTTCTTCTGTGCAGAGCTTGTTCTCACTTATGATTAGAGTTAATCAGGCATCAAGGATTAAAACTACAGAACCTCAGCTTTACAAAGAGTCCAGCCAATTGTTGTTTTTGTCTCTCCAAAGTGTTCAGAAACTCTTTCAGTTTGAATTTGAGAAGATTTTAGTCAGACGTTTTTGGGTAAATAGGCTGGAGTGATAACATGTTTCCAATGACGCACATTCACACGTTTTTTAGGAATGTTGGATTTTACAGAAAACACCCTAATGAATCCTAGCAAGAAGATGTGGAGATGCTAATAAATCCGACTTGTAATGAAATCTTCACAATCTTCTAACAGACGTAACGTTGAGAGAAGGAAGAGTTTCATTCATTTGAACAAGTCGGATTAAATGAAGTGACATTGGTGTGTAGCTGGTGTTTTGTGAAGCTAAATGTGTGTTCATTTGCCTCCACATCACATCAGCAGCTCCATCTGCTCACAGCCTTTATGAGTAATTATACAGATTATCCTCCACCTGTTCTCTGTCAAAAAGCGGCTCAAACATCACCCAAATGTGCCCAGAATGTGCCAAACTGTGCCAAAGCAGCGGCGTTTCCCTTTGGCGCTGCAGGTGCCACCACGAGACGAGGCCAAAGCAGAGCAGCAGATGTTTCACACAGAGACATGGAAACTGTGTTGCTTTTAAAGACATAAATGTTTAGTATGGAGATTTGATGTTGTTTTTTTGTTAGTTTTTTTCATTTGCTTCTGGCTCCTACTACTTTAATTGTTCACTATCCAAAACAAATGTGAACATAAGAAGCATAATAATAAAATAAAATGTGAATTGTGTTATTTTAGGCTGCGTTCAAAATACAAACTGAACCAGACTTGACTCAATTGGGGGTCAAAGTTGCAACATGTATCTCATTCTGAATTGTCTTTGTTCACATTCACAGTACACTTTTAACCAATGGAATCAGCGCTGTAGAAATAAATTTGTCTAGCGGCTTGTGGGACAGAAACACACAGGCAAACTGCTGGACTTTATGTTTTTGTTTTTTTATAAATCTATCCTACAACTTGTCTCACATTAACGGCCCAGTGCACTGAAAAATTGTTGATTTTACTCAACTTTTCAACATAATTTAATTACTTCAGCTAATTTGTATGCAAAGTTTAATTAAAACAATTTTTACTTCCAATAATAAAATATATTTTGATTATATTTTTTAATGTTTAGATCCAACAAATTCCTCCTCTGTTTGTTCACTGTAGCTTTTGTGGTTCCTTCACTGGTCTCCCATCCAAGTACTGCCCAGGCCAACACGCTTAGCATCTGAGACCTGGCAGGATCAGGCTCTGGCAAGATGCACTTACACTTAAAGGTAAGCTCACAAGTGTAACGACAGAAAAGTTAATCAGTTTGAGTAAAACAGACTCTGAAAGGTATGTCGTCTGCTCATTTAGTTTCATTTTGCTTTTGTTGTTTTTGTAAATAATCAGTGACAAAGGTAATGTATGTTCATGTAATCATAATTAGTTATACTGTAACTAAACCTCTGGCCTTCTTCTGCTACGTTCATTTGTTTTTGCGTATTATTTGTCGTGTTATTGATCTCTCACACGTTGAGCCTCACATGTGTCTCAGAGTGGATCACATCACTGCTTACTTCCTGGTTTTGTTTAGCTCTTGGTTCGTTTGCGCTCACTACAAACAAACTGCTCCAGGCACGATTTAACCGAGCCAAGACCGACCTCTCCAGCCAGACCAGATTGTAACATTTTGGCCAGGATCAGTATGCAAGACTGAACAATCGAACCGGACAATCCAAGCAAACGCATCCTCATCAGTTTTGTGAATTTAATGTTTTTCTTGTTCTTCAAACAGGCTCCTGAGCAACATCATTTTGCAGCTCACAAACATTATAACTTTGAATTTTCTTGAAGAGTCTTGGAGGAAAATGAGAAGGTGTTTTTGCAGATGAAAAGTCAACTTACATGATTTGATATTTGGATAATTTTTATAACCTTAATTTGACATTATGATCAAACCTTTCACTGGACAAAGACTGAGATGGGAACATCACATGGAACATGTCTCATCTTTTCAAACTATTTTCAAAAACAGCTCATACAGCTCTCATTCACAAACATGTTCAGCAACAGTAGTTTGTGACAGCCAAAGTAAAAAAAAACATACAGGAGCACAGTAAAGACTTTGAAATTCTAGCAAATGCAATGAATGTTCTGTATAATAATTCAGGCTCTTGTACATTTCTTTAGCCTGTCTCCGCCTCACAACGTTTTTTTGCAGATGGATGTGTGACTTTGGGGACAGTCTCTGTAGTAAATGAACAGAGGAAATAGACTTGCTTTAAACATTCACATAATTACAAATGTCTCGGACTCTTCCACTGCTGCAGGACACAAATATTTAATCATTAAATTCTTTCGTCTGGCTCTAAATAAGGAAATGGGATTCATAAATCTGAGTATTTTAACACCTCGAGAAAGTTAGATGAGGAAGATGTGATGCCTGAGAGACAAAACTCCGGGCAAAGACTGTTAAAGTTACTGTATTAACATTCAAGTTGATATATACTTATTATAAAAGATATAGCAGGTTGTGTTCACGTTGTCATAAGTACAGATAGCGGGCAAGAGACAGTTTTTCTTTTTAATAACATTTATGAGAGTTTTCCAAAAAAGTGTGCAAAGGTTTTGCTTTTAAAAACGCTTAGAAAATGTAAGTTTATTCTGGGAAATGCAACAAGTTAATCTTTTACTTCACATGTGCATTTTCTCTATGTTCGCAATGAACACTTTGGGGCAGTTTTCATGAGTCCGTGATGTTTCTATGTCAGATTGGCTTCTCTTTTACACGACAATGAGCTACGTGTTCATTGAATCAGCGTTTCTCGGGATACGATTCAAGAGGGGGTTTCGGTGAGGCAGGTTTCAATGGATACACCACGGTGTAAACTGAAAAACACAATACCATTGAAGACAATTACATCACTGATAAGCGCGCACAGTAACCTCTACTTTAAGATCGTAGGAGAAGACAGCACAGTCACCAAAATAGTGCTCCCGGACATGAAAATCTGTTCTGGCATTTGTCTCTTTCAGCGAAAGCACCTTTCATTCTCACAAAGTCTCACAAAGTTAAGCCAACAGTGTCCGTCGTTTCTTACCTTCGTATGCAGAGGAGGATCTCCCTCTTCACGTTGTCGCTGATCATGCAGTCAACTCGCAGTCGACCCTGTTTAAGGGTAGTTTATACGACAACGAGTTTTCACGAATCCGTGACGTTTCCATGTCAAATTGGCTTATCTTTTACACCACAACGAGCTCCGTGTCATTGAATCGGCGTTCCACTGGATACGATCAAGAGGTAGTTTCACCGAGACTTCAGTGGAGACACCGCGGTGTAACAGGAAAACACGGTTTCAATGAAGACGGTCACGTCACTGACGTGCAGTAGCCGCTACTTTCACACAGTAGAAGAAGACTGCCCAGTCACCAAAAAATGTCTCTTAAACCAAATTGCACCTTTCATGCGTCCAGCTTTCTTACCTGCGTATTGCAGAGGAGGAGACACAAAACTAATCCAAGGCCTCTCCGGGTGTTGATTCAATGAGTCCATTCAAATCCGTGTGTTCAGAAAAAATAAATAAATAAATAAATAAAGTTTGCGAGCCGTCTTCCCCTTGTTTGTGTCCAGCTCTCGGGTCCTTGAACCTCCGTGTTGTTTCAAGCAAGCAATCTCCCTTTTTGCTCGCGCGCTGGTCCTTGTTGCTTCGTTTGTCATTTTATTGATATGAAGAACTTGTAAACCTGTCAATGCTCGTGTTATCGTAGGCTGCGTGGGTTCATGGTAAGGTCATCTGGAGTCCTAGCACAACACTGCCACCTCCTGACGCGGCGTACGAACTACACCATTTTGGGTCTATCTACGTTTCCATGTAAAGGAAGATTAGCTCGCCACGACACCATATAAACTGTGAGCACAAAACGTTACAACTGTGACGTTTTCTTGGGAACGTTGTCTTGTAAACTAGGCCTAAGCTGATTTAAAACGTGTTCTTAAGAAGCATTTTAAAGGGGGGCAATTTTTGTTAAAACGTGTGACTAAAATTGTCTAAAATTCAAATGGAAACTGTTTCTGAACCCTTTGGAGCACAAACAATTGGCTGGACTCTTTGTGAAGCTGAGACTCTGTAGTTTTAGCCTCTGATGTCTGATTAAGTCTAGTTTTAAGTCAGAAGAAGCTCTGGACAAAAGAACATCAAGTTTTAAAGTCCGCCTAAAATTTTTTGGGTAAATGTAAGAATCAGTATAGCTGGTGTCACTAGCCATGGACAGGAATGACACTAGGTTTGGTATATTTTGGGTTTGGACAATTCCTCTTCAAAAGCTGAAGCTATTTTCACTAAAAAATAGTTTTAGGACCTGTATTTACTTAAAAAAGTTTAGGCGGAGCTCATTAAAAATTCCTATTAAATTGGGAAGAATTTTTTAGGTATTTTTTATTTGTAAGTTTAGAGTAAAAACTGATTCTGATCCATCCCAGAATGGTTGATTGACTGTGAATAAGAGGGTTTCAATTTGATTTTTATCTATAACATGCCAGGGAGCTTGAGAGTATATTTTTATAACATGGTGGGCAAAAATGAATTAATTAAGAAAAAGTGGGTGGGCCCGTGGGCGGGCCCTCCACCTCATAAGGGGTTAATCAGCCTTCACAGCAAATTCACCAACGTCCAGCTACAAACTACACTTATTTACATGTTTATTTAAATTAAATTGTATATTTATTTGCTATATACGCCCTCTAAACTTCCACAAGGAAAAAAGAAAAAAATAATGAATGAGGAAATGCAGAAGATTAAGTGTCTGGCTGTTGCTGTTTTGAATCTTTGGCTCCTTTTACAAATGTTCAAACAGATGAGCAGCTTTAAGTCACAAACAAGTAGAAATAATGCAAGGTTTTTGTTATTTGTACCTCGAAATGTGTTGCTGTCCTGCGGGATGACACAGAAGACTGAGGCCCTATTCAAGGAGACATTGTCTGTGCTTTTGATCACAACTGAGCACTTGATTTTCAATAATAAAATACATAGTCTAAAGACATGTAGGAAATACATATTTTGATTGAATTTTCACAGAAATAATAATCAGCAGAGTTTATTTTTTTACAAGTGCTCCTGACTAGAATATGTTTATAGAATATGTTCTTCCAAAAGTACATTTTCAGTTAAAACCATATTTTATTAATGTCACAAAGGTTTGTATGACAAAGGTGTTTGTGACAAGGTGTTGCCTGAAAAATTGAAAAATATATATATAAAATATATATTGTCTGGCCGCCTTGTTCATCCTCAAAATGTCAATACAAATATGGCTCCTACAACAAAAAAATAAATGTAAAAACATCACAGGCACTGCACAATCAATGAGCCAAGCAAAAAACTGTATTATTGTGAAATGAGAGAAGTTCAGACAAACAGTGAGTTCCTTTAGTTTGTTGAAAAACCAAGTTACCACATCCAATCTGAGGAAACGATAAAAGTGTGAGTTTTGGGTCTGAGTCAATTAATTGTGTACATTTTTAATCGGGCAAAAAAGAAAGAAAAGAAAGAAAAAGAAATTGATAAAATTATGCTCATTTTTTTTTTTCTTTCAGTGAATCAAATGTTTCAAAACAGTGTCACAGTCAAAAGCCTTATGTTTGTTGTAAGTTGTCCTTCTGGGCCTCTGTATTTCCTATTTACTGTTTTATAGTGTCAGCTTTTTCCACTTTGTTCTTCCTTTTACAAAGTGTGGAGCGGGCCCCTGCACTGTGCCTCAGGAGACCCCTGAGGACCGCAGCTCCCATCATGCTTAGAGGCAACCATTAGGACAGAGGCACTAACGGCTCTCTGCGGCTTTAGAGCTGCTGCGGCTCGTGGGAAATCAGACGCCAACTTTAGACAAACAAATAACTGAACTATGTGGAAGCAGTGGAGAGCCGGCCGGTGGTATAGGCAATATAGGCAAATGCAAATCATCGTTTTTATATTATAATTTTAAAAATGCCGCAAAAAGTGTCAATTAAAATATATAAACAAACAAACCAATGCAAAAATTTGAAAACATTAATAAAAAAAAATAAACAACTTGATAATTTGTGCTCCTTTAATAAATTCTGCAAAATGGAACCACACAAACTCATCAGTGGTCAAACAGAAAACCAAACAATTATAAGAAAATTCCACATTGATAAGTCTTTTTTTTTTTCCAATAGGTTAAAATGTGTTTTCAAAAATGTGTTTTCAAGCTAAATTATCAGAAAAAACTTTGAAACCAGTAAAATTTACCATAAGCAAAGCCATACAAATCCAAATTAAAATCCTAATCTTTAATTTGAAGATGAACATTTTCCAATGATAGTGCAGAAGTGTCTGAAGAGCAGCCGAGTGTGGAGCAGAGAAATGGTGCCATGAACAGGCTTATTCATATTTAATCCTTCATGAATACAAATCCTGTTCTCCTCCTTCACTTTACATGAGGTTTTTAATGAGTCACATGACCTCAGTCTGCCCTGCTCACATCTGTGGAGAGCGGTCCCACTAAAAAACACTCCAAGTCCATCCAGGTAAAGTTTGACTGTTAAAACGACTTTAATGAAGAGTCACGGTAAATCAAGTGTGCAGTCCTGTGGGTCGTCCTGGTTTGGTCAATGCTTCGGCTGGCTCATGACGTCCTTGAGTTAGAGAAAGAGAAAGAGAAAGAGAAAGAGAAAGAGGAAGAGGAAGAGGAAGAGGAAGAGAAGAGAAAGAGGAGGAAGAAGAGGAAGAAGAAGAGGAAGAGGAAGAAGAAGAGGAAGAAGAAGAAGAAGAAGAAGAAGAAGAAGAAGAAGAAGAAGAAACTATAACACAATGTGCTTCTGTATTCTTTCTAGTAATAATTAAGTTTCATTAAAAACACATAAGTCAAAAGATGTACTTAATGTTAAATGTTTTAAGTAAATATTAAAATGGTAAATGGTAAATAAAGTGAATATTTATGTTCTTGACATTGTTTTTATCAAACATTTTTGCAAGCATGGTCTCTTTATTGTCTTCTCATAAATACATAAAATAGAAAAAAACATGTTGTTTGTGAGCAGACCATTTTGACGCATTTCAAGTAAACTGGTGTGACATTATGGGTTAGTTGTGGCGGTCACCAGTAGGGGGCGACGCATAGTATAAAAGCTCAGTTCAGACCTTGGTACTTCCTCTGTCTCTGAAGCAACCGCTGTCTGTTTGTTTGGGCTTTGCCGTCAGGTTGTGTGCCGTCCTCTGCTCTATCAGGTAGGAATCCGTTACGCTTTCCCATTCGTGTAATGATTTATTTTAGCAAACGCTTAATTAGACCTTTCTGTAGTGCCGTGGTGAAGCAGAGCCTCGCAATGCGCACCGCCGCAGCGCCTCATCGCTCGTGGGTCGGCGGCTAGCAGTCCTGGGGTCCCTCGTTGAAGCTGGTGGTGTGGCAGGTCATATCCCCACCGGGGTCCGACGTTGAAGCTGGTGACTGGGGTAGTCGTCGGGTGATGGCTCGTTGTGGGAGTGCGATACGTTACTGCTCTGGTTCCTGTGATATTAGCCTAGCCTAGCATTTAGCGTAAACAACTTTTTTCTTTTATACAGGTTCCGGGGCTCAGTGCACCGGGCACCTGCTGCCTTGCCTTCGGGTTACCTCTTGCCTTGCCTTCGGGTTACCTCTTGCCTTGCCTTCGCTGTCTTTGTCTTCTCACACAAACTGACTGAACAAACAAACTGTTTTCAGAATGATCTGTGAAGGATATTTAAGTGGACTGAAACAGAAAATATGAAAATGACTATTACATTTGGCATCCTAAAATAAATGTGAACCTGCTAAATGGAACTTTGCCTCTGATTCAATGTCAAACGAACCTGTGTTGCCTTTTATTTAGTTAGTTTATATTTATTTTTCCGGGTTTATCCCGGTGGCGTTGTTGGTTTTTCTTTTCTTTTTATTTCTTTACAGCTAACGTTAAGATTAATTTAAACTTACGTTTATTTCTGCTAAATTGGAGCTAAGAGACCCTCGTCATGCCACACTGGACTAACCCCTCCAGTCATTTTAACAAAGAAAAATAAAAAAATAGTACATGAATAATGTACTTACTGTTGCTCAGCTGGTTCTTTGTGACATTTCTTACACAGGATCAGTCGTATCTATTGAAGAAAACACATTTACTATTTAAAAGTGTCATTAGGAGAAAAAGCCAGCCGTATTTTTGAACAAACCTTAGAATCATAGAAAGGTCCGAACACTAGAATCCACACGCCCTGCAAATCACACATGCATTTTATTAAAGAAATGAAATATGAGAGTATTGAATTATGAATGGAAAAATAAGTGTGAGTTGGACCAATCACAGCACGAAAAACAAACATACTTTGGCCTTTTTTTAGAAAAATTACTGAATACTTAGAAGTAGAAATCAAAAACTGACATCAGCCCTAAGCCGGAGGATCTAATAATTAGTGATGGGAAGATTACCTGATTTGCACCGATACATCGATTTAAACATGCGCAATGCAAGTGCGTTGGTAGAAAGGAGCTACATCGATGCAGATCGTGTGACAAAAATAGGATTATCGGACTATTGCCCCTGATGAATCTAGATTTTTCACGATTCACAGACGAAAGTGTTCTTCTACATAGACACGCACATACACTCGCTCACAAGCTGAAGCCGACACGGCTGCAAACGCTGTGTATTTGTGACATTCCTTATAAAGGCTGTTTGTGGTTTACTTTCATCTGAAGATGTGCCAACAACCAATAGTTCAATCTGTTCTGGTGTTTGTCTCTTTCAGTCGAAGCACCTTTCATTCTCACAAAGCCTGCGTAATAACAACAGTGTCCAGTGTGCCTTACCTGCGTATTGTAGAGAAAAAGTCAGGCAAAGCAAGTCTTCAAAAGCGTCTCCGGGTGTTGAAGTCTCGCATAGTCAATTGAAACTCGTGTTCAGAAAAAAAAGAATGTTTGTTCCCGGTAAAAGCGAGCTGTCCTTCCCGTGTTTATGTCCAAATCTAGGTGGTCTGCGTTTTCTGTCCTCGGTCCTGCCCGTGTTTGTGCAATGTGCGTTTTTCTCACGCAGTTCTCGTCCTTGCTGTATTTTCTCCGCGCGATGCCGTCCCTCCTCGCCCCTGGCTCGGGCTGGATGCAGCACCTCTATCGCTGCACCCAGTTTGAGTTTGGGCTGTAGCTACGTCTCAGTTCAACGTTCGCTCTACCGGCCGCACTGACAAACTATATAGGCTTTTTAATAAGCTGTGGTAGGCAGTTTGATAGTAGACCGAAATAAAGCACTCCAGAATGGACTTATTATTTAGCTTTCCTTCCCCCACATATTTATCATAACATGTTGGCCTCTGATTTCCCCCGCCTCCACAGCAGATCTGTCCAATCCAATAAATATTTTTTAATATTTGAATAAAAAACAATGTTGAGTGAATAGAGGTGTATCGTGATTAGGGGGCATATCGAACCGAATCGTATTTTATTTATTTATTTATTTATTTGACAGGGACAGTGTACATTAATAAACATTTCTGTAAATGCACCAGATTTAGCCCCAAGGCTAATTTTCATCCGTAGTCCCTCGTTGGTAGTGTATCGGGATGCACATCGTATTGGACAAAGATCCAAGATTCCCATCACTACTAATTATTACAGACCTGGGCAAAATGTGGCTCACCTCTTATCTATATCTGTTCATCAGACACTGTGCAATCTTTGACCTAATAGTTAGACCAGAATATGTAGTTTTATGTTGATGCTGGCAGTTTTTTTGGGCACCAGACACTCTCATTGCTGCAAGCCAGTGATGTGTACCTCAAGTGAAGTGAAGACTGCAAAGGCAATGTAGAGTTCTAATGAAGATCGTGAAATGATTGTTCCCATGGCCAGTCCACGAGTCACTCCAAACAGCACGAAGGAGATAAGCAGAAAAAACAGTCGGACTCCCAGCTTAGCTCGCTCGTCAGTCCCTCTGTTTACCATGTGGATGATCTTGTACAGAACCACACTGAGGAGAGCCATGTTGACCAGCATTATCATCAGGATTGGGATGGCCAAATAAGCCAAGGAGACATCCCAGTCATCTAGACAGTAATCTGTGCTGTAAAGGTCTCGTGGTGCTGTGGAGGCCATTGTGATGATTGTGATTAGCAGAGGAGCTCCATATCCCAAAACAAAACCAATGATCAACATTTTAGTTTTGGACATGTTTGAGAAAACTTGGGATGTTCTATAGAAAAGCAGCAGGCATGAGACGAGCATCCAGAAGAAAAGGGACAGGTCAAAAAACTGCCAGAAAAATATTACGGAGATACACAACCAATCAGTCAAAGGGACATTATTAATAGAAGATGGAACTAACATAAGACAGTCTTCAACCAGCAGACAGATGGCCGTGTTTATGATGGTCACGTGTCTCATCAGAGAGGTGGAGTTTGCAGTTATGGATTTCCAAAAACATCCCTCAATAATGAGGCATATGAGAATGCACAGTGTATTCACTCCCACTATAAAATAATACGGTAGACCATCATCAGAAAAAGTTGATCCAGTGTCCACAACTGAGAAAGCAGTGAGGCGATTACATTTACAAGTCACAGACTGGTCATTTTGATCTTCAACAGAACATGCGTCGTAGGTCCAGCCCCTGCTCCTTCCCTCAGGTCATAGTCCCAGCTCACACACAGATGGTACGTGCTCTGGAGGTGTCCTTCTTCTTGAACCTCACAGACAATTCATGTGACAAAGACTGGTTCACTTTGACCAGAATAACATCTGCGTTGATGATACTGTTCTCTTGTGAAGAAGACAGGGCTTGTGAGGGCATCAGACGGCCCAGAGTGGAGAAGGTCACAGCGGTGATGGAGACATTGGTCTGGTTTGAGTCTGTAATTGTAATAGAATCACTGGAGCTCAGGTGTGCAAGGTTAAATGTGCTGATGCAGCTTCTGTTCAGCAGGATGTGTGGAGTAGAGATGGAGAAGTCTCCTTCTAATGAGGCTGACAGGTTCTCCAGCACCTTCAGCAGGCTGGAGATGGCACTTGTGCTGCTGTTTCCAAACAGAGACGACCAAGAGTCAAAGGCCTGTTCAGAAACAAGGATGTCCACCGTCTTCAGCACATTCTGCAGAAAAGGATCATTCAGTTGAAATAATTATAAAAAGCTGTTGCATTCACATGACATCACAACATTTTACAGCCCAATAATATTTAATGCAGATGTTTGGCTACTTAAAGGACATTTGCACTGCGGTGTCAAAGTGTCTCATTTACATTTAAAATCTATGGTGGAAGAGAGTATAAGGTATCTTTTTGCAGTGCTTAATATCTTAAGAACAAAAAATGAGCTGCTTCAGATTTTACTGTTAATGCAAACAGAATACAGAAATATAATTCCTATATGGTTGTAGGTTAGTTATCATTGCATAGACAAATAAAATTGCTTACAAGACTGAAAGGTTTTGCTAAAAAGCAAAGGCAAGGTTTCCTTTAAGAGATTTCGGAGGTCTGTCCCAGCCTCAGCCTCGGTGTTGTGAAAGTAGTAAGAACTCAGTCCTGACATTCCTCTAGTCCCTGTTTAGTCAGAAGAACTTCCCTGTCCCGCATGTTTCTGTTCACACAGCAGCAGTTTCTCCAAAGTGGATTAACTGTCTTTAACATTAGCATCTGTATTAGTCTGGATTTGAACACTGAAATATAATGTAGTGTTAGTGGTAAAGTGTTAGGAAAGTTGTTTTTTACCACCTGACATAAAACTAGGATGTACAAAAGATAACTGACATTAACAATAAAACACATTATTTCTAATAATGGTTCTTTACACATTTTAAAATGTACAGTTTTTAAAGTAATTTTTCTCTAGGAGAATTTATGTTTTTCAATCTGTGAAAATGCATAAACAGTTTTTCTAAACATAGTGTTAAATAACAGGTTCCTGGTCTGACTAAAAGAGTTAAAAGTCCTTAAAGGGGCACTGTGTAAAAAAAAATAAAAATAGAGTGATCCCACTTTTGAACACCAGGGGAGCCTTTCCAATGCATGTTGCCTATCTACCCTGCTGACATCTAGCGTCAATTTATCACATTCCGGCCCGTAATAAAACATTTCAAATAAGTATAAATCACAATTGATGTGGATTGGTTAACAGTGCTCTCTTAAGGATTCATGTTGTAAAGAATCAATATAATTTAAATGTTTGTGGACTATAAGTGATAATTAAAATTCCTCTCAATCTTACACAGTGCCCCTTTAAAGTTTTGCCCCACAGTTCCTATGCGAACACGCCTAAAATGGGGAGTAGAATTTTTAAACAAGTACCAGTAACTGAAAAAGTCTCTATACAGTGCAAAAAGGCCAAGTGCTAATACCCCCACAGGACTCAGGACCCTCCCATCTGCACTCTGCTACATCACACTCCTCTCTCCGCCCCCCTCGCCCTGCTTCCATTTTAACAGCAACACAACACAAAGTACACACAAAAGCCTTGGTTTATTTCACTAAGCTGTTGACTTCGACAAGTTCCCACTGAGCGTGTTCAAGTGTGTTATGACATTTATAATCAACATTGAAGCTGTAAAAGAGCAACTCCTCGTACTTCCTTGTTGATTTTAGGATTTTTTTTTCTTTCAGCTTGAATGAATGAGGTCTAGTGTTATTTATCAAAAACTCTGGCTCTTGTCCACCAAAACTAACCATTCCACTGTGTTTATTCATCTTATTCATGGCTAAGCAGCATTTTGATTTGCCACAAAAGAAACTGTGGGTGGGTTATGCTGGCAAAGAGGTCAACAAGAGAAGACACACGTGGCTCTCTTGTGTTTACGGAAATGTTCAGCTCTTGAATAATGGGAGAAAAAACGAGTGTTTATATTTCTGCTCAGTGTAGAGTCATAAGTTAAATCATCTCTGTCACAATGTGCTCTTGACATAAATAAACTGAATTGAACATCTGATTAAAGGGTCACAAGTACCTGCATGAGCGGAGACGTGGCCACAGAACTGACTTCAGAGCTCACTTTTAGGATCTCAATCACTGCCAAGATGGACTCAGCGAATTCTGAACGTCTTCTCTCAGAGACTCAACACTTTGATGGAGATTTTTCACAAATATTGGCAATTGTTCAGAGGTCAGATCCTGGAATTACAGTGAAAACAATCGTGTTAATACAGTATCTTTATTGTTTGACTCCAATGAATGTAAATAACTTCAGCAGTAGTGCTCCCCCTACAGCTCTCTTGTGTAAATACGTGTGTAAAATCCTTGTGTAAAAAACAAACAAAACACAACAGTAAAAACATGGTTTAAGTAATATTATTTTTATAGGGAGACAGCTAAAAGAGCGGACATATGCGCCAAAAAATATTTACAATATGTAACCATGTAACCAGGCATTTAAAGGTATTTAACAAGGAAGAATAAAATAGTCTTTGCTCTTGCTTCCACTGCTCTGTGCTAAAGCGCGCCCTCTACTGACCTGTGCCTGGACTTGCAGCTGGCAGATCTCAGGTAAAACGCCAGAGGTGAGACTGGTGCAGATGGACCCTGAGGAGACACATGAAGCTTACCACAGAGTGAAGAAAAATAGGAGTGATCATACATTATGTATTAATTCAAGGGCAAAACTGTGAGCTTAAACAGAAAACAGTATGTTCTTACTGTTAGAAATTGACATATAAAACTTGTAATGGGAGAGTCAATCAAACACAAACATGTTCCTCTGTGAATATACAGGTGAGAGTCCATAGTGTTTGGATCGACACAAGAAACTTTGAACAGCAGGTTAATGAAGTGAGGAGAAATTATAGCTTTGGACGTTGATGTGACATAAAAAGTTAGGGCTTTAAAAGACGTGGGACAGTCTTGGACGTAGATGTGGACGTTGCACTCTCGTTTAGGACTTTACTTTTTAGGTTCCCAAAACTATCAAGACAGAAAAAGTCTGGAGTTTGTTTGTGACAGCTCACCTGCCAGAATCGGTACTGTTTATTGCCATTTTACCAACAACTATTTTTTTTATTTTTTCAATGTGAACTAATTAAAACATGGACTCGACAAACTCCTTTTCATCAAGAAACGTCTACTGCTTCTTTTGTCAAACATGTGCTTCTTCAGCTGTGATCTCTCCAACAAACAGTGACAAAGAATTACTGATAAACTGGGAACATGAAAAGGTTTGCCAATACACTCACCATTGATCTGTCTGCTATGCCTCTGGTTGTGTTGAAGCTCATGTAGATTGTGTAAAGGTCCGACAGAACTGAGATCTACAGCCTTATTTAGTTCACCTCTGAGGAGCTGCTTTTATTCATCCAAACTGCCACAAAAACAACGAGGACCACCCAACGACACGCCATCACCTTTCAATAAAACATTCACAAGATACACTCCTTTATTCCAGGGTAACTTCCGCAATAAAAGTGTTTTGTGGTCGCTTTATAAAAACGTAAGTAAATCATAATTTTCAATCCATGGAAGTTAATTTTATAATCTATCACAATAATATTAAATATCACTCAAACTCTGGAACAGAACATGTGACCATGTGTTAATTTGTTGTATTCTCCAGGCAAATATCTGTCACCCTCATTTTGTTCCCTCTGTGAAAACATCCCTTTGTTTTGCATGTAACTTTGCTGAGGCAGAAGGACTCTCTAATGTTTAAACCTGTCAATGATAAATACAGTTAACATCACAACAATGTCCAGGCCAAATGAGGTTTGGCAGTTCAAATGAATCTTGCTTAAAATCAGTTTTTAAGATAGTGGTGCTATTCTAAAGAGTTAAAAGCCTTTTAAAATGCCTTCATCCATAAGGCTGAACTGGTATTGATTATGACTATTGGTATTGGTATTGGTAAAATCCCCCAAATGCTTGGTATCCACTCAATAGAAGAAAGAGCCATGGGATAAAGGGGATCAGTATTGACTGGCTGGTATAGTGAACATAGAAATGATGGTGGGCTGGTACAATATCCGTGCATCACTTTGCCTCTCAGATGTCAACAAAAGTAACCGATAAAGTTTAACTTGGTGATTTTCATTTTGATTTGGCCCCATATGTGACATTTCAGTATTTTAACACATAAAATGACCTATTTCTTTTTTACCGGATGAACTAATCCACACGGTTGAAGTTACAGTAAAAACCCTCCTCCAGATTTTGAATGTATTTAACAGTCAAATGTAGGCCTAAAAGTCCTGATGGACTTTTACTCACCAAATGCCACTGAACAGAGAAACCTCATTTGAATGGCTTTATTTGATTTTGTTTACTCAAAGCTCAGGCTTAAAGTGAAGTTTTAGGTCAGCTCAGATGTGTCATAACACTGCTTAATTTTTTAAGTTTGGATAATTTTATTAGGTACTCCTAATAAAACTGTTTTAAATGCCTCAAGGACTTGGCTCCAGCTGTTTTAGGGAATCTAATTAAAAAGAGGGAAGCTGCTGGGGTCAGCACCAGAGGAACGACCAGCGGAGACTGCAGACGGGTCAAATGTAAGATCTGCGACTCTTTAACTGTAAGATCAAACAATGGCTCAAAGCTGGTCAAAGATGGGAACATTAGAATTTTTGTTTGTTACTCTAAATATTTTGTCATCTATTTGATGTATTATGAATTGTATTGTATGTCTTTGTTCTTTACAATAAGAGACTGGGTCTGCAAATTAGCTCTGAGTTCTATGGCCTATGAATGTGGCATCGGTTACACCTAACAGGGCAACATGTTGAATGTTCTGCCCCTTTCAAATAAACCCTAACCCTAACTACAATACAATACATTTATTACTAAATCAACAGAAGTTACTTTAAGACTTCATTCATTTACATCAACCTTCATGTTATCATTCTATCTTAATCTTATCTTATCTCATTAGTCAAACAAACCCATGAAAATGCACTTAACGAACACATCTGAAGCAGTAAGAGTAAATATAAACTTACTTTGCCGCAATCAGATGAGCTTTGAATCCAGAGCAGGTGGAAAATGAGAAAAGAAGTTACACATTTGGATTTACATCTTGTGTCAAAATCCTCCCTCCTCTGTGATTGGTTAATCCTGCAAAGTACAGGCAAATTTGTGTCCATGGCAACAACACAGAAAACACTAAAGTCTGCATTTGCCACACTGTGAGACAAACTCAGAATAAAAAGCATGATGCATCAGCATCGGTTGCATTGACTTTGAAGAACATGATGATGTCCAGGTGGTTGGCAAATTAGTTTTCTTTAATAATCTTTGGCTCCATTCATAAATGTTTTTTATCCTCGATCATTCTGACCCCAAAATGAGCTTTTGCTACAGCAGAACCATTTCTTCACCAAATAACATAACATTTGAAGCTGTTTGTCTTGATGACTATTATCAAAAATGAATTTGATTAAACAATGGAGATACTGAGAGAAAAAGTTACACTATTGGTCCAGGACCAAACTTTTACATTTTCGGTAATTTAGGCTTATTTTGGGTGTAAAAAATGTAACTTTATATTGACCCTTAAATTCACCTGTCTGTACTGAAACTTTACTTTTTAGTTTGTTAGTAAGTGGGACTTAGCACAATGTTGTAAATATTTTCCTCTTCGTTATTTATTTATGTATTTATAAATAAAGTCAGACTAAAAAATGACTCCAATACAACTTTTTTTATTATTTAGTACTTTACCCCAAATACATTGTGACTTACATTGGAGTCATTTCTTGGACCACTTTGTACTTTTACTTTTGTAGAAGGTCCTGATCCTGGTTGAGATCCCTCCTGGTCTGCATAAGTCCAGACTGGATCAGAGACCAAACTGGACCAGCTCATCAATTATAAACTCCTGCGTGAATAATTCAGACTGATTTTTGCTCCAATCTGCAGCAGCAGCTCTGAATAAAATATATTATTTTTATCTAGAGACTTGCCCTGCTACTGCACCTGTCACCCGCTCCTGTCATCTGCACCTGTCACCGATCACCTACACCAGTCAGTGGGACCTGTCTGCACCTGTCATCTGCACCTGTCACTGATCACCTACACCAGTCTGTGGCACCTGTCTGCACCTGTCATCTGCACCTGTCACACCTAAACCAGTCTGTGGCACCTGTCTGCATCTGTCATCTGCACCTGTCACCCGCTCCTGTCATCTGCTTCAGTCACCTGTCACTAAAAGACTTACTAGCTATTTTAACAGAAAATTTAAAACATTTTGTGAAAATTTCTTCCGATATAAGTGTGAAACATAATTTTGTCCGAGCTAAAATTTGATTTTGATTGATTTTGTTTTGATTTTGTTTCGAAGTCTGCTTTGCAAAGTGTCATTTAAAATTAAAAAAGTGTGCCAAAGTTATTGTGAAAAACTGTAAAACTACTTATTTTCTTTCATCTCTTCTACAGTTCAGAAAAAGGAAGATTGGTGGTGTGTTAGAGCCCCCAAGTGACCGGCATACAGTGTTGCAGCAGTAATAGACCCTTTTAAAATCCATTATTATTGCATGACTTCTGAATATTATCAAACACATTTTATTATTTATACAAAAATCAAACCATTACAAATATTTACAAAGCTCATTTCGTCAGAAACTGGTCTTTTAGTAAACTCTGGACCTGGAGAAAAAAAACAGAAAAACATTACATTATTATTTATATATAGTCTGGTCTTCTCCCCTCTTCTTTCTTCTCTTTCTGTGTACCTTTCCTCTCCCTTCTTTTCTCCCTCTATCTTTCTCTCCTTCTTCCCCTCTTTCTCTTCTCTTTGCCTCTATTCTTTCTATTTTCTTTCACTGTTTGTTTGTCCTTTATTTCTTTCTCTCTCTCCTAATGCTGTGCTGCATTCTCTTACCCCTGTCTTGTTGTGATTTTATCTGTGAAAAGCGCTATATAAAGTTTACTTTCTTACTTACTACCCCCCCCCCCCACTCTTTTCTACTCTTCCTCTTGCATCATGCCCCTGTCCCTTTCTCCCCTCTCTTCAACTCTCGCCCTTCTCACTCTCCCTTCCTTCCTTTCTCTCTAGCTCTCTCTCCTCCCTATCATTTCTTCTCCCTCCTTCTCTCTTTTTCTTAACCATGTGAAAGTTACCAGTGTGATTACACTCAGGACTAACTCTCCCTTTCTTCTCTCCTCTCCCCCTCCCTGTCTTACCGTGTGAAAGTTGCCAGTGCGATCACACCCAGCACAAACTCTGCGCCGTAGAAACACAGTAGAATGGAGTTTAGGATGACCTCAAGACGCAGCACGAAAGTCTGGAGCAGGAGGAAGTAAACAGACAGAGCAGCACAGGGAAAGAGCACAAGTACGGACACGCACGACGATAGGGGGCGCTCACACAGATTTCCCTTCTCTCCTGCAAGTACAAATTACAAAGAGTACGAATGAGCACTACAAATAGTTTTGCTAGTGGCAGTACAACAATTAATTTCCTTAAAAAATATCCCACTATAAGTTTGTAAATGTAAACTGTGTGCGTGTGATCCCAAGCTCTGCGTCAATGTGAAATGTGAGATCAGTATTTCTGATTTTTATCTGCTTTCCAACCCCCCTCCATTTTTTTCTTTTTAAAGGTCACATATAAACACAATATTCAGCAGTAGTTGTGCTTGTTTTTAGGCTGTAGCTGTCTTTTCACACTTAAGTTGTACTTTTGTACTGACACATGTGGGTTTGGCTTTAATTGCTAAAATTTAAATGTGTGATATGCAGAACCTACAGTATATCAGATTTTTAAGAAACTGGATCGGTGCATATTTTTTCAGATAATAATATTGTGGAAAAAAATGTTTACCATAAAAGATTCTGAGTGTCTCCAGAGCAAGGAAGAGCAACAGCAAAACCACATCCAGAACAAGGTTATCAGTGGGATATGGAAGCAAGACACCTGAGGAGACATATAATCTTAAGCACTGAAAGGTTTTGGATCATCAAAGTTAAGCTGTCTGACACAGAGTGATAAACGTATCAGTCTGGTTTGAGTTCTAAACATTATCTAAATAGACGCTACTGAAAGCAATCAGGGAAAACTATTGTGAGTATTTGAATCTGATTGGTCTCAGTACTACAGCGCAGAAACAGTCAAGTAAGTACGTTTTTTTCTTAAATTCAGTTGAAAAAAAAAGTCTAAGAATTCTGTTAAAAATGGCTGAAGTACATCTTTTAGTGTTGCCAGGTTTGTTTTGAATGAACACTTCCTCCAAAACGACAATGGTGCACTGTGATTGGTCTGGATCACTATGCTAATTTGCATTCTTCGCAATGTGATCAACTCTGGACTCTTGAAGGAGTCTAAAGCAGCACTTAAACAGAACATAATCTCTTACAAATGTTACAGTATATTAAACTAACCTTTGTAAATGAACATGAGAACTTCTGCCAGATAGAAAGATGTGAAGTACCACTTGTTCAAGTAGAGAAGGATTTGTAGAGGAGCTGACGAGAGCTGGAGACTCGGTTAAGGATAAAACACACAAAACACACACAAGTGCTTAAAACAAGTGAAAGACTGACTGGAAGGATACAATCTGTTGGTTTCCTGCAAAGATAAAGGGAAAAACAAATACTCTGAGTAAACAGCAAATAGTTAAAGAGTTTCAGAAATATTGAAAAAGACATATAACATAAATATGGCCACATTTAAGACTTAAGACTTATGGAGTTACATTGAACAGGGATGGTACTAACAAGTAAATTGTCCATCCACTCAAATGTACCACTCGAAAGTCTATACTAGAAATATAATATGAGAGATACTATTATCTGCTGTGTCAAAGTTGGTAACGTTAATTACATTCAACTTTGTCAGACTACTTGTGAATAAAGGCTAAAGGGCGTGTTAGCATTATAAAATCTTCATGGCTTTAACATCTGGCTATCCGCGCGTCTGCTCATTCTTTTTCAATGGACGTTTAGAACAAGCTTCTTTTTACACTATTTTCGGAGTACTTAATCAAAGTCCTTAACCACTGGGTTACTCATTATGAATTTTCAGTTGCATTAAGTTTGCAATACTTCAAAAAATGTAACCCAGCACGTTTCTACTAATGAATTTCTGTGAAGAATTTGAAAAGTTCAGTCTTACCCAGCGCCATGTTGGATTGCCATGGAAACAGCTTCAGGCGCGTTTTCTTCTTCTGCGCTATTTTGTCACATAAATCGCTGCGCATAACGCGCCCTCTGGCGGAGGCATTTAGCAGCTACAGCTCCTGTATTTAGAAGGAGGAAGGAAAACGTACTTTGCTTTCAGTTTTACTTTTTACTTGAAGCCATAGAATGTACACTCACATTTATACTCAAAACTCTCGAAAGTCAGGGCAAAACTAAAAGACAGATGATGTCAAAATATAACTACATTTCCCATAATGCTTTAGCGGCACTCTGATTGGCCTGCAACGCCTGAGGGTTTACGTGGCAATGTGGCCATGCGCATGCTCAGTTGCCTTCTCTCCTTTCCGGCAGAAAGATGGTGGTTGTCAGAATGAAGTCGGTTTTTCTACTGCAACTTTTTTACAGCCTCGCGTCTTCTTTGTACTTTCACATCGGAGAAACGGAGAAGAAATGTTTCATAGAAGAGATTCCCGACGAAACCATGATAATTGGTGAGTAACTGGCAGGTTGGAAACGAACGAGAAGAATGCTAATGCTAACGTTACGTGCTAAGTGCTAACCATTTCATATATGGTTTAAACATCACAGTAAGCCACAGATAAACCAAATTATTGTATTCTGCTTGTAGTGTTAGTTAATTTAGCATCTTAAGCAATTGCTATCTTTGTAAAATCCTAAAAGAGGACGATGTGCCGTTTTCGATGTTTGTAGTTTGTGAAACTGGTTTACACACTTTTGAGGGCACCTGCTAAATGAAATGTAGGCTACCTATTATGGGTCATTCAGCTATTAAACATTATCACGCGTTGTAATTTTCCATGCACAATGGTTAAAGAAACATTTGATGTCAATGGTGGGCAGTAGACACAATCTTTCACACGTCTAAAGCTGTGCTCTGCCTCACCCAGTTTTTTCATAAGTATTAAACAATATTACAGAGAAGGTTCATTGTCCTCTTTAGTAGAATGATTCAGGCAGTTTGAATGATTTTTGTTGTATGCTCTTAATAGCAACTCATTACAATTTTTTCAGGCAAGTAATATGCTTCTTCTGTGAAGGATCTTTTGACAAGCAGTCTTCTCTGTGGTTAATGAAATCTAGTTATTCTGTCAGTGTTAGTGTTGATCACACACACAACAAAAAGATTTTTAAAAAGATTGCCAACTAATTAAGTAATTAATAATCAGTAACTACATAGGTTTCAACATACCAAGAGTTAAAAGAGGTAAAAACTGAGGGTCAGTTGCAAAATATTTGTTTGGAAACAAGTGTCCTCATCTTGTGACTTAAGCTGTGCATAATGTTCAAACTTTGTATAAAAAAAGTCAGTACATACAGTATTTAACTCCCTAGGTTGCTCACCTATAAAATTATATCCTAAGAAGGCCTCTGGAAAAGAAGCAGCTTTGTGATTTAATATACAGTAGATCTTGACTCGCAAACAGGTTTTAGTTTTTGTGATTTGTTGTCTTAAAGTAGGCATACTGTGAAAAAATCAGTTTTTGTTTTCATTTTAAACTTGTTATAACTGCATTTTCTTGTCATTTGTTTACTCAAAGTGTATTAAGAATGATTCATGCTTGTTTGAATAGTTCTGTATTGTCCTTTAGCTGAGATTGAGTGCCCAGTAAAGCCCTACCACTTATCCCAGTCTTGTCTTGTCTAGTGAACAACTTTAACAAAACCGAAAAATACAAATATAAAATCTGCTTGTTACATTGAAATGTTACAATGAAGAACTTATCAGTTCTGCAGTTTTGCACATGAAGTAAATGGACCTCTTTCTATTTTAAACTGTTTTACGTCAGTGTTGTTTTTACAAAAAAACAAAAAACAAAATATAAACTTACTGATCTACATATAATATAGTTTATTCCTAAATACATTGGGGAAAAAAGGCAGTAAGTCCCCTAGAATAGAAAATGTTATGGTCTTAAAAAGTCTTAAATTTGCAGTTGTAGGTTTTAACAATGTTTGCACAAGTCAAGTCTCACATTTTTTTCAATGATTCAATGAAGCAATTTTTGTCAGAATCTCTGGTGTACTGTATTTTCTGTACCCTAATGTAATACAGTGTTTCCCACAGGATTATACTGAGACTATGGTGGCACAAACAAACTGTATTTGATTCATTTTATTTTATAGATTTTTGAGGGGTCTAATGTAATTAATTGCCTCTACACATGAAAAAGCACAGATTAAAAAATAAAAATGGCTATTTGTATATGCACATGCAAATCCCAAAGCCATAAACTATCTATTGAACTTAATTGTTCATCTTATGTTTAAATTAGACCTTCTATGAATAAGAAACACTGTAATACAATGTTTGTTTGCTGTATAAATTGCATTATTTTTTATTAATTCAACTGAAGCAAAATTAAATTTAAAAAGAAGCTGCATTGTGTAATATTATTGGTCATAGCTGCCAATTAGGTCTTAATTTAAATGTTTCTTGGTCTTAAAAGGGTTTCAAAAGTCTTCGTTTTGACTCCTATATCCCTGCAGTAACCCTGTAGTAAGTTTAAATTTGTTAGCTCTGATTTGCTCTTTAAAGTGTTTTTGTGTGTTGTGACAGGAAACTATCGCACTCAGCTGTACGACAAACAGAGAGAGGAGTATTTACCTGCCACTCAGGGCCTGGGGATGTTTGTGGAGGTGAAAGACCCTGACGACAAGGTAAGACAATATGCTTTTATTTATTTTATTTAACCGAAGCATTAGGCGTGAGTCAACCCAGTCCTCCATATCAACATGGTTTGGAATGTTTGTTAGTTGTTGGTTAGTCTAAATAGAACATTTATCTGCATTTAAAATCCAAAATCTGCTGCCACAAATGGTCTTTTATAGTTTTATACTTTACCTGATTCATAATGACTGTGTTGTGTCTCTGTAGGTGATCTTGTCTCGTCAGTACGGCTCAGAGGGACGCTTCACCTTCACATCTCACACTCCAGGAGAGCATCAGATCTGTCTTCACTCAAACTCTTCCAAGTTTGCCCTGTTTGCTGGAGGCATGCTGGTACTGACTCTTTATTCAGTAACATTCAAGAAGCTTTTAATGTCTGTCATGTTACAGATGCATCGTTAATTTACAAAAACATTTATTGTGATGTTTCAGAGAGTACACTTGGACATTCAGGTAGGAGAACACGCCAACAACTACGCCGAGATCGCAGCCAAAGATAAGCTGACAGAACTTCAGCTCCGAGTGAGACAACTGGTGGAACAAGTAGACCAGATCCAGAAGGAGCAGAACTACCAGAGGGTAAACATTATACTAATGCTAATCTAATGTGATTTCTATGATAATGGACAAGATACAGCTTTGTTTCTTTTGACTTACTGTATGTTTGACAAATTCTCCTTCACTTCGGTCCAACAGCTCTGACTCTGGACTGACGTCAGTGACATAACAATCACACACACTATCTGTGTCATTGTGCTGAGCTAAAACTTAACTTGACCAGTCTCCTCAAACGACTCTGGTGTCTCTGAGTGAAAAAAAGTTGACTTAAGTCTAACACATACTGGGATGCTTTGCCACGTGGCAATATAAGGTGCCAACCTTAATTATGAGCGTGCACACACCTCTGGCACACTTCTGCTTGCTACTCGGCTTGAAAAACACAATGGCTTGGTGCAAACGCAGTGCACACACATGCTGGCCTCATGTTAAAACATTTTTTAACAATAATAAAAAAGTGATGCACCAGAGTGCCACAATTTGGTGTGAGTTAGCCATAAAACTCTATAAACAACTTTAATCATAATAAGTACAACAGAGTTTATAGAGGCTTTTATTTAGACTTCAAAGGCCTGTCGGTTGTAATTATAACATGTCTACATTAACGTAATTTTTGGGACAAAATTTCCGAGGGCCAAACCTAATTTTGTTTTGGCTTGAAACATTTTTTTTAGAAACAATTTAAAATAAACTAAATTGTCTGGTTAACTAATTTCAGGATATTACACCTGATCTGGTGTGTTTTTTTAGTTTTTTTTTCAACATAAAAAAGAATTAAAAAATAGTCTAAACCACGCTGAGCACCCCTTCAGGTGACAAATTCGAACCGCTTGGGCCCCCACTTTTGGTACTATTGACCAACTGTACAAGAAGACAGTTGTAATACAACAGGGCTCCCGCGGAGTCTTAAAAAGTCTTAAAAAGTCTAAATTTTGTTATAGAAGGTGTGCAGGAACCCTGTACAAGTCCGATCTAATATTCTGTTCCAGTTCTAATGTGCCTGTCATCATTTGTTTTCAGTTTGTTGATTTAAATGTTTTGGTTTTTTTCTCTTCAGTACCGTGAGGAGCGTTTCCGTCAGACCAGCGAGAGCACTAACCAGAGAGTCCTGTGGTGGTCCATTGTGCAGACCCTCATCCTGGTGGCCATCGGAATCTGGCAGATGAGACATCTTAAGTCCTTCTTTGAGGCCAAGAAACTGGTCTAAACCTACACTAGACCTGGATCTGGTCTGGATCTAGTCCAAGGAGGCCCACTTTCATTTTAAAGCTGCATTCAGGAGTTTTTTTGGATTCTAATGGGTTTGAATCAACTACTGTCTCGCTAGAGGGCGTGCTCAATCTACTGTACCACCTCACCTCAAAATAAGTTATGTTCACGTGATTTTCTTTAGTTTAAACTGGCTGGAGCAGTTAGAATTCAGTTTGTTGAACAGCTCTTCCGAGGGAATCTTGAGGTGTTCCCAGACCAGTCTAGAACTTGAGTTCAACCTGTGTAAAATGTGTCTGAGTTCTGCTTTAAAATGAAACGCTTTAGAGGTGAACGGTGGTGTTTTGAGATTTTACATCAGTGCAAATGTGGGGAAAAAACTGCACACAAAGGATTTTTAAGATCCCCCAAAATGATGTTTGGTTAGCAGAGATGTGAGTGCTGTTTGATGTAAATGTTACTGGCCGCTGGAGGTTGCTTTCCAACCATATTTTAATGTTTTAAGGCAAGACACGACAGGGGAAAGGGTCTGATTTTTGTTTAATTTGCTTTTTGAACACAGTCAATTTCTATGCTCAGAGGTTCAAAGTTAGCCCTAAACTAGTCTCAACTAAGACTGCAGTCATAACATATTCTATTGGAAAACATAATATAATAAAAAATGAACACATCTTTGTACATTTATGTGAGTAAACTACAGCACAACTTCCACACTGATATATTTAAACGTATGTTTTTTTTCCATATTTGCCTGTAGTGTCTGGCCTTAGCAACTAATAAATGCAGTTTTTACAAGAGAAACGACTTTAGGACCTGTTTATATGTACATAGATATTTTTTATTCTGTACATTACAAACACATTTTCTAATTACAAATAGTCTACTTCAATTCACAGACTTTAATTTTTTTTGCAATGTAGAAAAAAATATTTCCTAAAATATCTATGCTCGTGTTTGTAGGTCCTCAATCTAAAAATTTGTTGTATTTTTTTATTTTTTGCTTAATAAGGGGATTTCTCTCTTTTTTTTTTTCTATTTAAAAATTTGATTTTTTTTTTTTTTGTTTGTTTTGTTCAGATTGCACTCAATTATACAGTTTGAAGGTGAATGGTTATAATGTCTTTTTTATTTTAATAAAACTGTGACATAACCAAGATTTGTTTGAGATGAATGTGGAATAAAAATAATCTATGAGTATCAGTAATTTTATTATATTTTAAGATGAAATTGAGTAACTAAGAGTAATTTTTAACTGGAATTTTAAAATCCAAAGCATAAATAATTGACAGATTAAAGCTAGGGTGCCTGATTTTCACTTTACAAAATGAGAATTTAAATCGTTCCAATTAATTTCTACCTCTTAATGCATGATTAATGTTCACATACAGTTCATTCATTTTTGGCTGCAGTCATGGCATGGACTTCTGGGTCACATTTTGTCTCAAGAGCTGCATTTTCAGTATATATATTTTTGGTAGAAAGTAAGTTTACTTGTTTAGGACCAAAAAGGTTACCCTATCTTTAGCAAAGTGCTCTTTCATTTATTTCTGGAGGTTAATGTGGCACCCTCAATTTTTTGTTCGTTATAAATTAGATACTTACAAAAACTCAATTTAGATCAAGGTGACCCCTATCACCCCCACAACAAAAAGCTTTTAAAGTTAAGATATCAGCAATAATCAGTGCATAATTTTGATTAATTACTAACAGTGTTGGGTAAGTTACTTTAAAATTGTAATACATTATATATTACTAGTTACAGGGTGAAAAATGTAATACATTTGTATTACAATATTACTGTCTCAAAAATGTAACTGAGTTACACTACTGTGAGTTACTTTGAGGTCATCGAACATTTATTAAGACATTGTACAACACTAATCCCGTTACATTTACACTTGATTACTGGTTAATTTATGAAAATGTGATGTCACAACACTTTTCCTCATAATATTTAATTCGCCTTTGAACCAACAGACAGTATTTTAGTGGTGTTTTGGTCCTGAAGTGTCGTTTTCAATAGAAGATAAAAGCAATTAATTTATAAGAAAGTAACTTGAGTTACTAAGATTGTAACTAGTAATATATTATCAACATTTTTATAAGTAATGAGTTACACTACTTAGCTACTGAAAAGTGGAATATATTACAGTAACTAGTTGCAAAAGTAACTAGTTACTCCCAACACTGATTACTAAACATTTAAAGCTTAAAGTTGATTAAACAAAAACTAACAAACGCGGAACTTTCATTCCCTTCCAGTGTTCCGGTCGGTTCTATTTCGTAGTCGGACCTCTGCACAATCGGCTTGTGTGTTCGGAAATTTCACTTCAAAATGCAGATATTTTTGGTTTATTTCTGTCATTCTTTTAGCAATTTGCCATCGACATAACAGCAATGTTGGTGGAGCCTTGGTAGAGCGAAATGTCACGATAAAAAGTCACATTTGAACCTGTGAAAAGTGAGTTTTTAGGCGGACTTGTGCTTCTTTTTTGCCGCTAAATGCTACGTGTACAGTAGCTCACCATAAGGAGCTCCAAATTGATTTTTAGCATTTTCTAGCCAAGTTTAAATCCTTAAAATGGAGATTGGATGTGCTTCTGTTGTGACTCGAGGTTTAAGTTAGCACGGACATTTTATTTGTGTAGAAAGCTGCGTAATTATGAACAGTTTGACACGTTTAAATGTATTTGAAACGTAAAAGCGCCTCGGATAGACTTTTCAGCTCACAAACATGATGTATTCGTCCAGAAGAAAACCCGTGCTGTATTTTAAAGAGGAGAAAAGGTAAGACGTATTTTTGGATATTTAAAATGACGTGAAAAGTTGCAATAATTATCTATAAACAGATATTATTTAGCGAATTGTTGAATTTTTGTACCAGGGGCATAAAAATATCACCATCCCCACCACTTTTTTATTTATTTTAAAATATTATTTACATACATTTTATTGTATTAAATCTTTTGTTGCAGCAAATAATGGCAATTTTGTATCTTAAAAGTGTGATCTCTGTATTTCACAGTGTTCCAGTTTTTTTTTTTTAAATGTTGTTTGGTGTTGATTTTGCCAGTCTGTTTCTCTGAAGAATAAGGCACCAATTTTGTTGAATACAATAAGCTAGTTTATTGTAAGTTATGTTGATTTGTCCTTGTTGATCTTTGAAGGAGTGAAATGTCAAAAATGGACAAGACGTGAGTACAGCAACTTTAGAGAAAACACTGCGTAAAGACTCAAGTGCATGAAGCTGAAAATGAACCCGAAAAGTAGACTTTATAACCAGTTTTGTGTGAAATGTTTAACTGCTTGTTGTTTTAAAGATATGCAAAAATGTATTACTGAGTATAGGAAGGTTGTAAAATAGGTTGGGGAAAAAAAAAGTTTTTGTAAGCTTTCAAATAAGGTTGTTCACATTAGTGTTCTTTTGGCACACATTTTTACAGCTGTTTTACATTTGTTCATTAAACCTCTAATTACAAGCTTAAAGACATTTCTGAGAAATTGAATAAATAATGTGTGAATATCGTAATCATGATATATTATTAAAGTAGGTTAATTGTTTATTTCGAGTCATAATTTTGAGACAAAATTTATCATAGTTAAAAAGTAGAAATCACATTAGTCAGTTTTTCATTTGTTGTATTTAATGTTCATGTTTTCATTTACTGCCCTATTTATTTACTTACTTACTTATTTATTTTTGCTGTTGTCGTTGTTAGATTTGTTTTATTTTACCTGATCATTTTATGCATCTAAGAGACACTAATACTTTTTCTCTGCGCAATAATCATGTTTGAACAGTAGCTAAAGTATGATTTCACACACTTTCAATCTGGTGATTTAATTTCTATTAGTAATTAGACCCATTCACTTTTGCAGTACAACAAAAAAGTCCAACATCTGGGTTCAATATCACAAGTCTTGATATTAATGGTCTTGATTCAAGACCATTAATATCAATAACTTTGTTTATTGAGCCAACAGACTTAGGTAAGCAAAGGAATGCATTGAATAAAACTAGGTCATTTTGTGAATCACTCAGATTGACATCATGAAGAAAAAGTATAATTCAGGTACAATAAGATTTTATTTATTTAAGAAAATGTGTTATGTGTGAGTTATTTCAGTTGCGCATCTAGGAGACCCTTAGGATTCAAGACCCCGCAGTAGAAACACACACCACCCAGTCTGCTCCAAAGTGAATTGGTCTGGCAGATATATACAGTAGATATAGGATTGTATTTCACAAGATCTTGCCTCATTTTAAGACAAGCAGGTTCTTAACTCTTCGCCTGAAAGTAAAATATTGGAAATTAAAACTTTATTTACAGTATGCAAAAGATTTCACACCAATTAACAACTTGACATGACTTTCACTTTGAATTAATTAATAATATTAACCTGTAAGTGAATTGTGTGATGGTATTGTACAGTTGTGTGAATCTGTATAACGTAATATTATAGTTAGAGATTTTGTCTCACCAAACCTTCAATTAAAGCATTGAAATGTCTTAGAAAGTAATTGAATTAATGCATTGTGTGTAATATTGCTGATAAGTGCTTTTGTTTGCTTGCTTTGATTTGTCTTCTTTGCAACCAAAGTTTACAATCTCAGTGTTTTTCTTCTAAGCTAAACTAAGTTTTGGGGCTTATCACTTTGAGTCTGCAAATCAAGGCCCAATACAGAGCTAAACAGATAAGCAAGAGAAATCAGGAATTTAGTGCAAGGCTATCAACCAGAAACTAGAATATATTCAGAATTTGTCTCTTTTGGAGCTTCTTTAAAAGAAGATCATCATAAGGAATAAGATCACTTTTCAATTTGTATTGCCCATTTATCAGCAGCAAGGACTTTCCGGCTGTACTAGATCACTACTAGGGATAAACAGACTACTAAATCTAGCTGCACATGGGCTGTTCTCAGTATTTTTGTCTCATTTTAGTAGTATCACTAGCAGGCGTAGCCTGACACTGTCTGGCTGATCTGATTGGCCTCTGTTAAGGTTTTAAGGCAAATTTGATTGAAAATCAGGCCTAAACTCTTCTAGTGCAGAATATCTAAGCTATAAGTCTGTACTAGAACTGTAGCAGAGCTAAAGCAGGACTAACCAAACCCTCTTATGCGCAGGTTTCCTCTGAGTCTGTGGCGGTGCTCTCGCTGCAGTGTGTTCCAGCTCTTCGGCCTCTGCGTGGTTCTTGTTTTGGCCTCTCTGCTCTGGTTGCAGCTCACCTGTTCTGGAGACATGTCCTCATCCCAGCAGCAGCGCTCCTCACCCCCCTGTCCTCCCCCTGTCCTCCTGAACCATAACCAGGACCCTGATCCGAGCTCTTGGGGGCCACACAAACTGGCTCTGGTGGTGCCCTTCAGGGAGAGATTTGAGGAGCTAATGGTGTTTGTACCATTCATGCATAGTTTTCTGAACAAGAAGAAGATACGACACAAGATTCTTATAGTCAACCAGATCGACCACTACAGGTGAGGACTGGACCACGACTGGGGATGTCAAGCTTATAAGGTTAATGGCTAATCATGATTATTCAAGTGACAATATAATCATTAGAACAAAAGGAGAATAATCATACCTTTCCAGAAGCAAAGTTGCAATTTCAATTTTCGCAGTCAATTTTGTCAAATTTAATGCCACAAGGGCGTTAAATTTAACTCAAGCGGCATGAAAATTTTACCATTTCATTTTTGTTCTCTGATGATTTTAATATTTGTAATATTTTCCTCATGTCTGTTTTCTGTAGCAATCATGTATTAAGATTATTACTGTGTACAGGACACAATGTTTGCTCCCAATCAGACTGCTGCGGGAGTCACTCATCAGAAACATTTCATGTTACCCAGTCAACATGTTATGTGCAGGTTTAACCGAGCATCTCTGATAAATGTGGGCTTCCTGGAAAGTGGGAATGACACCGATTATTTGGCGATGCATGACGTGGATCTTCTGCCGCTGAACGAGGCTCTGGATTACAGTTTCCCTGGAGAAGGACCTTTCCACGTGGCTTCACCAGAGCTGCACCCTCTTTACCACTACAAGACCTATGTGGGAGGAATACTGCTGCTCACCAAAAGACACTACAAGATGGTGAGGATTCTTAGGACTATTCGCTACAACGTTACTTATACTTTCCTTCGAGCCCTTATTTAATTTAGAAATGGTACTTAAATGTTTTTTTTTTAAAAGAGGTATTAAAGTCTTATATTTGTTGCAGCTTTTGAATCCCTTTTTATTATTGAAACCACCACTGTGTCAGCGGTATTGCATTTGTTGTGAAAGCCTGTTATGAGAAATTGAGCCTGTGTCAAATGAAGCTACAGAGCTTCATTTCTGTCAGTGCGTAAGCTCACAGTTAGCTGCGACTAGTTGCCAAGAACTTTGTGTAACTTGACCAAAGCAATAGGGCATGTTACAAGCATGTAAGTTTTTGTAAAGGGCTCCATAAACCAGAAAAGTAACAAATGCAAAAATGTTAACTTATGCCTTCTTATTTTTTGTGAATTGTTGGTAAACTACAGTACTGTTAATCGACTACATCTACAGCCCTAGAGTTTAGATTAAGGCCTGACAACTTGTATATGAAGGGGTCGTTTACACAACAGGTTTTCAGGAATCTGTAGTGTTTTTGATTTACACAACGGATTATGAGTTTATTCGATCTTTATCCATTCTTAGCTCTGCTGAAAACCGAGACAGAAGTGGGTTTGTGAGCTTATTAATACTGGACAAACAAGACTGTCACCCAGCACAGTCTCAGTCTGTGCTGTGATTGGTGATTGGTCATTTCAAATGAAGCTGTCAGTAAATTATGATTTATACTTGACTTTTGCTTAAACAGAAGCTTAAATCAGCAGAAATGTCCCAGAAAAGCTTATGAAATGAATCTTATGAAAACAGTGAAAAAAATTTGAACAAAAACAAAAAAAAAGATTTTCTTCATACCTGGTCAATTGTGTGTAACTGCAGATAGAATGAGGCCGAAATGGTGTGTTTTCTTGACCAATTTGTAATTAGACACTCCTTTGTTTGTGTATGGCCAGTGTAACGGCATGTCGAACCGTTTCTGGGGCTGGGGCCGGGAGGACGACGAGTTTTACAGACGTCTGAAGAAAGCAGAGCTGCAGGTAAATACAACAATCTATTTTAACGCTCTAGTTACATGTCTGTTTGTGTATAACTGTGGTATCTTGTGATTGATCAGCTGTTCCGTCCAACCGGAATCACCACGGGATACAAAACGTTTCAGCACATACACGACCCAGCCTGGAGGAAGAGGGACCAGAAGAGAGTGGCCTCTCAGAAACAGGTACAAGATCATGGTTAACACTACAATCGGTCAAGACTACATTTGCCAATTGAATTTAAAAAAAAAAACGGTTCATGGCCCCTAAATCAATCGTTGTGCTTGGGTTTACATGTTATTTGGGGTACTTCCAGTACTAGACTAGGCTTGTTGTGTGGTCTTTCTGGCCTTTATGTAAAGCGCCTTCTGATTACACTTTCTGTTCAGCTGCAGTTCACTTTAGATCACTCTCCTGAGCAGAAAACAATGTGCTGATGTGCTTTGGGTGGAAATGCAGAATCTGAATGTTTGAGTAATCACCCATACACACAGACATGGGCGGGGTTAGGTGGTAGGTGAAAACACTGGAGCATCAGATGCAAGACAATACAAGATTACTCAAACATGCACATGTCCAAATACAACTGTAAGTAAACTGATGAAGACACTGTTTGAACACGGTGAAGAACTCTTGGATATTTTAGCTTAAACCATTGTATTATGGTTTATTTTCTTCATCCTGTTTGTGTTGTAGGAGCAGTTTAAGGTGGACCCTGATGGCGGTCTCTCTAACCTCATGTACTCTGTGGAGTCCCGACAGGAAATGACCATCAATGGAGCTCCGTGTACTGTCATCAACACCAAACTGGAGTGTGACCAGGAGACCACACCCTGGTGCATTCTGGGATAGAGTCTACAAAGGACCTCAGTCCTGGTCCAATCTGAGATAGACTACAAATGACTGCAACCCTGGGATAGACTCCACAATCTTGATGCATGGATTGGAGCACCTCAGAGTCCAGAGCAGAGAAGGACACTCCTCTGGTCACCTAGAAAATGGCGGCCATACTGTGACTGTAGATTTAAAGCCAGCACATACATAAATCTTGAATCTTGTGACTTAAATTTGTCTTGAGTCAGATTAGTGATCAATTTTTGGAAGTGCAGCTACAAAATTCTGACTGGTGCTCTGGCTGAGTATTGCCAGGAGTCTAACGGTACAATAGGTATCTTGTTACTTTAAAGCATAAAACTTTACCAAAGGGTCTTTTTATTGTTCTTGATACAAAAATGAATCATACGATACTTTTATCAGAGCACAATTGATTCATGAATAACTTGACTTTGTATACCAAAACAAAACCATTGATTACAGAAAAGTATGTAACAATACAAAATTCTCAATAGGAGACGTGCGAAGTTTGAGCCTTCTTCGATTGCTCCCCTTGTTGCCTTCACTTTTTTCCTTCCCTTGTCTGCCCTTACTATTTGATTGACAGTTGAGGAGCAAAGGAGTTAAAAAGAGGAATGGAAGCGAGGACAAAGCATTCCAGGTGCATTTTGGGAAGCCTCTATGAAAACACAGAGAAAAACGAAACTACACAAAGTCCCCAAATCATAATGGACCACAAACGCAATGCCTTGTGGGTCAAAACTTCTTCAATGAACTACAAGCCTGGATGAATGGATTCCATCACACTTGGCATTATCAGGCGGCCATTTTGTATTAAACTGAAATGTGACTTAATGCGATAGTGAACATAAGCAAAAGTATTTGTATTGTTTTTTAAAGAATTTTTAAGATTTTTTTTACTGGCTGTGAAATATTTTTGGTTTAACTGGTTGTGAAAATATAGTAATGGGTTGCAAAGGCTGTCACAACGATCACAACCTATTATTGTTACAATATGTAGGTTTACAAAATTATCGGGATCTCCAAATGTGGGAAATTTAGGAGACTTAACAGTAATTTATTTTTGCTTTCACACCCGATTGAGGGCAGCATAAAAATAAACTTATAAAACAAAAATAATCTTGATGAGTAAGATATTGAATCTTTAAAAAGTTAAGACACCATTTTAAGTTAAATTTACACTATTTTCTACAGTAAGAAATGCTAAATTAATAAACGACAATAAGCAGATTTACAGATTAATGTTCCAATTTTGTATAATTTTGGTTAAAAAAAAAAGAAAAGCTGTTTGTTTTTTTTGTTTTTTCGTTTGTTCACTTTTGTTTTTGTTTTTTTGCTCACCATCTGGACTTAAAACATCATCACTATCAACGTGAATGCAACCTACTGATCAAATAATTTCACAGCTTAAAAAAAATCTAATGTTAAGAGAGCAGTTTTCAAGATTTTATTTATGTTTGTTGGATGGGTTAGGCAGTCTTATTATTATGTTTTATTATTTATATTTTTATAAAGCCAAAATGCTGTGCTGTTGGAGGTTGGAGAGAAGTTGGTTCTCAAATAGTGCAATTTTGTGATGAAATGAGGCTTTTGTTTTGTTCACACTGGTCTGAAATACAAAAATGAGTATGGGCATAAAATCAGTGACAGCTGAAATGTCTTTGAAAGTGTTCCAAATATTTATTTTAGTAAACAGCTCTCTGACTTTACAGTGTAACTGATAGATATATTCTTCTCAGTGTAGATTTTGTTTCCATTGTGTAAAATATGTGTTTGTTAAAACAAGATCATATAGATGAAACAGAAATTGACATGTGGCCAGAAACACCATCTAGGGACATTTTTTTTTTAATTCAAACATTTACAAAGTAGCTCAAAACAAAAAATGGAAAGTTTGAATTTGGTCTTGATACAGTTTTGTGGAAAATGCTATACAGTATATACATCTTCTGATATTAAATCGATTGTAATACAATTTGCAATAAATGCTCAGAGTGTTGCACATGGATTGATAAATGAGGCCCTAGAAACACAGTAAAGCACAGACCAGTTTCGTTAGTGGCTTTTCTTTTTATGACACAAAATGTCCACATTAAGAATACTTTTTTTTCTGTTGTCTGTTTTTGTAATTTGATTGAAAATAGTAGAGTAAACTGAGCCAAAAAACACACTTTGTTTTGTTATACAACAGTTTTGTTAAACGAATCTCGGCTCATTTTAAGCACTATGAATGTTACCTCATGCTGCACCAGGACACCAGCCGTTTTACCACACTACTGTAGGCAGACTCTTCACCTTCAGAGATGAGCCCGATGAGAATGGGGTCATCAGCAAACAGTTTCAAAGAGTCATGGCTGGAGGTGCAGCAGTCAGTATACAGGGAGAAGAACAGGGGACAAAGTACACAGCCCTGTGGAGTGCCTGTGCTGATAGTCTGACCGTGGAGACAATCTTCCCCAGCCGCACACACTGCCTCCATTTTGCCTGGAAGTCAGTGATCTACCAGCAGGTGGAGTCGGGCTCATTGAGCTGAGAGAGCTTGCCCTGTAGCAGAGTAGGGAGGATGATGTTGAACGCAGAGCTGAAGTTCACAAACAGGATCCTAAGTGACGTACGTGGAGGGCCATGTTGATAGTGTTGTCGACAGGCCTGTTGACTCTGTAAATTAACTGCTATGTATCCAGGAGGGGGAAGGTGAAGGACTTGAGGTGGAAGAAGATCAAAATGACTACAGACGTCAGCACCACAGGTCTAATTTAAAGTTTATTGTTTTTTTTTTTTTTGTCTTTTGTTTTGTTTGTTTGTTTGTTTGTTTGTTTTCAGAAATTCTTTTTTATTTTTTTTATTTTGGAGAGAGTAATTAACAAATGATCTGATATTATAGTGGGTTTTGTGAGAAGACCTCTAGATCACTAATCACTAAACCATAAGTGAGGACAGGATCCAAGGGGAAGGTTATGACTGTGATTTATTTACGTTCTGAGAGTAACCAATGCTTTGTCTTAGCAAATCCCTGAAGGCTTTTCTAATGTTTATTCAAGTCAGCTTATATGTTGAAATCTTCAAATATTACAATCTTATCTCTTGTGCTGTTGTCCTTTTTCACGTGCTCATTTAGTTGATTAATCAGTTGTTGGGATCTTAGTCAAGCAAGATTTGAATTTGTTGACTAATCCTCATGTTTAGATTGTAAAGACTTCTATTGAACAACAAAAAAATGCATTAGCTGAAAGCTGAAATATTGGTCTAAGTGCCTTCCCTTTTACCTATAATAACTAGTGTTTTCTCCATATTTTCTGCACAAATTGCTGTTTTTGCATAAACTTTGTTTTTAGCACAGTTTGGGTTAGATAAATGATTAGATTAAAAAAAAGATGGAATATGTCTTTAGTCGACCAAGAATATTTTTGAACAGCCCTGCTTATCTGCTTATCTCAGTGTAATAAGCCTGATGTAAATTCAAAAAATTCTGTCAGCAAATTGTTATGAATAAAACAGCTTTAGCTTTTCAGTTTAAGGCAGGTGATTGATCATTTGAGGCACTCAAAGCTAATTGCATTGTGGTAAAGAAATAATGTGTGAGAAATCCCTGTGCACTCTGAAAGTTAACATGACTAGGACCTGTGGGTTCATTCAAACTTACATAGTCATCTTCTTGAAGCCAGATTCAATCAAAGCTAAAATATAATGTTATGATTATGAATTCATTCAATAATCCAGTGCTATTCAAATGTTGGCCCGGGGGCCAAATGCAGCCCACTAACTAGTATGTTTGGACCCAACTTCTTAAAATAGCCCATAGACTGGACCAAATAGGCTGTCCAGTGTTCTTAGTGCACTATTTTAGCTGTTTTATCAGTAGCCTATGAACCGTTTGAACCACTATTTGTTATGAAATGTAAATAATTAAGATCTTATAGTTCTGGTTTAGTCCGGGTTCAGTTTGTGTGAAGTCTTGTTCAAGATGTGGTTTTATATCTGATGTAAACTAAATGCAGACTAGGTTTAGTCTTGGTTTGGAACTCGGTCTAGTGCCACTGCTGCTCTGATATGCTCTAGTTCAAGTCTGATAGTGGACTACATTGATTTTGTTTTGGTTTATTCCTTATCATGCCTTAATAGTGCCTTAATGTTGTATTTTGAAAAAGTGTGGATATTGGGTTACTATATAATTGTAATTCAGTTTTTTGTCCGGCCCACTGGTAAAAATAATTAAATAGCCCTGCATTAATGGATTTTGAAGAAACTCACCTTACAGTCAGGACTTATATACAAGCTTATATACTGCATTTGTGTATTTATTACAAGTTAAATTATTGGTTTATGGGAATAGAATGTTTTAACAGAGGAGTGTGTAAATAATGGGGGCCATATGCTTTCCACTTTATGAAAAACGTTCTCCAGATCAATAATATTAAAAAAAAAAAAAAATGCTTAGAGCTCAAATGAATCTTGTTTAAAATTATATAATCTAATGAAGACAAATGTTTCATTCTTCAGAGTAGAACAAAGGCAGAATTCCCTTGGCTGTTTCCATTTGCACCTTCACCTGAGTTTAAAGGCGTGAAACAGGTCTAAGAATAGTCTGCGCTCCGACCACCGGGGGGCGACACTTCATTTACAGCTCTGTGTGCTCTCGTGGGCTCAGCAGAGTTTACCTGCTCCCCTGACTGGACCTGACTGTGATGTGTTTTCTCCACACCTTAGGTTCAGAGCAAGCCACGCACAACATCCTGACGCTGCTCCAGAGGCACTTAAGACCGGGTCAAAGACAATGAACTGCAGGTATAATTTGAAAAAAAAAAAAAAACGTCTATAAATATTATTAATATATGGTTTCAAAACCGATGTCATTTCACACATTTTTAAACTGGTGACTTTTAGTGACTGGACGAGTGATCGCTCACTTGTCTGGAGCTGCTGTAGTTTTGTAGGATTTTGGAATCATGCGGGCCTAACAATTCCAAGTTCAAATTGTTTTATTGCCATGCCTATTACCTATGAGTAATTGTGCTTTTGACTTTCACCTCACAGAAAGACCAATTAACTGCAGACTTTCTCAAAAGAAAAACTCATCACGAAGAAGACATGATCAGTTCTTCAAAAATTGTTTTGGAAAAAAAACCCGTAAGAATGTAAACTCGAGTCTCGAGGTTCAACCAAAAATAATAATAAAATAAAAATAATTGGTTCAAAGGTAGCTAGACCCATTCACTTTTGTATTACAACAAAAATGTCTTTAAACAAGATTCATTTGATCTATATAAACATCTAATAGGCTATCATTGGCCCGGAGAGTGTTGTGAATCAGCCTGTGACTTTCAAACCAGACACTAGAGGGAGATGTTGGCCCAGAGATGAACATTGTATCTCTGGGCCTGACTGGACCATGGCAGGACCTCTGCACGCACAACAGAAGTGGCCAGTTTAGAGACAAATGGTCCCATGTGCCTGATCTGAATGAAAATATGATTGTTATATATTTAAAAGTGCAATGTTTAACTTTTGACCAAAAAAGACCTGAAAAAATATTATTTTGTCATTTAGATTTCTTTGTTGCACTAAATAATCATACAATCCTGTCTTTACTTTGAGCTGACTTGCTTGACAGCAAAATAGACTATGGGCTGGAGGGGGCCTCTTCCTGTTTCTATAGATTATGGCTTAAAATGTATTTATACCCATTCAGAATGTCCCAAAATATGCTTTTAGCTTTCTGTTTCAACGGTGTGGTTGACATTTCACCTCCAAAAAGTTACACAGTGAACCTTTAACATGTTCAACAGCTGTAGATGTCAGCCTACTTTTAGCAGAAGGTGGACAAAAATATCTGTGTAGTGATGGTCTGGAGAATGTTGGACCATTCCATCCAGACTTAACAGAGGTCGCACATGAGAACGTTACAGGCCTATAGTCTGTGTTTGTAGAAATATGATGTTTCAGAGAAAAATTATTTTTTTTTTGTCAATCTCATATTGACTTTCTGACTTCTCTTTCCTCGTCACATCATAAGAGACTATAATGTGCAAAGAATGCAGCGCGCATGCGTAAAGCACCTCTGCCTCCGGGGGAGGAGCTGGGCAGGTATCCGCTCAGAGACTCTCCCAGCCCGGGCTCAGACTTCGCCTCATCCCGCTGAAGAGCACCGACTGTGCACCGTTTCGCTCCCGGACACAGGGCACTCCTCCCGCACACTTTCCTCAGGACCACCGGCCCTGGAGCAGCTCCTCCCAAAGCGCACTGCACTGAGGAGACATAGCATCTTTCCCCGTGTAGGAAGGGACCGCGGCGGAGGAGTCATGGTCCTGCCTCAGTTCTGGATGTGACCCCCTTTGGGACCAAGGACTCACCCGGGTCTGATTCAGCTGGACGGAACAGGACTTAAATCGGAGAGAGCTGGTTTACACTTGTTTTAATCCTGATCAGAGCTCGCCCTGGACTAAAGTGGGAATAAAGTGGGACCAGGATTTGGGGGAGTTGTGGACCAGTGCAGGAGTTCATCAGGTCTGAAAGCGAACCTCAGTTCCACCTGCGGACCTTAGTTCTGTTGGAGCAGAACTTCCACTGGACTTTCGCCGCGCAGGACCGGGACCAGCTCTGGACATGTTCCCGGGTTCGTCTCCGCGTAAGGCCTTCAGTATCGAGGCGCTGGTGGGAAAGTCGTGCTCGGGTCTGGGCTCGGGTCACGTGACGCGGGTCCAAGAGGAGCCGCTCAGACCCACGGCGCTACGCTTCACGGACGCGCTGCATGCCGTTTCTGCGGCAGGAGCGTTCGGCGGCGCGCGTCTTTTCCCCGCGGGACACGAAGTGGTGCTGCACGAGCCCGGTGCACACACGCACGCCCCGCTGCACGCGCTGCAGGTCCCGCAGCAGACGCACGCGGGCCTGGGCTTCTACCCGAGCTCGTGGCTGCTCCGGGGACGCTACTTGACGCACAGATTCGCAGGTGAGACACATTATTTAAAAAAAATGTTGTGCATTTCTGAGACACGTGGGATTTGTCGCGAGTCTCAGTGAAAGACAAAACACTGATCCAATTTTTTACACACAGATTTAAAACCTGGGGTATAAATATCACTTAAACTTGCAGAAGAAATGCGTCTATCCGTTGACTAATGTTGGAGAGTTTTGTTTTCTTTTTTTTACTTCAAGTGTCAGTTTTGGTGACCTCGACAATGACCCGGAGCGCGCGCCTTTTACGCAAAGCTTTGAACTGAGCTGAGCCATTTGGATAATTTTACACGCGCTCAGTCCTACATGCCCTACTATTATTATCGTTATTAATTATTATTATTTTTTATTGTTATTATCATTATAATATAACAATAATAATAAGTCTAACCCTTTGTATTTTTTTCACAATGTGATTGAACTATTCACGGTAATAATTCATTGATTGCCAAAGTTGACTATTAGGTAAAACTACTTTAGTCTTGTTAATGACGTCGATACTACACACACCCGTTTACTTTTTATTTTATTTAGAAACTTCTGGAACGTAAACACAGTGAGAAAAAGTAATAATTCTAAATCTTTGATTACTTTCTCTAATGAGCAATTTTATCCAATCCAATTAGATTTAGGGTATTGGCGTATAGGCTACAGTGAACAACAATAACATTATTATCATCATTATTATTATTATTATTATTAGGCCTATTATTATTATATTGTTGTTGTTGTTATTGTTGTTGTTGTTGTTATTATTATTATTATTATTATTATTATTATTATTATTATTATTATTATTATTATTATGAACAATAAAACTATTTATGTATAATGCATTTTGCATTAGAAATACAAATTCCAAAACGAACACAGTATGGTTATAAAAAAACAGGAAGAATATTTTCTGCAGACCAAAACTATATAATATATAAAATTTTAACTATATAAAACTATATAATATATTGTAATAATAATAAAATAATAATAATAATAATAATAATAATAATAATGTTGTAAGTAATTTAAGTAAGTAAGCAAGGCAAGTATATTTTTTAGGTTTATAGCCATAGACCAAGCACCTTTCACAGATAAAACACGCATGAACAATTGCACAACAAAGAAAGCCGACCCCAAAGTGGACACTCTATTACAATGCCTTACGAAATAAAAGGGTTTGAGTTAACACCATCAACACAACTTGCAGAGTGGGGGATCGTTCCAAAGCTTGGTAGCAACTTTTTCATTTCTAATTCTTAAAAATGAAAAATGTAATTAAAACACATTTCAAGCGCATGTAGATCGACATGTGTCATTTTCTTTAACAGTTGTCTCTTAAAACGTGATGTAAACTCAAGAACAAATGATCACTGTCTGTGGTTGATTTGCGTCTGCGTGTTTTGCGGGTTTACGTCACGCACGCTCACGCACGCACGTTTCGTCAAACCGTGACAGAACGTGACTGTTACAGCGCTATTCCTTTAATTACCTGGGTTTTGAATTGTTTCGTCACTGGAGTGTACGCCTTTACTTTTACACTTTTATACAAGTCGTAAATAAGTTATACGTTCACATTGTAGGCCTACACTAATGTCAGAAGGTGAGCAAGAGCCAGTTTTCATTAGCCTAATAGTGTTGAAATAACCATCTGGTGATTTAACTGTCCCATTTCTGACAATGAGACCATTTTTGATTGAAGTAGGCCTACCTTTTTTGAAAAACGTATGTGACCTTTACACCAGAGATATTATCACAAATAGGTTGGCCGGATGTTTTGTCAAGTGGACAGTGACATAAATTAATTTGATAAATACAATTGATAAATGTACTGCTTATTTTTATTTTAGGCTTGTAAACCTTGTTTATTGATATTTTGTAGAAAATAACTCTTAACAACATTTTTCCCAAACTCATGCTCTAGCCTGCATTATGATTACACTGAAACCATTCAGAAAATCCTCTCATTTCCACAAAACCTTTCGTTTTAAAATCTGCAGATATTAGAGAGTCGCAGTATTTGTGAGCCTTGTTGATGCGCAACATCAATGTGTTAAAACATGTTTTAAGCTTGTAGACTTTTTATTACCTAACAAGTGTGAAACATCCCAAAAGAATACAAATAGATAGCCTTTTTGATATTTGTTTTAAACCTATTTTTGTTGCGTATTTTGCCCACCCCACCCATGCTCCCAATTAATTGTAAATGATTGGGAAATGGCTTTTATTATCACAAAAACAGAAGCAGTTTATTGTTTTGATATTCTCTATAAAATATGACTGTAATTTAGGCTCCTGAAGCAACACAGAAACATGTCTAGGCCAAAAAAAAAGTTGGAAAAGTATAGCTCTTTATGATATGTCAATCAGGTTGCAGGACAAAAGGTAAATGTGTCTTGTCGCCTGCAGAAATAGAATATAAAATATAGTGAAATATAGTCTATTGTTTTTGTATTGCATTTCAACAGTTGTTAATAAAAACGTGTCCTGCTGGCCTCATGGCACCATCACATTCTAAAATGAAACCAGTATAGGCTATAGTGGAGAGATCGATCATTTCTAAGGGCACAGTGAAACCATCATAAAATTCCACGATATTCTTTACACATTCCCTTGGAGAGGAGCAGGCCTTGCTTTTAGAGATGAAGACAACAGGGACTTTCTCTATTTAGAGCCTGTAATGTGTTTTTTTTATTGGACTGTACTTTTTTCAATTCAAACAAGAAACAAAATCATTTCAGTTCAGAAAAATAGGTCTGAATATCTGGAATAAATGTTGTGACTTCCCGTGAACGACACAATTTTCAGCACTTTGAACGCTGCGTAATAATTAACCTATAATGTCTGAGTTTTGATTATAAAATACATTTTTGCACTTGCGTGTTCTTTTTCGTACAAAAGTGACGTTTATTAGAGACGCGCTGACAGCTCGTCGTAAATCACAATAATCCTTAAAGTGGCCCAATTTCAGCTCCACGTGCCACAGACGCAGGACGTAGGTTTGATGAACGGCCGCGCGCGCCTGGAAGCTTGCTCAAGTGGCGGTGAAAGTGAGACGATAGGATTCACGTCAATTTGTTTGCGCGTGCATTAGGGAGTTTCTTTATAAGTAAGGCGCGTAAAAGGCACGTTCACTGCCCCGAGGCCTCACCGAGACTCCGGGCCCAGAGTCTCTCGAGGCCTAAAGAGTTTTGTCTCTAATTATCCTTTACATACAAAATACAACTATAGGTTCACACAATTTCAATTAGTGATTTCCAGTAAGTGAGACCTATTCACTATTCATTTTTGTATTGCAGTAATAAATAGGCCTAAGCTGACCTTTTATTAGCCTATTATTATTTTTTATATTTTTTAAGATAATTTCAAATGTTTAAAATGTGTTGAAATGAAATTGTGTAAAAATGTTTTGGATGTAGATCAGTGATCTCAAACTCACGGCCTGGGGACCAAATGTGGCCCATGAGATATTTTGAGATTGTTATTAATAGTGTCCCGTCATTAAATTCTTTGTGCACAAACCTTGCAAAGTTCATATGTAATGTTTCACTTTTTGCAGAAACAGTCACAAAAATGCTATTTATACACTCTACTCAGCTGTACAGAATATCTTCGATCATTTTGGCACCAGTTTCTTTTGAGTTTGAGATCCCTGATGTAGACACTGGACTTCCTCCAAACATTCTCATGGGACGCTATATTTCAGCTCAAACTTTGGAAAAGTGTTTTAATTGAAGCCACTTTTGTGTTCTAAACAACAATTATTTATCATAATATTAGTTGCTGTCCTAATGATAATATAATTAATAATATTTGCTCAAAGTACAGTCATCCATAACATTCCAAGTGTAAATATCTTGAAAGGTTCCATTCAGGTCAGTTTTAGCAGTCTTTTCAAATCGTTATATCTAGTGTTGGACTATAATTGTTTTTAAAATGTTTCTATTGCATAAAATATAGGTTGCTGTCATGGGACATCATAACATTGTCCAGACCAATAATATTTAATACACATACTTACACTATAAGTGAAAATTACTGTACAATTAGTATCCAAGCTGTATTCATGTGAAACACAGCAGCTCATATTAAAGCCCCACTTTGTAGCTTTTTAGCCAAAAAACTGCGTCATTTTTGTACTGATGGTTTTGTTGTCAACTTTATTTACATAGCACATTTACAATAACAAGTAGCCAAAGCACTCCACGTGCACAATAAATTTGTAAAAAAATAAATAAATAAATAAAAATAATAAAACAAAACAAAAAACACACAAAATAAATGAGTCTTGAGAGCAAAGTTTTTAGATACGATTTAGGAACATTTAATGATTTAAGGACCTCATACATCTGGCTGGGACATAGGATGATAATTATTGAGGTATTATGCTGACTATAGGAAGAGAATGGGTTCTGTTGCCGTGGCAGATGCAGCGACCGTCTTGTGAGGGAAAGATAGCAAAATTGTAATTAAAAGTATTGTAAAAAGACCAGATTAAAATATTAAAGTTGGGGTAACTAACTTTTTCAGTTGTAAATTTGTAACCTTTATACTTTCCACTAAAATAATATATAGTAAATGCAGCACTTTGTGAAAAGATGAGACTACTGTGTACTGTCTGAATTGAATAATAGAACATTTTAGTTCTAACCAGGAGCCAAAAGCTGCTCTCTGATTGGCTGTGCTTGCGTGGTCCTCTCCAGTTTCACTTATTTGTTTGTAAAGTCTTTTTTTCCACCAAAATTGCAACCAATAATGATTAAATGTCGATATTAACCATGTGTCGAGTGATTTAGGACAGAAGGATTTAAAACCTGTTTGCAGTGTAAAATCAGCTACCCCACCTTAGGAGTTTTTTTTTTTATGACATATGGTGTTAAGATCTATGTGCTAACTCAGATTCACAGTGCAGTTGTTTTCAGTCTAAAAAATACATGACGTGATTTAAAATGAGAGTCCAGGCTTGTTGAATCAGAAAGTAGGGGTCACTTTTCTCAAGGTATTCTCACCAGGTCACAACATAACTGCTTTGGGAAAAATAAAGACACTTTGTCACTTGCCTTGTTTATTAAAAAAAAAAAAAAGACAGACATGTTAACTTTTTGTTTAGTTCATTTCTATAGGGTTTTCACTCCTCAAAATAAGTAAGTATTATATGGATCAGGCAGTGAACAGTGAGTTGTGATCGTTCTTTTCTGACATGTTGAAGACTTTACAAATCAGTAGATTAAAACTTTATTTCAGACTCCTGGTCCATAGATGGATTAGATTATTTTACCAAACGTCTGTTTTAGGTATTTAGCTATACATATGTGCTTTCTAGTTCTCTTTTTAGTTTGAATGAGTTCTTAAGTTGAATTATCCGTCACAACATGGAGCTGGAACTAGACATTCGTTGCTATAGTTTATGCTCTCAATCAACAGCTCAGACAGGAGGCGAGCCATTTAAGCATTTGAAAACAAACATCTGAATGCTGAGCTGGTAGACACAGAAATAATAATCTATTTTCAACAAATAAAAAAAATGACCCCAAGAACTGTACTAAAAGAAACAGCGGACAAAGTTGTAATCGACACTGGCAGGTTATCTAGGACTAAAAACAACTGGACACTTGAGAGATTTTTTCTCATAGTTACACTTAAGTGACTCTTTTGTGTCCTATGAGTTATTAAATGTAGGCTATTGCATGTTTCTGTTTAATACGTAATATTCCACAGTGTGGCATGAAACTAGAGCTCTAAATTGATTGTTACTTCCATCGACTGATTAGTCAGCTAAAATAGGGCAATAGATCAAAAATTATCTTTTTGATAATTATTGTATTTAACCCAATTTGCTCAAGAAAACTAAAAATACAACAGAGCTCATATTAACAGGAAAAAGTGTACATCAAAAAGGCAGATTATAGCAATGATTTGGTCCTAAATCTTCAGCCAATTCATTCTTTTCTGTAGCTGATAAATCCCCATAATCAAAATAAAAGTAGTCAAAGTAAATACATTCCAATGTTACTTGAAAAGTTCCTCTTGTGCAACATCCGCTTGCAGATAATTTTAATTTTGTATTTGCCGAATTTCAGAAAATGGTTTGACATTATCAGACCCAAATTCGGCTGAACACAGTTCTGCGTATGACACTCTTTTTGCCAACAAGGTTTTTGGCACATTCTTTTTGAATAATCTGAACTGAAAGCTTCGTGTCTGGTGTCTTTTGCTTTAAAACTGTATTATATGTTTTTGGCTCTTGAGTTGGTATTTTCCTGTGCGTTTGTCCGTTTTTTGCGCAGATGGACGTGACATGTGGCCATTCTTCTCTTTGCTCATGTAATGATTATTCTCGTGTGGTGGACAAGTTAATTATAGGTTTGATTTCTTTCACGTCAGACGTTTGGAAAAGCACAATTTAGTCATTAGTGTAATGGATATCTGCCATTTGAGTTAATAATGAGATCTGACTTTGGACGTTTTTAACATGTTTGAAAAGGTTTAATTCAACATTAAATAAAGCAGAATAGATTGGTTTGTTTCTTCCTTGCTACTACTGACAGACTTTTCAGCTCAAATATTAAAACAATAGGAAACTTCTAAACTGTAAACGATCACCTGGAGGATCCAAACTTTTATACAACCACTGATGCAGAGTTGAGTTGAGAAATTTCCAAGAATATCAGAAACAGAGAACCTGAAGTCTACAGTTGGAGAATAGGACTGCAACTAACGATGAAATTACTAATCAAATAGTTAATTCGATGCACCCAGGGTTTCAATCTGGGAGTCGCAAAATAATTAATAATAATGAGTCCCCTGAAACTGAACTGATATCTTTAAACAAAGTTTGACACTTTTCTAATGTGCTGTTTGCTGGCAGATGAATGTATCTAGGCGTGTGTCTTTAAAACACAATCTAAACAGCCCAGTTTCTGAAGAAAACGTAGATATACAACAAAATCTTGCGTTGCAAAAAGCCAAAGTGTAAAATACCCATGAATTTTGGTTGAAGCTACATGGCGACATTTTTGGGGGTTTAAGGGTAGATCTTATTTTACCCTAAGCCCCAGTCCTAAAGTTACCCTTAACTTAACTTACCAGTTAAACCCAATAAAATGTCGCCACATGGCTTCAACCAAAATTTGTAGTTATTTTACATTTTGACATTACGTAACATATTGACATAAAAAAGGCGTAAAAACGTGCTTATTGTAAGTTTTTGACATTCCGTTGTATGTCTATGTTTTCTTCCGAGACTGTGTTGGCTAAAGACTGTATTATCACTTTCCTGACTTGGGTCAAAAGCTTGTTGTCATCTGTTGTGTGAAGACTGAGGACTGAAGACTAGCTACTTTATCAAGTTATTTTTAACATTTAGGCTCACTGACTAAAATGACTATTTAGAGAGTTGCTGTCAGTCTTTTGTAGCATTAGAACACATTTGCACCAGTAAGATACACTATTGTTCAATTATTGTTGACATGTTTGCTAACTAAAGTAAATACATCTTTACATTACAACTGTACACTTTACAGTATGTACAATGTTTTTTTTAGATTTTTTCTCTGAATATTTGGACCAGGGACGATATAGTAGAAATGAGCATTTCTTACAAGGCATCTTTTCCCTTGGTTAATGTTTATTCTGCATTGTCTTTGTACAAATAAACATATTTTATTGTTAGGTTTAACAATATTAGCTTTTGTTAAAAGTGCTGTGTCAAATCATTTATTTTTGATTATATGCAATCCTGACTTTCTGAGGTATAAAGCACATGAATCCAAACAATTCAGAAATTCAGCACATGAGCACATTTTGTCACATTTTGTTGATCAGCAATCAGAATTTACAGAATCATAGTATATCTTCTAAAACAGCCGGAGTTTCTCTCTTTTAATCCATTTACACTGATGACTCCAAACATCCAAACTTTTTAGCTGCTGACATTCTGTGGCCACCGATTTAGGCTTGTACTTCCAGGTCACAGTTGTTATCACAATTTGTATAAAAAAAAGACAATTTGACTAATGACTACAGAATAATCTGTGGCAAATAGTAGTAATATTTAGTTCCAATCTGAAGGTTAAATCATCACTCAGTTGCATTCAGTTCTGAGACTGAAAACACAGACAGTTCAGTGTAAAAGTCAGGGAATAAGTATCTGAACTTGTCAGTTTCTTATTTTTCATCAAAACAATTCACATCAATGATTCGTATCAGACTAAAAACTTAGACTGTTCGTAATTTTTACAATCCACCTGAGGACAAAGGTCAAAGTGATCCTGAGCAAACACTAATAGACTCGTAGATGGCACATGTCACACAGTGCAGCTTTTTCCAAAAAACACACGCCCATTGAGATTCACTCGTCTGTTGAAGGTGTGAGCTCACGTTCAGAACATTTCCATAAATCTATTTGTTAATAAATCACTGGTGAAGCAGCAGATGTGTCGCTCATTTCACACACAATTTGATAATGAAATATTCCCATGTCGTTGCGCTCCTTTGAGTCCGTTTGCCGTGACAAAAACAGCCGCCAATTCTCGACCGTTGCGACTTCTCTTTGTGTCCGAAAAACCACTCCATTTTCCGCGTATTAAAATATCTCGTCTTTTACATAACCAAATCGTGCGCCGGGACAAAAAGACGAGGACGAGTGTTTTTTTCGACACAATGCGGCTTCGATTGTGACCGCCGCGGTTCTGGACGCACAAAAATGGCGAATCAACTGCGACTTTCACAGGCAAATGAGGCGTGTGAGGGTGGAGCCGCAGACAGGCAAATGCAGAGGGAAATGAGAGCGGCCATGTTGGGAAGGGATGAGAAATGTGTGAATCAGCTCATCTAGTATAATTGAAATGAGATCAAATTGTGTTTTAGGCCTTTACCAGTAGGTTTGAAAGTTTGCAATACTTTTACTAAAACGTGAATCATTTAGGACTAGAACTGGGAATATTTTGAGTAATTTTGACTTGAAATTCCTTGTGTCGAGGAAATTCTGACTGTTTACAAGAAATTAGAACATTAAACAAATTTGCCAGTTAGTTGGGTGAAATGCCTTGCACCATTTTTCAAACATTTGGGCTTGAAATAAGAACTAATTTATTCAGTCAAGGTAGAGCTGTAGTCCAAACCAAAGAAATTCTTGGTTGATTAAAATCTGTTCTATCGACCGATTAATCGACTAAAACGAGTGTGGCCAGTGCTCTGAAGCAAAAAGTATTTATTGATTTGATCAAACTGTGTTCAAAAGAGACTCAAATTGTTTTGGAGTTTCTGCAAAAAAGCAACAATTTATACAGAAAATGAAGCTCACATTGTGTTTATGTCATGAAATACAGATTAGCGTAGTTAATTCACTACTTTTTGTTGCTGTTCAGTTAAATAAAGTAGTATTTGTCATGATAATCTTTTATGAAGATGTGCCAATAAAACACATAAAGTTAGTTCTCATTCCAAGTATAGAAGCATTTTGCTGATTTCAAGTTAGAAGAAAAGTGAATTTAAATTTTTTTTATATGCTTGTTCCATTGGCAGTTCTATCCCAAGTCACCCACAACCTGTTAAATACTGCTTATTTCAGGCACATTCTCACTTGTTATTTATTTTAAGATGATTTGTAGCAGTTTGCACTCTCTGGATCATTCAAAGCTTGTTGTATAGCAAGCTAATGCTAGTAGCTTTTGGCTGTAGGAAAATAAAAAACACAGAACGTTCCTCGTTATAGGCCTATTTCACATTACTACTCAGCTAGTATGGATCCTCATCTACCATTCAATCATTCTCTATGGGGAGTTAGCTGTAAGGAACCATCATTTAAGTGAATTTATTCGTCAGCTTTTATAGCCTATGAGTCGATTGAAACACAAATGGGGCAGGTGTAGTGGTTTTCCAAACTGAATTCTCTCTCTCTCACTGTGTGTCCTGTTCAGGTGAGGAGTCTAGCCCGGAGAATCTCCTGCTCCATGGGCCTTTCTCCAGAAAACCCAAGCGTATCCGCACGGCCTTTTCCCCATCACAGCTGCTGCGGCTGGAGAGAGCCTTCGAGAAGAATCACTATGTGGTGGGAGCGGAGCGGAAACAGCTGGCATCAGGGCTGTGCCTCACGGAGACTCAGGTAAACCCTCTGCAGGACTATTACGTTCAGTGTGATGATGTCTAATGTGAAAGACTGGGTGGGGTTTATAGAACTCTAAATGTACAAAATCTTATATACATGCATATGAATTTAGTGTCTTAAAGTCTTTAAAAGTCTGACAATGATCAGTGTGCTTGGAGATGAACAATGGCTTCACTTTTTGAGGCTGTTGTGTTGAATTTATTTGTGCTGACAGAGAAAAGGTAGAATTTTGGGCCAAAAAGACTGTGTGTAAAAACACACACCAGACAAAAGTAATTTAGTCAAATGATATGCATGTCTGTCATACAAAGTAATGATTATGTAAGTCCAGACGGTGGATTATATATATAGTTTTCCTATAACAAGGTACTTTACCATGAAATATTGAAATATTGATCATTTGACTGAACTTCAGTCTGGTAATTTGGGTTGATTAGACCCATTTATTTTTGTATTACAACTCAAAACTGACTTAAAACCAGATCAATTTAAGCTCAAAATATCTGTGTTAAAAGGATTGGCCTGAAGAATGTTGTGATGTCACAAGAACGCAACCTATTCTTTAAGGAGCACTGTGCAACCTTATTAGATTTAATGCATGTTTTTGTCATTTAAATGTCTTTGTTATAATAATTAAATAATAAAAATCTGCATTTTTACTTTGAACAGACTTGCATGGCCACAAAATAAACTAATATATACTATATTTCTCTTGGAGGAGGGCCTGCTAATGGTTATTATTTCCAGAGAAAAGTGATTCCTTTGGCTGATTTATTTATTTATTTATTTAAATGTTAGCATAAAGTGTATTTATCCTCATTCAGAATTTCCCAAAGTATAGCGTTTTAATTCTACTGAATTATGTAGATGACTTTTCGCCTCCAGAAAGTTACACAGTGCACCTTTAACTGTAGTAAGAGGGAGAGAGAAACAGAAGCAGAGACAGAGAAGGAGCTAATTATAGAAATGTTATTTATCATAGACCTATCATAAAAGAAGCCAAAAGAGACTATTTTCACGTCTTATTCGTGCTGCAGTGACTCTGCTCCTGCGTCTGTCCTGGCTGCTTCATGTGAATCCCTCTGCCGCTCATAAATACGTCTGTATCTGTGACATGATCAGTTTGAACACGACTCTTCCTCTGACGCCTGCAGCCACAGACTCATGTGATTATGCATCAATCATGCGTTCTATCATGAGAAAGCAGGGTTGTTGTCATGGCAGTACAGTTATACTACTTTAAGTATACTGTCACTCCCCAGTTTGAGTCAGTGCCAATGTAGCACAGCTGCATTGGGGCTGATCACTTTAAAAAGTCTGTGATAGTCTATAGATTTTCGTAAGTATTTTTGCAAGTTTCTTTCTACTTCCTGATGAATGATGACATCACACTAGGAAGTTGTCTATGAAAATGCTTCTCATTTTAATAGGCAAAATAAAAATGAGCTTTTCTATTTTTCTGGTTTAAGTTTAAGTGTGACTACTGCTGCAGTAAACTAAAAAACAACTCAGACCAAACAGCGTCTTGTCACTTGTTGTGTGTCAAGCCCGTGCATAAACAGGCTTTAAATGTTGCAACGTTCTGTGTCATTTTTGATTTTCAATGAGTCATATTGAGTTAATGAAAGTTAGTAGGTATGTTGATGTTCATAGAAAATATTGGAAGCACCCCATTTGCCAAGCGCCAGATCATCCTGGTGTCCTTGGACCTTAAACATTGTGGTTTTCTCACATTTTGATTGTCAATATCACACGTACACGATACATTTTCTTATGAAACAGTGATCAATAGGTTTAGTTCACATGACGTCACACCATTCTACACGTAGTGTGCAGCCTATGTTTTTGCAGCACTAAAAGTTAATTATAGTCACCCCAGAAATCACCAATTTTTAAATTTGTGAAATGTTTTTTGATATATTACATGGCAAAGTCCAAAACTTACCCTTCATCTGTACTTATAACTGCTTTGAATTCTAGAATGTGATCAGAACTGATAAAACCCCAACATTCAATAATTATGAAGCTTTCCCCAAACGGCTTTTAACTGCTCGAGCCTCAATTACCTTGACAACGAGGCTGTTCTTCTGGATCACAGTTTTGGTGATTGTTAAGCTCTTTAATTAGTAATAGTAATAATTTTGTTCAAACGTGAATGTAAAATGCACACAAAACATTCTTAATTCTACTTACATTCAGTTCACAGATACTACACATTACACAGGACTAGAATTACCTGAAGATGTCTGGAGAAGAGTTTGGAGAATAACAAGACTTCACACAAGACTAGAAACTCAGATGAGGTCCAGAATTACAATTTACCTGAAGTCAAACCAATCTTGTTAAAATAGTACTTTCTATCAAGACTTTTATCACATGGGCAGGAGGAATTGTCTTGCCCAGAAGCACAACTGTACTTAGATGTATTTTTCTCTTCACTACAGCTGCGTTAATCTTTGGTTGTCTGCACATGTCGACAGTAAAATGGCTCTGCTGTAAATCAGTGTAATAAAGTGAAAGAATATTTATGCCTTCGCTGCTGTCACGATGATTTATTTGTGTTTAAGTCTAACTCTGGATTCTGTCTGTCCAAACGTCTCTTCTCTTTAGACGCAAAATTTAAATTAGACGCAAAGTTATTTTATATCATTCTAAAATAAAGATAGGTAAGATATCAGTTTCATTATTCATGTCAGCTAGGTTTACCATGAATTGTTGAAATACGGTTGGACCATTGAGTAATAATAATGAGTTGAGAAAGTGTGGCATTCGTTGCCGTGGCATTTGCGGCTGACATTTCTTGAGAGTGGAGCAGCTGCAAAATTCAACTTCAAAATACTGTAAAAACAAGGCTCTTAAAATTATAAATCAGGTGACTAGATGAACGTTTAATTATACATTTGTAATTATAATAAAGCAGAGAAAAAGAAATTAAACCTAAAATTAATAGTATGTTTTTTACGATTTTTTTAAATGTACAAACACAGTAATTTCAGCTTCATTATTTGTATGAGAAGAATCTCACAACACAACCTGAGTACTAGACATGAACTGGAGATTTGTTGCTATTGGCTACTGTAACTACACTCTCTATAGTGAATATAATAACTCATTGGTTTACACTGCAAACACACTGTTGAATAAAGTTCTTGCAGGCCACCGTAGTCAGTCTCCAGTGTGTCTGCGTCTCATTACGTCCCGATGAAAGATGCTTGGCGGTGTGTTTGGGAGAAAACAGCCCTCGTAAATATCAGCGCTGTGAATCACCGGCGTCAGCGATAACCAGCCGCCAATCAAACTGCGGTCACATGACACCCATCTGTCAATCAAACTCCAGTCACGTGATCAGACCTGGACCACAGCCATGGATTAGGAACAGACAGTCATCTCAGGAGACTAAGAGATGATTATGGCTCATTAACACAGGATTATTTAGAAGATGAAACACTGCACTCAGGTGAAGCGGGAAAAAATGCAATGTAATGTTTATAGAGATCAGTGTAAAACTTCTGCTATAAAGTGTTTCATTAAGTCACGTTTTCATAGAAATAACTTGGCATTTTGTGCGTAATGTAACTTGGCTCATGTGAAACTGATACGTAGATCCGTTGAGAATTGAGTTCTAATCTTAGCAAACTGCAGCTGAAAGCCATTGGGGAAAAACAGAACGTCATGGCAAACATTTAAATTGATTAGTCGAGGCACCACAACGCCTTGAAAAATATATTGTTGTTTAATGTTATGTGTGTAACGGTTATGTTTATTAGGACAATGTACAATTACATGGCAGAGATGCTTGTACCAGATTCTGTTTTTTACAGTCCTGACTCCTGGGGAGGTACAACTGAATGTTTTTAGTGGTAGGGGAAACCAGAGCACCTGGCGAAAACCCACGCAGAGCATTTGTGATTTTACTGTTTATTTAAGAAGAAAGTGGTATATACAGATCAATTAATCACATTTTGTTCAATACAAAACACAGAAATGAGAAAAGGTTTAAAAACAGAAATAGGTCCAATGACTGTAAAACTGCCCCGCCTCTTCATTTTAAAATGTAACTTTAATAAGCCACAGATTGAAAAATGTGTATTCTTTGTTGATGGAAAGTGTCTACATGACAAGTATGAACCCTACGTGTTGCCCTTGCTGTCCTAATTTTTGAGTAATCGCAAGTAAATACAGACAAGTGGATGGGAATAGGTGGTAGGTGAAGACTGGAGCATCAGCTGCAGGATAATACAAGATTACTCAAGCAAATCTCAGTAAACTAATGATGAGCAAACACTGCTGTAACATGGTTAAAACGTAGATTTGACATAATTATTCTCCTTTAAAGTGTTGAGTTGAGAGAAAAGCACACGTCATCTTTCTTGTCCAAAATACACAAATCTCTTCTATGTGCATGTTTTTTAAAAGTCCTAATAGTTTTTTGCTTTTTTTTTTTTTTTTGCTAAAGCAAGCCAAAGTGCTTCCATTGGCTGCATTACCTTGTTTATTTTGGCTCAAACATGTGTTTTCCTTCCAAACCACTATGATGCTCTGTGATTGGTCGAGTTCACTGTGGCCGTCTTCAACCGTACAGCGGGGATTTCTCAAGATGGAATTTCACGATTTTGTGAAAATCACAAATATTGTGAGAATCCATCTCATAGAGCCATGTTGTACTTTGCCATGATGAAACGTCCAAAAGGTCGTTTCACGCATTTTTAATCTGATGATTTCTATTAGTGACTTGGCCCATTCACTTTAGGCATTGCTACAAAAACTGACTTTAAACAAGGTTCATATAATCCGCCAAGTAACTGTGTTAAATATTATTGTGCATCTCGGGGTGGATTACAACAAAGCTCCAACTTGTCTTGATCATGTCTTGTCTTCAGGTGAAGGTGTGGTTCCAGAATCGCAGGACAAAACACAAGCGTCAGAAGCTGGAGGAGGAGTGTCCTGAGCAACAGAAGAGGAAAGGAAGCCAACACGTCAACCGATGGAGAGCCGCAACGCAACAGAGCAGCGACGAGGTGGACGTGCTCAGCGAGGACTGAGCAGAAAGTACTGAGAAACACTGAGGACAAAATAAAGGACTAGAGCAGAGGACTAAGAGCTGCTGAGGACAAGATGGAGGATGGGAGCAGAGATGACTAATGGACGTTCTAGACTGTTTGGTCAAAGAGATAGGACAAGAGTTTGGGCAAAAGCGAAAGAGTCCACCATTATACACACACATCTGCAGGAGGGTCACATGACATGCCACTAAAGCAATCACAGGACACCCTGGAGCTGTTAGATCTAAGGTTGGTCTCTATATCATAGATTTAGGTCATGGTTTAGATTTCAATTAATGGTGGATTATAAATTGGCAAGAGTGGGTGTAAATTCCAGGTAAAACATTAGCATCCTCATGAAGACTACATTCGTAAGGCTTATTTCTTTTAGTTTACTTTGAAGCTGATTGGTTCTATCCAAAAAATTCTCCACCACCAACCTGTCAAAGGAGTCCAAAGTGATCAGTGTGTGGTCCGACTCTGCAGTTTTCTCTATTTCAAATGAAGACTTTAAGAATCAAGCATAAACCATGCAGGACTCTTAATAAAAGCCTCAAGCATTAGCAATTTTGTCCACTCTTTAGTGGAACAGCAAGCTCACAGCCGCAGCAGCCTCAAAGCCCTGATCACTCTCATGTCGTGTCCAGCTCTGTGGGAAGTTGTCAGTGGAAGGGGTAAACGAGCTCTTGTGCCTGTCAAAAGGTGTTCACTGAGTTGCTGTCGCCTCGCATATTTTTTGAATTTGCATAGTGACTAGCAACTCTATGTACCAGTCTTGCTTCATTTCCTCTGATGTTTCCTCTGGTCCTGAGCTTGTGTAGGACATGAATGGGAGCTGCTCTTTTAAGACATGGCTGGTGTGAACTTGCTGTTACCCCAGGCTCATTCTACATCCGGACCAGCTCTGGTCCAGCTCCGGTGCAGTCACCATGGGCTTTCCCTTTCTTTAAATGTATGACAAGCACTCAGAAGGTTCTAATTCTTTCTGATGGAAAGCACTTCCACTTGAGCACCAGAGCCCTCTGCAGTCATTTTCGCTTCAAAAACAATGAATTATTGTGAGAGCACATCACCGATCAAAAGTGATGACTGCAGTAGCACCAAAGGAGCACAAGGCTGAGCTTTCCTCTACAAGAAAACACTCCTGACCCGAGCTGGACTGAGTCCACTTTTAAAAACTCAGTGATGTTATATTGAAGATCGAAATTACGCCGATTTGCTTGTATTTGCCCAGCTCTCAATGTTAGACTGTTACTGCAGGTGACGGTGACCCTCTGACCTCCCATGAACTCTGACCTCTGATGCTGTCCTCAAGTTCTCAAACCAACAGATCTGATCTTTTGCCTGAATGTTCAGCTGAACACTGATTTATTTATTTCTGGAGTGCATTTGAGCAAAAAGGATGCAATATACACAAGCCGTTAAATAGACTGTGGACAAACTTAAGAAGTCTCTAAAAAACTGGCCGCTGGACATTGACAAATATGGCCACTTCCTGGACTGGGACCAATGAGAGGGAAGAATTGTCCATCTGGTGCCAAACATAAGCTGGACTGAAAACAACATATTAATATAAAATCAAGAGTCGAACGTAAGAGAATGTTTCCCCCCAAGATGAGTTTACTCAACCTGATGATAGCATCACTGAGTTATAATAATATCTAGAGAGTGTTTTCATGGGAACCTAAACTATAGTGTCCAGTTTCAACACCATTTTGTGCTGGAAAAATTCTATAAAGATTTCAGACAAATTCCTAAATCCTTTGATAATATCTGTACTTACTTGTCTTTCTTCACTCACTTGAGACCTGAGCAAAGATGAATATCATTCACAAATGTTGACTTAGTAATAATCTCTTGTAGTTAGCTGACCACAGCGCTGGGGAGTGTTGCTGCTACAGCTTGTCTGAATCAGCCGTGGTGGCTCTTTCTGCTGTCCGAGTGCGTGTGCATACTCCTTGTTGATAAACAAGTAACCCCTCTATAACAATATTATCCAGAGTAATTCATTAAATTAAAAGTTGCTTTTTAAATAATACTATTATGCTATTACATTGTTATTCCTAACACTAATTTAAATGCCCAGACACAGGCTGTGGACATCTTACATTACTCAGTCTATTAAATGACCTTGTTTTTACATTCTTTTCAATTAGAATTTTGCTGTTGCTCTAGTCACAAAATGGCCGCCACAACTCTCATGACAATAGCACAAACTCTCTTTGGTCTTAATAGAACTCACTGATTGTACACAGTGAAAGGAGGGAAACATTCTTTTACGAAATAAAAACCTCCAAAGGTTTTGTTCCAGTTTGGCCTGTTTTTTATTTTATTATTATTTTTGTTTTATATAAAACGTGTGTTGTACAAAGTATTCTATGCATTGCTGTAGATAATATTCATAATATTAATAATAATAATAATAATGATGTTGTGTTTGTTCTTTGTCTCTTCCTCACACACTTACCTCACTGTTTTTCCTTATGTAGCACTTCTTTATTAGAGATATTTTTTCATTTTCAGGGTTGAATGCACTAACTGTGTTGAGTTATGGCTTTGTCGGTTTCTGTGTTTTGGACAAAAAATAAAAATGTTGTTAAATAGAAACAATGTGTATGATTTTGTATAAGTTTATTCATGTTGTGCATGCTTCCCATGAAGGTCTACATTGTAGATTATTAATGCCCAACTTTTGATTCCTTAAAAATGTAAACAAAAAATAATTAGCCCAATTTTAAGCTTCCTACATCGGCACTCTTGAGTCGGTAATTTAGCCAGATGGGTGAATAACAAGGCATTATTAGACAGAGACAGGCCACTGGTACATTAACAAGAGATCTGTTCTGGGTGGGAATCAAATTAAATTTTCTTTTGTTTTTTCGTAAAAAAAAAAAAAAAATTTGGAGGAGCCTAGAGTTGCTTTGATTTGTAGTTGTACAGTCAAGGCAGTTGGCGATAGGTGGAACGCACCATCAACAAAAAGAAAAAAAATGTTCAAGTTGAACAAAACCTAAAATGGCCTTAAACACACTGGTCCAATCAGCAGAGCTTTTTTAATCTGCCAGCTCTTGCTGGCACAATGCTTTCACAACTTGTTGTTTAAACCGTGTAAACCAAGTTTCCAATCTGAAGTTGTTCATGAACACACATAAAGTGCAACACACACAGTTTGACATCTCCCATCCAAACTGCCTAACTTGATCAGAAAGCACCAATAGTCTCACCTTTTTTGATATGACTTCAGCTTGTTTTTTGTATATTTTAAAACGTTAAATTTGACACTACTGAATTTAATAGCCTACTTCTGAATGCTTTAAAGATCCTGAAACTACATGGCAACAGCAAACTCTCAGAAACTCTGACAGTAGTGAAAAGCTCTTCTAAACTCATGCTGGTGAATAATAAGATTAAAATGCATTAGTTAAGTGGCTTGATGATGTAAAGACATTAAAAACATATTTGTTTAAATCTGTACAAATCCGCTACAGACACTTGGATGTGTTTAAATCTTTATCTCACAGTGACATTTTGAAACATATTTATCTGCTGAAATCCAGCATTTCTGAAGCTGCTTACACAGTTGTGCGTCTCTTCCTTCTGATGCTCATCCTCGAGGTCGCGCACCTCCACGCTTTCCTCCATCTGTCCTCCATCAGCGGTCGCCGACGGTAACACCACACCGGCGTCTCCTTGGCAACCGCAACATCACCGCGGCGGCAAACACAGACGCCCAGCAGACAGGAGCAGCCTTTTACAGCCGTGTTCACAAACAAATTTGACTGGCATTACTTTGCTTCAGAAGTTACACAGTGTGGCATTAAATACACCTGTTTTACATTTATTATGTATAAGTAAGCCTGTATTTCATTTATAAACTTTAATGCACAGTGGTGGAGCTGCATTCTGAGGCTCTAGGTCCTATGTGTCTATGGTTTGAAGGAGACCTATTTTCTGTGCATTTAGTAAAAAATTCTGACATGTGTCAATGTGCAATGTGCATTTTGTTCACCGTAACAGAAAATATATCTAAAACGGTTTAAAAATATGAATAAGTCCTTTAATTTCCTGTTCAAAACAGCAGGCCTGATAAGCTCTGCGTCTCTATGGTAAAATTTAGGTTTAACAAGCACCAGATTTTAAGTTAGACACTTTTTTGTTGGAAAGTGGTCATAACCCTGCAATGTTTTGCACAGAATCTGGATCACAATCACCAAAGAAAACAAAGATTTACAACCAATAGGGAAAAACATATGACACAATTTCATGTTGTTTTTTCGTGGTTCTTTTATCTTTTTGTATTTTTGTAACATATTTACGTAAAACGGCTTGAAAACATGCTTGTCATATACGTTTTTGACATGTCATTATATATTTACATCTTCTCCGGAGACTGGACTGAAATTTTGTGAGTAATCCTAAGTAAATATCAACATGAGGGTCGTGGTTGATCAAAACAGGATTATATTAGCATCAGCTGCTGGACTATACAAGATTACTCAAACATGCAGGAATCAGTTTAAATGCTTACTTTGAGATGATACCTTGAACACCTTTAAATCTTGGCGAAGAACCAAGACAAGTGGATTCTACTTGATAAAATAATACTGCAGAATGTTGTAGAAAAGAACAGTGGCTGTGCACATAAACATGCATAAATCCCTCAACCACTTCAGAGAAACAACTTTATTTCAAAGCATTTTTCACAGTAAAATAAACTCCAGAGCTGACCCTTTCACACACACACATCAAATAGACATTGGTTTGTAGAAACAGGAACTTGAGACTCAACTCAGACTTGAAGCGAAAGACTTGAAAACATCTCTATAGTGTAGAGAAGATGACAACTGTCCAAATTCTTAAATATGACTTTAACAATTTCTTCAAAGGTTGGGTACCTGCTTTTTACATGTCAAACATAATTCTACTTCCTCTCAAAATCCTTCGACAAATTCACATGTATACATTTTGGTTCTTTTTTTACAAACAACAAACTGGATAGGCCCACCCGAGCACAGCCAATCAGAGAGCTGCATTCGGCTTCTGAATAGAACTAAACTTCTTTATTATCCATTTCAGACAGTACTCCATAGTCTTATTTTCTTTTATAAAGAGTTGCATTTATCATGTACTTTTTAGTGGAAACACAAAGTTTATCATTTTACAAGTTAAAAAAATTTAACTTTTTCATCTTAATGAGTTGAACTTAGCAATGTATTTCTATCTCTGTACCAAAATTCATTGAATCAACTCCTCCAAACCCAAGCGGTCCAAAGTAGAGTGTCAGTGAACAGAGTGTCTCATATAAACTCTTTGTGTCTGCTCTGAACCAGACCAACCACTCTGTAAAACACTAACCTGTCATTATCGCGTCAAAATGGCCGCCGTAAATCATCAGCTCACCCAATCGTTTTATTAGGCCACAGTCAAACCCAGTTTTCTTTTGTAACTGAATTACAGAGAACCGTTTTACCCTAAAACCTGAAAAGTTAATGAAATAATCAAATGTTAATTAGATGATAATTTAAAAGTACACAGTGTAACTATCTGAACAGAAAGTAGACTTAGGTGAATGTATGTTTTTGTAAATTAGATGTTTTGTTGCCCTGAATAAATAACAAACATTTAGGGTCTGATTTATCAAGCCAGGTGCTAAATTGCGGGTGCAAAAAGGAAAAAAGTAGTGTGTTTTTATGAGCATTTCACACAAATTTTAATATTGGAAGATGAACATACAACATACTAAACAAAACAGATATGAACCACCTCAAATTCTGCATCTTTGTGTGTGTAAGAGAAAAATGCCATCTTTGCCAAGGTTTTGCTCCCCCTAACCTGTTTTGCACATGAGCAAATGCTTGATAAATCTGGCCCTTAGCGTTTTACTTTGAGCAAGCTGCAAGCTCACAAAAATAACTTTATTAACTGAAAGAATGTTCTGTTTTTCACATACATGAAGCATATTCTCCTCATTCAGGATTTTTTATATCTATTGAATTGTGCAGCGGACTTTTTATTAGAGAGCTACACAGTGTCACTTTAACATTAGCTGTAAATTAATGTACAAGAGACAAAGACCAACAATGCCACCAGCTGGCTTATTTACATTGAGTCATAAATCTTGTTAACATTGTTAAATTTGTTTAGCACTAGAAACAACATGAGCCCAGTCACAGCAGACAGAAGTACACAGGGTTTGATCCTGAACCAACCAGTGCACATTGTGTTTGTATGACTGTTTATGATTCTCTGTCTGTTGTAAATATAGTTAAATAGTGTGTCTGGCAATTCCAATGTTCTATTCTTGATTATTCCATTTAGTTAATCTATTAAATAAGCAGTGGGTGTGAGGAGAAAACAATGTAGGCCCACAAAATGGTTTCATTATGTTTAATATGACTTGATTTTAAGTTGCCATTTACTGCTTCATTTAGCGACTAAAGATTAAACTTAAGGTGTGTTTCCATTACATACCACTGTTTCTACTTTCGTTGTCCTGTGATTGGCTGGATCTTGCTGTAGATGCTGTGATTGGTCGCTTCTTCACCTCTCGCTCTGATTGTGATGATGATGACATAATTATGGGTGAATTATAGAATAAACATAGACAATGTTTACTTTAGTTTAACGACTGTCTGTGCAAACTGAGTACGTCTGAGAACAGAATGACAAACCTTCACAGTAAAAAAAAAAAGTCTTTTTCTCAATATTTCTCAATAATCATAATATGTCACTCACAAAAGTACAAACTAATTCTAATTCAGCTCAGAATGGGTGACTTCACAAATAAGAAGATTCAATTTTTTTTCTGTCTTAAGTATTTTCAGGTGCTTCATTGTTTGTTAGTCAAGAAAATGTTTGATGCCCCCACAAACCTAATGTATCATCATAAAAAACTGCTTTGCTCAGCTCCAACTGTAGTGCAACATTTTATTTATTTGCAAACAGGCCTAACTGGATACTCCGGCAGCATTCAGTCCACAAAACATCGCTCTTAATCCAATTTGAAACGTATGACGCTGCATGTGTGTCCATATGTTTTAAGTCCAGTCTGGTGCACTCAATCCACACGGAGGCTTTCTGTTTCTTGTAAAGTAATGACAGGCATCACACGGCAATTTGTTTGTGTGAAGTTGTGAAAACAAAACATGACAAACAGGAAGCCAGCGAGCACTAGGGAAGTGTATCAGCTGGTTTTCAAATTAAAATCAAGCTTTGCCACTAATACAGTACATCAAAATTATAGACATATACACAACTGTATATATAAATGTAAATAAACGTCACATGCTTACCTATTGTTGGTGAAAAATCAAACCAAAAACTTGTTGAAAGTGTTGTTTGTTTTCCAGGATTTTCTATATGTGTGGTCAGTTATCATGTGAAGCCCAAGTTGAGCTTGAACCTCTGAGAACTCGTGGACTTGTTCAGAGACCCGGTACTGCATGCTCTGGTCATTCAGTGTGAGCTCAATGTAAAGAAGTCCAGACTTTTTGAGGAAATGAATCGGTCGTCAGATTTATGTATTTGTGATTACAACGTTAGTTTAACTGGCAAAACTGAACGTTCCACTAATGGCATAAAGCACCAGGGTCAAGATACAAATCAGATCTGTGGAGAGGTGAACCTGCTCAAAGTAACATTAGGAAAGTGATGATGTCAAGTCCAGATGGTGAGTTTTGCAAAGTTAATGAAGTAACAAAACTACTTTGGCTTTTGATTGAATAGATTGCATTCACATTTGTAATTATTTCGTAAGCCCGGTTCTTGCTTTTACTGGCATGATTAAAGATACTTTTGCAGATTCTCCATAGGCTATGGTGATTTCTAGCGACTATTCTATTCACTTTTTGAAATGCAACAACTAACTTTGCCGACATAAGTTTAATGCCACACTGTGTAACATTCCAGACTTTAGCAAATGAAGAACTATACAGGACAGCCTATATGGAATTCTTTGTAATAGTAAACTTTTAGATTTAATGTCCATGTATTACTAACCCTTGTTTTCCTACAGTGCATGCTGGGTAATCGGCCGCCCTGTCAGCGGCCACGGTGCATGCTGGATAATCGGCCTCTCCTGTTAATTGCCTGTTTATTGGCGTAATTATGTTGATTAGAGGTTCTGTGCCAAGAGCTTGTTAGCCTCGTTAGCCTCATTAGCCATTAGCGGTTAGCGACTGTGATTAGCGTAATTGTGATTGGACCAACTCGACAAGTGTGTTAGTTTAACTTCAGATCAACAGCAGCGCGATCTTAATTAAAAAACAAACTCTAGTGCGTCTGAGTTTTTTCATGTGGGTCTTATACTTTCAACTTTTTAATCGTTTTCATATTTATCATAAAAGATTAATTCATATATTCATTTTCTACCGCTTGTTTCTGTCAAGGGATCATAAAATATCATTCCATTTATCTTGTTTATAATGTGTTGTTTGTTAATAGAGAAGAATCTAGAGAATCTACATAATCTAAAGCAGGGCAAAGCTCAGAACAAAATAAAAATCCAGTTTTCAGTCAAAATATGTCAAATCTTTGAGGCCTATGGATCACTCTGGGATGAATAAAGGATATACCACTTGATTACTGAAAAGAAATTTTAGGACACAGTTTGTGCAATATTCATGCCGTGGTTTCAGCAGAATAGTCAGACCGGTTCACTTTGGAGCGTGTGGGGTCGCTAACTTTATTGATGGTTAGCATTTCTCCTGCAGATCCAGGCTCCTGAGGGCAGACGTCACTCACACATGCTGTCAAATCTGGTACCTGAACTGTACTTTTTCTTTTTGTCATTCTGAGTGATTCACCAAAACCATAGTGGATTTTTGTAGAATCAGTGAGTGAAGCAAAACATTATTAATGTGAGGTAAGAAATGTGAGATTTGATTCTATTCAAGAGGCGAACTGAGCTCCTTTGTGTCATTTGCATCAAACTAATTTGATGGGAAGGTTTGTTGTGGAGTTGATTTGAAGGCAGCAGCGACGAGAAGAGACAAGGCCCACTCTGCAGAAAGCATTACAGAAGTGTCGGTTCTGGTGTTCAGGCCTTTCTGTGGAGTTTACATGCTCCGGTTGTGTCTGGGTGGGTTTCTTAGTTGCAGCCCTGACCAAATGTAAAGAAAAAAATTGAACACTGGAATTAAAGGATGGTCAAAGGCAGAGGACAATTTTCCTCATCCTCAACTGACTAAAGTAATCTAATCGTAACACTATGACAAACTAAGCCTCCTAACACATATTTACACACATTTATCAGTCCACTTAAGAGAAATATGGACAACAGCATATACATCTGAGATTGAGACAAGACAAGATGGAGATTTTCTACGAAAATATTGTTTTTTGCTGTACCCGTGACCTCAACAGCATGTCTCATCAGAAACCTGGAATCTTTAATGCCTAAGATTTAGCAAAGGCCCGTTTTAGCATTTAGACTAAAATAACTGCATGTTTTTGTCATTTTTGAAACATTCATATAATAGAAAAAAGTTACCCCTAAACCAATAATGAGATGTTAGAAAATGCAGAAAATTTGCATTGTTTTTCTTCTTATTATTTTTTTTTTATGACTCAGAACAGTATCATTAGACCACACAAAAACATGTATTTGGTGTCACTTTAAGGGCCACAGCAGAACAGGAGGAGCATAATCAGACGTAAAATCTAAAACTCTATTAATCAGGACAGAAGTGACAGGCCCTGTTTGAGCTGACGTCTCTGACAGATGTTTATACAGGCTCTGGATTCCTCTCTTTTCATGAATCATTTACATCATAAATTCCTCTGATGGTAATGTTGATGAGGAAGTGAGTCAGATGCAAAGGCTTCAACGGCACAATACACTGAACACGGTTGACTTTCTGATCCCAAATCTGTCTCCTAATGTAGATCCAGGGCAGTATTTCATTCACTCTAAAAATGACAGAGGCTTTAGTTTGACTTTAGTTTTATTTGAGTTTTTTATTATTTCTGGCTCTTTATTTCCACCTCAGAGGACTGACTTTTGTGACTGAAGTCTGGCATCGATTCACACCGATTGGGAGTGTCACCTGTCCAACATCTCACTGATTTATGATCAACATGATTCACTGCTGTAATAAAATTTAGAGAATTAAAAATTGAATTTTGGATAAGTGCCATTTCTTAATAATGTGAGTTAAAAGGAGTAGGCTATACCCATTTTTGTAAACAATAAATTAACTTCAGTTTCCCCCAGCACAGATCTTAATGTATCTGTTCAGTTGGAAATTAGTCTGCAATGTCCAGAATACATCTAATAATGTCCTGTTTGTTCACTAAACTCTGCTAAAATTGTCTGTGGATGTTGTTAGCTTTGTGGCTAATTACCATTAGCATACTCACTCCCAACAGCCGTGAACAAAGCTTAAAACACATCGTGAATGCATTAGGTAAGTGGGGAAAACATAAGACTGCTGTAGGAAGTTTAATAGTATTTAGTTGTTGTTTTTTTACATTTTGATGGAAGCAAAAATTGGGTTTAGGACCTTTAAAAATTTCAACTTAAAGTTATGCGTAATCTTACTGTTTTAAGTTCAGTCCAGTCTCCGAAGAAAACAAAATGTCACAAACGTACCACAAGCATGTTAGAATGCCTTTTTTACTTCAATATGTGAAGCCAAAACATAAAATAACCGCTAATGGTGACATTTTGTTTGGGTTTAACAGATAAATCTTAGCCAGCCCTCGCCCTAAACTTAGGGCGCACTCACACTAGGGCTTTGTAACCGTGCCAAGCTCTGGCCCACCTCCTCCAACCGTGCCGGAAACACAACCGTGCCGAGTCTCAGCGCGGTTCGTTTGCACTCACACTGCACAAAAGAACCGCGCTGTAGGGGACATCCAGGCCTGGGCACGGTTCGGTTGTGCCAGTGTGAGTACACCCTTAGTAACTTGAAGCCTAAATGTAACTGTTAAACCTAAAGAAAATGTCACCATGTGGTTTCAACCAAAATGTTATGTTTTGGCTTTTTGTAACATATTGGCGTAAAAAAGGCATGAAAATGTGCTTTTTGACATATCGTTGCATATGGTCGTTTTCATCAGAAACTGTGTTGTTGAAGTTACATGTGACAGACAACTCACATACTGTATTTGGGTTTGTTCACTTAAAGCTTTACATCAATATGTTAAATATGTAATTTCTTAACATTTAAGAAATTGCACTTATATTTTTTAAGTGAAGCTGCCTTATTCCTTTTTACAATGGATTTACAGCAGAAGGCCTTATGTCTATATGAAAACATTACGTGCCGTTAAAAACTTGTAAAACAATTTTATTTATTTTAGTAAACTACAGCAAAAGTTTTGATTTAAAGAATTTTAAGGTTTTTCTTTATCCTTAAAATTTGTCTCACCTTAAAATTGGAGTAACTTTTTGTCATGAATTGGTAAACTTTGTGTTTTCCACTAAAAAGTATGTGATAAATGCAGCTCATTGTAACAAATAATATACATAATTTGTTCTAATCAGGAGCCGAATGCTGTACTCTGATTGGCTGTGCTTGGGGTAGTCAGTCCAATTTCACTTGGCTGTTTGTAAAAAGATGTTTATAAGCTACAAATGCAAATAGAAGTGAATACATATTGATCTTAACCATGTGTCGACGGATTTCTGTGAGAAGGTTGTCAGATTTAAAACCTACATCATGTTTGCACTATGAAAATCAGCCACCACACCTTTAACCCCTTATGAGGTGGAGGGCCCGCCCACGGGCCCGCCCACTTTTTCTTAATTAATTAATTTTTGCCCACCATGTTATACAAATCAACTCTCAAGCTCCCTGGCATGTTATAGTTAAAAATCAAATTGAAACCCTCTTATTCACAATCAAATCAACCATTCTGTGTTGGATCAGAATCAGTTTTTACTCTAAACTTACAAACAAAAAAATACCTCAAAAATTCTCCACAATTTAATAGGAATTTTTAATGAGCTCCGCCTAAACTTTTTTAAGTTAATACAGGTCCTAAAACTATTTTTAGTGAAAATAGCTTCAGCTTTTGAAGAGGAATTGTCCAAACCCAAAATAAACCAAATCTAGTGTCATTCTGTCCATGGCTAAAGACACCAGCTATACTGATTCTTACATTTACACAAAAATTTTAGGCGGACTTTAAAACTTGATGTTCTTTTGTCCAGAGCTGCTTCTCACTTAAAACTAGAGTCAGTCAGACATCAGAGGCTAAAACTACAGAGCCTCAGCTTCACAAAGAGTCCAGCCAATTGTTTGTGCTCCAAAGGGTTTAGAAGCAGTTTACATTTGAATTTTAGACGATTTATTCAGGCGTTTTAACAAAAATGGCCCCCCTCTTAAGGGTTAAACTCTTAACTTAACTTAATTTAACTTAATTTTGTATAAATGACGCTACTATTGACGGTGTTTACTCAGATCCAAACCAAACTCCTCAAACACGTGTGAAGACTCTCATTCCAACAGAGCTTGTTAAAAGTTGAAATGGACTAATTAATAGTTCTTCGACGCTGCTGCTGATTTCCTCTGTGATTTTCATATTCTCATTTGTGACAAAAACGCTGAGTGTGTCTGCTTTGGGTTCTAATGATCAGAATCCATCGGTGGCGGCGCTGGGGATGTCATTATCGAGGAAGTTAAAGCTGCGATTTAACAGTAATTGTGTCTTATCAGGAAAGAAATCTGAGTTTCCGTAAAAAGGTGAAAGCAGAAAATGAGGTGCGAGTTTGGAAGACAAAATGCTAAATATTCTACTTCAGAAAGGAATAAGGAGTAGGTTAGAGACGATCAGACGAGAGGGTCAGAGGTCAGAGCAGAGGAGAAGGCCTAATGCCAGAGGAGAGCATGAGAGGAGCTGGGGAGCAGAGGAGTGGGTCAGAAAATCTAAGAACATTTTGTAACTTTAAAATGTTTTTTTTGTTTTGTTTTTTTCCAAGATAAAACATGAGCTTTATTTTGGGGCAAAAAGAAAAATGAGATGTACCAGATCATTAGAGTTTTTCCAACCCGAAATGGTTGCTGGAACTGGATATTTGTTGAAAATGTTCAGTTGAAATGATATTCCTAGTCATAACTCTCACTCAGAGGTTCAGTTCAGTCCTGTGTTTTGCAGATGTCAACCTGCTCCATTATAGTTTGGAGCACTTCTGTTGTGACTTCAAACATATACCTGGAAGGTTGTATACAAAACAAACAGAATTAAATGTAAATAAATACAATAAATACTGTTTTGGCTGCAGTCTGTCTTGCGTGGAAAATGCAGAGAACATATCTAATAATGGCCTTGGTCTGAGCAGACACAACCTGCTCAAGGTCCATTTAGGTACAGCAGCTCACTGCAGATTTGAACATGGGACAGTGAACATTTATTAACACGTGTTGGTTTAACTGTAGATGCACCAGAAATAAATTTGTGCTGACATTCAGTCCAGTTCATACACATTATGAAATTACATTAAAAAGTTTAACTTAATCACTGATATGAACATGAGTCTGGAAAAAAAATATTTTATGGATCAATCTAATTTCACCATTGTACTTTGCAATAAAATATTTAAATGATTTCATTCATTTAAAGTCTGTCAATTTATGGGGTGACTAAACAAATAGCATTTAAACAACAATAATTTTAGCTGCTCTCTATCTGATTGAAATATTACTGACCTGTAGAATGTTGTGATGTCATATTTCCACGCCTGTGCTACTCGAGAACCTAAGTCAGTCACTAATAACTTATATTTCTCTCATTTTGTGAAAAAGCTACAATATATCCAAGGCTCTTGGATATAATTTTCATTGAAATGTTGTTCTCTTGGACCAAGAAAACAAGATTTCAATGGAAACAAGTAGGAGGAGGCCTTCTTCTTAGACATTAAATTAATAGACGCGCAATCAGCAGCTCTGCCTTGTTGCTACAACACAAACTGTGCGCTGCTATATTCCTCCAGGAGACAGGGTGACGCAAATCAATTGAACACAATGGCAGAAGTTGCACTTTTATAGATAAAATGAGCTAAACCGAGCTATTTCACTAAAACCACAAGCAAAAGGGACTGATTTGTGTCTTATGAAGCTGTATTAAACAACATTGGCAATGTTATATTATATTTCCCACACTGATACATTCATAGGCTGAAAATGCTCCTCCACAGGTCAGTGAAGCTACATGTACAACTTTTATTTGGAGATGTTTATGTAATTTTTCTGCTGTTTTCACAAGTGACATGTAAAAGAGGACAATTAGTGGTCATTAGAGTGTTAAAACATGCACTAGTTTAGAGATCTCTCGCTGTGTCCAAATGTCCACACTCATTCCCTATCCACTCAATTACTATATAGTCCTGCCGTGTTCAGTGGACTGGTCAGCGCACTCATTCATCTGCTCTTTCGAACACGGAGCACACTACTTTCAGCTGACCGCGAGTCACCTGACTCTCCCCCTTGAGTTTTTAACGATCGGCAAAAGTCCGATGAAAATTTACATTTATAAATACTGACTAAGTATGTCTGACACACATATTTATGGACTATTACTCATAATACAAGTCTGGTTTAACTGGGACAATACATTTAACCGCAGACTGGGTAATTCCTCTTTTACAGCCCAAACTAAGGTAAGCAGCTATTGTTAGCATCTCTATGGCTAACGGCTTTCAGTTACAAGTGTTTTGTTTATTCTCTGGCTCAACAGTGAGTTTAAGTGGCTCCTTATCATCTTTACTTCAGTCGTGTTGTTTTGTTTTTTCTGATTCTCGCAATGAATTGTGGTCCATATTGACCGTTCTAGTGACCATCGATGCTCACTATTTTTCCATAGAGGGAAATTTTGAGTGCATCATTTTTTGACCTGCTGGACATTCGAACACCACTAATGGCGTGACCCCTGAATAGTGCACCATAGTAGTTAGGGTGCACTTTCGGACACAGCCTCTATGTGAGGCTTGCTAGCCGTTAGCAGTTTTATACACAAATTTAACCTATTATAAAACACCAAAAAGTTTGTAATTTCAACAGTAAGTTGTAGTGAGGCTCTGACATTTGCTAAATGTGGTCGGTAGGTTTGTAACAGCTGACACTGTCTGGATCTTTCATAACTTGCGTATTTTGCAGGCTAATGCTAATGACTATAGGAAAAGAAACAGAAGAACGCTTCGGAGTTCTTCAAAACATACCAGACTAGCTCAGATGCTAAGTGTTCGATAGCATCAGAGTTGAACTGCGAGTCTACCAATTATATGTCTATGCTCAATTGATCACGTAAGAGTAAACTATGGGGAAATGGAAGCTTTGACAAGGGTAGGAAAAACAAAACCCTCTTTTTACTCCAATTTATTTTTGGCGGAACAGTGGCAGTCCGTTGAGGGCGCTCCAGGATCTTATGCCTTGGACACACGTTCAAGTTTTCTAACACCAGAGTCCTGTACTACGAAGCAGGATTTGGGGTTTAGCGAGTTAAGTTCTGGATTAAACATGGCCTAAACTTCCTACAAAACTAGATCACTTTCTATTGGGGCAAATCTCTATGGCAACATGTGGCAAACTCATAACCTGCTCCGGACCAGATTAAGGTCCCGAATAAGTTAAAAAGATGAGTCACTGAGCAACCAGAGATGAGAATTCAGACGTTTGTGAAGACCACTGACTTAGAGGCTGCAGTGCACATACACACTTAGAAAAGTGCATTTTGTTTATGTTCATGAAGACATATGCACAATCCTTTTAATGCTAGGTTATGGATACATTCTACATAGTTGTTTGAAAATGCACCTTTTGTCTGATTCCTAGACTTCTTTCTCTCCCTCCTCCCTTTGCTTCTGTCTTAACATTAATTATCGCACGGCGCAGGTTTGGGTGTTTGCTAACAGCGATCGACGGCGGATGCACAAATTTACAGGATTGGGGCTTTTAAATTGGAGCTCAGGTGCGCTAACGAGGCTAACGACCTCCAAGCGCCACGTTACGCCAAAATTTGTGCAAAAGCGATTTTAATTAGCGGCACGCGCTTCAGACAGACAATCATTTGAGGGAGAATTATCACCTCTGAATGTGTGTACAGAGGGAAGGTAAAGATACGTGAGCAGACAGGAGCAGGCGCATTGTTAAAACTAGGAAAGTAGATAGAAATTCACTAGAAACAAGTGAAATTAACTTGTAAAGACAGGACACTACAGAAGAACAGGAAAACAATTCATTTAAATTGCAATGTAAAACGTGTGCTGCAGTTTTACAAATATGTAAAAAAAAATGTATTGCCGTAATGTTGTCGTCATTCTTTGTTTTAATAAAATGTTTTTTGTTTCAGGCCAAAATATTTCCCAACGGAGTTAAAGTTTAATAGTCACCACACTGGCAAATCATTTCAAGTGAAAAATCTCTTGTAAACAAGTCAAATATTCTGAATCACATTAGAAATTTGTTCTTTAGTCAAAATGATACAAAATGAAGATGTATATTTTTAAATTGAGTCTTTTTAACTCAAACTAGAAAAAAAATCCACCATGTAAGAAGATGTAGGAGCAAACAGGAGAAATAGAAAATACCATCCTAAATGAGAAAACAAGTGACATAGTGCTTGAAATAAGTAGTGTAGTTCTTATAACCTACTTTCATATGTGAAAAATACTTACGGCAACATGTTTCGACTCAATTTAAAAGTTGCAGCAAAAGGCCCCTGATGAAGACTCATTGAGACAAAACTTGCAGACGTCAATTTAACTTGGCCTATACAGGGATTATATCGATCGAGGTCACTTTCCCACTCTACTGTGTATGACAGCAGAGAGGGACGCTGTCCATCTAGTTAGCTAGGGAAACCTCTTTGGACTAAAAAAAACGAAACGAGAGCTAGCTGTTTCAATAAGGCATGAACTCATCTGACAGACGTCTGTCTGCTGAAGCTTGAGACATTGTTTTTTTTCTCAACGTTTTTTTTTTTTTTTTTTTTTTTTTTTGTTTTTTTCGAGAAAAAAAAAAAAAAAAAAAAAAAAAAAAAAAAAAAAATCGTAGGAATGAATTTCATTCACAAAAAAATAAAAAAAAAAAAAAAAAACGTTTGATAATTTCAGTCTGCAATGATTTTTTTTTTTTAATTTTATTATTAGCAGCATAACTTTCGTTTTGCACAGTGATAAACTCTAGTTAGCGAACAACAGCGCTGGCTCGTTTTGTTCTACAACTTGTGTCAATGAGCTGCTGTGCTTGCTGCATACTGGGTGTGCAGGGATTAGTTATGGTGTTTTAAAAAGACTCAGCAGCTCAGTATATTGTTCGTGAATCTAATTGATATTTATTGTAAATGCAGTATTCGCCTGTCTGGACTTGGTACGTTTCTGTTTTTTTTTATTTTTTTTTTTTTTTTTTTTTATGTTTTTTTTATTTTATTTTTCTATTATCTATTATCTTGTTTAAATCTTAAATCTGAGACTTAGTGGACATTGTTCTGGACAAAAATTAGACTTGGGCAATGAACTTAGAAGATCCTTTAGTGGGTGAATGGTGATGCTCAATGTTCTACTGAACCTTTTAAGAAACTCTTGTTCCTGATGTAAATTTTCATAACATTTAGTTTGAGACTGGTTGTTTTAAATGTATGAGCATGACTACAACCTGACATCGACAAAGGTTGGGACATTCCAGACAGCCAAAAATTTTCTGAAGCTCAGAGAGAAGGAGTAGTACCTCAGACATGCAGTATATCTGTGATGAGAAAGCAATGTTAAAACCGGATTAAGCACTGAGATAGGGCCATTTTGAATGTGTCCTTATAGTTCTGAAATGATCAGTGAAGCTAAACCATTGTTCTTTTGCTTTCTTTCTTATTTTTTCGGCAGGTGTTACGATTAAACCGTCCCCTCTTTTGCTCCTTCACGTTCACATAGATTCCCGCCGCGCTCAGGTGAAACCGTCTTTCTAAAGAAAAACGACGTGTCAAAGCCTTTGGAAAACCAGCCGAGTGCTAATCACATGCAGAAAGGAGAAGCAGGAGAAGGAGAAAAATGCAATATTACATCAATTAACAGCTCTGAGACAAGATTTATATTTAAAGACTCATAAAGGTGTGTCGGAGGAATTGTAATGAGGTGCAAACAGAGAAAAAGCCTCCAGAGAATTTTTTTTTATAGGAGAGGAGAAAAGTCATCTGACAAAAGAGCTACTGCTAATCAAGGCTAAAAATCATGTTAGCTTAGCAAAAACAAGCTAAAAGTGACAAGAAAATTGATAATTTGTTGTGTGCCTCCACACAATAGAAGACACAGCGATAACTAATGGAAGTATAAGCTCAATATTTAGCTTTCCTCCTTTAGTCGTCAAACTGTTGCACTGGAGGTTCCAGGAGTGTTCCATCCAAGTAGCTACTGCCCAGTCACATCTTAATCACATCTCTATCTGTGTGAGCCAGTTTAAGGACGTGTGTACAAAAAAGTTCCTGTCTTATCTTTATGTCTACACTTCTATTAACTGTCACTGACTTATTTATTTTTATTTTTTATTTTTTCTGTTACAGCCACGTTGCAAAAAATGGATGTTGTGTAAATTACCCATTATCACATCCAGTTTGACATTTTCTTGGATGGATGGATGGATGGATGGGTCAAATGTAGATGACACATTTTCCTACAGGAACAATACAAAGCTAATCTAATCTTAACCAGAGAGACCAAGGCTTTTCCCATACAGTTTTTGCCTAATAGCACTGGTGTCTTTCCCTGAGCCCAGTGAATCTGCCTAAGAGGCTCTAAACGGCGCGTGCCAGCAGCATTTGTGTCCTCAGCGCTAAGCTAACAAAAGTGCAGTACTTTTGAATGTTAGACGCAGCTGCTCCCGAGTTAGGACACGCATCGACGGACTCCAACAACAGAGCGCGAGTCTGCGGAGCTACAGTTTACACAAGCACGGAGAAGTCTTTGGCTTTTAACCAAATCATGGGTCTCGTTAGGCCGGGGATTTAAAACGGGTTATTACGTACGGCGGTGATGGACCACTGACTTATGGCCATGCAAAACGTCACAATGACCAGTGTGACATCAGATATTTGCTTAAAAGTGCAAAGGTTTAACTAAAGTGGACATGTGGCTTAGGAGTTACAAGATTTTTTACTCACTACTTATAGAAGCCAAAGCAAGTAAAGCTAACAACAGCACAGCAGGCTAACTGCACACTGTGACAATGAGCTGAATTTCTTCTGAATACATTCCTTATACCTCTGCAGAGACAAAACTGATTTTAAGTAATAGGTTGTGTTCACATGACATTACAACATTCAGAACTCTTAGGGGAGTCTCCTTTCACCCACAAGAGATTCTGAATCTCTGTGGGACTGTCCTGGTAAAAAAAAAAAGTCAATAAAATAAAATAAAAAAAAAAAAAAAAGATTTAAATCAGCAGCTAAAATGATTATTGCCCAAATGCAGTTTATTTTTGTCATGTAGTTGCTTCAAAAATCATGAGATTTTAATTAATTAATTAGTCAATTTAGTGCTCTGGCCTCATAGCAAAAAGGTCCTGGGTGTAACTCCCGGGCGGCGCAGGGCCTGTTCTCTCCGTGTCTGCGTATTTCCGCAGACACAGATTTCCTCTGGGTATTCCGGTTTCTTCCTAGAACTAAAAGCATGTCAAATGTGCCTCCACTTTCCTCTCCCCAGGACAACAGATGGAAATTAGCTGTAAACTAGAATCTGGTACAAGGATCTCTGCCATTGTGCTTGAAGTAATTGTACATTGTCCTTAATAAACATTACCTTAGGACAAATGGTAATTACGCTCCATCCTTATAATTGCCAAAACTTCTAGAATGCGAACGAACCTATTAAATTATGTTTTCCCTGGCGAAGATGGAAATATCCATCCATTTTGTTGGTTTAAAGATTATTAAACCTTGTTTTTTTCATTGTAGTAGCTTATATTCTTTTACCAAAAAGCAGAGCAGACGAAAACACAGCAGACATTTTTCTCCAAAGCCTATTGCCAAATGATGAAATCGAATGAATCTAATTTAAAAATAATTTCCAATGTCTATAAAAAGATAACGGGATGGATTTCTCATTTGATGTACAACATGATTACTGTTGCACAAAGTTTTTGTGGAGCTGTAAATATTGTTTAAAATTAGGGAAGGCCTGGCAGTAAAAAACAGGGCTGGAAGTGAAAGAGTTAAAAGTGGGTACAAGGTCTTACATGTGTTTTATTGGTGTAGTCTTTGCACAGTCAACATGCTCTCAACACAAAGCATGGAAACTTTCTTGGACAGGTTGTTAGAAGCATTTCCATTGCACTTTTACATTGACCTGCTTTAAATGTAAAATAAAATAAAGCTCAATTTGGCATTAAGAATGATTCAGTTCAATTTATTTATTGCATGAATGTTTACCATCCATACACACAGATAGACAGATGACTGGATTGATATGTGCATCATCATCGTCATCATTACTTCAGTCTGACTACCCTTCACTCAGATTACCAAATATTACAACATGCCAGTTTCCCTAAAAGTTTTGGTACTGTCGTTAAACAAAACAAAAAAAGCACAGATACACACACACAGCCATCTTTATAATGACAAATATGTGAAGTAGGCTATTATTACAAGACATTATTTTAGGTTCCAGCTGCTCAGACGTTTCAGTGCTAAGTGTGGACAGTGACAGAAGCGAGCTCATGTGTGCAGCCTCTCCTCCTCTCACCTCCTCTGCTTCCACAGAACCTCTGCTCATGTCCTTACCAAGAAAGCGTACATATACCACAAGTTCACAGCTATTTTGTGCAGATATGCCATGCGTCGCAGTCCCCATTCATTTCTTTGGTGGTTGTTAAGATGCGTTCTACTTTATGAATATTATCAAAATCCTGATCTAAATCTTAACCTACCCCAAGCCCCAGTCCTAAACTTACCCATTTTAGTAACTTGATGGCTAAACGTACTCATTACGCCTAAACAAAATGTCCCTGCGTGGCTTCAACCAAAACTTGTATATTTTTACGCTGTGAAATTTTGTGTAATTAAGTGGCCACTACTTTTAAAGTAATGATACCAAAACATTGGAGGTCTACTTTTACTATCACCTAAAATCAATGGTTATATCCAACATAGCCCATATTGTCATTATTTTCCCTTACTCTGTATTTTGTTTATTTCAGTTGCCTATTTTTGACATATTTTACAAATTAAAATCATAATCACAAATATCACATTGTGTTTTATTTGCGTAGCGAACAAACAGCTCTTCTAGTTCTGCTTTTGCTACTCACCACAGACCCTTGTCTTGGCTACTGTCCATGGTGCTGAATGCAGCAGATTGATCAATAGATTCATTTATATCCCAAGATCCTAAAACGTTTTTAGTGCCGTGCATACCCAGCCTACTTATATATTGCAACGTTCAAAATTGTACTTGAGAGATGTACAGATATCTTCATGTTTGTGTCTGTGAGATTAGGGCCAGGCTAGTGTAAACAAGGAACTTCTGCTTTATTGTCTGCTTTATGCCTTTACTTCACTTCTCTGCAAAGCCTCTGCACAGCTTTATTTTTTCTTTTTATGTAATGCTTATGTTGGATGTATGAGTGTTTTGCCTCGACAGACAACAGAAAACAGCCATTGCTATACATGAGTTGGTTTTGGTTTGCCAAGTCTGTTCAGAGTTCAACAAATTATGTTATTTTCTCTTGAAGCAGTTTGTCAAAAAATTAATCCAGCATTAGGGTGAGAAGTGTTGTTTTCTGTTTCTATTTTCTGTTTTTTACCTAGTTTTAAAGTTTTCACTTGTCCATTCATCATGTAAAAGTGGAACTCACTTTGGTATGTATAGGTCACCATGATGCCCTGGTAAACCCTGGTTCAGACTGTTCTGTAAAAAATGATTATCTCATTGTGAAGGTTTTATACCAGATTTTTGCTTCCTTAGTCCTGTAGTCTACATGTTTGTGCTCTTTTACTGAATGCATCTTGAGTCTCTAAATTGCTCAGCACAATGTGTTTTAAGCTTTAATCACAGCTGTTAGGAGCGAGATGTGTCAGGATGCTAACAGCAGTTAGCCACAATGCTAACAACAATAACAGAATTTTTTTTTTTTTGACTGAATTATAATAGAATTGCTTAAGTTCAAAAATTAAACATTTCTGTTTACAAAAAATCAAATCAATCTCGCTTGTGAGGTTATTAAAAATGTTTGAATCCATTGACATTTTGGCTTGATTAAGACCAAATTTGCTTGCCTTATCTGTGTTTACAGTGCTATTTAACCCTGGTCTTGCCCCTCGTTGCCTCTGTGATACAGCTCGAGCTGTTTTGTTTGTGTGTACAGTGCAGAACTGACAGAGCCAGGGCTTCAGTCTGGAGAAGCATTAGGCAAAGACTGCCTCAGGCCAGAGCAGGACTGTACCATTAGGCAAAGATCAGGATTATTCTGGATAAAACTCTACCAGACAAAGTGCTTTTAGCATGTCAGAGACAGAGGCACGGCAAATATAACATAATTGATTACAAAGTACCTGCACTTTTGTTTCAGACATTGGAGGCACTGCCAAATAAGGCCTTTTCCCACTGTAACTTTTTTCAGTTCCTAGTCCTTTTTTCAGTCCAGTCAGGTCAGTCCCTATTTTAGGCGCATTCACACAGAGCAAGAACTGTGGTCTCATACTTTAGGAACTTTTTTAGCTCAGACCAAGAACCTTTTGGTGACACAAGCACATTTACAATGCTAACTTTGTTGGAAACATTTTTAATACACCCTCACATTTAGATAAGATAAAAAAATTGATTTAAAAGCAGTCACTCCCCAAATATATGTATTTATTTTATAATTACAGTGAATATCTGTAATTTTGTGTTATTGTTAATGTCAGTGATGTTTTAATCAATCAAACTTTATTGCAGACTCAATTTGGTCCATATAAAAAAAGATTTTAAGATTTTGTAGATCAAGTAGACAACTTTTGTTTTCCTAACACCACTTAATGTCTTATGTAAATTGTCCAGACTATACAGATGCTAACGCTAAAGCCAGTTTGACCCACTTTCAGGAACTGTTGCTGTGTGAACACAGACATGGGGACAGTGTAGTTCTTCTTACTAAACAGGAGCTAAGGAAATGGGTTTCAGTTCTTGGTACTTTCATTCATGTGCGGAAAAACCTTTATTCTTTGGAGTTTTTGGTTTATGTGAGAGAAATTCTCCTTCACTTTGGTTCAACAGCTCTGACATGACAATCACATGCTCCATCTAAGTTTTGCTGTGCTAAAACTGAAGATAACCTGTGTCCTTTTATTGTGCCCTGGTACATCTGAATAAGTTTACATTTCAGGCAAAGCAAAATTACACAGTACATAAAACAAACAATCAATATAATCGATTCATAATAAACATAAAGAACAAGTGGGTACAATAAGTGATACTTTAATGAGAGATGGATGCCTTTGTATATCTCTTAAATTGGCTCCTCTTCTCTCTCTCTCACTTGCTCCGTTCCTCTCCTCGCTCTCCTTTTAAAATGTGCGAAATTATAATTATCAGAATTATGCTTTTAATGAACTGATAATGAGAGTCATGCGGCGAGATTAGTCCATGAATTATTAGTCGTGAACTCCTTCCAGATTCACACGAAGCGGCGGCGGCGGTAAATAAGTCGACAGATTGTACCACATATGCTTCTCTTTGCAACTTTAGCGGAGCCGCGCTCGGAGAAAAGTGTTCAGGAGCGAGAGCTGGCACCAGGATCTGTTTGTTTGTGACGATCGCACAATGTCAGCAATTATTACACACCACACACTCTATTCTTACACACCACACTCCGAGCAGAGCCATTCCAAACAGAAGAGCTCAACAGAAGAGAAGCAGTGTGAGGAGTCGACACAGGTTTGGATTTAATGTTTGTCTCTGCGTTTATTCTTTCACGTTGTGTCACATCAAGTCCAATTACACATTAGCATTTTCTGTTAAGGGTTTTCAAGGATACCTATTGTCAGACCTGCAAACTCACTCATAGTCTGAAAAAACACTGATTATTGTTCCAGTAAGATCCTGGGCATTTGACCTATCCTTCATTGCCAAGCCTGTCAGGAAGTGCAGCGCTTGGGGTTTGGTCAGGGCTGGAAACTAGGGAGAAACAAAATAAATTATTGGGGGACAGACTTTGGACTGTTCTTGTCAGAATATGTCCACTGTGAGTCTGTATGTGGAGGAGATTTTCTACTACAGCAGCTCAAAGATATACGCAACTTAGCATTTTCATCACTATTCCAAATACTGTAAAGTACAGTTTCTTCCTGAATAACCGTGATTTTCCATATGGTATGTTGTGTTTAACCTGATATGTGCTTTGGAATAATGTAAATCTTATGTACTAATTGATATTTGTATTGTATTGAGCCTATGCATTTGTGGTGATGCCACTTTCAAGCCCCTGGAGGGTTTTTGGTAACCATCCAACACATTACTTTTCTTGTTATTATGCTAGCAGCATAATACAGCGTGTCATATGAACGCAATTTTTATTTTTTGCGTGTGTATTCACCCGGAGATGTAAAGATGTGTTAGTATTCATGAATACTAACACAATCCTAACCTTAACCAATTTTGAGGTGCAGACTTAAACTTACCCATGTTTGACCTCAACCAAACTGTGTGTCTATACCACACCAAAAAATGGGCGTGTAATAAACACTCAAAAAAAGGCAGAAGCGTTGTCATGACACACAATTTGTCATGGCGTGTTATAGACACACGATCCATGAGAACACGTCTCATGAGATCTCATCCCACATCAATTTAGAACAATTTTTCATTTATAGATAAACACTTTGCATTACACATTGCAAATACAACAATTTGCGTTGTATTTGTCTTTCAAACATGCTCCTGAGCACTTCCATTTTGAAATCCTATGCATTAGGAAAAAAATGAATTAAAGCACATGATAGACATGTCGTTCCCACATCAGGAAATGAGTCAAAGCTCTACTGGCGTACTACTGGAGGAAATGACACATGGTAAATAATCAATTTGAGCTTGCCTGAAACTCTTCAATCAAGTCTGGATGATTTATGAACTTAAAGGAACTATACACATTATTTATTTTATTTTTATTTTTTATTTTTACAAATACTTAAAATTATTTTTTCCTAGCATATATCTTGTTAATGTATCTATTCTATTCAGCCAGAAGAAAATTTGTCTGCACTGTCTTGTCTACACATATATCCTGTTTGTTCACCAAAATCTACAAAGTTTGTTTGTTGGTAGCATTATGTCTAACTTAGCATACCTGCACACCTCGGTATGCTTATTCTGAGGTGTGCAGGTTTACAGCACATCGTCCTGAACATTTCAGATGCTCAGAATGCTTTAGGTAAGTGAACAAAACATGTGAACTGATGTAGGAAGTACAAAATTAATTGTTTTCATTTTTAAGGAAGCAAAAATCTAACATCTTCAATAACAATTACCTATGACATCACATAGTGTGACATTCAGAGCAGTGTTTTCTGAGACCCAGAGGCGAAAGCTGTGTTTGCGATGAAGAATGATGTTTGAACACGACTAAACACTCAAAGTACATTCTCATAATACGTTCTCCTGAATGTTTTTCAGTCAGAATGTATTGCAGGACTTTGAAACACCATTTTCATTTATCAGTTTAAACATTAATGCATTTTCACTTGTGATTTTGTCCGTTTGTCTGCTTCCACATGAGCAGCTCTTTGCACACACACAGTTATATGTCACACAGTCTTGGTGCGCACATGGCAGTCGGGGTGTGAAGAAGAAGAAGAAGACGTTGCTAATTCAAATGGCTGGTAAATGTCCTTCCATTTGCCATATTTCACACTTGCCTGGGATTAGCCCGGTCCACTACCCACAATGGCTCACTGCTGCTTCTCCTGCTGAATATATTAGCGTGTTAACGGATGCACAGTGCTTACCTCGTTCTCACGTCTGATGAGCCCGAGTGCGAGGGAGCGGAGGTGGAAGGGTGCTGCCGACGCCATCTTTGGACCCTCGCCAAGCCCACTCAAAACCACTGCCACGTTTAATGAGAGGCAGACAGACAGACAGGTGCGGCAGGTGCTGACGACAGGAGAACATGCACAACAGGACTTCACAGCTTCAAGTTGTCTGGATGAAAAGACAACTGTTTGTGTTTTGTTCAAATGATGCACATGTGCCGCCTTCTTCGCTGTTTCAGCTTTTCTGCTGGTTGACAAAACTTCATTAAGAGAGAGAGAAGTGGATTTGTGCAGGTCAAGTGATTACAGTAATAAGCCTTTTTCCATTCTCAGACTTCTCTACTTCTGGCTTGGCTTAAACTTGTTTATCATCTCTTCCTGAATTCACTATGGAAAATTAGCCGAGCTGCACCAAAGTGAAACAGTATGTGAAAATTACAACATGTAATGTGACTTTTAGCTTAAAATCACTCGATAACTTAACAAATAACGTACTATACTTCAGCTAAGGCAGGTGCTTTTTGCAAGTAGTAGTTCAAAACACTGAACTAGAAAAGCACTGAAAAGCACTGTTGCATTTTAACTTTAACTAACCTGAAAGTGGACATATTATCACAGATGCTAAATGGTTATGCAAATGTGTTTACAGCGTGAGCACAGTGCAGGTGCTGTATGAACTGTTGAAAACAATGCAACAGTGACTTGACCTCTGATTGGACAAAATCCAGCAAGGAGGAATGTGAGCATACGCTACTGAGGTGAAGACTCTGGGTCAGGGGTGTCAAACTCAGGCCCACTGGCCAAATTCGGCCCTCAAGAAGATATCATGTGGCCCCTAAGTATGATTTCAGATTATTATTGATCGTGGCCCCTTACATTGCTGAGATGTGACTATTGAATGCAATATGCACTGGAAAGCAGTAAAAAGCATTCAATCTGTCCAAAGATTTCTTGCAATGAAATGATGTGCAACCTAATGTAATGTAACACATTATAATTCTGGATATACAGTAAATGTGTTATGATAGCTTTGTACAGCCCTATTGAAATGTTTGAATTTAACAGAGGGACCTATATTTTAAAATGCAGCCCTCGACCAACTCTGACTTTGATCAATTTGACCCTAGCACCATTTGAGTTTGACACCCGTGCTCTAGGTGATTGGTTGTTTCCTCCGGGCGATTTGGAATGGACATGTAATGTGACTGGCTATCGAGATCAATTATCAGTTCATCAACTCTATAGAGAGAAAATATAATGATTACAAATGCTTTTCAAATCAGAAGCACAAACTAAAGTTACATCAATGACTTTTAATTGACATGAGAGAAGTCTCTAAAGGCTTCTCTCATGTCAATGTGGGCAAACCTGCTTTCACTATTTTATCAACTTTCTATAAATCATCAGTAAACGTGATAGAGGAATTATTGGTTGAAGTCACTTTCTGCTCTGCGCATGCCCAAGAAACTTCTTTGATTAAAACAACAGAACAGGATGATTCGCAAATTTTGAATTAACAGCAGAACTTTTGTTTTTGTTTTGTTTGTGTTTTTTAATTAGCTAAAAAACAGAAAATCAGAAAATGGTTTAACATTGGTTGTTTACCTTTAGTTTGTGCTTTTATTAACCCATAAAATACTTAAAGACACATTTGCTATCGTTCTCTTCTCACACTCCTCTTTCTGCTTATTTAATAAACTAAGAAAATATGGAATTGCTATTACACAATTGGAGCAAAAGTTTTGAAATATTTAAGAAGAAAGTTCAATCAATCAAACAATAATTTTATTTCAAGCTTGTTGGTCAGAATAATTTTCACAATTTTTATATTTCATCCATAAAATTAACAAAATTAACTAAATCTGTTTAATAATGAATAAATTTCTTAATCAATACAACTTCTTCCCATCGAAGAAAAAACTTTTTTAATCCCACCCCCATTGCTACATAAATAATTAAGTTAATACCAAATCAATATCTGCAGCTTAATGAATGTAAGTCTTTACTCACTTCAGTTTAGCTGCAAAAATCCACTTTTTTGTCTGCTGCTTCTGTCTATGATAGTTTGTAAATCCAGTGTGCAAAGATAATCAATATTCTGTAAAACTCTACTGCAATCTCTGCTGCCAGCCCAGAGATACGTGGTGCATGCTGGGATAGGATGGTGTCAGCCGCAGGAGCTCTACAACAAGCTGTTTGATCAAGAACGCACAGTTAGAGCAGCGCGCAACCACAAATAAGCCCAATGAATAAAATCATCCAGTGAGGTATCAATCATACATCACTTTCTTCTTCTGCTCCTGATATGTTTCGAACAGGAAGTGCCAGCGTCTGCTTCCTATCTCCACACCTCTGTCACACTGTTCTTCCTGTTTACTTCTTGTTATTGTTTGTTGTTTGTTGGTCCGTGTGTAGTTCAGGTGAGGTGTGAAGCCCCGTACCTCTCAGCGCTCACACCTCCAGCTGCCTTCAGGTGACAGCTCCTAATCAGCACCCCATTATTACATTATTCCTGTTTACTCAGCTTTCAGCAGAGGAATACGTTATCAGATTTATAATGGGAAGTTACACAGGTGAGTTTATGGTAAAAGATGATTGTTTTATCAAGTCAAAAAGAGCAGTTTCTTTGTTGCTATGGGGCACACAGTGACAACAAATAAATGTCCTAAAAGGGCTGTTGTAGAATATAAAATACAGTACCTTAAACACTTGTTAATAGACTTGCTTTTCCACAGATCTGACTTGTAGTGTGAGAGAGAGGCGAGTCACCAGATGAACACAATTCTGTAAGCAACCAATGAATACATTTGAGACAGTAGATTAAAAAAGCCACCATGTGTCTACTTTAAAAAGAAGACAAGAGACTGATTCTAAAACAAAAATTACACTGGATGATTTTTTAAACAATTTGTTTGTATAATCTTGCAAAAAATAAATATTTGGATAATCAGAAAGTTTGACTTTTTTGTTTTGTAACTTGGTTGGCAATACAGCAGACAAATGTTGGCAGCAGGTTTTCTGACCCACTCTTATGCAGATCTGTCAGGTATTAGAGCTGTCAGGGTTGGAAAATATGGACATTCGACACTTTCACAGACTTTTCTTTGGGTTGAGGTTTGGACATTGGGGAGGCCTCTCCAACGTGGTAAAATTCATCTTACCACGCAGTACCACCCAAGTGGTATGTGTGTGCGCGCATCCTCATGTTGGAAGACCTGGCCATGTTTGAGCTTTATTTTTTTCTTTCTGAGAAAATCTCCAAAAAACTAACAGTACATGGCCTCATCCTCTCCTTAATTCTGATTAGCCATCCATTTGCAGAGAAGCAGCCCCAAAATATGTTTGCTTCACAGTGGGCATTTTTGGGATACCATTTAGTGGAGTTTATAGTTGACCACACAACAATCTCTGGATTATCCTGATTGTCACTGGCAATCCTTAGAAGGGCCTGGACTCTTTTAAGCAGGAGGATCTTTAGGATCATGCTGCAGGATCTGAATAAATGCTAAGGTTACCATGACAACATGATAACCTTTATGGTGGTCCAAGATCTCTTCGTGTCATTGACCAGGTCCCCTGTGTAGTTCAAGATTATTAATGCCTCACACAGTGACATCTTACATGGTCAGGAGTCATAGCACTATGGTCCTTGGACATGGTGGACAGGATCAGTGTGACTGTTTGAGAGTCTGGAGAGATGTCTTTTATAAAGATATCAAGTTCAAGGAGCCATTACCACAAGTAACAAGTGGAAGATAGAAGAAATAACAATCAGCGAGAGCCAAAAATATTGCTGGTTAGGTGTCCAAATATTTATTAAGTGAGATAAAGTGCACATAACAAAAATGTCAGACCTCTCATTTTTTCAGGGGGGCAGCTTGCACTAGGTGGCTATTCAAATAATTTTTACCTATGGTCTATCTGCAAAAACACAAAGCAAGTTTAAATGCATTTATATTCACTCATTTGTAATACAATATACTTTAAAGAGAAAGTTCTACATCCAGTCACAGAAAAATGTGTATTCTGTTCAAGAAATTCATGTAGAAAGCCAAATAACTTTTGTCACTATTATGTAAACAGTAATGTGATGCATTACTGAGTCACACAATATTAAACACAAGTTAATAAACCACTGTTATGTTACGTTCTGATGGCTCTGATAAGACTGTGGTTGGCTTTGGTTAGCCAGCTTGTGTAACTGTAAATAAAGACTATTCATTAATAATACCACAGAGTTACAATGCGGTTAAGCAGCAGCATAATGTAGAACAGTAAATGCACCTGACAAGCCAATTCTCTCATGTCAGTGTAATAAACAAAGGAAATGTTTTGGTTTCACTTTAGTTTGTGCAACTTTTTCTTGATTTATTTCTTTTGGTTCATCATCGCTTGTGGTCACTTATGATTAGAGTTACTGAGTCATCAGAAGTATAAGCCTCAGCTTCACAAAGGGTTTAGCCACTTGTTTGAAACTGTTTCAGTTTGAATTTTGACAATTTTAAACTAGAATGGTAAGGGTTTATAAACTCACTGTATGATTTAGTTTTAACCAGAGATGGGAGCAAGTCACTGTTTTTCGGGTCTAAAGTAAATCCTAAGTCTTAACTATTTCTTTTTTTTTTGGAGAAGTGTCAAGTCGTCTGACGTTCAAGTCCAAGTCAAGTCTCAAGTCACTGAAGTTCAAGTCTCGAGTCTCTAGCAGCTTAAAATTGATGACAGTTTGCTGTGTAAATCCCACTTTTATCACATTATTAAAATATACTCAATATCTACATATATATTACACTATTATTACTTATTTTGTTCTGATTTGTCTAAACTGGAGCTGCTCAATCCTCCATGTTATTCAAACAGACATGAATTAAACTACACACAGCTCTGAGCATTAGGCAGTACACTATCTAATCACATAAATCATTTGTAAAAAATAAAACAAATCAACTCATTGTGTCTTAAATTGCATCTGCGCCCACGTGTCGACCCTCAGCCCACCATCGGAACCCCTCTGTGTGCATTCCAGGCCAAACTGGACCAAAGCAGGCCTGGATCCAGACCAGAACCGACGCTGGAGCAGGATCAGAGAAGACGGGAACAATGTCCACCTCCACAGAAGAAGATGAAGAGAACAATGTCCACCTCCACAGAACAAGGAGAAGAACGAGAGCAGACGTAGGTGTGGAGCAACAATCAAGAAAACCACTTTAAAGAAAATGAACAGAGAGAAGATGTGCGTCCAGAAATACTAAGAGCCAAACAATAAAGACAAAGAACATCCAAACAATAGAATAATACACATTTCAAACAAGCAGATATTTCATTTCTTGCAGGAAAAACTCAGGACTCTGATATAACTCTTACTTCCAATGAGTTCATAATGAGTGAGCGCGTGTCTTGTTTCAGCTGCATGTTCTTCTAGAAAATTTTACTTAAAGATGCACTTTTTGATCAAAAAATACTGTGTTTTTGACATTTAGATATCTTTGCTGCAATAAACAAACAATAAAATAGTGCTTCTTCCCATTGTTATTTGTCCAGGAGGAGGGCCTCTTCTATATTTCTATGGGGAGATGGTTCCTTTGGGTGTATTTTCTTCACACTTGGCATAGGACATATTTTTTCTCATTCAGAATGTCATAACATATGGTTTTAAATGTCTACTACAACTGTTTCACCTCCAGAAAGTTACATAGTGCAACTTCAAGAACTCATACAAGCTCCTGTTGTGTCCACGTTCTATATATGATAATGTTGTACAAATGTACAGTAAGTCCCCATGAAGGGCAGGAGGCCGTTTTTTTTCTTATTATTAACATTGTATAACATACAATATGGAAACATTATTTCCATAAAATATCTTGGGGAAAAAAATGTATTTCAGTATTTTAAAATATTTTTGCAGGTGATTCATTAACCTTTTCTTTTATAACAACAAATCTGTTTGGGGTCGCAGGTGTCCCAGTTGCTTTGGGCATTAGGCAGGGAACGCCCAGTTGCAAATCAACTCAGAGCTAACCCATAGGCACAAACAATCATTCACTATCTCATTCTTTCACTAGGGAAATTTAGTAATGCCGAATTGACCTATACATGCATGTTTTTGAAGGTGCGAGGAAGGCGTAATACCATATGCGTAGTACTTGGAGAGAAACCTTGGTAACATCGGGGAGAAAATGCTAACTCCACCCAGAGAGATTGTGAGACTAGAGTGAGACATTGCTTAAAGGGGCACTATGTAAGAAAAACAAACAAACAAAGTGATTTCCACTTTTGAACACTAGAGGGAGCCTTTCACATGCATTTTGCCTATTAAGCATGATGCCATCTAGCGTCAATGATCCACATTCCGGCCCGTAATAAAACATTTCAAATACGTATAAATGTATCACAATTGATGTGGATTGGTTAACAGTGCTCTCTTAAGTATTCATGTTGTAAAGAATAAATATGATTTAAATGTTTGTGGACTATATGTGATAATTAAAATTCCTCTCAATCTTACACAGTGCCCCTTTAAACCCATGATTCATGTGTTGTTATTATTATATATTATTTTTAAAAACATGCACACGGAAGCTATTTTCACACTGTGGCTAATGCTAGTTTGCCTCAAACCTGTGGATTTTCCCTTCTGTTCTATTCATTCTCTGTGTATAAATAAACAAGGCTCACTAAAATACATAAATATATAGTTTACACAAGAAGGTCACAAGTTTCAGTTAATAAACAATTTCTACATGTTCAGACCTTCACATATGGCAAATAAATGCGTTTACTTTATATTTTTCGTTATCTGTTAGCTTTCAGTTTTGCGCCAAAAATACCCCACTAATACAACACAAGAATTTTGGTTGGAGCCAAAATTTTCTTTGGGTTTAATGCGTAAATCTTAATCTATCCCAAGCCCCAGCCCTAAACTTACCCATTTTAACACAGTATCACAAGAAAGCACACATTTACTACGACACAAAAGTAGTAGTAGTAGTAGTAGTAGTCAGTATGCTGACCACAATTTCATGCATTTTTTGCATACTTTTGTTATATTTAGCACAATATGAAAAAGCGGAAAAACGAGATGAGATTTCACAGAAAAAAAATGACACGAGTTTTGGTTGAATCCACATGGGGACGAAACGAGTACATTTACGTCCTATTTTACTAAAATAGGTAAGTTTAGGTCTGGGGTTTGGGTTAAGATTAGAATCGGGATTTTGTTAATGTTCATAAATAAGAACACATTTTAGCAACCACCATACTGATAACTGGAACTGCAACACGTACCATAATTACGCAAAACAGCCGTGAACTCGTGCTAATCATACGCAATTTACTGTATATGTCTTGTAATGCCGTGGTAAATGTATACTTTCTTGTGAGATCGGGCTCCCCAATTTTAGTAACTTGAAGCCTTAACTTATCTGTTAAACACAAAGAAAATGGTGCCACCTGGCTTCAACCAAAATTCATGGTAATTTTACTTTATGACTTTTTGTAACTTAGTGATGTTTTTTTTTAAAAAAAGCTGTGAAAACGTGCTTATTGTACACTTTTTGACATTTCAATGTATATCTGCGTTTTCTCCAGAGATTGTGTTGGAATGGTGATACTTTCCTTGATCTCATGACACTAAATGTGGCACAAAACTCTTTTGAACGTCTGTGATGTCTCAGATAAAAGTTCTTCTGTCTGTGACCTGCTCTTTTTTAGACACGTCTAAATTCACAGAAGATCGTCTGTAGTACGCAGCTGGGTTAAGCTGCTCAAAAACAGTTTCAGAGACCTTTAAATCAGGTGTATTTGTTCTCACTTCTTTCCTTGTGTTAATACAGCAGATGCGTCCGTCCATTACCGCAGCCGCTCATATTCTGCAGCAGGTGTGGGGTCAAAGGTCGCTGCGCCTATCCGCCGCAGCCGCTTCTTTTCCGCGGACGCTTGTCATTGTGTGGAGGTCCGGGAAAGCCTCCAGGAAGCGGCGAGTCCGAGAGGGAGGAAAGTCCATCTGTGGATGCGCGAACGCCAAACGGAGCAGCGCCGCCGAGAAATCTGGAGCCAAACGACAACGAGAAGGAGACGACAGACGTGGAAACAGAGGAGGTAAATAGAGGAAAGGAAAGGAGGACATCTAAGGAGGTAAACATGATAAGGGAGGAAAGGAAACATGTAGAGAAAAGGAGACCAGGGCGAGGAAAGAATACAAGTTAGATGAAAGGAGACATGAAAAAGGATGGGAGACATGGGTGAGAACAGTAGACTTAGGTGCCTTCAGTAATATGAGCATGCACACATTGGGTGAGCATATTAAAATATTTTTTCTTCCTTGATTCAAAATACCGCTTTTTTTTTTTTTTTTTTAAAAGACACACTGAACTCTCATAAAAATAACACACACAAGTCCCTGCAGCTGGACTAAAGTTTTAAGCAGAACTGTTGTTTGGGGCGTCTGTGTACAGTTTTTGTGTGAGGTTGCAGTCATAGAACCTTCAGTCTTAGAATCTGCAATCTCGGAATCTGTAGTGCATCACAGCGAAGAGCAGTTCAGAGCAAAGAGGAAACCACTAACACAGGATTTGGACATTTCTAAAAGGCCTGATGTGTTGATCAAATGAAATGGTCTAACAAAAAACTAGCTTTGTTCTAAAAAGAAGAACAAAGAAAACGTAGTTGTCAAAACATACAACAAGCACATTTTTATGCCTTTTTACATCAATGTGTTACGAAAAGTCAAAACGTAAAATAATCATGAATTTTGGTTTAATTTTGGTTTAACAGATAAGCTTAAGCTTCCAATTACTAAAATGGGTAAGTTTAAGACTGTAGCTAAATCCAAAGAACCAAAATTTGTGGTTATTTTACGTTTTGGCTTTTCGTAACACCGACATAAAAAAGGCGTGAAGATGTGCTTATCGTACATTTTTTACATTTCGTTACATTTTCTTCAGAGACTAGGCTGAAAGAATCTGGCAAAACACACCAGATTGCAGAAAATATATTTTTGCCACTGAGGGAGGACCCCCAGACCTTTCTCACATTTCAGCACTCTCTAAACAATACCTGTTCCTGCTATGGCCACATCTAACATTCGCATTTTGGTGTGCATTGGCCTTTAGTTCAAGTCTATGCTGCTTTAGTAGGTGCAGTGTCATTTACTGTGTCTTGAGTGAGTCCTATTGACTCCCTCTGCATTAGATGATTTACATGACAAAATTAAGCAGAAGCCATTTTTGTGAACTGTATAGAATTTGCAGCATAATCTTTCAAACAGCAAGAAAAAAGTCAGCAATTTCTGAACACAACACAAAAATTAGACCTTATTCAGAACCAGAAAAAGTTAGTCCAAGTTTAGAGCTGGTTTTAGTTCGGTTCAGACTCTAGACAAAGAGAGTTAGAATCACACGTTCCAAATCTCTTGTTAAATAGTGCGGCCTCACTGTTCTGCTGCTGCTCATACTGTTGTCATGCATTCATTAGCACTTAGCCCCAATGCTACATGCTAACAGGTGTCGCACCGTTACCTGTCCCTCCTCCACTTCCTGTCTGTCCTTTTGTTCCACAAACATGGCCGCTCTGCATCTCTCCACTTTCTCTCTGCATGTTTTGAATTTTTTTTTCTCCTCCGTTTTTGCCACATTTCGCGTTAATGAGTTTGTGTGAGAGAGAGAAAGTTGTTGACAGCCAATCAACTTGTCACTTCGGCGGCGAGCAGCAGCCAAAGACGCCGTCATTAGCGAGTTTTTGTAAAGATGTTTTTGGGGGTGTGATTTTAATATGACTTGTCATCTCCACTTCAAAAACATATGATTCATGATTTAATGAGGCACACATTACTGTAGAGCCGATGTAAATACAACATCACAGCAGAGCAGCCACAGAAAGAACTGACAGATGAGTTTCTTAGGCTTGAATAGGTTGTGTTCATGTGACATCCCATCATTTTCCAGTCCTATAATATTTAACACAGGTGTTTGCAGCTCAAATGAACGTTGTTGAAAGTCAGTTTTTTGTTGTAATGCAAAAGTAAATGAGTGTAGTCACTTGTAGAAATCTCCAGATTCAAAATAAGTTATAGAAATATTTAATGGCATGGTACAGTGTTTTCATAGGAAAAAGCTTCCTCTTGTCCTCTATTAAAGAACATATGCTAAATCAACTTTTTTAAATCTTTTTCTAAATTTTCTTCTTCATCAGTAACACTGCTGAAGTTTTGTCTTCGAGAAATTTTTGGTTCCCCCCAAAACACTGTTCTGAATGTCTCTGATCTGTGATGTCATAGACAGATCTCTGAGATCTTCTGCTCTGTTTTTAACTCCATAAATCATCCAGACTCGATTTGAGCATTTCTGCTTTAGCATATCAAGGAAAGATCGATTTGTTTGTGTTCCTGTGTAATTTCCTTTGCAGTCTGTAGATAGAGCTCAAACTTAATTTTTGATGGGGGAAACACATGACTGTCACTTGTGATTTACGACACTGTTTTGATTGTTTTTTTTGGATGCATGAGATTCCAACCTGGAAGTCTTCGGGAGCAGGTTTGATAGTAACAACACAAAAAATGCATAATATTTATCCTTTAATGCAACCTATGACATAAAATCAATAATAGATTTGTCTCTGAGCAGTTTTATCTGACAGAATAAATCGTGTTTGTGGGTTTTTCACAGTAGTGTTTTGTCAGTGAACTATAATTACTACTAAGTATTATATTATTCATTTAGTTTAAGTATTTATAACTGACAGTGGTCCTGGTTTGTTGACACCTCCCTTCCCCCTCAGTCTTTAGTGCGTTTCTTGTGTTGACGCCTCAGCTGTTTCTGTGAGGTGTGGAGCGTGCACGTGGTTATGAGTGTGCACGTGGGCCTGTGTGCGTGTGTGTGTGTGGAGCTGTTAATGATGGGCCGTGTGTCTGACTGTCAGCGCAGATCGTCGCTCGGGGCCGTTTGAGAAGCTCCGCCCACACATTCAAAACATCCACTTGGCTCCACCCACATCCTCACATTCACTAGACCCCGCCCCCTCGTTTACCCATTCAGTAGAAACAATTAAACTGGACCTTTGATACAAGCCAAACACTTTGAAAAGCCTGTAGCTTGCTTGCAAAATCTGAATATGTAAATGAGTTTAGCTCTAATTAGTTGAATGTGGGTGAAGTGAAATGTTTGCACTTTAAAGGTGCAATGTGTAACTTTCTGGTGCAGTGTACAGCACCTTAAAGGTTAATTTTTTGACCAAAAATAATGTGCAATAAAAACATAATTTATTATTGATACAGTAAAAATACATACTAAAAACCTGTGTTTTTTTCTTTGAACAACTTGCATGACCATAAATGAATATTTGGCTTTTCCGGTTTGTTTCAAGGGAAAAGATGTTTCTTTTTCTGTTTTTTTTTTTTTTTTATGACACAACACAATTATCACTATTACTAATGTTCCAAAGCATAGTTTTTATTTCTACTCAATTGTGTAGTTTGATTTTTCATCTCCAGAAAATTACACACTGCAGCTTTATCTTTGACAAGAGTTTGAGCTCTGAAACTTATTGGAATAAAATATATTTTAGAGTTCATTATTCAGATGGTACATCTAGGGTAAATAACTTTCATTTGAATGCGTAAACAAAACAAAAACAGCAACAGAACCTTTGATTACATAAACAGAAAGTTGCCTTTTTTGCCTCCATACCTGCAAACCAAGTATCTTTTATCCTCAACCTGGGTCATTCTCATTGGTCGACACATCAAAACAGCAAAACAAGCCAAGAAATAAAATGGTTGTTTCATCCAGGTGAAAAGCAGACATGTTTTCATCCACAAATGTACAAAATAACTGTTCTTATGTTATGTTCTGGACGTTTCACTTTTAGCTCAACACAGAAGCATTACGAGATAGAGTGAGTTATGAGTTTGGACAAAGTAAACACCATCTGTTTGGATTGTAATACTGTAATAAAGCTTTAGTCTTATACAAAACATTAACAAACTCTTTAAGTTTGTTATTCTTTCATTCTGCACTCACCGGTAAGTTACTATTTTAGAAAAATGCTCACATTCAACAAAGATATTCTACACAAGGTGAGTGAAATGTCTTGCCTAAGGACACAGCAACAGTTTTCTGGTTTCTTTAGCTCTACTTGTGTGTTGAAAGTTGAATGTTTGTGTTTTTTTTCAGAAGCAGTTGAAGAATGTCCCTCAGGCTGTTCCGGCTCAGATCCAAACACCAAAAAGACTTCTGCAGGTGCAACAGAGAGAGAAGAGAGGGGGAGAGAGAGGAGGGAGAGGGAGGAGAGTGAAGAGAGAGGAGAGAGAGGAGGGAGAAGGGGAGAGAGAGTGGAGAGAGAGAGGAGGGAGTGTGGTGAGTGGGACTGAGGACAGCAGCAGGCATGGGATGGAACTGTCCCTGTCAAATAAAGAAATCATTAAAAATCTCAACATATACAGTACCCTTAACAGAATCATGTTCTCAGCACCGAGTTGACACCATTTAAGTGCCTGTGACAGGTTGAATACTCATCACTAAGACGCAGTTATCATTATGTTAAAGATTTATCCTTTCATCCATCCAATGCCGCTGGGCAATCTCCTCTGGAGCAGTGAGTCGCCCCTTGTGAGTAAATTGTCTCTTAGTGTGATTTGGAAACTCTATTATTAAAAAAAAAACGTATGTAAATGTACTCTACAAAATTGTAGTTGGACTGATTCTTGCATGTTTGAGTAATCTTACTGTCCTGCACATGTTGATTGAGACCTCACAAAAATTCTGTCTTCACCTACCACCTTTTCCCGCCCACCTGTCTGCATTTACTTGCGATTGCTCAAAAATGTAGTTTCCATGGAAAACTTGTAGGGTTCAAATTTTAAAAAATATTCTTTACATAACTGAGGCAACAAGTGTGAGACAAAATGCGTTGACATGACACTGCATGGTATAGTCTCAGATCCTTTTAGATTTTTTTTTTCTTTTCTTCAGTATAATGACAGTCTCCTTTGCAACCCTGGAGTTTCCTCGCGGGGAAAATCCAGATGGCACCATGCATGTTTTTCTCCCTGGTTTCAGTGGGTGTGATTGACAGATGACTTAGTCAATCAACCAGTCCAAGAGATGGGTGGAGCCACTTTGTTCTATTATTAAAATTGCACTTTGCCATAAAATATCTAAAGGTCATTTCATACATTTTCATTTTGACTTTAAACAAGATTCATTCGAGCTTCAAACATGTGTTTGGGGATTGACTCCCGGGTTGAGCCAAGTCAGCATCTCACAATCTCTCTGCATGGAGTTTACATGTTCTTCCTGTGTTTCTCTGGGTACTCCAGCTTAATCTAACCTCCAAAACCATCCACGTTCAGTTTAATTGCGCATCACTGTAAAAGGCTCCTTGCAAATGAATGAATGAGAGCGTGAATGATTGTGTTTGTGTTTGTCTCTATGTGTTAGCCCTGCAATGAGTGTCCAGGGTGTTCCCTGCCTAAGGCCCAAAGTCACTTCTATCACCCCCCACTCTTAACGGAAACAAGTGATAGAATGTGTTAAATCTAAATATTGGACTGGATAATGTCGTGATGTCACATAAAATGGTAAATGATCTGTTTAATTTCAGGCACTCAAAGCTCTTCACAATCAACGATCCACTCACCCAGTACACAGACACTGAGGCAATGTGTCTTGCCCAAGGACACAACGACAATCCACTTTTATTGTCCCATTGTGGCATCTGGTGTTCCAGTGGTCTCCCATCCAAATACTAACCAGACTCTAACTTGCTTAGCTTCAGACTTTAACAAGCAGATATAGCCGCGATAAACAAGTGATGTTAGAACAAGACTAAACACTTAAACAAAGACATTCTGCTTCAAGTGTTTATTTTATTTTATTTTTTTCTTCAAACACATGACACTATATTTTCCTGAATTTGTCTAACCTGCCAGATGCACTTTAAATTCTGCTATAATCATATTTGTACCTCTTGTTTTCTTTGCATTTTGTCCCTCTGTCATCAGAACAGAGCCATAAAAAGAGCTGCTCTGGTGTGATTCTGCTGTTTTTCACTGTTAGCACTCATCTTCTCACCCTCTCTTCTCTTCTCTCTTTCTATCTCTCTTTAATCTCTCTCTTTATTAATTCCCCCTCTCTCTATCCCTGTCTCACCTTTTTGTCTCGCCTCCTTCCCCTCCTCTCTCTTCTCACCCTCTTTTTCTCTTACTCTTCCCGACTCTCTCTCTTTTCCTCTCTCCTTTCCTCCTTTCTTTTTCTTTATCTCTTTACTCTCTCTCTCTTTTTTTTTTTTACTCCTCTCGTCTTTTCTCTCCTGGCACACCGACGCTGGCTCGCTCACCCGCTCACAGCCCTATTAACTCTCCATTAGACGCCATATTAGAGGCATTAGCCAAAAGGGAGACGCCGTAATGAGCGCCAGCCGCGACGAGGACAGATGGTACGCTAACGGCACCCGCTAACAGCACTCGCTAACGGAACGCTAGGCTAGCACAGGAGCTAGCGAGCGCGGGCCGAGGGTTGAGATCATTACCGCAGTGATTAGGAAAAGGTTACAGCAGCGGACAGACCGGCGCCGATCTCATAAGCAGGGTAAAGTCGAGGTTAGGCCACACTTCTATCACCAGGTTTTATGGTGATTCTGCCTGATAACGATTCAAATTAGAGGCGAGAAATGCAGAAAATAAGAGCTGTTCATGATCATACAAGCAACGTATCTATATTTATCCAGTGAAGCAGGACCAAATGAGAATTAAAACCAGTGCAAAGCTACACAGTGCAGCTTTAAAGAATAAAAGTTGAATTACTAATTTTCCATCATCGTTTTACAAATGTAGTCCTAATTTAATATAAAATGTACTTCCTGTTCATAATTGATGACATTGCGCTAAAAACCCTGACCTAGCCAGATGGATTCTCGCGATATTTGTGAATTCACAAACTCAAGAAAAATTTCCCCATAGAGCGTCTATGCACTTGGCACTTCCAAACTGTCCGTGCTGAAGGTATTTCCCTCTATTTTCACAATATAAACTTTTTTTCAGTGCCCTAAACACTTAAACAGTGTTTAGCCTAGCTTAACGCTCTGCTCTCCCCCGCCGCTCTCCTCCCGCTCAGGCCAACCATCGCTCTGATTGGTCAGAACTGATCACGCTGTTACTTTTCTGACGTCGCGTTGGTGTGAGGCGCTAGCTCGTATTCAGGAAATAACGCGGAAGAAAAAAAACATTTCTGAGCAGAAGCCATTGAAAACAATGGGCCACCATCTTGGACTCATCTTCCAGTTCTAATTATACTTCCATGGTAGCACCAAGTAGTGCCTGAATCAAGCAAAACAAAGATGGCAGCTCCCATGGATGTGTGTCTGTTGTGTTGATTCTGTTTTATTAGAAATACAAAGTATTTCCTTTTAGAAAGAACAGAGAGACATCCATGTTGTAGTTCTGTGCACGTGCAAATTTTAACGTAATTAGGATTCGTTGCTGTGATTGGCAAAGCACAAACTAGGGCATTAGTTGACAAGTCACCAATGGCGGACTTACCATAAGGCAATAGGTCGCACTTGCCTTGAGCCCCCAATTATAGGGATGTTCGCCGAGCCGACATGTGACGTCAAAATTGGTTGGCAAAACCAGCTAGCTTCCGGCTAGCTCTTATTGCTTTTCCCATTGAAGAAATTAAATGCTTTCTTTTTGGTGTAGACTTTTTCTGAACACGGTAGGAGCTCTATGGATTGCTCTTATCAAACATGTTAGCTCACCGAGTCACACAGCAAGAGACAAACACAGTCTTTTTCGTGTTTGTTCAGCTTGCCGCCAATACGTTTTAACTACTTCTGCCAACCAACGCGTCACGTGATCGCCATTTTGACGTCACGGCGAACATCCCTATAGGGCCCCCAAAATCCCTGCTCTAATTATGCCATCTAAGGAATGAATGAAGTGACGCGCGCACAGGCTGTGCCAAAGGGTTTCCCCCGCAGCCACAGACGCACGAGCTCTCAAGGTTCACTTTAAGTTACGTATCTTTGAGCAGCTGTAGTAAAATGTCTCGTCCACACACAGACTTGTAGCGGACATATTCTGATAAAGAACAGTCTAAACTCCGTCCCACTTTTTATTTCGTAGTGATAGTATTAATATTGGCGAAGATAATTAGTTCTAAACACTTTAAAAGTTGATCGGGAAAAATCTAGTCCTACACGCGCGTTCGTCCAGCGGAGTGTTTTTCACAATTAAACGTTGTTAAATATTGTCCGCAAAATGGTATCAAGGTTTATTTCATGTATGACTCAGGCCAAGAAACAGACACTTGTCTGCCTTGTCTGTGTCAAGGCAGGAGCAGCAGCAGCAGTGCTGGTCTGGGAGGGAGAGAAAGGGGGCGGAGCTAGAGCTACACAGAGTGAACTGAAAGGACGTCAGTTTAATATTTATTTAAAATAATACGAATGAAGTGTAACATATTGAATAGTAAGAATAGTGTGGTTGGTTGGTTGGATAATGTGATGCATGATTTAAACTGCATCAGGCTCATAATGCAAAAGATGATTGTTGTTTAAAAAATGACAACAAATGTTTGTAATTTGCTATAATAAATGTAATTTGACCTGGCCATAGTAATAAAAATATATATTAAAGGTGGGGTAGCTGATTTTTAGTTGTAAATTAGTACATTTTGTGTTTTCCTCTAAAATGTAGATGATAAATGCAACACTTTGTGTAAAAATGAGACCACTGAGTATTGTCTGAACTGAATAATAATGAATTTTTTTTCTAATCAGGAGCCAAATGCTGCGCTCTGATTGGCTGAGCTTGGGTGGTCTTCTCCAGTTTCAGTCTGCTGTTTTTAAAAAGTGCTATTTTAAGGTGGGGTAGCTGAGTTTTCTAGTTGAAAATGAGTAAACTTTGTCATTTCTATTTTAAAGTATATTGTAAATGGAACACTTTGTGAAAAAACAGACCACTGTGTACTGTTTAAATCAAATGTAAAGCATTTTATTTCTCTCAGAGAGCCAAATGCTGGGCTCTGATTGGTTGTGTTTGAGGGATCACCTCTAGTTTCAGTCTGCTTGTCTGGTAAAATATGGTTTTAAGACTTATTGCGGACCAAAAAATGATGTAGGCCTATATGAATATTGCCATGTGCTTGTGGATTTGTGAGAGCTAGGATGGTTTAGTTTTTGAAAATCAGATACCCCATCTTTAAGTCACAGTTGCCACCAAAAATGGATACATGTCTATAATAAGCAAGTGTCGAAGGATTTATGAGAGGAAGTTGTTAGATTTAAAACCTAAATTGTGTTTGCAGTGTGAAATCAGCTACCCCACCCTTTAAAAAAGCTACAAAACAATTTGATCAATAGGTAAGGTAAGGTAAGGTAAGGTACACTTTATTGTCCCGTAGGGGAATTTGTCCTCTGCAGTTGACCCATCCTTCAATGCCTCTGGGCATCTCCTCAGGAATATTGTCCATGATCGGTTTCGGCCAATAGAAATTTCAAATTATCTGTATCAGTGATCGGCTTCAAAAATTCTGATTGGAGCATTTCTAGATTTATCCTAGCGGCACAAAAAAAACGCAAAAGACAACCTCAAATAAGCAAGGCTCTAGTAGCATCCTAAACTGACCAGCTTTTTTACGGCGTCAACACCCTCGACCGTGGTCGGAACTGGAGATGATGAGCAGCCGGTATAGATGATGTATTTCGAGTCACATATGGTACCCGTGATAAAGGGCCCCTTCACAAAATTTTGCCTTGAGCCCCCAAATGGCTAAGTCCGCCCCTGCAAGTCACCCAATTAGATCGAAGTATTTCATCAAACGTTCCACCTTTTCCCAAACGCTTTGGAAGTTCCAAATAAAAGAACTCAGGTTCATCTGGCGTCAGGTCAGGTTAAAACATTCCACAAAAATAAACAAAAGTGACTGTACTTGAGTGTTTGAGTGTTTAAAATAATTTATTTATTTATTTTTATATTTACTTATTTTAGGGAAAGTGCATATTAATGAACATTTCCGTGTAAATATGCCAGAAAAGGCTATTTTTCATCTGTAGTCCCATAGACAGATGTAACTTGTCAACCTGCAGGAAGTTTTAAAACATTCATATTTACATTGAATTATTATAATAATAATAATGTATGATGATGAATATGTATGTAATTATGAGCTCTCAGAATACATTAGATAAGAAAAATATGTGACATGGTTTAAAAAAATTTATTTGAATCTATTATTTGTTTATTTGCAATTTTGACCTTTTTTGTCTTCTTTCCTTTTTGTCCATTTGGTTCTTTGAAATCCCCAGATTTTCCTCTAGCTTGACTATCACTAAAGGCAGTAAAAAGCTCTTCTAAACTCATGGTCTTGAATAATTAATAATTAATCTGAATGCGTGAAATTAATTGTGTGATGTGTTATGGTTTTTATCCCTGTTTCTAATTTTTTGCCTTATTTTTCCCTTGTTTTCGTTTTTTTCTTTTGTTCTTTTGCTGTTTTTTTTAATTATTATTATTTTATTATTATTTGTTTTTCCATGTTGTTCTCTACTTTGTCTTTTTTCAGTTTTTGTTTGGCTAAACTGTCTGTGAAAGTTGCAAAAAGCTCTTGCTGGTGACTAAGTCTGAGGCTTTAGTCACATAAAGACGTGACTGATGTGAAGACTTTAAAAGGATATATTCTGTAAGCTTTATTGTTTTTGTGCCGTGTCTCATGTTAATCACAATCACAACACTTGTCCATAATTGCGTCCATAATGAAAATAACTTAACGACTGGAGCACAGTTGGTGTAATGGCGGCTCTCAGACTGGATGAGTGCTTTCTCACAGTGAACATTCACAAACAGAATCATTAGTAATGAGCAGTGGCTAATCAAAGAGTCCTCAGCTGTAACAAAACACAGTCTGTAACTACAAACAGGCTTATGTTCATTTATTATATTTGTGTGAGGACAAGACTGAACCAGGGCTCAAACTTTTAACTGGAACAACAATGAAAATTGTGTTTATTTTGGGAGAAAACACTGTCTATAAAATAATTAAAAATCTTAATATATATACACAAAAATAAATCAAAGGTTAGAACTAAAACAGACATCTTCATCAATTAATATTTAAATTAATAATTTCTTGGAGAGAAGGCAAGCATTATATACTGTAAATGCAGACAATATATCTCTCATGATTTTCTCATAAATGTTCTCTACAAATATACCAAGTCCACGAATCACAAATGTGGGCTTAACTGATTAGTAACAATAACTTCAGTTTTGTTAATAATCGTGATTACACAGTTAGAGCAATAATCATAACTCAAATTCAACTTCAGTCAACTACACTTTTGATGTTGTTTTTACAGTAGCGTGTCAATGGTTGAACCTCATTTTGTGCATTTTAAAGGTTTGGTTGGATTCAGGACTAATGTCCTGTTCACCACGGGGTAATATGTACCTCGGGACGTCTGTAAACTCTAAATTACCCATCGACTACCGAGTTTTTTTACAGACTTTCACACAGGAATATTCAGTGTCTGCATTTTTCTTATTTTTACAGACTTTCCGGAAACAGCGACACATGACTACCTTTTGTTTCATTACTGAAATAAGTGTTTCTTGTGTTTTCAGTTTGTTTCAACATGAAAAAGCTTACATGAGCTGCAGCAGCATGAACGTGGCTCCTTGTGTTCATCGATCAATCACATCCGCACATCAGATTTCTTATGAAACAGTCGTAGACTCTCTCTTTTAATCAGAATATGATGATAATGTCCCTCTTACCAAACTTTGCAGCATTTTCTCCAAACTTTTCTCCAAACATCCATCTTGCTACAACAACTTCCAGAACACAGATTTTTTATCGTAGTTTGTTTAGTTTTTAGCTTTTTAATCGTGGAAAAAAATATATTTGTTTTATTTAGTGGTTTATTTGAATAGAGACAGATACAAATTCAGATTCAAAGAACTTGTCCCTATAGGGCTTTTAACAAACACAAGAAAAAAATACAGCAAAGTGATATACAAACATAGAGAATACACTTTAAAGTGCAGTGATGTTGCTCAAACATCCAAGATTTAGTCTGTTTTTTAAAAAGACTGATCGTTGTTACAGGTTTTAAATGAACAGGAGCATGCCACAGACCTGCAGCTCTCACAGAAAAGGCTGTTTGGACCAAAGATGTTTTGTGAAAAGACACTTTACAGTCTGCAGAAGATGCTGCTTGTGTCGACCTGCCACAGCTTTGTCATTTGGTTTTAAAATTGTTTAAAGGTTTTGGTGCTAAACCTTTAACACATTTAAAAAACAGTTTAAGTTTAAATGATAAAAAGTGCTTTTTAAATTTCATAATGATGGAACTTGATTTATTTTTGATCGAACACCTTTATGACCGATTGTAAAGGCTTTCAACTGGCCTGAGCGTGGACTGACTAGTCTGAGACCAGACTGTGGCTCTACAGGACAAATGAGACAGAATCATAGAAAGAGAAACAAATGAGCACACTCGAGAGATTGATGTTGCATCTGACAGTTTTACAGACTTTTTTATGTGGCCTATCAACTGTGAGACTAGAATTATTCCTAAATATTTCTCCTCAACAACTGATAATAATATCACCATTTACTTGAACTTTAGGAGGGTAGCTGGTGCTTTTTTCATTGAGAAACAACTATCTAACCAAGTGGAGTTTTTTTTTCAAACATTGTGTCAAGTTTTCACTGACTGTAGTAGACTTTTGCTGTGTTGTGAGCGTACATTTCCAAACAAACTTCAGGGGAGGTATATAAAACTGAACAGAACTGGACCAAGGATGGTTCCTTGGGGAACCGTCTTTTCTTATGAAAAGATGGTTTGCAGTTATTGATGACGACACATTGTTCTCGGACCTATCTGTCATGACAATTTCATTTGGAGAATAATCTGTGGTGAATAGTAATAATAATTTTGTTAAATCTAAAGTTCAAATAAGCCACAGAGTCGTTTGAATTCATTTATAAACCGTTCACAGGTTGAAAACACAGACATACGCATTCGCACATTAGAATTAATGAGGACATTTGAGTTTGCCGAATTATGGTAGGTAAAATTTGGGGGGAAACTTTAGAGACATTTTTACCGACATGGATAATTTGCACAGGAGTAGAAACTCAGATGATGTCCGTAGTTATAACAATTTCTATAAAGTCCCGAGGTAAATATGCCATGCAAATGGAGTTAAACCAAATCTAATGTACTAGCAGCTACGTTGGTTTATATTAAAGACCCCTTTAGGTGAGAAATAACATCCTTGAGGAATCAACAAGGTATTTTCAGAGTTCTTTAAGTTTCCTGTGGGTTTATTGCATTTTGAGTAACTTATGGGCTGTTGTGGTCTGACCATTGTTTGGTTTCAGAACAGAATGTCTATTTCTTAGCAACAGTTTTATAGCATTTTCCAGATTCTTATAGTTTTCTCCATGAGTCAGAATCCAGAAGTACCACTGGTCACAAACATGTCGGAGCCCACAATCAGTTTATTTAAGGACATGATAAATTATGTCTGACAGTCCAAAGTAGCTATGGCAGTATAGTTCCCATGTCTCTGGCACCATCCCTCATCAGTTGCCCTCTGCTCCCCTTCTCTCCCCCCTCCCTCTCCCTCCACTTGACACCCTGCGATGTCCTGTGATGTCTAATGATCTGAACACAGGAAGTCATCACCTTAGCTTTGTGCTAATTAGCGGCTAACCCCTTTGTGTGCGCGCGGCTTTCGGCCAATCGCAGGAGGATTAGCAGGTTCCCAGCTGTAGGGTGCGGCCTCGAGCGCAGGCCTTCCAAAACTCCCCCCTACGCACACACATGGGCCCTGAAAACCCCTCCACACGGGTTCTTTGTCCCGGGGATTAGGCTCTGAATGAGAGAAGGCGTGAAGTACAGCACAAGTACTGCGTCGGAACTTTGAACTGAACAGGACTTGGACAAGAGGATTAGAAAGAGAGAGAGAAAAGGAGAGAGGGGAGGAGAGAGAGAAGGAGGGCGTGAAGTATACTACAAGTACTGCGTAGGGACTTTGAACTGGACATGACAAAAGGATTAGATTGGCCATAAGGCAGAAAAGAGAGAGAGAAGAGGAGAGAAAGGGGGGACAGAAAAGAGAAGGGAGCGAGAGAGAGAAAGAGAGACATGGAGAAAAGAGAGAGAGGGAGGAGAAGAGAGGAAAAGCAGAAAGAGGAAAGAGATAAAGAAAGAGCCACTTGTTTAGTTGTGGTTCCATGGCACATTTTAAAATAGATTTTATTTTTATGGTAAAAATAAATGCATTTGTTTGTGTGAAAGACTGATTTGTGGAGGATTTTCACAGATAGTTTTACTCAAACGTGAACAGCTCAGCAGGAGAAGTGTGACTGAGACATATGTGAATCTGAGCTGTTTAAGAACCAGGACTGGACCAGGTCTGAACCAGGTCTGAAACAGGACTCAACCAGAACTGGACAATGACTGGAACAGCAGAAGGCCCGTCTGAATTCACGCATAAATTAAAAACCGTGGTTTTTAAAGAACAGTCTGTGGAACAATTAGAACTCATTAACGGTGGAAACTGGGCCAAAAGCTGCGACTGACGCCAAGAAAAAGAAGCGGCGGCCATGTTGGATCTGACAGGCCTTTTCTTCATTACTTTCTTTCATTTAAACAAGACAAAAAGACCATTGGTGCTTCAGTAGCGAGAAGAATTTAAGAACTGAAGCAAATAATAATCAAAACTATAAGAACAGGCAAAATGGTCATTCTTAATCTAAACTGCGGGCTGTTATGCGGACGTCAGACTTCTAGTGGAGACAAATGGCACAAATTAAGAGCTCATTAGTGAAAGTGTGAGATTAGCCCCACCCCCTATGAGCAGTGCCCCGCCCCTTGAGCTGTACCCCACCCCCTGAGCTTTGTGTGGTTATAGTGAAGATTAAGAGTCCGGTTTGTCCTGAGGCGAAAGAGAAAGTCACACTTCCTCTCGCTTTGTGTGAGAGTGGAAGGGAGTGCGAGAGAAAGAGAGAGAGAGAGAGAAGAGAGAGAGAGGGAGAGAGAGAGTGTAAAGAGCGAGTGAGGAGCAAGAGAGGGAGAGAAAGGTGATAGAAAGAGAGGAAGAGAAGGGAAAGAGTAAGACAGAGAATGGTGAAAGAAAGACAAGAGAGGAAAGAGAGAGTTAAGAGAGAGAAAAGGGAAAGAGAGAGGGAAAGAGCAAAGAAAGAGAGAAAGGAAAGACAGAAGAAGAATGAAAAAAGAGAGGAAGAGTGAGAGGAAAGAGGAAAAACTACAGAGGACAAAAAGGGACAATAAAGAGAGAGAGAGAAAGAAAGAAAGAAAGAAAGAAAGAAAGAAAGAAAGAAAGAAAGAAAGAAAGAAAGAAAGAAAGAAAGAAAGAAAGAAAGAAAGAAAGAAAGAAAGAAAGAAAGAAAGAAAGAAATGAAAAGAGAGAGCAAGATAAAGAGAGAGTGAGAGAAACGTAATTTGTTAAAAGTGCTAGTATATTTTGTACAACTTGAATAATGTGGTTAGCGCCGAGTTATTCAGCTCAGGCTTAGATCTGACACTTAGAAAAGATCCTGCAAACAAACTTCACTCAACAAGGATTAGCACAAAGTACACACACTACTGCACACTACAACACACTTATTACACACTACTACACACTGTGGCAGACAGGTTCACACTAGAGCAACACCAGAGGCCATTAGCAACAAAAAGCATTGCTAAACAAGCAAGAAATTAGCATCAACTTTTACTATTCTGCAGCTCTTCCTCCACTGCTTCAATGCAATAAGCTGGATAAAGCACTCACACACCACCTATCTCCGCCCACTTGTCTGTATTTATTTGTAAGCACTCACAAATTCAGATAAAAAAAAAAATAGGTAGAGCTTAAAATTGTCATGGTGCCAATTTAAACAATAAAAGTTGACGTAACAACTGCTGCTTATTACAGTTACATTTTAACATTAAGTTGCAGGACTTATCACTGTAAAGGGGTGGGGCTTATTGGTTCTATAATTTTAAACAGAAAGTCAAAGAACCTTAAATGTACAAAACATTACGCTTCAGACCTATTTTGTGCTTTGCAATGAACAAATTGTAGGCTAAATGATACTAAATACACGAGAAAAAACAACACACACAGAAAATGTCTCTCTTAAAACATCCACTTCATGACATCACAGGGTGGAACAGAGATTTAGACAAAGTTTGTCAATTACTTTTCCTCTTCCAAAGTACTTTCCCCGAATACATTTGCCTCTTCCTTGATTTTGGTGAATAGTTTTTGTGTTTTTGTAGCTGACAGCAGCTTCAGACACAGACAGACATATTACTGACACCGTAATGACACATCATCACTTGTATAAACTGTCTGTCTCTCCTCTGTCATTAAAGACACTTCCTGAAGCATTTTCACGAGGAATGTGACCAAAAAGTATTTTAAAGAGCTTTGGGTCGAGTGAGACTTCAGCTGCTGTTCAAACTTCAGCTCAATCAACGTCATGTTCTCATGGAGTTTGGGTCAAGAACATCAACATGTTAAAACCGTAATTAAGCCGTTCTGAAATACAGACTGCTCCAAACGAATGTTTTGTTGGTTTTCATGAAAACCAAAAATTTGAATTCACTGAATAAAATTATTCACACACTTACCAATGAAGCATTTGGAAGCCGCTTAGAGAAATTAACATTTAAGTGACAACCCTCTGTACTCCACTCAAGCATATTTTAAACAGAGCTGGTGGACTCAGTAATGTTGGAAATGCATGAAAGGGCAATTGAAAGGAGGGAGTGAGAGTGAAGAGGAGCAGTGTGATTGAGAGAGGTAACATTGTCTGATGTCACCACTATAGCAGAAATCAGACATTAACTTAACATAAACAAGAATATAAAGTATTATAAATTACAATTATAAATTCCCCATTCTTGCTAAATATGTTTTTATTATTATTCTTAATTAGCAAAATTTTATGTTTTAGACAAATGCTTGTTTACTTTTTTACACTGTGTACAATGTCAATTTCATCTGTTTTTTATGTTGTTGTTTTTTTCATTTCTTTTTTTCTTTTGGTTGTGACATCAAGCGACAGGTGACATTTAGCATTTCTTGCTATAGCCTAGTACAAGGTATCTTACATATTGGTCAAGAATTGTCCCTGTACGAATAAAATCTTTCCAAACCATATCAAACAACACTGACCTTAGAACACAGTCAATTTGTAACTATTTTCACATTACTAAAACTCAGAGAAGATTTCCCATAACTTAATATACAAAACAAACCAGTGGTACTAAAAAACGGAATGGTTTGTAAACTCAACAATGACTTCAAACGATACTCTACCTTTCCTAATGCGTTCCATAGGTTTTCACCAGTGACATTCTTTATAACTCGTGATTTCTGTGGGCTGTTAGCTAGCCGCTAACGACCATGGGAATAATATGGGGTCGCTAATGCTAACCCTTAACAAAACAAACAGCCTACCATGGATCGCCAAAGAGTCATGTAAGTACAGTATTTGCCCAGAGTCCTTCATGCAGTGACCTTCTGAAATCAGCACAAAATAATACCACAGGCGCAGTTTACTGAGAGTTGATTGTTCTCTTCTGTGTTGATAATTTTTGAACACAAATTACACAAAAATCTTCAAAAACCTCAGTGTCGTGGTAACTCACCTCCTGTTACGTAGTCATACTTACGAGGGATTTGTGACCTCGTCACTTTTTTCTTGTGGACACGAGGTTATTCCTCTAAGTAAATATACTAACATTCTGCTAACATTCACTGACTGAACATGGATCTGGAGTCGCTTGCCATTAGTTAAAGTGAGCCTTTTAGAGAGAGTTTCGCGATCTTCAACTGACAATACACTTGTGTAGCTTGAAAAGCATGGGGACTGCTGCGCTACTTAAAGCTCCAGTTGGTACACAGCCATCGTCTAGAGCTTTAACAACCAAAAACTTAGATTTCCATTTAACTTCACTTTAAGAGCACAGGCTACACCTTTCCTTGTGCTTAGATAAAACTGAACATGAACACACTGCACATTCTAGCAAGGGCTGAGTCCAAACAGAGCTACTTGATGCATGCTGGGATAGCGTGAGAACAACTGGAGAAGCCCTATAAAGGCTTCACCAGAAAAACACAGTGTTCTTTATACTAAATAATTACAAGTCCGTGACAGTTTTCTTGAGCCAGATGCATCCTGGGAGTTGTAGTGCTGTTGGTGTGTGAGGTGGTGGATACGTATATGTGTGTGTGGCCTCTCAGATTCCAGCGTGTTGTGGTTGTCGCTCCGGGGCACTTCCTGTGGCTGTCGGCGCTCAGGTGCATCAGGCTCCGCCCCCTCTGCACACCTGCTCATTACCTGCACACACCTGACCATTAGACATCCATTATCCTCGTTTAGGATGCTTTCCGACTCGCGCTGTCAACAAGCTTACAATCATACTAATGTCTCAGGAAAGACAGAGACAAATGAGCTCTGCCTCCACTATGCACAGTACATACAGTACATCTCACTATTATACCGGAATGATGGTGAATTGTTTTCATGTCCCCATTGAAGGAGAACAGCACCAAAACTTGAGTATAAGAAGTATATTTTCATTTTACTTTAATATGGAACTAAACATATTTCATTTTTGTAGAACCCAAAATCACAACAAGTCACCTCTGATGGCTTCACAAGACAACAGAAATCAAACCATAAAGCAGATTGTCCAACATTCAAAGCAAACACACAACTGGATAATTGTCCCACTGTCTTTAAGCCCTGTATCTGTCTCAGTTTGTTTAAGCCTATATACCCTCTTAAACCTAAACCCTCAAGAGAACCACAGTGAAGGAGAGATCCACTCATAAATTAGTAAGATAAAGTCTTATTGTTATTGTTCCAGTTTAAAACAATCTAAAGTGCAATCTGGGCTGTGAACAGCTGTGTCGTGGTGCGTTCATGGTCTCTCGTCTCTTTAATGACTCCCTTGTGGTGCCTCCAGTGTTTTCCCCAGAGTCCTGATATGAAACTGCATCCAGTTTTAAAATGACTGTAGCTGCGTCTCCATTATTCTTCTTCTCAAAACATTATCAACTGCTTCAAATGTAAAAAATTGTTTTTTTAGTATTATTTATAGATTGCATTCACATTGTATAGATGTTATAAAGCTAGATGGTGAGCAAGAGGCAGTTTTTCCGGTTAATAACAACTGCTCACTCGTGTGAACTCAACCTATTCCTCTTCGTTTACTTGAAAGTGCTTACTGAGCCAAACATGGCAATAGGTGCAAATAATACCTTGAGTGACATCAGATATGTATGGAACCTTCTAAGTCTCGTTTGTGTTTCAGGCCTTTTTTGCGTACTTATGTTACGCCAAACATTTAGCACGGTATGAAAAAGCGTAAAAATTACACAAGATTTGGTTAGTGTAATGGGTAAGTTTAGGCATCAAGTTACTAAAATGGGTAAGTTTAGGTCTGGAGCTTGGGGCAGGTTAAGATTAGGATCAGGATTTTGTTAATATTCATAAATAAGAACACATCTTAACAAACACCATAGAAATGAACGGGGACTGCGAAGCGTACCATATTTACGCAAAACAGCCGTGAACTCGTGCTAGTCATACGCAATTTACATGTAATGGCGTGGTAAATGTACGCTTTCTTGTGAGGTCAGGCTGAATCACTCAATGTCCTGCAAAATAAATAGACAAAAACACCTCTTGCAATGCAAAAGCGTCTTAACGACAATGTCAATTGTCCATTTTGTTTTGTTTTTTATAGAAAATGTAACGCTAACATACTTTGTGATGCTTGATCATTTTATGTTTCATTGTAGTGTACATCATGCTGGACAACCTTGACACAAAGAGCTGCTAATGTATCTTTTCAGATTTTTCACACTCCGCCTTTCAGTCTCTCTCACTTTTAGTTCCCCAGCACTGCACATTCAGATTGCAAAACTTGTGTGTTTTAGTGTCATTCTGTGTTTATTTATTTTAGTCTACTGATTTGTTTCCTATGTTCCTCAAAAGTCTTGTTGTGGGTGGAGCCTGTGCTGTTGTGGGTGGAGCCTGTGCTGTTGTGGGAGGGGCCTGTGCTGTTGTGGGTGGAGCCTGTGCGGTTGTGGGTGGAGCCTGTGCTGTTGTGGGAGGGGCCTGTGCTGTTGTGGGTGGAGCCTGTGCGGTTGTGGGAGGAGCCTGTGCGGGTGTGGGTGGAGCCAGCAGCACTCTCTGACAGATGTCTCCTTTACCTGCTCATGTGTGAAATATCTCAGATTCCTGCTCAGTGATGTCAGAACAAGCGACGAGTGAGCGGCCGAACTGACGGAAACGCCACTGTTTTTAAACGCCTCGTGCTGACAGACAGACGGTGCGTTCAGGGACACACAGAAAACACTGGAACTAACCATGAGTCAGTTGGTCCGGACCTGCCCTGTTGTTCCAGTTTAAAACAATATGAAGTGCAATCTAATGGGGCTGCGAACAGGTGTGTTGTGGTGCGTTCAGGGTCTCTTGTCTCTTTAATGACTCCCCTGTGATGCCTTTAGGATCCTCCCCAGAGTCCGGGCATGAAACTGCATCCAGGTCTTGCTCCCGCCGGAGTCATTAGGACATCATTACCCACAATCCTCAGAGAGAGCGCCGCATGAATCATCACTAAAAAACTGTTCAGACAGTGTTTAGTGTTGTAAAGCCCAATCTTAATTGAGATTTTAGAATAAAAATATTTTTAAGGGGCAAATACAACTTGTTTGAATTTGTAATCTTTCCTCATCACAAACACTGCTGCAGTTCGTTTGTGAGATACTATTCTTTCCCCTCTAAGCCTCAGAAAATACTATTCTGAATATCCCAGTTTTGTTGTTTGGGCCTTTCTGCTACATAAGCATAAGAGGCAAAACCACATTGATTATTTCCTCTGTGTCATTTCCTTTGCAGCCAGTAGATGGACCTCTAACTCAATTTATGATGAGTGAAGCACATGTCATAATAGATGGGCAATGTATTGAATATATTGAATTAAGGGGCCGTTCAAAATCTCTGAGTTAGACACTCAGAGAATTTGAACGGCCATAAATCGATTCAGATTCGTTTTATAAGAATTCAAGATGCCTTGAAAAAACGATTATATTTCCCACCCCTATATTGAATTTAACAAAAGGTTGGCAATGTTGTTCATGTGCAAATATAAAAAAATGCCAAAAAATAATGTTGTTTAAAATAAACAAGGATATTAAGAATATATTTCTGTTGTTTTATATCTAAATTGACCAAATCTTTCATCTGTTTGATAATGAAATCTCTTAAAATAAGCTGAAGGACATATCATCATCATCATCATCATCATCATCATCATCCAACCAGTGTGCTTTATTATTATTTTTTATTTTTTAACTTCTAGTAAATCTAACTTCAGTGAACACCAGCAGCCCGATTTTGCCCTTTGTCCTAGCCGGTCTTAGCCTTGGTCTTAATTATTCCTCTGTTGGCCACTAGTGGCTTTCTCCAAGCTCTATACACTGTCAGTATAGAAGGTGTGGCTCCAGCCAGATGTGAGGGTGCAGTTTTTTTCATTGAACCTGACACATGCTCACGCCTGTGACAAGTGAGCAGCTGCTTTAGGATCACAGGCAAAAGTAACTGTAGTAGCAGCTTCAGTTTGAAAAAAAAAACTATAATAATAGAAGTCAACAGGATTTATGTAAAAGAAAAGACACGTTTTTAGACAAAGTTGTTAAAGACTTTCACCAAATAGATTTCTATTATTATAGTTTTTCACCAAATAGTTTTCTATTATTACACTTTTTTTTCCAAACTGAAGCTGCTGCTACAGTAACTTTTGCCTGTGATCCTAAAGCAGCTGCTCACTTGTCACAGGCATGAGCATGTGTCTGGTTCACTAAAGGAAATTGCACCCCCACATCTGGCTGAAGCCACACCTTCTAGACTGACACAGTATAGAGCTTGGAGAGAGCCACTAGTGGCCAACAGAGGAATACTTAAGACCATCCGCTAAGACCGGCTAGGACAAAGGGCAAATCGGGCTGCAGGTGTGAAAGTGTTTTGGAACAGAACATGTCTCCGGTCTCTGTGATGTAATACTCTTCTGTTCCCGTGGCGACAATTTGAGTGACAGGTGATGGGCTCCTCGTTGACCTTCAGGTCAGAGGTCAAAGATCAGAGCATATTGTGAGAATCTCCACAGGAAACACTTAAGACCCATCAGGACAGTGACACCTCCACCTGAGACTAACCCCGGGCTCACACTGCCTCCAGTCCAACTCCGGTGCAGTCACCGGACCGGTCTTGCTACGGTGGGTGACCAAGCCCCGGTGATCAAAGATGGCGGGCGCTGTGCGTCAATGGCTTTTGCTCACTGGCGTTCGTTGCCAATATGGCCGTTAGCTTTAGCCTTTTGCTAGGTGCTCTACAGGCTATGGAGCATGCGCAGTTGTGTTCCCCCGTAACTCCCCCCGCGAAGAGCGAGCCGAGCCCGAGCCGAGTGAATCCGAAAGAAGCCGAAAGCTCACACGTGACCGTTCTGACCAATCAGAGCGGCAGTTACAGTGTTAGCAGCGGTAGCCGAAGCTAAAGCTTAAAAAGCCGTTTTATACGAAACTAAAACCTTTTGAACCGGAAAAAAGTTTATGATGTGAACCTAGGTAAGAATCACCGCAAAGTCCGTCAGTTTTTAAAGCTGTAGATGCTGTTTCTGGCGAACACGGGCGGTTTGTGTTTGCATTGCGCTCTAGGGAAAAAATTCTTTCTAGCCTGTAGAGGCATTTTCCCGCTGCAGTACCAATGGAGCGGCCACTGGGGCTGATTTACAACGGCTGCAAGCTAGCAATACCGTATCCAGATAATATAATAGATCCATGTGGGTGACTCACATTAGCTACGGTGGTCTACAGTCCTGCTGCAGCCACAGGCTCTGCTGCCGACCTCGCGAGACCCCGAACTCACGGAGGTTCACGCTCAACGTGGGAGATTCATGGAAGTAGATTACGCGACCGCTGAGCACTTTTTTTTTTCTCTCTCTCTCTTTTGCTGAGAACATGTATGTAAACAAAGAGCACGCGCCAAGTTTTGGGCTTGTTTCACGTTAGTTGATTTTCTGTTGGGATTTTTCGCCGCACAATGGGTGAGTACGGAGGTTTATTTACATTTTATGTGTTACGTAATCGTGTAAATGTCGTATTTTGTATTATTAGCGGTAACGTAAAGATTTTATTTTGAAAACAGCCGGATTCACTTCACCCGCGCTCGCTTGGTTTCCTGTTTATCGTGTCTTGTTTTCACAACTTCACCAAAAAGGGCTCCGGTGCGCTCCGGCGTCCGGCCAAAATTTGAAACAAACGAAACGGATTCGGAGCGCCGGACTGGCCGTACCGGAGACACCGGACTGGACTGTACCCGTGTGAGCCACTCTCGGACTTTTCAAGTTAAGTAAAGACTCCGGTGACTGCACCGGAGTTGGACTGGATGTAGTGTGAGCCCGGGGTAAAGCAGCACTGAAACAGGGCTGTGCAGGTGTGTTTGAAATAAAAGCAGAAAACATCATCATCATTCGTTTGTGTCCTCAGAGATATACTGTTCTTTACTTACAGTCACTGTTGTAAGCAGTAGAGCCCAACTGTCCTGGAGGTGAAAAACTCAATGTGGAAGTGGATGACTGGATTTACTTTTAGTGAGGATGTTTTGTCTTGTGCAGATCCATCTTTCTATATTTTGCATGCTTTTTTGCCCTTTTTTTTATACACACTAATTTCAAGATGAATGTGCTTGCCTTTCTTATCATTTGATGGGACCGAACAATAGGTTTTGTTCACATTTTAGAACTTAATAATGTCATAAGTCAGAGCCAGTGAAACAACAAAAACATATTTAACTACTTCAAAATAGTGATTTCAGCAAGTGACCAGAACTATTAGGTTTTACATTACGTACAACAAAGAGACTGCCTAAAAACCTAAAAATTAAACAACTGTTGTGTGTATACTGTATATTAATTAGACCTGCACTCCACTTGATTGAAATATTATTGGCCTTTGGAATTTTGTGTCAAGAAAATAGATAAGTTTAGGTATCTCCTTAAATGTGCTCGTACATAACATAGTCATACTTTTACCTCATATTTATTACTGTTATTTATTCTGTTCATTGCTGCAGTTGTACATAATCATAGTCATATTGTACATAATACTATATACATTACTGATGCACTTATCTATTATCTGTCAATCCTCACTGTGCCAACAAACATATTGTAAATAAAGTCTGTAATTATTGTATCTTTATATATTTAAGTTATTTTATTTTATTATTATTTGATTGCATTTTCTATTTTCCTGTGTTCTAAATGTGGTTGCAACACTGGAATTTCCATTTGGACAAATAAAGATATCTTATCTTATCTTATTTATTTATCTTATCTAGTCACTGTGCGTGAACACTAACAACAAAAAAAAAAAAATAAACCATGTAAGAGGAGCTGAGCTGCACAGTGTGATTGTCATTTAAAAAGCTGACATTATAACTTGAAGCATAATTAGTAGGAGCAGCCTCCATTGCTGATGCTAACCACTCACTGAGAAATTCAGCTTTGTCCAAGAATATTATAAAAACAGAATTTGCTCAATATTTTAGTCCTACATTTGTTAGTGTCACTGAGGAAAATTTTGATGACACAAGTCAATCCCACATTGACAACAAGTTGTGCAGATATTGCTGAGTGTTATATTTGAAATGAAGAATAGCTCTGTACAGATGCGTCTGATTAAAGGCAAAGTGGATTTTTTTTTTTTTTTTTTTTTTTTTTTGTGAGGTGTGAGAATCTAAAAACACATTAAACAAAATAAACATTTAAATTGACTTTTATGATTCAGTGACCTCCCTTTCATCATTCATGTGTTTGTGATGCAGACCAGGCATACACTAGCTTATGTTTTCCAATTCTGTTTTTAGCAGAATTGGGGGGGGGAGTTACACAGTGGAATATGTATTACACAATTCCAAATTATTAAAAGAAATGTTAAATAGATTTTGTAAACATGTATTTTCATTAAAACACTATTATTTTGAACACAACAGCAGATCTCGACAAACTGCAGTCTGATAACCACATTTCTTAACCAGTTCTATAGGCCTTGTTGCTCTTTATGGCCATGTTGCTCTCTATGTTAGTGTTTGTTTGTTTGTTTGTTTGTTTGTTTGTTTGTTTGTTTGTTTGTTTTTTAATTGACTTAGATAGAACATGTGTCTCAACCAGTGTTCTTGGTAAATGTGGACAATAATGGATTATTGACATACACACATTTTACACAAATGTGCTCGTCGTAGTAATGACATTACTAGTTATCATGGACCGGACAAACAGGCCCACGGTCATTGGTGGCCCTTCGGTATAAACACACCCGTGGTATTAGCGCTCTGCTGCCCCTCAGTGGTGGCTCAGGGGAATGACTACCCAGAAGCTTACGTATTTCTTTACAGTTGTTTAATATTTTTCTTTTTTTAATCCTTCACGTTGCACTTGTTCTATCTATTCAATAGTTGCCAGTTTCATGTGTCACAGTGGTTTTAGAATTGTTTCATATTTTGTGTTTTAGTGAGAATTGACAAACTAAAACATGACAATGACGTAATAAATGAGTACACTAATCACGCGAGCTATGTTATCTACAGGAGGAACCGTTTTTATGCACAAAGGCACATTTTGTTGTTTATGAAGAGAATTAGAACTTCAAAAATTGCATCCTATTGAATTACTAAATGCATTCTTTGACATTGCAACTTCAATTTGATTTCAATTGATTGTGCAACTATACACAGCACACATCACTTAAATATATTTTTCACATCAAAATAAATATTTAGGCCAAGTGCAGATAGAATTTAACAATAATTGCAAATCACAATTTCTAAATCAAAGACTACTAGACCCATTCATTTTTGTATTACAACAAAACTGCTCTTAAAGGGGACCTATTATGTCAAATTCACTTTTCTAATAATTTAACCCTGTTATAATGGCCTTCCTTCATCATTTGTTTACTCAAAATTATATTTGAATTGATTCATGCATGTTTGAGAAATCTTGTAAGTGCTCAAAAATCCCTGTTCTCACCTACCACCTATCCCCTCCCACTTGCCTGTATTTACTCTTATAATTCAAAAGAAAACTGCCCCATAGCCACTTTACAACAATAATTTATTATTTAAAATCTGTTGCTTCTTACAGTTAAATTTTAAAATGAAGAGGCGGGGCTTATCAGTTCCGCAGTTTTGAACAGGAAGTCAATAAAGCTGTTTCTATTTTCAAGTCGTTTTGGATCAATTTTGTGTTTTACAATGAACAAAAGGTAAAATACTGATGTGCATATGTTCCAGTTTCTTACTAAATATATACAGTATATAAAAACACACACACAATAGGTCTCCTTTAAGGACTCATTTGAGCTGCCAAGTTCCAACCCTTTGTGAATGTGAATGTTTTAATGTCATGTGCAGTGTTGGGAGTAACTAGTTACTTTTGTAACTAGTTACTGTAATATATTCCACTTTCAGTAACTATGTAGTGTAACTCATTACTTGTAAAAATGTTGATAATATATTACAGTTACAATCTGAGTAACTCAAGTTACTTTTATATAAATGTATTGCTTTTATATTCTATTGAATGCAACATTTCAGGACCAAAACATCACTAAAATACTGTCTGTTGCTTAAAGGTAAATCAAATATTATGAGGAAAACGTGTTGTGACGTCACATTTCAACAAATTAACCAATAAACAAGTGTAAATGTAAGAAGATTAGTGTTGTATAATGTCTTAACAAATGTGTGATTACCTCAAAGTAATCAAAGTAACTCACAGTAGTGTAACTCAGTTACATTTCTGAGACAGTAATATTGTAATACAAATGTATTACATTTTTCTCCCTGTAACTAGTAATATATAATGTATTACAGTTTTAGAGTAACTTACCCAACACTGGTCACGTGAATACAACATCAATAAAGTTAAACCAGAACTCCAGAACAAATTCTAAAAGTTTTGTCAGTTTTTTTTTTTATTGAATCAGAGTTGAACCAGAGATTTGTGTAATAAATTCAAAGTGCTTTTTCTCGGCTCAAACACAAAAAATGAGGCTTAAATTTGGCACAATAAACAGGTAAAATATTTACAAAAGTTTCACAAAGTCCTCCTCACTCGCTGGTCGTTGGCTCCACACATTATCAGCTCGAGGAAAGGCACAAACCAGATGGGAAAAAAAAATCTAAAATAAACACTGAGGAAATGACGCAGTGAAAACCACGTCAGTAAAATGTACAGTAAAGGCCACATTCAGCAAAAAAACTGAAGGAATCTCACATAAAGACAATAGTTTAGTCTGGTTAGAAGAAATGTAACGTAAGAACAGTTTGATCAAGTTACCTCGAATACTTGGAGAAAATATAAATGTTTAAAAGAAAACTAGGGTTTTTTCTCTGGAGCAAATGATCAAAAACTTAAGTATTACATAGGAAATTTGAAGCTTGTGTTTGAAATGAAATTTAAATGATTATTATTAATTTTTTTATTATTATTATTTTACTGCAAAAATATGTTAACTATTAAAGGCCCTAAAATATGATCTGTTAGCCTTGGCAATATTGCTTCCTCATCAAAAACAAACAAGTTGGTGCTGTAGGTTTTTTCACACGGCAGAATCAAAGGGTCCGGTTTACATTTTAAATATTTGGTGGGCACAGGTCTAGGGTGTCCAGAATTATGCTCAAGTGATTTATTTAAATCTTCATAAGTAAAGCCCAGCCCAAAGAAGTGATGACCTGATGCTGGCTGTGGCTTTGCGAGAAGCAGTGGAATGTGTCTTAAATATTGAGACAGAATAAGAAGGTGCTTGTGCCTGGAGGAAGATCAGAGAGGAGTTTGGACTGTCTTGTAAGACACCTCACTGAGCCCATTGCCTCCACTGTCGAGCTTTTTATAACAGCTGCTACACAAGTACCACTGTCTCCGAATGTTCTGACATCGCACTACCACACTGGACCCTGTGTACTGCAGGACACACGAACACTTTTGTTGTGCGTGTGCCTCCAGACGTCCCACTAGGGAGCACCTAACCTAGACACTTTGACGCCATCTGAACAAACCCTGAGGAAAATAAATGCTGTTTGTGAATCGTGATAAAATCGTGAAGTATTTTTTCTAATCTTAATGCAAAAATATAACTTTTTTTATTACAAATTATGGCATCATCAAGTCAAATGATGTTGGTTAAATACTGTTGTGCGCTTCCAGGAAAACTCTCACTGGGTTTTCCATGTTTAAACTTCCCACACGTGTCAAAAAAGTCGACATTTTGCAATTTGCATTTCCAGTTTGAGCTTCTGAACTTCCTCCATCCACCGAAGTGTCTTTTGTTATGATGGAATGGAAGCTCCGCCCATATAAGCAGCAGTCCTGTCTGTGATTGGCTAAGGGAGGTGTGGGTCTGGGGTCACCGTGGGCGATCTCCGGGACCATGGCGGACAGGTGCATGCTGGGATACGAGTCCCGATGGCGGATTTTGAAGACGAGCTCCTCCTTTTCCTGAGAGAGGCGTTGATTTATACTCAACTGTCTGTCCAAAGTTAACTTTAGCTCACCCTGCTCTTTGGTTAACTGCCTGAGGACGGACAAAGAGAAAAAATGTATAAAAAAAACATGTTTAAATATGATGAAATATATTAAAACATGATTAAAAATATGCAAAGTATGACAAATACTGCTGCTGTTCTTTGGACAACTGCCTAAAGAAAGGAAAAAACTCAAAAACTAAAAAAAAAAAAATATATATTATATATATATATATATAATATAATATATAAAGGAAATAAATGAACAATTTCTGCAGCTACTCTTTGGATAAGGAAACAAAATAAGACAAACAAAGAACCAAAAGGAAAAAATTGTGGGTAAAAAAAAGGGGTCAAGCAGTATTGTACAACATTGAAAAATCCAATTAAACTCATGTAATGCACTTCCCCACCAGCCGAGGGCAGCATCTTTACATTTTATCCTTTACTACATTATATGAAACCGACCTATAACTCTGCCCACTTCAGGACAGGATCAATGACAAACTCTGTCCTTCCATTTTTCTTCAGTCAAACGGTTTTAAAAGTAAAAAAAAGTGTCTTACTGAATAAAGCTCTGGCAGTTGTCAAACCTCACTCGGAGATCCTCGTTCTGCTGCAGCACATGGACCAACTGTTCCTCCAAACACTGGTTCTTCTGTGTCTAAAAAACAAATAAACTCATGTTTAAGAGTGGCAGAGCTTCTGATTTAATGAAGTTTCAACTTTACATCAGTCACATGTTTCACTCAGTAATGCATTTTGAGCCTTATTATTATTCTCCAACATGAACTTAGAATGCAAAAGTCACGTGAAAAGAGATTACATAATCTGACCCAAACAAAGCTTAATAATGTCACTTGAGATAGTCCTGGACGAGTACATTTACAATTAAAATAGTGTTTCTACCAGAAACATTAAATTTACCCGCTTTCGATCTCCAATGTGTTATGGTTCAATCTGAACCAGAACACTGATTTTCACAGCTCATGGCATGTTGTGAAGATCATGAGGAAATAATTATTTTGATTATTACATAATTGACGTGCATTTCAATAACTGATTAGTTGTGATTAACCAATTACCTTATTGCAGCTGGAAAAAATGTTGAAAAAACAAGAAAGTAACAAAGAGAGGAAAATCTTTTCAAAGGTTCTAATAATCAAATTATAAACTTGTGCTATGCATAGAATATATGATTGTATTGTATACCTTTTACTTTTAAAATATAATTTACAAGAAAAACATATACATAACAATTAAAGTCAGCAAAAGGCATCACCAAAATTCCAAGTAAATTTAAATTCTAAGTAGATTTACATCTCCGTTTTCTAATCACCAGGCTGCAAACGTAAAAATATTAATTTCAAATCTATCGAGATGCAACAATTACGTATATACTGTATGTAGGATTCTGTATTGCATTCGAGACATGTCAGTAGGAGGCTTCCTACAATGTTATTTTGAAATCATAGGCTTATATAGATGAACTCTAAATCAGCTACATTCATCACTGAATTTGAAAGGCATAAAGCCTTGTTTTGGACTATTCTATTCATTAAAAAAAATCTCAGTTTAAGCCTAAAAGGTTAAAACTAATCATTTCTATTTGTTTACATTTTTAAAAACTGCAAAAATTGGGCATAAAGCCTTATTGTGATTGAAAATGTCTAAAATATTTCCAAACAGATGTCATAGATCAGAACTACAGAGCAAACAGACAACAATAGATCTGATTTAAAGAGAAGTCGCGTTCTGACCAGTGCGTTCATTTGCAGAAGTTGCCTCTTGTGCTCCTCCACCTGCTCCGCCTTCATCTCAATCACAAACAACAGAGACTCCTGCTCCGACTCCCAGAATGCACGGGGCTGCCGTGGGCCTGCACACAAGTAGGAAGGAATCAAACACAAAATCAATATAGGGATCCAATTTTTACAGTACCAGTATCGACGGATTGACTATAAATCAGTCCGATTCTAGTGTAGAAACATTTTAATTGTTCTGGAAATTTTTTTCACCAATAAACAAAGGATCAAATAGTGTTATGTAACTGCCTGTTATGAATTCTGTAAGCAACAGCTGAACAACTTTGTGTGAAGAAAAACATGATTCAAATTTGGTTTTCACATTCTCTGTACATTCATGTGTTCTTGCCGGACTTTTGGGTTTTCTTTAGTTGTTTTTTTATGATTGATCATGAAAAAAAATTCAGGTTTGATTTACCAAAAGATAACAGCTGAATTACAGACTTTTAACGTTATTACGATTAAAAAAAGTCTGCATATCATCAATGTTTACTTAATTGCTTATTTTGCTAACTTATTTTTTGACTTATTTTTTTTTTTTTGGCTTGTTTCCCTCTGAAAATCTGGCAACACTAGTCTTTGCAAAATTGACATGTTACATTCTAAGTCTCTAAACCGAGGATAAGGTTTGCGTGGTCTGACTGGCAACAAATTCATGAATTTATGATCCTTTTTAAACGTTAAGTATTTGTTTTCTGACTATGCTAACGTCTTGAAATCTCTTCTCATCTCATCAAGATGCAAGATGTTTTCGATGCATCGTACAGCACTAAACAGTCCAATTACATCCATTTAAATGTTTAACAGAAACAATGGGACCTACACTCAATCACACTATCAGCGCATCTCTAAACAACAAGCTCGGTTTAGATATACTGTATTTGTTACAGTGTTTGTATCAACTAAAATGTAAATAGGCTGCATTCAGAGAGCTAATTTTACCCATTTTTAACATTGTAATTTGGCTGTTAAAAAAGCAGAAACTGAAAGGGCTGAGTAAAAAACACATGTTAAACTCTGCTCATGATTAAACTTTAAACTGTCTATAATCCCGTTTCATACCTGAATGTTCCTCTTCAGATCCCTCTTCAGCGTAGACTCCTGCACTCTCCTCTTCAGCTGGTTGTAAATCTGCAGCTCGGAGGTCAGCTTCTCCACTCGGTCCTAAAGTCACCACATACACATGTCAACAATGACATCACAAACGGATCCTAAATGTGTCACGTTTTACCTTCAGGAGATTTTCAGCAGCCTCAAACTTCTCGGTCAGTTGGGCCATTTCTTCTTTGTGGGTCTTTTGGAGCTCTGGAGATCGACATCAGTCATTTAAAGGAACCTGTGTCTCCTTCTCTCTTTTCTCCCTCCTACCCCCAGCTTCTTCATCTTCTTCCTCCTCACCATCCTTCTGTCCACATCTACTTCTCTACCTCCTTCTCTTGTCCTTCCTCACCCTCCTTTCCTTCTTCTCTCACCAATTCCACTTGCTCCTCTCCATAGCTTTCATTATCTCCTTCTCCTCTCCTAGCTTTTTCTCCACCTTCTTTTATCTCTTCTCCACTCCCTTATTTGTATCCTCCTTGTTCTACCTTCTTTTCTCGTTCCTGCCCCCCTTCTTCTTTTACTTCCTTCCTTCTCTTGTCTTGTCTTTCCTCTCCCTCCTTTTCTCCTTCTATTTATTCCCTCTCCTCTACAGTATTGGTTAAAACATATAATTTTATTTGATAGAATTAGAATGGTACCTTCCACTTGTCTTTCATGTTCGTCTGATGCGGCTTTGCTCTTTTGTTCAAATAAAACATTCAAATCCGCTGTTGTTTCAGTTTTCACCTGAAGATATTGAGAAAAGACAGTTAAAAAAAAAAAATACAAGGTCAAAACAGGACTAAAGCTGTCTCTTACTTTGTCCAAGAGGCTGTTGACCAGGGCACACACCTCCTCGTGGGCGTGGCCTTTCAGAAGCTCCGCCCTAGCCGCGTTCCCGTGGGCCGACACCACTTCCTTTAGCGTCCGCAGCTGCCACTCAAACTTCTCCAGCTGCTTCTCCAGGCACAAGTCGAGTCACAATCTGGATTTGAGAGAGAGAAGAAGACGGTTCCTTTTAAGAAAGTTCAAATCTCATTTTAAACTGTCGAAGAATGTGACTGGTCAGAACAGACATGTTTGCAGGGTTAGTTTTAATCAGGGCAAGTAAAGGATGACGTCACATAAAAAGTACAATGTGAATGGCTAATGCAGAGAGACACAGCCAGATTAGGGTCTATGAAGCACACTAAATAACATTCTGAACACTTTGGCCGTTGGTTTCTTAAACAAACCAACAAAAAGGATAGAGACCGGCTATGATTAAAAGCCTCAGGTCAAACTAAAAAAGAAAAAAAAGTTTTAAAAAGTTGTTATTTTTAACAAGTTACTCCTTAAAGCCAAATTTTAAGTTTATTTGCATTGTTAAATTGGACTTTATTAATAAATAAAATGTTTTAGCAAATCACAGTTTTGAGTTATATCAATGCAACATTTCCAGTTTCAAAACTGGCAGATATTCAAAATCAACCAGTGCAGAGACTGAAAATGTCTATTTGTCCTAAAAACACAGATCATCTTACAATGATTAATGGTTCATGTTATGTAATGACAATACAACTTTATGTGAACTTTACAGTAATTCATGCAAATATTACAATACCAAAAAACTGATTAATACGTTTAATGACTTTTTAAGTGACTTCATTGTAACCAATTTAATCAGTCAACATTTAATACTTTTTATGACCCTGTTTCTTCAGTTACAGACAAACGTGATCGTAACCATTTAAAAACATTTTACTGTTTTTCTCATTAATGTGTTCCCGTCTCCAGTATGAAGTCATTCTTATAAAACATTACAGGCAGCGTTTGGTGAGCTGGGATTGGCTGAAGTCCCAACAGTCCTGGGCGTGCGCTGGACTGTGATTGGCTGACAGTGACATCATGGGCATGTGTGGACCTGTGTCTGGTCTGTGAGAGCAGTTTGTTTTGGACCAGTGTGAGGAGGAGTGTGGACAACTCTGCTGCTGATAGTCAGCGATTTAAGGATCAGACCTGCTCATTCACAAAAACTCAATGTAGAAGACTGTTAAACCTGGACCCCTTAAAAAGGTGCAATAATCAGGATAAAACCCCTGGGTAACACCTTTTCTAACCTGAATTTTTTTTTTTCTGGACATTTCACAAGGAACTTTGTTTTGTTTTTACCTTAAAACACACAAGTTCTGAATAATAAAGAGTGTGTCAGGTGATACAAAGCCATCAACAAAGGTCAGAGTCTTGATAAGTTTTACAAACATTTTAGTAGTTTTAGCAAGAATACCCCAATGATTACACTTTTATACTTAAACGTACTTTATTTTTTAAACAAATTTTTGCATTCCCCTTTATTTTGATCATCTGGAACAATCTCCGGCTCTCCCTGCACGTCCAATTCTTAATTTAAAGTTGATCTAACTTTAAACAAAACTTTTTTGATAACATTTTCACAGATGAATAGCAGGTGGCTATAATGCCTGTACAGATGAGATCAGATAGTTCTGACCCAGTTCCCATGCAAAGTCAAAATCGGCTCTCAAACAGGAAGTGATGTAAGAGGAAGTGAAACTCTCTCACCTCCGTCTGCGCTCGACCTCTTCTCACTCCTCCTGCCTTTGCTTTTCTTCTGATAAAACACATAAAAACAACAGTCAGAGTAATGTCACAACAGACAGACTAAAGACACAAGTGTCAGAAAAGGCCAGCGCCACAGAGCACCGAGCACCGAGCACAGGTCTCTGCTGTGACCTCGCACAACTGTGGTTCGATTTCAAATATAATGCTCTGGTAATGATTTGGGACGCACTAAAGCCCTGTTTCCATAAGCTGCTCCTGATTTAAACTAAAATTCTTTATTTTTTTAATTCAGACAGTACATTTTTTACACAAAGTGATACATAAAATACTGCATATATCATGTACTTTTTAGTAGAAAACTTCATGGTAGTTTATTAATTTACAACTAAAAAGTTAGTCACTGTAACTACTGCTCTGTGTCATTTGATCAAGTTTATTAGCCGGCCACATGGATGTTTCTAAGGAACGTGACAGATTCTCACCAACATGGAAAGTCAAAACAGATACACAAACAGAAGAAAAGTGAACAACAGTGTGAGGAACATTACAAACATGAAACACTGAACAGTCCTATTAAACACAACTAAAACACAACAGGTGCATCTCTATGATCAAGATCAACATCTAATCAAGTATTATTAATGCAGAGCCAATCACAGCCAATCATCTGTCAGGAAAAGAATGTGGTTTGGTGTTCAAACTTGGAAAGAAAATGGAGGGGAAAAGTGATCGATCGATCAATCAGCCAGCACTACTTCCATGTTACAACTGTGTGGTGAACAGTTGTTTTTTTAAAATCAATCCAAGTCCTGACCTCAGGGTTTACAAGTGATCTGAGATGCTGCAGTAAAAACAGTCTGCACCGTGCAATGTTAGTTCAGACTTGTTCTTTAATCACATGTTTGTGGAGCTGCTGCTGTGGGATTTTTGATTTATGTTTGTCATGAATGAGACTCAGACTGTTTGCGTATCTGTGGATTTGTGAACAGGTTTCTGCAAGACAATAAGAACAGGAGACAAATTACAGGAACTTACCATGCTACATCAATAAATCATACCTTTCCATTTTGGAGGACTTTATGTGAATGATCTTTACCCCAAAAGCTCTCCTAGTCTCTTTCAAAATATGTGAGGTGGACTTCTAAAAGGACTCAAATATAATAGCAACAAGATTGCCTGTGCAGTGTGTTGTCCTTCTGTACCGTCAGTACCTTATCTTGGCAGAGAATCATTCATATTTTACATTCCAACAGTTTAATTAACTAAATCTCCTGTGTTTACCTGTGGAAAAAGTAGGGACTTTGTCTGAGTCTTCTGATGATTTAAAGACTTGGTTCTGGTTTATTTATTTTAAACTATCTAATACTAATATTGGGGAGTTGCTGATAACAATTGATGCCGTCCAATTCCAAATGTTGCATTATAAAAGCGAAAAAGGTAAACTATATACTCTATTTTACACAAACTAAAATCTATATTCAATTGTATTGGTCTGCAAACTAGACTCATAGGTCTCATAAATTTTTTTTTAAAAATCTAGGCTACATAATACAGTATATGACATAGCCTCCCTCAGAATAAAAATTAAATTTCAGAGTCAATTATCATAAATAACTGTGCTTATAGACTTGTTCAGAGTCTACGTCATTAAAAGGGACAGACGTGCTATTGTGCCATCTGCACCGTTTCCCTTTAACTTTCCTTACAAAATGAGTTAGTCGTAAAGAAACTAAACGATTAGAAAACTCAACAATGACTTCTAAACTCAATAAAAAGTGTCATTTGGTTCAAACCAGCTGACACATTTATAACTTGTGATTTCGCGCTATAAAAACAATAGGTTGATTTTGTTGCTGCTGCTGATGTTTTGTGAGAAGTCAAAATCATCCGCTTTAGCAGATCTGTGTCTCTTCAGTGTAAACATCTCTAGGGCTGCAGCTAACGATTATTTTCTTATCGATTAATCTATCGATTATTTTTTCGATTAATCGATTAGTCTATCGACTAATTTTTCGATTAATCGGTTCGTAAAATTATTACTTTTTATGGCTTTTTACGCCTTAATATGAATAATATAATTAATTTGAGTTGATTTTTATTAGTTAAGTGTAAAACTAAATATATTTTGACTTAAGAACATTGCTAATTATGTTCTCAAGTCATAAATGTCATAATACTGCTCAAAAATATATTTGAATATTGAATAAAATAATACACAAAAAGTATTAAATGCAAACTTGAATCAATATTAAAAGATTGATGTTACTAAGAAGTGCATTAAATTATGGCTTTTGTTTTAGGTTTTATAACAGTTTAAAACAAACACAGCTCAGTGCAACAGGCTGTAATACAGTAGCACCATCGTCACACAAACAGCTCCTGTCTGATCGTGTATTGATGAACAGCTGATAGAAGGCCGTGTGTGTATTAACGAGTGCGTGTACAGTTCATTGCATCGTGCGCGCGGGCGTCCACGGAGATGTGACGAGCGCGTATAACCTTCAGTCCGACCGTGGCACCGAGTGCCTGTACAATCCGTGCCAACGAACGCATGGACGGTTCGAGTTGAGGAGCGTGTGTGCGCACAAACGAAACGTGCAGGTGTTGCTTCGTAGAGAAAATAAAGCTGCCTGACGCCGAGACCGCGCCGTCACAGCGGCTTTTAAACACGATGTGCGCGTTCTAGTTTCACTTTCTATTCAGCTGCGGTTCACATTGGATCGCTTTCCTGGCCTGAAAACTTTATCTTGATGGTTTATAGAGTGTGTTTCTCCCGTGAACTGACGCGCTTTGTGTGGAAATACATCACAGATGTTCGTAGCGCGCGTGGATCAATTAAAGCTGGGACATTATTTAGAGGCACGGCTCATAAAGCGACGAGTCGACGCGCTCCACGTCGTTTTCTTAATCGACGTAGTCGATTACGTCGACTAATCGTTGCAGCTCTAAACATCTCCTCACATTGTACTGTTCTGCTTTGTCACAGACACACTCAAACATTCTCCTATGAGGCGTGGAGACACTTACTTCACTCTGACATTACCCAACCTTAAACAATCTTTTACAGTCCACTTTAAACAATCTGCTGCTGCTGTTTATGTGAGAGGCCACTCCTGTGCTCACTGTTCCTCTCCTCTGCTCCATACCTCTGCTTCTCCCTCAAAATGTCAACATCCTCACAGATAGTTAGCTGTAAAAAAAAAGTTCATATTGGTTTTCTTTGGCAACAATATTTACATTAGCTAGCTAAAAATACATCTTATGCAATTTTGTGCATTGTTGTCTTTTAGTTTTACTTCTAATACATTTTATGTATATTTATGTACTTCTAATACATTTATGTATTAGAAGTAAAACATAATATATAAAAAGTAAGCCTCTATCTTTGAATTGAGATAGAGCTGTATCTGCTGACTGGGAAATTATGGTATAAAGTCACTAATAGAAATCACCAGATTGAAAATGTGTAAAATTACCTTTTAGATATGGCAACGTACAATGTTACTATTAGGGAAAAACAAGACATGTACGGGTCCATAAATCAGAGTCTTAGTCAGTGAACGCCTCATTCACTCAGACCGCACACAACAGAGCTGATTACACAAACTTGGCTTAAAGTTTTGGAATGATCTCAGAGTTACACAAGTAAGAAAAGTCATTCATCTCTGGGCCTTGTTAAAGTCTGCTTTATGAACAAAACATCATTGTGTATTTTCATATTTCTGACTATGGATTCCAAAAATGGAAAAGCAGAGTTCACAGTGAGTTCAGAGTCAGGAGCTGTTAAATGTCTCACCAACCGGACAGAAGCACTTAACTCTTCATGCACTGAGGGTTAGAGATGTCAAGATGATTATAACGTAAACGATGATCAAGCTTATTCAAGTCACAATGTAAGTGTAAGAATAATAACAAAAACAATTGTAGATGCAGTTAAGTATTTTAGTTAATTCTATAGAAATAAGAAATGGTAAAATATTGGTTCCAGTTCTGGCATCAGCAGAGTTTATAGAAAGAAAGAAAAAAAGCTATTTTTTAATTAAAATTGTTATTCTAAAATTCCAGAATTTAGTTTCACAAAAGGTGGTCAAATTACATTTATTGGTAATACCCTAAAAGTTGACATTTTAGAAGTCTCTTTAGTCTTTTATTGCAATCTGTAGTAAACCAAATCCATCTTAACAATTTTGTCCAATTTAATTTTCAAAGTCTGATTTGATAAACAAACTTGAGGAAAAGTGATGTGTTCCACAGTGAGAATGAAAGAATTTTACTGTTTGGTCTCGATAATCATTCAGAATCGCTAAATCATGACATTTTCTCTTCCAATAATCATTATATGAAACTTTTGACAGTGTGAGTATGGATCCTTACTAAGGACATGTCACATGTAAGGATTAATCAAGTAGCCATGCTTTATACTGTCTTAAACACAGTAAAACTGCACTGTGAACCAGAGTTTATATCATTTTCTCAGCTAACATTTTTTTAAGAATCATAATAAAATGTACTATACATCATAATGCCATAGAATATTTCATGTCACATACAACCTACTTTTTTATTTAAAGGGACTATACTTGATATGAGATATATTGTTAGTCTATTCAAGTAGAAATTAGTCCGCAGAGTCCTGTCTCAGTCTAATAATGCCTTGTTTGATCACTAAACTCCACTAAGTTTGTCTGCTGTTAGCATTGAGGCTAACTGCTATAAGCATGCAGATACGTCTTGCACCTAACAGCTCTAGTGAACAATTTGGAGGCTCAGAATGCATTAGCTAAGTGAACAAAACATGTGGACTGATGCAGGAACTATAAATTTGTTTTCAGTTTGCTTACATTTTTAAGGAAGCAAAAATCAGATGTAGTACCTTTAAGAGAAAGTTTGTGATCTTGTTTACAGTACTGTGGATGCTAAAATACAAAGCCCTAATTGGCATATCAGNGGAGGTGGGAAGAAAACAGAGTACCGGAGAAAACTTATGGTGACACAGGAGAACAGAGAGATCGTGAGATGTTGATATGGTCCGACCCGGGGAAGTCGAACCTACGACCTCCTTATTGGGAAGTGAAAGCTCTAACTACTCTGCTTTTGTGCACCCTTTTAATCAACCATGGTCTAAAGCAGTGGTTCCCAACGGAGGCGCCTGAGATTCCAGGGTCCCAGAACTTTGTCTGATCATGCAAGTTCTAAAAGTAGTTATAAGTGCAACTTTATTAGTAAAAACACAAATCTAAGGACCAAAACACAACAATAGCTGTTTATGTGACTGAAATAAATGGTAAGTTTGGGAGGCTGCTATTTTAAACAGGTTGGCTCAACAAGTTTCCCTTTCAAACGAAGGGAAACTTGTTGGGAAACTTCGAGAAAAAAGGTTAGGAACCACTGGTCTAAAGAACTAATCCTCTTGAAATCAGATCGAATCAGTACTGTCTGTCTCATTCACTTTTTGAATGAAATCCTTTCTGTGCAGTTCATGATAGTGCAGTCTCCGGTATGCAGACTCATAATGATGGTAAGTGGCAGGTTCTCGGAGGATTTTGCATTAATAGTACAAATCTGCATATCAGAGACTGCACTGTCGGTCCAGGTGGCTTTGTCGAATGAATCCCCATCTGCTTTCTCTGTAAGGAAAGTGAAGCTCATGAGAGAGCAGTCTCCTGTGTGCAGATCCATCCTAATGGCAGCAGTAGAAGTCCTTTACAGGCACCAGTCTTGAATGAATATAGTATTAATCTGCATATCAGAAAACCCCACTCTCTGTCCTGTTGGTTTTGTCGAATGAATGTCTGCTTACTCTGCAATAAAAGTGCAGTTCATGAGAGTCCAGTCTCCTGTGTGCAGATTCAAAATACTGGCATAAGTGGCAGTCCTTCAGAGGCACCAGTCTTGAATTAATATAGTTTTAATCTGCATATCAGAGGCTTTACTGTCTGGCACATTAGCTTTGTTGAATGAATCCCAGTCTAGTCTCTCGAGAGGCGTCTGGCAGCAGAACTCTTAACTTCTGCCCACTTTTTGGTACAGAAGTAGCAGAAATGTGGATTTGCAAGCCATGACTTGGACTTGAATCAGACTTGAGTCACTATGTATTGGGCTTGGATTTGAAGTCAGTGACTTGAGAAAATTTGATGCTTCCCCTGAAAAATAAGTTAGTTTTACAGTGTCACAGAAATTAGTTTTTAATAAGTCGAAGTCAAAGTGAGAAAGGTCCATCAGAGAGACAAGTCCAAGTCAAGTCCCAAGTCAAAGAGAGACAAGTCCAAGTCAAGTCTTAAGTCAAAAAGAGAGAGGTCAAGTCCCCAGGCCAAAGAGAGACAAGTCAAGTCAAGTCCAAGCCAAAGAGAGACAAGTCCAAGTCAAAGAGAGACAAGTCCAAGTCAAGTTTCAAGTCAAAAACAGATAAGTCAAGTCAAGTCCCAGGCCAAAGAAAAACAAGTCCAAGTCAAGTCCTCAGTCAAAGAGAGACAAGTCCAAGTCAATTTCAAGTCAAAGAGAGACAAGTCCAAATCAAGTCCCAAGACAAAGAGAGACAAGTCCAAATCAAGTCCAGACAAAGAGAGACAAGTCCAAGATAAGTCTCAAGTCAAAAAGAGACAAGTCCTAAGTCAAAGAGAAACAAGTCCCAAGTCACGCTGAGTAGAAATCATATTTTAGTATCAAGTCAGTGAACTCCAAGTCCATTTTATCAAGTCAAGTCATCAAATAGTGACTCAAGTCTGACTTGAGTTCAGGTTTTGACTTGCAAGTCCTCACCTTTGCAAAATACTTTCTAATATTGAAAAAAAATACTGTTTTTGATTCATTTATTTGTTAAAGTTTTGCCATGCTTGTCGATATTCATTACTACTTTGAATGTAAGTCTATTGTCCAGCCTTTTTCTATACATTTCGCAGTACATCTTTTTCTATCCATCTACTTCTCTTTTCCTCTCTTCTCAGTTCGACAGAGTTCAGTCCTCTAAATGTCATTGTGACGTATATACATTTAGCTCACAGCACTTTGTTTTCCGTTACCAGTGACGTCCAAGTGAGACTGATAGAAGTTGTGGGATGTTAATGAGACAGCTGAATGTCCATCAAGCCTTTCGAAACACATTTAATCCTCTATTCTTCACCATTGCTGTGAACCAGATGCCTTCCCCATCCTCTTATATCCCTGTACTTAGTGTGCAGCGTATAGTTGGACAGATTAGGATGTCCGACGTGCAGAGTCACTAGTTAGAGTGATACTTTATTGATCCCGAAGGAAATTAAAGTGCAGCTGCAGAGACGTTCTCCCGGTCGCATTGGGGTCTGAGTCAAAGGTTTCAGTGCAGTAGACGGTTAGGTTCAGCTGTAGATCCACTGTCAGGCTGTTTGAGGAGAGTAACAGCCCTCAGGACAAAAGACTCCTCCGTGACCTGAATTATTGTTTATTTACTGTGAAATATTTTATGTGTGTGTGTGGTGCAACTTGTATATACCCTTGAAACAAAAACAAAAACTTATTGTTGCTACTGTCTTTGCATGATTGTTAAAACAAAAAAGCACAAACACCTCAAAATAAAACACCTCAAAAAAAAAAAAAAAAAAAAAATCAATATCTTACTTGACAGGGGGGATACCTGGCTGGCACTCTAGATAATAAAATCAACAAACTTTACAAACATTTACAAAGCACCAAAAGCAGACAATAATTGCAAATCACAATTTCTAAATCAAAAGACTACTAGACCCATTCATTTTTGTATTACAACAAAACTGCTCTTAAAGGGACCTATTATGTCAAATTCACTTTTCTAATAATTTAACCCTGTTATAATGGCCTTCCTTCATCATTTGTTTACTCAAAATTATATTGAATTGATTCATGCATGTTTGAGAAATCTTGTAAGTGCTCAAAATCCCTGTTCTCACTACACCTATCCCCTCCCACTTGCCTGTATTTACTCTTATAATTCAAAAGAAAACTGCCCCATAGCCACTTTACAACAATAATTTATTATTAAATCTGTTGCTTCTTACAGTTAAATTTTAAATGAAGAGGCGGGCTTATCAGTTCCGCAGTTTGAACAGGAAGTCAATAAAGCTGTTTCTATTTTCAAGTCGTTTTGGATCAATTTTGTGTTTTACAATGAACAAAAGGTAAAATACTGATGTGCATATGTTCCAGTTTCTTACTAAATATATACAGTATATAAAACACACACACAATAGGTCTCTTTAAGGACTCATTTGAGCTGCCAAGTTCCAACCCTTTGTGAATGTGAATGTTTTATGTCATGTGCAGTGTTGGGAGTAACTAGTTACTTTTGTAACTAGTTACTGTTATATATTCCACTTTTCAGTAACTATGTAGTGTAACTCATTACTTGTAAAATGTTGATAATATATTACAGTTACAATCTGAGTAACTCAAGTTACTTTTATATAAATGTATTGCTTTTATATTCTATTGAATGCAACATTTCAGGACCAAAACATCACTAAAATACTGTCTGTTGCTTAAAGGTAAATCAAATATTATGAGGAAAACGTGTTGTGACGTCACATTTCAACAAATTAACCAATAAACAAGTGTAAATGTAAGAAGATTAGTGTTGTATAATGTCTTAACAAATGTGTGATTACCTCAAAGTAACTCAAGTAACTCACAGTAGTGTAACTCAGTTACATTTCTGAGACAGTAATATTGTAATACAAATGTATTACATTTTTCTCCCTGTAACTAGTAATATATAATGTATTACAGTTTTAGAGTAACTTACCCAACACTGGTCACGTGAATACAACATCAATAAAGTTAAACCAGAACTCCAGAACAAATTCTAAAAGTTTTGTCAGTTTTTTTTTTTATTGAATCAGAGTTGAACCAGAGATTTGTGTAATAAATTCAAAGTGCTTTTTCTCGGCTCAAACACAAAAAAATGAGGCTTAAATTTGGCACAATAAACAGGTAAAAATATTACAAAAGTTTCACAAAGTCCTCCTCACTCGCTGGTCGTTGGCTCCACACATTATCAGCTCGAGAAAGGCACAAACCAGATGAGAAAAAAAAATCTAAAATAACACTGAGGAAATGACGCAGTGAAAACCACGTCAGTAAAATGTACAGTAAAGGCCACATTCAGCAAAAAACTGAAGGAATCTCACATAAAGACAATAGTTTAGTCTGGTTAGAAGAAATGTAACGTAAGAACAGTTTGATCAAGTTACCTCGAATACTTGGAGAAAATATAATGTTTAAAAGAAAACTAGGGTTTTTTCTCTGGAGCAAATGATCAAAAACTTAAGTATTACATAGGAAATTTGAAGCTTGTGTTTGAAATGAAATTTAAATGATTATTATTAATTTTTTTATTATTATTATTTACTGCAAAAATATGTTAACTATTAAAGGCCCTAAATATGATCTGTTAGCCTTGGCAATATTGCTTCCTCATCAAAACAAACAAGTTGGTGCTGTAGGTTTTTCACACGGCAGAATCAAAGGGTCCGGTTTACATTTTAAATATTTGGTGGCACAGGTCTAGGGTGTCCAGAATTATGCTCAAGTGATTTATTTAAATCTTCATAAGTAAGCCAGCCCAAAGAAGTGATGACCTGATGCTGGCTGTGGCTTTGCGAGAAGCAGTGGAATGTGTCTTAAATATTGAGACAGAATAAGAAGGTGCTTGTGCCTGGAGGAAGATCAGAGAGGAGTTTGGACTGTCTTGTAAGACACCTCACTGAGCCATTGCCTCCACTGTCGAGCTTTTTATAACAGCTGCTACACAAGTACCACTGTCTCCGAATGTTCTGACATCGCACTACCACACTGGACCCTGTGTACTGCAGGACACACGAACACTTTTGTTGTGCGTGTGCCTCCAGACGTCCCACTAGGGAGCACCTAACCTAGACACTTTGACGCCATCTGAACAAACCCTGAGGAAAATAAATGCTGTTTGTGAATCGTGATAAAATCGTGAAGTATTTTTTCTAATCTTAATGCAAAAATATAACTTTTTTTATTACAAATTATGGCATCATCAAGTCAAATGATGTTGGTTAAATACTGTTGTGCGCTTCCAGGAAAACTCTCACTGGGTTTTCCATGTTTAAACTTTCCCACACGTGTCAAAAAAGTCGACATTTTGCAATTTGCATTTCCAGTTTGAGCTTCTGAACTTCCTCCATCCACCGAAGTGTCTTTTGTTATGATGGAATGGAAGCTCCGCCCATATAAGCAGCAGTCCTGTCTGTGATTGGCTAAGGGAGGTGTGGGGTCTGGGGTCACCGTGGGGCGATCTCCGGGACCATGGCGGACAGGTGCATGCTGGGATACGAGTCCCGATGGCGGATTTTGAAGACGAGCTCCTCCTTTTCCTGAGAGAGGCGTTGATTTATACTCAACTGTCTGTCCAAAGTTAACTTTAGCTCACCCTGCTCTTTGGTTAACTGCCTGAGGACGGACAAAAGAGAAAAATGTATAAAAAAAAACATGTTTAAATATGATGAAATATATTAAAACATGATTAAAAATATGCAAAGTATGACAAATACTGCTGCTGTTCTTTGGACAACTGCCTAAAGAAAGGAAAAAACTCAAAAAACTAAAAAAAAAAAATATATATATATATATATATATATATATATATATATAAAGGAAATAAAATGAACAATTTCTGCAGCTACTCTTTGGATAAGGAAACAAATAAGACAAACAAAGAACCAAAAAGGAAAAAATTGTGGGTAAAAAAAGGGGTCAAAGCAGTATTGTACAACATTGAAAAATCCAATTAACTCATGTAATGCACTTCCCCACCAGCCGAGGGCAGCATCTTTACATTTTATCCTTTACTACATTATATGAAACCGACCTATAACTCTGCCCACTTCAGGACAGGATCAATGACAAACTCTGTCCTTCCATTTTTCTTCAGTCAAACGGTTTTAAAAGTAAAAAAAAGTGTCTTACTGAATAAAGCTCTGGCAGTTGTCAAACCTCACTCGGAGATCCTCGTTCTGCTGCAGCACATGGACCAACTGTTCCTCCAACACTGGTTCTTCTGTGTCTAAAAAACAAATAAACTCATGTTTAAGAGTGGCAGAGCTTCTGATTTAATGAAGTTTCAACTTTACATCAGTCACATGTTTCACTCAGTAATGCATTTTGAGCCTTATTATTATTCTCCAACATGAACTTAGAATGCAAAAGTCACGTGAAAAAGAGATTACATAATCTGACCCAAACAAAGCTTAATAATGTCACTTGAGATAGTCCTGGACGAGTACATTTACAATTAAAATAGTGTTTCTACCAGAAACATTAATTTACCCGCTTTCGATCTCCAATGTGTTATGGTTCAATCTGAACCAGAACACTGATTTTCACAGCTCATGGCATGTTGTGAAGATCATGAGGAAATAATTATTTGATTATTACATAATTGACGTGCATTTCAATAACTGATTAGTTGTGATTAACCAATTACCTTATTGCAGCTGGAAAAAATGTTGAAAAAACAAGAAAGTAACAAAGAGAGGAAAATCTTTTCAAAGGTTCTAATAATCAAATTATAAACTTGTGCTATGCATAGAATATATGATTGTATTGTATACCTTTTACTTTTAAAATATAATTTACAAGAAAAACATATACATAACAATTAAAGTCAGCAAAGGCATCACCAAAATTCCAAGTAAATTTAAATTCTAAGTAGATTTACATCTCCGTTTTCTAATCACCAGGCTGCAAACGTAAAATATTAATTTCAAATCTATCGAGATGCAACAATTACGTATATACTGTATGTAGGATTCTGTATTGCATTCGAGACATGTCAGTAGGAGGCTTCCTACAATGTTATTTTGAAATCATAGGCTTATATAGATGAACTCTAAATCAGCTACATTCATCACTGAATTTGAAAGGCATAAAGCCTTGTTTTGGACTATTCTATTCATTAAAAAAAATCTCAGTTTAAGCCTAAAAGGTTAAAACTAATCATTTCTATTTGTTTACATTTTTAAAAACTGCAAAAATTGGGCATAAAGCCTTATTGTGATTGAAAATGTCTAAAATATTTCCAAACAGATGTCATAGATCAAACTACAGAGCAAACAGACAACAATAGATCTGATTTAAAGAGAAGTCGCGTTCTGACCAGTGCGTTCATTTGCAGAAGTTGCCTCTTGTGCTCCTCCACCTGCTCCGCCTTCATCTCAATCACAAACAACAGAGACTCCTGCTCCGACTCCCAGAATGCACGGGGCTGCCGTGGGCCTGCACACAAGTAGGAAGGAATCAAACACAAATCAATATAGGGATCCAATTTTTACAGTACCAGTATCGACGGATTGACTATAAATCAGTCCGATTCTAGTGTAGAAACATTTTAATTGTTCTGGAAATTTTTTTCACCAATAAACAAAGGATCAAATAGTGTTATGTAACTGCCTGTTATGAATTCTGTAAGCAACAGCTGAACAACTTTGTGTGAAGAAAACATGATTCAAATTTGGTTTTCACATTCTCTGTACATTCATGTGTTCTTGCCGGACTTTTGGGTTTTCTTTAGTTGTTTTTTTTATGATTGATCATGAAAAAAAATTCAGGTTTGATTTACCAAAGATAACAGCTGAATTACAGACTTTTAACGTTATTACGATTAAAAAAAGTCTGCATATCATCAATGTTTACTTAATTGCTTATTTTGCTAACTTATTTTTTGACTTATTTTTTTTTTTTTGGCTTGTTTCCCTCTGAAAATCTGGCAACACTAGTCTTTGCAAAATTGACATGTTACATTCTAAGTCTCTAAACCGAGGATAAGGTTTGCGTGGTCTGACTGGCAACAAATTCATGAATTTATGATCCTTTTTAAACGTTAAGTATTTGTTTTCTGACTATGCTAACGTCTTGAAATCTCTTCTCATCTCATCAAGATGCAAGATGTTTTCGATGCATCGTACAGCACTAAACAGTCCAATTACATCCATTTAAATGTTTAACAGAAACAATGGGACCTACACTCAATCACACTATCAGCGCATCTCTAAACAACAAGCTCGGTTTAGATATACTGTATTTGTTACAGTGTTTGTATCAACTAAAATGTAAATAGGCTGCATTCAGAGAGCTAATTTTACCCATTTTTAACATTGTAATTTGGCTGTTAAAAAAGCAGAAACTGAAAGGGCTGAGTAAAAAACACATGTTAACTCTGCTCATGATTAAACTTTAAACTGTCTATAATCCCGTTTCATACCTGAATGTTCCTCTTCAGATCCCTCTTCAGCGTAGACTCCTGCACTCTCCTCTTCAGCTGGTTGTAAATCTGCAGCTCGGAGGTCAGCTTCTCCACTCGGTCCTAAAGTCACCACATACACATGTCAACAATGACATCACAAACGGATCCTAAATGTGTCACGTTTTACCTTCAGGAGATTTTCAGCAGCCTCAAACTTCTCGGTCAGTTGGGCCATTTCTTCTTTGTGGGTCTTTTGGAGCTCTGGAGATCGACATCAGTCATTTAAAGGAACCTGTGTCTCCTTCTCTCTTTTCTCCCTCCTACCCCAGCTTCTTCATCTTCTTCCTCCTCACCATCCTTCTGTCCACATCTACTTCTCTACCTCCTTCTCTTGTCCTTCCTCACCCTCCTTTCCTTCTTCTCTCACCAATTCCACTTGCTCCTCTCCATAGCTTTTCATTATCTCCTTCTCCTCTCCTAGCTTTTTCTCCACCTTCTTTTATCTCTTCTCCACTCCCTTATTTGTATCCTCCTTGTTCTACCTTTCTTTTCTCGTTCCTGCCCCCCTTCTTCTTTTACTTCCTTCCTTCTCTTGTCTTGTCTTTCCTCTCCCTCCTTTTCTCCTTCTATTTATTCCCTCTCCTCTACAGTATTGGTTAAAACATATAATTTTATTTGATAGAATTAGAATGGTACCTTCCACTTGTCTTTCATGTTCGTCTGATGCGGCTTTGCTCTTTTGTTCAAATAAAACATTCAAATCCGCTGTTGTTTCAGTTTTCACCTGAAGATATTGAGAAAAGACAGTTAAAAAAAAAAAATACAAGGTCAAAACAGGACTAAAGCTGTCTCTTACTTTGTCCAAGAGGCTGTTGACCAGGGCACACACCTCCTCGTGGGCGTGGCCTTTCAGAAGCTCCGCCCTAGCCGCGTTCCCGTGGGCCGACACCACTTCCTTTAGCGTCCGCAGCTGCCACTCAAACTTCTCCAGCTGCTTCTCCAGGCACAAGTCCGAGTCACAATCTGGATTTGAGAGAGAGAGAAGACGGTTCCTTTTAAGAAAGTTCAAATCTCATTTTAAACTGTCGAAGAATGTGACTGGTCAGAACAGACATGTTTGCAGGGTTAGTTTTAATCAGGGCAAGTAAAGGATGACGTCACATAAAAAGTACAATGTGAATGGCTAATGCAGAGAGACACAGCCAGATTAGGGTCTATGAAGCACACTAAATAACATTCTGAACACTTTGGCCGTTGGTTTCTTAAACAAACCAACAAAAAGGATAGAGACCGGCTATGATTAAAAGCCTCAGGTCAAACTTAAAAAAGAAAAAAAAGTTTTAAAAAGTTGTTATTTTTAACAAGTTACTCCTTAAAGCCAAATTTTAGTTTATTTGCATTGTTAAATTGGACTTTATTAATAAATAAAATGTTTTAGCAAATCACAGTTTTGAGTTATATCAATGCAACATTTCCAGTTTCAAAACTGGCAGATATTCAAAATCAACCAGTGCAGAGACTGAAAATGTCTATTTGTCCTAAAAACACAGATCATCTTACAATGATTAATGGTTCATGTTATGTAATGACAATACAACTTTATGTGAACTTTACAGTAATTCATGCAAATATTACAATACCAAAAAAACTGATTAATACGTTTAATGACTTTTTAAGTGACTTCATTGTAACCAATTTAATCAGTCAACATTTAATACTTTTTATGACCCTGTTTCTTCAGTTACAGACAAACGTGATCGTAACCATTTAAAAACATTTTACTGTTTTTCTCATTAATGTGTTCCCGTCTCCAGTATGAAGTCATTCTTATAAAACATTACAGGCAGCGTTTGGTGAGCTGGGATTGGCTGAAGTCCAACAGTCCTGGGCGTGCGCTGGACTGTGATTGGCTGACAGTGACATCATGGGCATGTGTGGACCTGTGTCTGGTCTGTGAGAGCAGTTTGTTTTGGACCAGTGTGAGGAGGAGTGTGGGACAACTCTGCTGCTGATAGTCAGCGATTTAAGGATCAGACCTGCTCATTCACAAAAACTCAATGTAGAAGACTGTTAAACCTGGACCCCTTAAAAAGGTGCAATAATCAGGATAAAACCCCTGGGTAACACCTTTTCTAACCTGAATTTTTTTTTTTCTGGACATTTCACAAGGAACTTTGTTTTGTTTTACCTTAAAACACACAAGTTCTGAATAATAAAGAGTGTGTCAGGTGATACAAAGCCATCAACAAAGGTCAGAGTCTTGATAAGTTTACAAACATTTTAGTAGTTTTAGCAAGAATACCCCAATGATTACACTTTTATACTTAAACGTACTTTATTTTTTAAACAAATTTTTGCATTCCCCTTTATTTTGATCATCTGGAACAATCTCCGGCTCTCCCTGCACGTCCAATTCTTAATTTAAAGTTGATCTAACTTTAAACAAAACTTTTTTGATAACATTTTCACAGATGAATAGCAGGTGGCTATAATGCCTGTACAGATGAGATCAGATAGTTCTGACCCAGTTCCCATGCAAAGTCAAAATCGGCTCTCAAACAGGAAGTGATGTAAGAGGAAGTGAAACTCTCTCACCTCCGTCTGCGCTCGACCTCTTCTCACTCCTCCTGCCTTTGCTTTTCTTCTGATAAAACACATAAAACAACAGTCAGAGTAATGTCACAACAGACAGACTAAAGACACAAGTGTCAGAAAAGGCCAGCGCCACAGAGCACCGAGCACCGAGCACAGGTCTCTGCTGTGACCTCGCACAACTGTGGTTCGATTTCAAATATAATGCTCTGGTAATGATTTGGGGGACGCACTAAAGCCCTGTTTCCATAAGCTGCTCCTGATTTAAACTAAAATTCTTTATTTTTTTAATTCAGACAGTACATTTTTTACACAAAGTGATACATAAAATACTGCATATATCATGTACTTTTTAGTAGAAAACTTCATGGTAGTTTATTAATTTACAACTAAAAAGTTAGTCACTGTAACTTTAATATTTTTCTGCTCTGTGTCATTTGATCAAGTTTATTAGCCGGCCACATGGATGTTTCTAAGGAACGTGACAGATTCTCACCAACATGGAAAGTCAAAACAGATACACAAACAGAAGAAAAGTGAACAACAGTGTGAGGAACATTACAAACATGAAACACTGAACAGTCCTATTAAACACAACTAAAACACAACAGGTGCATCTCTATGATCAAGATCAACATCTAATCAAGTATTATTAATGCAGAGCCAATCACAGCCAATCATCTGTCAGGAAAAGAATGTGGTTTGGTGTTCAAACTTGGAAGAGAAAATGGAGGGAAAAGTGATCGATCGATCAATCAGCCAGCACTACTTCCATGTTACAACTGTGTGGTGAACAGTTGTTTTTTTAAAATCAATCCAAGTCCTGACCTCAGGGTTTACAAGTGATCTGAGATGCTGCAGTAAAAACAGTCTGCACCGTGCAATGTTAGTTCAGACTTGTTCTTTAATCACATGTTTGTGGAGCTGCTGCTGTGGGATTTTTGATTTATGTTTGTCATGAATGAGACTCAGACTGTTTGCGTATCTGTGGATTTGTGAACAGGTTTCTGCAAGACAATAAGAACAGGAGACAAATTACAGGAACTTACCATGCTACATCAATAAATCATACCTTTCCATTTTGGAGGACTTTATGTGAATGATCTTTACCCCAAAAGCTCTCCTAGTCTCTTTCAAAATATGTGAGGTGGACTTCTAAAAGGACTCAAATATAATAGCAACAAGATTGCCTGTGCAGTGTGTTGTCCTTCTGTACCGTCAGTACCTTATCTTGGCAGAGAATCATTCATATTTTACATTCCAACAGTTTAATTAACTAAATCTCCTGTGTTTACCTGTGGAAAAAGTAGGGACTTTGTCTGAGTCTTCTGATGATTTAAAGACTTGGTTCTGGTTTATTTATTTTAAACTATCTAATACTAATATTGGGGAGTTGCTGATAACAATTGATGCCGTCCAATTCCAAATGTTGCATTATAAAAGCGAAAAAGGTAAACTATATACTCTATTTTACACAAACTAAAATCTATATTCAATTGTATTGGTCTGCAAACTAGACTCATAGGTCTCATAAATTTTTTTTTAAAAATCTAGGCTACATAATACAGTATATGACATAGCCTCCCTCAGAATAAAAATTAAATTTCAGAGTCAATTATCATAAATAACTGTGCTTATAGACTTGTTCAGAGTCTACGTCATTAAAAGGGACAGACGTGCTATTGTGCCATCTGCACCGTTTCCCTTTAACTTTCCTTACAAAATGAGTTAGTCGTAAAGAAACTAAACGATTAGAAAACTCAACAATGACTTCTAAACTCAATAAAAAGTGTCATTTGGTTCAAACCAGCTGACACATTTATAACTTGTGATTTCGCGCTATAAAAACAATAGGTTGATTTTGTTGCTGCTGCTGATGTTTTGTGAGAAGTCAAAATCATCCGCTTTAGCAGATCTGTGTCTCTTCAGTGTAAACATCTCTAGGGCTGCAGCTAACGATTATTTTCTTATCGATTAATCTATCGATTATTTTTTCGATTAATCGATTAGTCTATCGACTAATTTTTCGATTAATCGGTTCGTAAAATTATTACTTTTTATGGCTTTTTACGCCTTAATATGAAATAATATAATTAATTTGAGTTGATTTTTATTAGTTAAGTGTAAAACTAAATATATTTTGACTTAAGAACATTGCTAATTATGTTCTCAAGTCATAAATGTCATAATACTGCTCAAAAATATATTTGAATATTGAATAAAATAATACACAAAAAGTATTAAATGCAAACTTGAATCAATATTAAAAGATTGATGTTACTAAGAAGTGCATTAAATTATGGCTTTTGTTTTAGGTTTTATAACAGTTTAAAACAAACACAGCTCAGTGCAACAGGCTGTAATACAGTAGCACCATCGTCACACAAACAGCTCCTGTCTGATCGTGTATTTGATGAACAGCTGATAGAAGGCCGTGTGTGTATTAACGAGTGCGTGTACAGTTCATTGCATCGTGCGCGCGGGCGTCCACGGAGATGTGACGAGCGCGTATAACCTTCAGTCCGACCGTGGCACCGAGTGCCTGTACAATCCGTGCCAACGAACGCATGGACGGTTCGAGTTGAGGAGCGTGTGTGCGCACAAACGAAACGTGCAGGTGTTGCTTCGTAGAGAAAATAAAGCTGCCTGACGCCGAGACCGCGCCGTCACAGCGGCTTTTAAACACGATGTGCGCGTTCTAGTTTCACTTTCTATTCAGCTGCGGTTCACATTGGATCGCTTTCCTGGCCTGAAAACTTTATCTTGATGGTTTATAGAGTGTGTTTCTCCCGTGAACTGACGCGCTTTGTGTGGAAATACATCACAGATGTTCGTAGCGCGCGTGGATCAATTAAAGCTGGGACATTATTTAGAGGCACGGCTCATAAAGCGACGAGTCGACGCGCTCCACGTCGTTTTCTTAATCGACGTAGTCGATTACGTCGACTAATCGTTGCAGCTCTAAACATCTCCTCACATTGTACTGTTCTGCTTTGTCACAGACACACTCAAACATTCTCCTATGAGGCGTGGAGACACTTACTTCACTCTGACATTACCCAACCTTAAACAATCTTTTACAGTCCACTTTAAACAATCTGCTGCTGCTGTTTATGTGAGAGGCCACTCCTGTGCTCACTGTTCCTCTCCTCTGCTCCATACCTCTGCTTCTCCCTCAAAATGTCAACATCCTCACAGATAGTTAGCTGTAAAAAAAAGTTCATATTGGTTTTCTTTGGCAACAATATTTACATTAGCTAGCTAAAAATACATCTTATGCAATTTTGTGCATTGTTGTCTTTTAGTTTTACTTCTAATACATTTTATGTATATTTATGTACTTCTAATACATTTATGTATTAGAAGTAAAACATAATATATAATAAAGTAAGCCTCTATCTTTTGAATTGAGATAGAGCTGTATCTGCTGACTGGGAAATTATGGTATAAAGTCACTAATAGAAATCACCAGATTGAAAATGTGTAAAATTACCTTTTAGATATGGCAACGTACAATGTTACTATTAGGGAAAAACAAGACATGTACGGGTCCATAAATCAGAGTCTTAGTCAGTGAACGCCTCATTCACTCAGACCGCACACAACAGAGCTGATTACACAAACTTGGCTTAAAGTTTTGGAATGATCTCAGAGTTACACAAGTAAGAAAAGTCATTCATCTCTGGGCCTTGTTAAAGTCTGCTTTATGAACAAAACATCATTGTGTATTTTCATATTTCTGACTATGGATTCCAAAAATGGAAAAGCAGAGTTCACAGTGAGTTCAGAGTCAGGAGCTGTTAAATGTCTCACCAACCGGACAGAAGCACTTAACTCTTCATGCACTGAGGGTTAGAGATGTCAAGATGATTATAACGTAAACGATGATCAAGCTTATTCAAGTCACAATGTAAGTGTAAGAATAATAACAAAAACAATTGTAGATGCAGTTAAGTATTTTAGTTAATTCTATAGAAATAAGAAATGGGTAAAATATTGGTTCCAGTTCTGGCATCAGCAGAGTTTATAGAAAGAAAGAAAAAAAGCTATTTTTTAATTAAAATTGTTATTCTAAAATTCCAGAATTTAGTTTCACAAAAGGTGGTCAAATTACATTTATTGGTAATACCCTAAAAGTTGACATTTTAGAAGTCTCTTTAGTCTTTTATTGCAATCTGTAGTAAACCAAATCCATCTTAACAATTTTGTCCAATTTAATTTTCAAAGTCTGATTTGATAAACAAACTTGAGGAAAAGTGATGTGTTCCACAGTGAGAATGAAAGAATTTTACTGTTTGGTCTCGATAATCATTCAGAATCGCTAAATCATGACATTTTCTCTTCCAATAATCATTATATGAAACTTTTGACAGTGTGAGTATGGATCCTTACTAAGGACATGTCACATGTAAGGATTAATCAAGTAGCCATGCTTTATACTGTCTTAAACACAGTAAAACTGCACTGTGAACCAGAGTTTATATCATTTTCTCAGCTAACATTTTTTTAAGAATCATAATAAAATGTACTATACATCATAATGCCATAGAATATTTCATGTCACATACAACCTACTTTTTTATTTAAAGGGACTATACTTGATATGAGATATATTGTTAGTCTATTCAAGTAGAAATTAGTCCGCAGAGTCCTGTCTCAGTCTAATAATGCCTTGTTTGATCACTAAACTCCACTAAGTTTGTCTGCTGTTAGCATTGAGGCTAACTGCTATAAGCATGCAGATACGTCTTGCACCTAACAGCTCTAGTGAACAATTTGGAGGCTCAGAATGCATTAGCTAAGTGAACAAAACATGTGGACTGATGCAGGAACTATAAATTTGTTTTCAGTTTGCTTACATTTTTAAGGAAGCAAAAATCAGATGTAGTACCTTTAAGAGAAAGTTTGTGATCTTGTTTACAGTACTGTGGATGCTAAAATACAAAGCCCTAATTGGCATATCAGGTATCGATCACAGCAAAAGACCAAATATCGCCCCTTCCTAGTTTAGTCTAATGTTAATATTTCTGAGCAATAATTAATGAAAAATAATATAATTTGGCAGTGAAAGGTTTGAGAGTAACCCTTAAGTTTCCTGTAGTTTTCTGCTGGTTGCCAATTCCTGACCAAATGGATGAGCGCCTAAATCAGAGGTCAGAGGTGAAAGTTCAGGGGTCACAAGTCCACCCTCCTGCTGTGAGAATGATTAAGACGTTCTTTCAACTTCCAAATGAGCCCCAAACAAAAGGTTGTGTTTCTCTTGTAGAATGTGATGATGGTGACAAGTCAGTTCTTCCTATTAATAAGAGTTACCATCAAATATCTAAAAGGTCTTTTCACATTGTTTCAGTCTGTTGATTTCTATTAGTGACTACTAGTCTTATTCACCTTGGTTGGGGTGTCATAACACAAATAGTCAACAGTTTGGACTATTCTAAGTTTTTTTTATAATTATTATTGTATTAATTCTAGTTTGCTTATTAACATATTTTTACATACCCTTATATTATTCTTATCTTAGATGGTACAGTATACATTTTATTTGACTCCATTATTCAGTGTTATTCTGTGTTGCACACTTGCACTGAACTAGTTCATAGTTTGTGAATTTTGTTCATTGACATTGGCAATTAAACTTTCTGATGCAATCTATTCCACATAAATGAATTAGGACATGCATCAATTTTGTGTTTTTGTTGAAAACAAGATTCCCTTTAGCTTTTATCAAAGTCAAATTTAGCAAAAATTACTTCTTCAAATAACTTTAGCCAATTAAATGAAGGAAGCAAGCAACCAACCAAATGATTGTTAGTGTAGCCCTAATAAAGTTAAACTTTCATGTCTTTCCATTTCTAACAAAATTAGATTAAGGCGTTAGACGCAACCAACTAGGGCTGCAACAATTAAACTAATAGTGATTATGACTATTATAACAAAAATTTCCATCAGCATTCTCTATCTGGGAGACTTCAGGATCTAAGCTTTGTCCTTTATTTGACAAACAATGTGCTAAGTCTCATGTTCAAGAGTAATTGTCCTGTCAGTGTTTAGTTGAAGTATCTGTACAGTTTTGGTCTGTGCGTTGCTCAAAGGCAGATGTGGAGGAGGCTGAGGGTTAAATGCCTGGAATAGTTGAGTCTCCTCCAGACAGTCATGTGTCCACCACTCCCACCACTGCACAGACCAGGTGGAGACAGGGAGAAGTCTGATTGTGCAGGGAAAGGATTGACATTATTTGTAAGTAGAAAATAGGATTAATTTCATTTTACAAGAAGTACTCAAATAATTTAATGAATTCATATTTATAAAGCAACGTGGTTATTTTTGTAGATGAATTAAGGTTTAAATCTGACATTTCCTCTCAAAAGTCCTTCAACAATTTGTTAATATCAATATTTATACATTTTGGTTGCAATGTCAGCCTAAAACCTTCTTTATACAACAACAAAGTGAAACTGAAGTGGACCTGGACCAGACAAGCTCAGCCAATCAGAACGCTGCTTTCAGCTCCTGATAGGAACTAAAATTCTTTATTATTCAATTCAGACAGTACTAAGTGGTCTAATTTTTTCACCGAGTGCTGCATTTATCATAGACTTTTTAGCAGAAAGCACAAAGTTTACTTAATTACAACTAAAAAAATGTAACTTCCTCTCGCCCACCATCTGAACCTATGACATCATCAATTCTAGAACATGAAATGTATACCTCAGAACTGTAGCTTTATGCCTCAATATTACTTGGAATTACTATGTTTGCCAATTTTTTGAAAATGTAATGAGTGACTAGATTGTAATAAAACGTTTTTCTTTTTTTTTAATCAGTCTCCTTTAATGCATTGATTATGAAAAGGTGATGGTAGTGCATAAAATTAACATCAGCTTTGATAGCAAGAAAAGTAAATGTAACAGAGCTTAAAAGAAAGTTTTGTTTAATGCTACACTTATAAGATATCAGTAATGTTTTGTGGTACTAGGTTTGTTGCTGCAAAAATGCTATGATTTGACACACAAAAATACTGTATTCTGTGAAACAACTGTGTACACTGTATTCTCTGTATTTGTACTGTAATGTCTCTTTTTGATGACATGGATGGATGGAACCTTATGACAGCCTTTACTAGCTTTAAGTGCCCACAGTCCTGAATCAGCTGTTTGATCATGTGATCTCAGGAGTATTTTTATGCGCGACACTGAGGCAACCACAAAACACAACAGTCCCAGTTTATATAAAGACGCACAAAGAGAACCTTCTGCAGACGACACAACTAACTGAAAACATCTAAGTTTGAGGTGCTAAGCGTGTGTGTGTGCAGGAAGACGTGGGACTCAAACAGAGGCTTAAGGTTACGTAACAGATTAGTACCTGAAGAGAACCAAACTAGGTCCAATCCCAGTCTAAGCTGTCAACAGTCACCAAACACAACCATTACAAATCCTTAAGTCTGACGTGATACTATAGAGCCCAGACAATGTGAGCTAAACGTTTTAACTCAATATGAAAGAGAAATGTTGCGATATAACTGTTGATGTGTGTCTTTCGGATGCGGCTGCCTGCAACTAAACAATTATTTTGGTAATTATCCTTACAATTAATCGATTAGTTGCTTAGTAGAACGCAAAAGTCACTTGAAGATTTGATTATAAGCTTGATTAAACATGAGGTAATCCAGCTCCTGCGCCCATCCAAGTATTATGATATATGATAATGTCGCCCAGTACTATTGGATACTGTGTTGTCCAAAATCTCACCATACTACAGAGATCCAGTGCTTGTTAAGTTACGTGCCACATGGGCGACTCAACAGTGAACTAACTACTAACTAAACGAATAGGTTGCTTCAACATAGCCCAATCATATTTCAATTAGGTGGAAGGCTGCAAAAATGGATATAGTTTAAAAAGTCAGTTTATTGTTGTAATACAAATTTGCTGAAATCTATAGGTTTTAATTCAGTTTATTTGTTTTGTGCGGTTATTTTCAGTCCAAAAATCTCTTAACAAATAATTTGGCACATTTTTAATTTATAAAGCTGCAGTAACAAATACAAAACAAAAACGTCAATCTTATACTCATGACTCACCATATAGATGATTAGCCTCGAGAACGTTTTCAAATGTATATTTATTTTTTTTATTCCTATGGAGGTGCATAATGGGAGTCAGTCCTACCAGAACCAAGGTGGGTGGTCACTATTGTGCTCCATGGTTCCAGTTTTTGTATCAGCAGGTTTAAGCAAAATTTAAAAAAACTTTTAAACTATCTGTAATAAAAGGAAGATATCTAACTGATTAGCCCTTACATAGGCTATATTATAAAATTCTAAGCCAATGCCAATCTAGTAAATCTACATAAATCGAGATATATTGATATTATGATCTAGCTCCAAAACAATTATACTACAGCTTCTGGCATGAACTTGATAGACACATATTGCACACACCTTCAGAACAGCCACAATATAATCTATACATAGGCTGGCTGACTTGGTGGAATAATTTGGCACCATTGTTATCTACTCAAATCCAAATATAGCTAGCACTAACTTTAAAGTCTATGTTTAGCTCTTGGTTATTTTAACTTTTCTCAGCAGTCTGCCTTCTACAACATGTGAGCAAACTTCAGGAAGACACTTTAACTGTTTAAAAGGCGATTAAAAACATGTCGCAAAAAGGCAGAGACACAGAGAGGTGTGAGCCGTGGGAAACTGCCCAAATTCAAAAAGTCTAATCAAAAACAGATGCGTGGTGCAAGTCTGCAGGATTAACGCCACAACAAGGGAAACTAGACAAAACTACAATCAAACGCCTGCTTCACAGATTAAACAGAGATGAAAGTACAGGTTTTAGCTTAAATGTTTACGTAAAAGTGGTCGTATGGAGCACGTTGTGTCCCACCGGTCAAATTCAAATCACGTCGCCGCTCAGAGAAGCATCAGAAGCGGCTAGAGCTGGGCCGACGCCCCGCTGCTCGGACCCGGGGGTGAAGGATGGAGGTTCGGGACTTACTTTGCTGTGGCTGCAGCCCATGTCCGCGGTGTGGACCTGCTCTGTGGGGCTCCCGAGACGAGGTAAAGCGGTGGATTGGCTACTGTTCTCCCCAGGGTGAGTGAGTGTGACCGAGGGTTTGTTTGACAAGTTTGAACCGAGGCTCTGGCGGAAAGCAGCGGCGGGAGGAGGAGCCAGAGTCCGGAAAGTGACAACTCTCCAAAAGCTGCAGAGCGGAGGCACAGTGAGCTCACTAATGCAGCAGCCTCACGTCTAATTGTAGGGCATAGGGCCTAGACACTGGCTTCACACTGGCTTCATACTGACCTGTGACTTTGGCTTATGATCCCAGAAGACTTTAATTGTGACTTGCGTAATTTTTTTTTAGCAATCAAGTACTGTATTGTCCCAATTGGGAAATTTGTCTTGGCAACTACATCAAAAATATCACAAACATACAGACACAAGACACGAAAACACAAGACAACAAATACACTTGCTTAGACCTTGTTATTGTTTGTTCAGCAGTGTTATGGCAGAAAATGAGAACAGAACATTAGATGGATCAGAGGTGATTCTTTGAGCTAAACATGACGCAGAGCTTTAATGAATCTGCTGCAGGGATGGAAACACACGGGTTCACATGATCTTCATGGCAGTTTTTACCATGTTTCCTACTTTGTTTTTGTTTTAAATAGACAAACTCCCATACCACACACATAAACCATAGTAAATAATGTTTTCGAGTACAGAAGTGTAAAAAGTCCACATAATATTTTAATAAAAGTAGCTCTTTGAGAGAAAAAGGTTGGAGACCCCTGGTTCATCCATAGTTTAATGTTATAAAAATGCAAACTTATTTAAAGTGTCACCATGCTGGAGGTGTCCCCATTAAACAGCCAGGTAAAATTCGACTTTGGGATATTCTGAATGAAGACATGCAATTTAAAAACAAAGAAAAAAAATGTAGCTAAATAAGCATAGGGAGGCTTTCTTGAGAACAATTTCCAAACTTTTCCAACTGGAACCCGAAAAATACCCAAGCCAGTAACTTATGACCAAAATTACTAAATGTAGGCCAATTTCTTTTAGTATTTTCCATGTTATATGGCCTATGTTCAATCAGGCATAGAGTGTTTTAAAAAAGTTAAAGAAATTAGTCATACATTATTTATTTATTTAATTTAATTTTTATTATTAGGGCAGAGCATGTTAATAAACAAACATGACAAAAACATGAATGTAAACACACCAGATAGCCAAGGGTTAATTTCCATCCGTAGTCATGGGGTCACAGTGGGAAACAGAAAACAGCACATTTCATATGCAACTTCATTTTCATTGCACGATGCCATTCATTGCACATTCACTTTATTGCATGTTTTCTCAACATTGCACAGTCCCATTATAAATGCACAATCCCATTATAAATGCACCATCATTGCACACAACTGACTTAAAAAGCTGCGGCTTGAATGCAAGTTCAGCAGCAACGAGAAAAGAGATTAAGTGTCAATGCCACTATCCATTATAGGATTTTAATTAAAATATGGACTCATGCATGTATTTGAACATGCTCACACTTAGAACACTTATAAAACTGATGGCGTTAACTTGTAACGATAAAAGAGGCATATGTCACTGCACTAATATGACGCTGAAGAAAAAAAAAACACATCGTGAGATCGCTGCAAGTGTGAGAGCGCTGTGCCTCCGGTCTGCAGCTGTTTACGGCTCCATGCGGCTGGGGGCGGGGCTTGTGAGAAACTTCGGGGCGGGGCTTGTGAGGCACTTCAGGGGCAACAGTTCTTTTGTTCTTTTGGCTCTCATGGGCCACAGCAGTGTTGTGTAAAGTAACTGAGATCTCAAGTTCATTAAAACTGTATTCAGGTACAGTTACTCTTTTTCTACTGTTACTGGGGCTGGTTGTCACATGTGTTGTTTGCCACATTCACTCTCAACTTGTAAATGATAATAAAGCAGGATTAAAGTGTTCATTTGAGCCAAAATTCCCTTGTTGCAGTATTTTTGTATAAACTTGCTTAGCATTGTGGTGACAAGACATAAAAAATTCTATCAAGTGTTATATTTTTTCTAAATGTAGGCTATATGTCCAAAGTTTAACAACTGATACCATTATAAAGAGAACGGACAGGGCTACAATTACGACTATATTTAGTCAGAGCCAGAGAGTCACGGCACACTATTTTGGTTGAAAATATTCTGAGGCACATCATACTATCAAATTAGAGGTGCTCTACTCAATTTCTATGCACCTCAAAATGAAATCCTTCACCAGAAGTGCTTTTCACAATGCTCTGTTTCTAGACTTAGACTGCTGTATTACTTTCATCCAGATACTTGGACAATACATAGTACATATATCTGTAATGATGCACAACTGATTTTAGTTTGTTTACTGTGAAAAAATAGATATTTAATCTTGCAAATAGGGTTGCACAATATATCAATATCTATTAGCTAATTGCAAAAGCCGAATTTTTCTCCTGTTCTTGAGCAGTACTTTTTTAATGTTACTGGACACAGAACTGTGCACAAAATGACTAAGCAATCTCTATAAACACTGCTGTCATGACTTTCTAGTATTCAGTAAAAACACTCATAAGGAGTCACGCCTCAAAGTTGCTGCTATAGCGTTAGCATTAGGCATTAAATCCTAGTAAATATAAAAGCATGCATGACTGATATACAGTCGTCCATTAACACTGCAGTGTCAACAAGTTTGCTTCATCCATATGAGATAAACATATTGGAGTTTTAGCTAATTTATAAAGTGTGCGTACATACAAAAATGTCACGTACGCAAGTTTCCATCTTGGTAAAAAGATAACTTGACAAAGAAATGAGCCATGCAATCCCAAAAAATCTAATCTGTGCCTGTGAGGTTTCAGACATACGGCAGAAAGAGATCTGTGTGAGAAAGACAAAAATGATCAAGTTGGTAGAAGTTTGTGTTTTGTTTGTATGTTCACTTTCGGTTAGAATTCAAGCAAAGTTTTGTAAAACCCAGACCTGTGCAAAAAACAAAATTGCAATTAGAGTTTTTGTCAATATTATGCAGCCCTCCCTGCAAATGTTGTTCATGTCTCTGTTAGCTTTTGTGATGAATGGTGATTGTTTTGCACTTTAGGATATTTACGCATTGGTTGGGGGGTGGGGGGCATGTGAAATGCACTGTAAAGCACTTTGTGTTACATGGTTTGTATGAAAAGCGCTTTATAAATAAAGTCTGAACTGAAAATCAGGGATGTAGAGAATGCAAAATTTAGGTGCAAAAAAAACGTACATATGAGAATATCGAAGATGTTGTCACACTTAACATAACCGAGACTTTCTTTAAAATATTATATCTAAACTAAGTCAGTGCTGCCTGTAAATAAACTGAAATCCTATTAACAAAATAATATAAAGACTCTTCTGTGCCTTAGTTTGTTTAAAAGTTACTGTGATGTTGTTTTACAAATTCGGATAAAATCCATCTTCTTGCCATTTCTTGTTTTCTTGTAATTTAATTTCCCCAGATTTAGAAAATGTTCTGCATTCTTAAGTGACAATAAACTCGTACAATTCTGGCTCTATGCTGCAGCTGAACAGGAAAATATCTTAAACTAAATGTTGCTTGAAAAAATATGGCAACTGATTCATTAGAAAAGGTTGAGTTTTGTAGACATGTTCGGTTTACAGCGTGCAAATGACATGACAGTGTGGGGCCTCTCAGGTGCAGTAAACAGAACAGCTGCTGTACATGGAAAGTACTTCTAACAACAACTGCTCTGGCTATAAATATAGTGTGACTGCATAGTTCAAGAACACACACACACACACTGCACTCTTACTGTCTTCAATCTAAATCTAAGGACCCGTATCAGCAAAAAATGACTTTAAATAAGATTCATTTAAGCTCCAAACATCTGTGTAAAAAAAAGACTTTTGTAAATTTTGAATTCCACCATGCTTCCTTATTAACACAAATGCAGCTGAAGTTCTATCTGTGAGATCTATTCTTAACCCTCTGAGAAAGAAAATACCATTCTGAATGCATGGCTCTGTTTTGTGATGTCAGATTTTGGAGATTTTTTGCAATAATTTGGAGCATTTCTGCAGCATTCGTAAGACCACTTATTTCCTATCTCATTCATCTCTGTTCTCATCCCCTTTGCACCCGGTATGGAGCTCTAGCTCAATTCCTGATCTGGGGAACACATGTCTGCTTTACTCTTTGGGTGCATGAGATTCCAAAGTGGAGGTACTCAAAAGCATGTTTGAAGGATGAGAGCACAATTAATGCATTACATTTGTCCTTCGAATATTAGACCAATCAGCCTAAGAATGCTGTGATGTCACATAAACACAACTTATTTAACTGTACCATAGCCAAGAGACTAAACCAGAACTGTAAATTTGGACAATAATAAAACATCTTCAGCCTCAACAAAACAAGCTCCATCACAAGGCATCACGGGATATTTTATTCACTAAGCTCCAGGACAGTCTGTTTTTAACTCACATTATTCAGCTTGATGACACTGCACAGACTGAGCCTGATAAGCTAGTTCTCCTTTCATACCTAAAGGCATCTTCTGAACCAGGGCAACGCCAGACTGATGAGGTCTGCTGACGTGCACAATGCCTCAGAGAAAAAACTAATAATCTGTTACTTCAACAATAATACAAATATACTGGTGTAGGCCTACACGTCAGAGCAGCAGATGGCACGACGCCTCAGAAAAGTCATCCCAGCCTATCCAGTGTGTTTTTCTGACGTGGGCTGTGGTTGTGTCGTTCCTCTCGTCATGACCAGGTAAACATATTTCACAATGTTTCTCATCTATTAGACTAGTGAATGTTAAGACAGGGTGATGACTGACCAGATTTTTTGAATAAATAAATACTGTAACACACATGGATTGAATTTGGACAACAATAAAACTGTAAACTTTGACAATTCATGGCTCAATCACTTCTCTTTCATAACTAACTTGTGAGTCACTATAGTTCTACTTGTGTTGTTCTCAGCTCTGCAAGGAAACAACAATATATTTTTTAATCAAAATTGTATAACACTGAGACAACTGGAGCAAGTCTTGTGAAACAGGGACAAATTAGTGTGGTTTTGGATACATCCACTGGGACAGTCAGTCATTTTTAATTCTCTTCTCATGTTGGTATAGATCTCTGTTACTACGCAGATGCATTGCTCAAGTGGTAAAGTTTTAGAACAAGGGCGTTTAGTGGCACGCACCACTATTACAATATTACTCAACTGAAGCAGCACTGAGTAGTATGAGCCCAGTGTAACAATTGTGCACAAAATCTACATAAATAACTTATATGTTAAATAATGTTACCTAGAACACATTTTTCTTTTCTTCCTTTCAGTTTGTCTTTGTCTGATTGCATCACAGTACTGGTGATATGATCTTGTGGTAACACTGACTATGAAAACTGAACATGAGAAAATTCAAATTACAAATTTCCACCACAGATAAAGCTTAAATTTGTCACCGCTCACACAATGACATTCAGCCTGACGCAGATTCCTTTCACATAAAATAAATTGTCATTGTCTTGATGAACAAACCTGTGCTGCCTATTATTTTAGTTTAGTTATTTTATTTTCATCTGTTTTTTGTTTTTTTGCGATTATTTTTTTAACTGACTTTCTGTAGAGAGTGTCTTAATCTTCAAGAATGTATGTTTGTATATGTATATGTATACAGTATGTGTGTGTGAGTATGAACACTGCTCTATGAGAGAGAAGACAAACAGCTACATCTGCTGGTGAACCAGAAGAAAAGTGCAAATAAGTCAATAATAGTTTACTTTTAAATTTAAGGCAGTGGTTTTCAACAGACGGGACACATCCAAAAGAACTTAAAGACTCTGGTGTGAATTCATGTGCATACAAGTTCATTTTTCTGACAGTTTAAACAACCATTTTTATTTATCAAATACTATAATATACAATAATAATAATATATAGGTTTTATGTGATTTGTCCATGTTTGAGCAATCTGCCATCTTTCCCCGCAAGTATACTATTGGAACCGTCTTCTAGTCCAGATCTGACTTTTTTTAGCTCATTGTTTTTCCCCAAGACCCACCCACAAGCAAATGTAACAGGAAGTGTGTTTTTGAAGTCAATTTTAAAAGTAGAGACAGAGGGGGTAGAACATTCAGGTGAAGTGAAGAAGGAAGAACATATGCCTTTAGTATAAATGTAGAAAAAAAAAATTGCCCTAAAATGGAGCCCTGAGGAACTCCTTTTGAATATTTCCACTGTTTTACTGAAAATCAGAAGCACTTTATTTTTCTAAGAAGAAAATTAAATGTTGAAATCTTGCCATGAATGACTTTGATCACGCAGATGAATGTAACAGCTTCCCATTGAATCAAAAATGTTCTAGCCCAGTTCTTTTTAAATCAGTTGTTCTTTCTCCACAGCCGTGTCAGCGCAGGGCAGAGGCAGTGATCTGAAGCAGGTCCACTTTCAGGTACATTCTGCAGAAGGACAGAACCACGCCCACAGAGGAGCAGCCAATCAGAGCCCAGAGAGCCTTAGCACAGAAGTATAAAGGAGCCAATCTGAAACAAGGCAGAACACATGATGAGCCAATCACACACAAGAAATGTCATTACCCTGCAATTGTAATCATATTTGGCAAATTTTAATTTGCTCAGTTTAATGAAAAACATGATAAGGAAAGTATCAAACCAGGTAAGAGAAACAAAATTCACATGAGTTCTGTGGAAAACTGTGAAAACATTTTTTTATGATTGTAACAGATTTTTTTTTATTATTGAATTGCTAAAATTTTATTTATTTTTTTTTCTTGAAGCAGAGAAAACTTCACATTATATAACAACAGAAAATGAGGGGGAAAGAGACCTGCATTTTTCTTTAACTCCTTAAGCCAGAGTTAACCACATTCTTACCTCATTTTTTTATAAACTTGGATATTGTTTAGTTGCAGCACGAAGTTCATAAAACCAAGAAAAAAATAGATCTTACAATTCTTTATCATTTTGTCATTCATTTATTTAATTTAGAATTTGTGTAACAAAAACCATAGCTTTTCTAATGAAATGAGATGATCTATCTATTCCATCATACCTGAGAGGTGTCTGGCTGCAAACCTCTTTCGTCCCGCCCAGGCCTGTCGATAAAAATTTATGGGCCTAAGCCAAGGGTGGCTCATGGGGCCCCTATCAATATAAATTAATGTGAAATGGGTATCATTCTGGACAACTAAGACACTGGGGGCCAGGACAAAAGACCCCTTTGCCCCATTCTGTCAACTTCCCTGCTCCTGCCCACCATTGCTACAGGCTGGAAGAAGCTCTTCGTTCAGACTGGACATCTATATTTGGTAACTCTTTTTTTTTTAAACAAAGCCGTAAGATACCCAAAATTATTTATTCTAACCCCAGCCACAATTCTTACCCTTACCTTACCCATCTTTGAGATATATATTGAAAAATATATACATCTGCTAGCACAGCCACGCACGAGAGGTGACTAAATGGGAGTATGGAGAGGTGGTTAGGTGGGTGGTATGTGTCAGCAGCCAGACGCTCTTGGAGACACTGAGGTTAATGTCCTGACACAGCCTCAGATTAAACACTGTTGCGTGACTGTTGCAAACACAAATACTGTACTATATAATCAAATGAAGCAGACCAGGGTCATTTACATGTTCAGGAGAGGATTCACTGTTATATACCTGTAGCCTGTATGCCTGCCCTAATGTCTGTTGACTAACTTGGATGTTCAAATCATTTTATTGCTGTTTGATATGGTTTGGATCTGTTATAAAATCATCATTGCGTGTTTGCCAAACCACTGCTGTACAATATGAAAATAGAGAAGAACAGACAAAAATTCAAATCAAAATCACATTGTCTGGAGGAGAAGTGAGGAAGTTGTTCTGTCAGCTAATCACTACGGTTACAAAACACCAATGCCACTCAACCCGGTCTGCCATTGTGTGAAAACAAAGCCCCTTGGACTCAAATTTGCTGCAATTGGGAAATTACAGCATCTTTAACTTCTCTTGTGCTTATGGTCTCATGTATAGCTTCTTCTGCAATATTATTGTTGCCTCTTTTTGCCTCTGTGTTGACATTTTGATGTGGTTAGTATGGCAGTATCGTTGGGCAGTATGCACTTTACAGTTGACAGTAGGTGCCAGTCTTAAAAAAGCTGTACAAATTCCCTCTTTTTTCCAGATTTTTTTCCGTTTCCAGAGCTGGGCGACTGGTTCACGTCAGGTTTGGTCTGACAATGTGCCATGTGCCTTTGTGAGACTTTTGAAAAGTTTTTTTCATAAAGCGGTGCACATACCGTCCCTGAGAAGAAGCGGCGTATCCCCAGAAGTATTGCAGTCTCCCATAGAGATAGAGCAGGCCACACACACACGACAGGCCTGTAAGGAGAATATATAAAATATGCAAACTTTACATTTTTGCAAATCATTACAAACAAAAATAAATTACAGCCACAAGCAGCGTCATACTATTCTGCCTTGAAACTACTAAGGATGGTGCAGTTCTCTCAGGCAACATGGTTACAATAAATTTGCTTTATTGTAATTATTGTATTTGCTTGCCCTCCAGGAAGAGTGGTGATCAGACCCATTCTTTAGAAAGTATTGCAGAAGCCTAGGTTCTGGATCTCAGGCAAATTTGCTAAATTTGATTAAATAAATAAATAATATGGTGATTCTGTTGAAAATATGATATAGTTTACTTTTCTAATTATAAAACAAAAAAAAAAAAAAATTGTAAATTTGGGTTTACTTTTGAGTGAGAGTTAGCAACAAAAATGTATTTTAAAAAATCCAGATTTTGATTTTGATTTATCGGATGCAGTTAGTAAGTACCAAATAATCAAAACTTTGATTATGTAGTGCTTTTCATAGATAAAAATCCCAAAGTCCTCTATATTGAAAAATAGGAAATGGGATAAAATACCGAAACAAAATACGCAACAACAACCCAGTCAACTAAAAGCTTGCTTTTGCATGAACTAACAACCTGTAAATAATTAGTTTGCTGCCTGTATGCAGTATTATCATTAATAGAGCCATGACTACAAGTACAACTACAACTGCAACCAATAAGCCTTGTACATCCTGTTCCCAGAAGTTTAAAAAGTACCTTGATGTAAGAATATTCCGCTGGTCCACAGAGCAGTGATGAACAGAGGGAAGTATTCAGAACAGTTGACTCTGAAATAAACAGCACAAGTCTGAACAGAGTGAAATCATGTGACTGTGATAAACATGTGCAATGTCTTATCAATATGTTATGTATTGTCAGTGTCTGTGAAGTGAGAAAACACCTGCCATAAAAATCACATTCTACAGTCTGAACACAACCTATTGGCTCTGTGCACAGAACTTCAGTTGGCTTGTGTACGTTCAAAATAGCTAACTTCTGTACATACAGTATGACCATTTCCTGTTAGAGTTAGCATAGACACAATCATGTCTCTTTTTAAAGACAGTGTCCTTTGGTGAAATATTCCTCTGATATGTAAAGTCTTTAACATGTTTTCTGTAACATTCACCACAACTGTCTGATCTAAAGAGCATTTATTTGTTTTAAACTGGTGTAGTAAAACCCTAATAGAAACAAATCGAACAAAAAATACTTGTATGTACAGGATGTACTATTTAGAACGAAAACAAGCCAACTGCACAGAGCCAATTCAAGTCCTCACACCTGTCCTAACCTCAGTACTCACTGTGCCCTGAAGACTCGCTCAAACTCTGGAGGTCCGGAGGTGTTCGGAGGAGACACTTTGTACTTCCTCCGAGCGTAGATCACCTGCAGAGAGAAGTACGCTGCCACACAAGATAATATTAGCCTTTATCGTCTCTAAAGAATATGTGTCCTCTCCATTTGACCCATCTTGCCATCCCACTGGGCTAACCAACACCAGTGAGTGCAACAGTGCACCACCCAGAGAAACCTCCAGAACCTAAAGACCTTCTTGCTGTGAGGTGAGAGTGCTAACCACTTTGCCATTGTGCATTCTCACAGTAGGACTTACAGTGTTGGGGAGAATAGCTAAATGTAAATGTACTTACACAATCCTGAATTCCCACTATGAATTTTGAATATTATCTAGCCGAACTGCATTATGTTTCTAGATAAAAATCTTACCCAAAAAAGCTAATCAGACTAAAGTAACAACTGTGGGACAAAAAACAGTATGCTTATGGGTGTGATTTTATTTTTACAATCTATAAATAACTGCATGTGTAATGTCAACTTAAAGTAACTTAATTTTCCACTTCAGGAGCAACTGAGTTAGAGCATCTCCCAGACAACTCCTGCTGTCTTTGTGATGAGGAAGAAAAGTTAGAACAGAATTAAACACTTAAAGAAAATGAAACATCTTTCTGAATCAATACCTGTACTTTATAGATTGTACTTACTTGAGAATCGCTTAGTACAATAAAAGTTTGAGTACAGTCCTACTCAAGTGAAATTATTTAGCTAAACTACAGTTGTATGTAAATATTTTAGCACTTTATGACTTTAGGTAACTGCACACTTCAGTTTATGACCTCAGCAGATGAACGCAGGATAAAACTGCTAAAACTGACCCAAAAGTACAACTCGCTAGGCACCCCAAGAGTTCGGTATCGTGATTAAAATGAAACAAACTCTGCTTTTGTCTTTTTTTTCTCTCTCTCTTCAATTTTTTATTTCTACTGAAAACCACAGAGAAACAAAATACATACATCTTTTAACTAAATCTCAGCTCCTCAATTAATGGTAATTTTTCTAAAATTTTCTTCCAAAGATGTTTTATTGAGTCGTTTGGTCCTAAGTCTGGTCCTCCAAATTGTGTATTATTTAATTTAATTCATAGCATAGACAATGTGCAAAAAAGCTGTTTTCTTCCAAAAAAACTTTCCCTCCACATTCACATAAAGTGCAGAACCTCCTCTGCAAAACCTTTGGATCTAATATGTCAACAAAACTAATCAATACATTTAGACTGGGCTCTGTGTTTTCTTCAATTTGGCTGCCTTGAAATTGTGATGTATTCGCTGTTTTTACACATAAAATGCTCTTATAACATGATTAAAAACAGAAAAACTTTATATGAGCAAAAGCAGCAGAAATTTCAGATTGATAGCTTTCAATTAAGGATTGTTTCCTGTTCAGCTGCAGTGTCTTAGTAAATGCTTGTCAAAATCTTTGTTAATAGGTGTTATGCATGATTTTCTTCCTTAATAGCAACAATAGCAAACAGGCGACAATGTTTTACCTATTTATTTTCATTTGTCCACATGTGCTATTTTTGAGCCCCTGAATGTTTTCACCCTGATGTGTTTTAAACACAATGCTTTACAACAGACCAACTTAGTGGATTTTAGTGGACAAGCTGTGCATTATTAAACACAGGACACTGTGAAGTACTTTTTATCTGAATAGAGACTTTAGCTGGTATCTGTACTGGGGCAAATTATTTGTTTGGAAAATTGTGTGCATAATTTGAACTAAATTAATATATCAACTTAAAATACTAAAACATGACAGCATTATCTTAAATGTTTTCCTATTAAATGACTCTTATTACACATATTATGCAAAATGTTCTTGTTTGAGTGTTTAGTCTTGTTCTAACATCCCTTCCTCATCTCAAACAGCTTAAGTTGTGTCTGTTAGATACTATTCTATCACTCTGAGCCTCAGAAAACATTGTTCTGAATGTCCCAGCTTTGTGATGTCATAAGTAGATTTCTGAGATCACTGTTCATAAAATCAAGTCCATAAATCATCCAGACTCGTTTGGAGCTTTTCTGCAGCATTACCACGTAAGATCACGTAAGATCTTTTTTTTTCTTTGCTCTAGATGGAGTTCTAACTCAATTCGTGATGTTCTCTATGACACTATTATTTTGGTTCAAAGTAGAGGAGGATGTTTGAAGGACGAGAACAGCACAAATAAAGCAACACATTTATCGACTCAACTGCACCGGCAGTTGCATAAAATAATAGATAACATAGCTTAAAATGTAAAAGTTTACTGTTTCTAGATTTACTGAATTGGATTTTACATTGAACAGAAATCTAAGAAGTCATTTGAAGTAAATTTGGATTACAAGCAGATTTGTAGATGAAGATGATAATTACCTTGTTCAAGCAGAGCCAGGATTGTAACGGCTCCGAGCAAAACTGGCTCCATTTGTAAATCTAGGTTTGAAACAGCACTGAGGCTAAAGCAAATAATATACAGGAAGAAGAGGAGGAGTCACCGCTGCTGCCTCTGCTTATCTAAACACTGATCTTACTGTCGCCCTTCTCATTTGCATAATTTACATGTTTGTTTGTACTTTAACAGAGTTCCTGCACAACTTCTAGAATGAATTTTAAGACCTTTTTAAGACCTTGCATAGCAAAATTTAAGACCACGTTGCACGTTTAAAAACATAAAACAGATTTAAAAAGCAGCATAGAGCCGCACAAGTTTTGCAAAAAACATGGCTGCCTGCCTGACAAAAAGATGCATCCCCTCCTCACGGGAACGCACACACTCCTGAAAACTGGAATTTGTGAATATTAAACTTTACAGGACGACTTTCTAACTTAGTGTTTCAGCATTTTGTGTTGATATACTTACAATAATTATTCAGACTTGTATTTTAGTCTTAGTTGTAACTGTAATTGCTTACTTTTTTGCAAGAATAGGTAATACAATGTTTTTTTCTGATTTGTAGCTTAAATCACTAATTAATTGTCCCAAAACAGTCTGCAGATGCTTCAGCTGGTGAGCTACACATATGTATGTTCCTGCTGAGTCTGTTAATCTTGTCTGTTAATATCAATCAATTAATCAGTCAAGTTTATTACAAAATGTATAAAACAATAAAAAACATGGTCATGTTTAAGCAAAATTTCATATTCATATTCATAGATTATGAATGGGGCCCTGAATCATTTCCGTAATAACATTCTTTTCTGAGGTCTTGAGTCTTGATTTTGAGGATGTTGTTTTCCCTCTTCAAATCCTTATTTTCCTCCTCCTTCTTATTAAACTCTTTCAGGAGATTGTCATATTTTTGCTTGTCTTTTTTAAACTGTCCTAGTCAGAAGCGTTTGTTGTAGTCGGCTGCTCCTGATTCAGCTGTGACTCCTTCAGTTTCTTGTTTTCCTCCTGTAGTCTTTTTGTCAGCGCTTTCAGAGTCTGAATTTCCTCAGCAAGCTTTTGTTTTTCCGCCTGATCTTGCTGAGGACAAGAAGCTGCATTGGTCTGTTGATTTCTTAGAGCTTCCTCCAAGTCATTTTTTGCTGAGTTGAGATGTTTTGGATTCTCCATGTTTTCAGCCATGAGCTCTTGTTTTTCTGTATAAGAGCGGCCATCTTTTGATCATGAAGATAGCTAGTTTGCCTTACCTTCTCAGAGTGGGCCTTTTCAGCGTGCAGCTCTGCCTCCAGCTCCTGTATCCTTGTGTTGAGCTGATCCTGGACCTGCTTCTCCTTTGTTTCTTTTTCTGTGAGGTGGACCTGCAGTTTGTTGTTCTCAGATTCGAGATCAGACTCTCTGCTTTTGGTCCTGGCTTCACTTTGAAAAACCCCTTCCAGTTGTACGTTGGCCCGTGCGAGAGGGGACAGCACAAACGCACAACTTGCTTCAACAAAGTTGTTCTGGAAGTTGGTGGCCCCTCAGCAAAATTGTTTGTTATTATGTCAATATAAATTGAAAATAACGGTGTTGTAGAGATTTATTGTGCATAATCAAAATTCACTCAGACATACATACGTACTAGTTGCAAAAATGCAATATAGAGCCTAATTTACAAAATTATATCCTGAAATATTTTTTAAGTTGCAGGTCTCCCTGATGTTCCAACCATCTCTTTAAAACCACTAGTCACTAAATTGCTTTTACAAAAGAAATGTTGTTCTTTTCCCTATGAAGCTCAGGAAGCGACATCAAAAACAAAAGTTACCATTACAAATCTGCCATGTTTGTCCTCTGGTTTGCTGAACTTTCTTAGAAATACATTAGTCTAAACAACATTAAAAAGTACAAAAGAACCCAATAAACTGCTGGGTTAATACTAAGCCTAGTAAATTTATCTACCACTCTGTGGTATCAGAATATGATACAAAAATAGAAATATTTATCCCAATATAAATAGAAAATATATGGACAAGATAACAGCAGACTTATTGTGCAACTCTGTTTTAAAAATGGAAAAGACCATGGTCTTTTCCATTTTTTTTTTTAATTGTCAAAATATCCAAATGTTCTGTCCTCTTTTCTTACCGTTTTTTGTGGAATCAGCTTTAGACTGGGTTTGGTTCTGCAGCACCTCACCACATGGTCCTGGGTGTGATTCCCTCGTGGATATGTTTGCATGAACTCTGTCTGTGGGCCACAAATCAAATCCTCCAGATAGAGTCCTGACCAAGGGATACGTACTTGATAAATGAGGAGGTGTGTTCAAACTGCTTTAATGTATTAAAAAGTCTAAGAAAAAAGTTAGTTAGTTAGTTCCCTTACAGCAGTGAATCATTTGTGTATCTGTTGTTTTATTGACAACCACGGCAGATTGTATTGGTGCTCTCACTGACCGCGGTATAGGAAAAAATAATTATTTAAATTGTTTCATTCACGTTCTAAAATAGATTCCTTTCACATTTTAGAATTCAATGCAAATATAGGTCCAAATGGAGGGCAAGAGCATTTTTGTAATCAGCTACATATTTAATATTTCTGTCTTTTTATGTGATTATCTCTATTAAACTTTTGTATATTAATTGCAAATATTAACAGCTTTTAACCAATACACATGGCTTCTATCTCAGGGCTATTCAACTTATTATTTAAGACCAGCTTTTGGAGAGCAATGGCCTCTGGGCCAGGCAGTTGCACAACACGTCGCCACATTTGCCAAAATCTGGGATTGTACAAAATACCCAGTGCACAAAATCTGATTCAATAATGTTAGTAGCCTCTGTTGTTTTGCTCTACAAAATTCCCGAAATTATATGAAGACCAGACCAGTACTAGCCAAGTCTCATACAAGAGTAATGACATTAAACTAAAAGATCAAAAGCAGAACTACATCAAAACTAAACTAGTTGAATAACTAGCTTGTAAATCAGTGTATGCAGAAGTTAGTAAGTCTGCTTCACTTTTGTGCCTGAAAAACCTGTTCTAAAACTATAACAAAAACAACTCATGTGAACATAATGAGAAAGAGACTACGGTTGTGTGAGAAAGTTAAATACTTTTTGACAGCTTTATGATAATCAATACTTTTACTGAAGTATTGTAACAATAATTTGTTTAGAGTCAATATCTCTCACACTGGTTTACATTTTTGTCCACATTTAGTGAGTTCTTTGGCATGACACAAAAGAGGAAGTTGTAGTAGAAGGATTTAAATAAATGTGTACTGAGGCAAATGTAAATGCTCTAGATTTGACTGTGAAATTACACAGATAACTGTATTTATGGCCACTGATGTCAAATAAAACACATAATTGTTAAAGTACCATTCGAGTTAACTCGAATGTGTGGTGTGGGACAATCAGTGCAACGTGAGGCAGTTATCTTCACATAAGGACACATCATTGCAGAGCTGTTATGGATTTATCACAAACTGGTTTTAGTCATAGGATCTGGCAACCAAAAGTCTTGATATCTACAAAAATAAAAAATTGTGATTTGTTGCCCAGCTCTACATATATTACAAAAACACTGAAAACAAAAAATGACAATAAATATAAAAAAGAAACTAAAACATTATGCGCACGTATATGTACATATAAAGTTTGTTTTGCTTATAGGTTAATAAAATTATTACTAAAGTGCATTTTTATTGTTTTTGATATTTCTAAACAAAATGTACTTGAAAATCAAAATCTAAGATCAAACTAATTTACAGACTGACAGATAGACTTCCATCAGCAGAGGGCGCTGTTCAACATCCAGTGCGTGCCAACAGCTATTGCTCTGTCAAATGACAACTACAGGCTCCTTTGTGATTACGCTGTTAAACCTGAACAGTGTCCTTCTATTGTGGCCGCCCTAAGGTGCACAGTCTGTGCAAAACTGTATTCATGATGTATTTGTCAGATCTGACAAACCTGTGGAACTGTGGGATGGATTATCCCATCAAAGGAGAAGTGGTCACTAACACACATGTACTCAGGGATGCTAACAGGAAGAATGGCTCTTTTATGCTTAGAGAAAACGTTTTTCATGAAAAGTGAAAAAATGCTGACTTTATATTTTGTGTTGCTGTTAAAGAAGAGCATCTAACCTATTGTTTCCGAATTTTTGTTTTACTCTTACTTGAGATTTACATATTCGACTACTTTGTAGATTTCCTTGAATTGTATTCAGAATTTTTTTTGAGTAAACATTTTGACCACTGCCTACCTCTGCTTGGAAATATACTCAAAATGACTCTAGTCAGACTATAAAAATGCATACTATAATAAATAATGTTACCTGTTGTTGTGGCATGGTATTTCAGAGTGAGATGTCTGTCCGCTGCTCCACCACGCTCCGCTGCGCTTTGATTTCCCGTCAGAGTGAGACCTCTGCTGGCTCCGTGTGTGACAGCTGCTCGGTGATTGTCGGTACCGGAGGACATTTTGAGCCCGTGTGGTCGTCGGTCAGTGCCGTGATCCTCGCCTCTGATTAAACCGGGGAGCTAGGAATTTTCTGCTTCTTAACCGCCACAATCCGCCCGAATCTTTGCCTGAAGACGATCCTTCCTGCTGTCCTTTCCGCCTGTGTTCACCTTAGCACAGTTAGCTTAGCACAGTTAGCTCAGTCCCATGCTAGTGTTGTTAGCCCGTTAGCACCGCTGTTCCCCGGCCTGGCCTCCTTCTCCACCTGCTCCTCCTCGACAGCCGGTTCTTCGGCGTAGACACAATGGCTTTAAAGCGGATTTCTAAGGTAACCACCCCGGGCTGCCCGCACACGACACTAAATCCGGATTTGAAGTTGTTTTCCTGCTGAATTGGACCGTGTTTTGTGTGTTAGCCGCGTTAGCTTTGTGTTAGCTTCATGTCACCGCGGAACTGAAATCATGCTAGAGAAGAGCATTAGCGGCAGGTGTTTTCTATGGCTTTTAAGGCTATAAAAACTAACATTTTCATTATTTATATCTAAGTACTTGGTAAATGTAACACTAACGTGCTCGTTGTGCCAATTAATTCACGCATTGTAAATATTTGGATTTTTAAGGCAAAACCAAATCGTATTTTCTCGTTATTGTTGAGCTAAGCTCTTTTTCAATTGCATAATTACTCCAAATATAATTCATGACTTTATTTTCCGTGTTTTACCAATATGACACGTTTTATAACTTAAATTGGTAAATACAACGTAGCATGCGCAGAGACAGTAAGTGGTTACATCAGATTAAAATATGTGAAACTGGCCAGTATAACTCGTCATTCAAATGCTTGTATCATTAGAAGTGCATTTTTGGTTGTTTAAAATAGTTGAATGTCTAACTTTGGCTAATTTGTGTTCTTTCCCCAGTATGGAGTTAAGATAAAAAACTATGCAAAACAAATGATTTACTCCTGTATATTCTACTAATCTACTCTGTTTTGCTGCTGTTTATAGTAATCCTTATAATCTATCCCTCATTGACCAGTTTCATGACTAAACGACCCTAGTTGGTACAGATGATTTAAAAATGTTGTCAACCTAATTTTTATCTTGAAGTAACTCATAATAAATACATGGTCATCTGCTGCTCCCATATTTTGACATTTTAATGTAATCATGGGCCCAGAAAGTGACTGGTTTAAGGATCCTGGTTTAAGATTATAGATTCAGGAGTGGAATAGAATATTCTTACAGTTTACTCAGTAGACTGAGTAATTTAACAAAACGTCAGGCTAAAATGTGTTTTTATAACACCAGGAAGTCATTTAAACAGAGCAAAAGTGAAACCAATGGTAAGTATCATGATAGAACTGGATGAACTTGTTTAAATTTACAATCCATAATATTTCTGATGGAATGGCCTCATTAGTTAGAAAATGCTATCATTTTTACTGAAATGTTCCACAAAATGTTGTTATTTGCATGTATCTAACATTTATTCAAAATGAGGATAATAAAAACACTAATTAAAGAAGTGATGCTGTAAACTTTCATAATCATAGCCACATATGAGTCTGATTATTGTTCCAGTTGACGGCAACAAATCAATTATTGAAATAATTGTTAACAAACTTTGAAATAAAAAAGGGCTTTATATATGTTAAACAAAACATACGATTAGCTGAGAAAAACCTAATTTTAGTGTTTTTGATGACACTGGTTTGGCTCTAAATGTACAATTGTCAGCGATGCTACTCAGCTCAAATTTCTAAACAACTAAGCAATAGAATAATTGCCCAAACAACCTTTTTTATTATATTTTTAATTGCCGTTAAATCTTCATGATTTTCCTTGAGTGGAGAAGACAGCTGTGAAGTTAATCAAGTTTAAGTTAAAACTATGATTGTTAATCAAATGTAATCGAATAGTCGTGATTATTAACGTGGCTCATAAGTGAGTTTGTAAGTGCTCAGATTTCCTTGAGTTGTAAAAGTAGGTCCCAGACACTTTCTTTACAATTGTAGAATACATTTACAAGAATCCATTTTTATAGATATCTTTCCCATTTAGTTTGATCTCTTCACTCTCTGCATTTAAGGAGCACTACTGCTCTGCACACTCTTTCTAAGCAAATAATTGTTTGAATGATTATGACTTCAGTTATTCTTTAAATAATTGTGATGATTAGTTTTATCTTAATCGAGCAGCTGTAGCCTCACATACAGTGCGTTTCCACCTGATATTGAAAGCATTTACTGTACAAATAAAACCATGTTTCTGTGAGCTGTGACGCCTGCTTTCATTTGATTTATTTTCTTCATTTAAGGCGATGATGGTGTTTTCTGTCATGTACATTGCACTTTGCTCACCATAACAGCAACTTATTGTTTATAGGAGTTTTTAGTTAGTTATAGCTTAATATTTTTTGACTAAGTCTATTTTAAGATTGTTGTTTAATAGTATGTTTCTATTCCCTTGATGTTCTTGAACTGGGTATTGCGACATTGGAATTTCCTCATTGCAGGACTATTAAAGGACATCTATGGATTCAAATGTAACATTTCTGCAATTGTAAAAAAAAAAAAAAAAAATTTAGGTTACAGGTTCTCCAGCACATTAAGCTTTAACAAAGATGCTTGAGGCTCAAATGAATTTTATTGAAATACATTTTTTTTGTTTTAATACAAAAGTGAATGGGTATAGTGACTTGAAACCACCAGTGTGAAAAAAACATTTTATAGTAAAGTATTTCAAACTCTATGTGAACACACCCTATTAAACCTAATCTTGTCAAGACCTGTCAAAAAATACAAATAAATAAAAAAGGAAATATTAGAGATGAACAGATCCAGCTTTTTTTTTTGATGCCAGTTGTGATACTTGCTAAAAACCTGCTGAAACAAATTTGGTATATAGCCTTATGTTACTATTACTGTGCAAATTGCAACTTAAAGTGCCCATGAAGGTTGAACTACTCATTTCACAAAGACGTAGTTAAGATCAATATATTTATGGTTTTACTCAGCATTTTTCAAATTTCATTCCAGTTTGGCCATTTTTTAGCATTAAAAATGTACTTCCTGTTCATTAAGTATGACATCACACTAGGTAGTTGCCTAGCAACCATTTAATAAATTGGGTCCAAACTCTTCAAATGTAACTTGTTTTGTTTTTACTTGAGCCATAAAATATAGTACAACTCACTTTTTTGTTAAATGCGTGTTTAAAGCCATAAAAATCAGTTTCTTGTGGAAAAAATGTCATCAGTTTAGAACGCTGCTCTACTTCCTGGTATTTTCAACATATTTTCAAATTTTTTTCCACAAACTTGTTCTTGATTAACCTAAACTATCATTTAAAATTACAGCAGGTATTAATCTTCTAATTTGAAAAATATTCAACCTGTCATACGCACTTTAACAACGTAATGTGAATAAAATTACTAACAACAACCGTAGCCAACAAGTCTTTATTACATCCAATTAACGACGCTACTAGGATATCGACTGAACCAATATTATGGAGCTGATACCCAATCCAGCAAATTTATATGAATCGTCACTGATATTCAATCCCAGCAAAGGATTGGTGCATCACAAGCAGAAAGTCATTTTCAATATCATATACATGTTCTTCCATTAATAATATTTCCCTCAGAGTCAGTATTAGCTTATGGAAACAAGTTGGTTACACACCAATATTAGCACTTTCACCTCTGCACAAGTAGCAAATTTAGAATTATCATAGAGTATTAGAGCTTAAGTGCAATAATTAATCACTAACTAATTATGTAATCAAATAATGGTTGACTGTTTTTTTTATTTAGGTGTCAAAACAAAAACATGTCATGAGCTGAGAAAAAAAAACTCCGCTCGAACATCATGTGCGTGATGATTGTGTAATTAGTCTATTTTTAATTTATTTTTTACTCTGTGTGGTGCTCACATGGAGTTTGCGAATGTTTTCCAAATGCAAAAATGAGACTCTGGTGCCATACATATTCTTTAAACAAAATATTTATGACCATCAATATGTAGGTCACTCATTGCCTCTAATAATCAACAAAGAAGTGGGTTTAAAGATATAAATAAGTTAATTTTAGCTAGTTTTCTGACTATGAGGCAAATGTAGACGTTGTGAGGCTGTTGTAGAGTGTGAACTTCTGCCAAGCTCTAGGTCTTGAGCAGATGTAGATCAGCAGGTCCTTTGCGTGTCCACGGTGGTGCTGTGTGGCCTTTCTAAATGAAAGTCGATGCAGTGGGCCACATACCGGAGTGTAAGAGTCTGGTCTCAATACAAATATAACTCTCTACTGCTGCTGAGTCCACAAAACCCAGTCCAGCTCTAAATGAGGACCAGACTGTAACTGTACTACAATCAAGAAACTACACCTCTGTCTCTGTCCTTCAATTATGTCCTATTTTTCCCCTCTATTCTACTGCCTTTTCCGGCTGATTTAGCCCTGGTTCAGCTTGGAGATTATTTTGTCCTGTCACTGAGGGCATCTAAACTAGAGCTGCAACAAGTTAATCATTTATTCATAACTAACTGATTATTGAAATAATTCTAAGATGGTTTATTAATCGAATAAGCATTAACTGGTTTATTTATGCTTGAAAACGGGAGGGACCATATCATGTCAGTGACAGCAGTAAGCATGTTAAAATTCTATGGAGTTTTGAATATCCTGATAAAATTGTGCATACACAGTTTCTGTTTTTTTTTCCCCTCTCTAATTTGTGACAAAACCTTTGGCCAAATTAATTTCATTTGTGTTAAATGTGAGGAGTAAAAACAGAACTTGTAACAGTCGACAAAAGTAGTACAAATAGGACTATAGAAGTCATAAATGTTTTCTTTTATATTGTGTCGCAAAACTTAACCATATCAGACTACCCTACTTCATGAGCTGAGTAAAACTGATTGAACACCAATGGCTGAATAGTGAGTTAGTGTTATGATGTAACATAGTGCATGTAAATCCACTCCCAGAATATCCTCCAATGTCATCAGCTCAGGTTTAGTAAAAATCTCACATTCAAGTGAGTTTAGCGTTCTAAGCAACTAACCGATGAATTGAAAGAATAATTGCCCAACTATAGATAAGCTAAATAATTGTTAGTTGCAGTTCTGATCCAGACTTGTTTTCCTTTATCGGATTGTCCTTTTGTTGTGTTTTCAGGAGCTAACGGACCTGTCGAAAGACCCTCCTGCCCAGTGCTCAGCCGGACCAGTGGAGAAGACAGTAAGACCACACAGATGCACCAAAGACCAGCCACAGCATGAGTTTGCTCTCTTGGATTTAGGCTCCTCCAAATGTCCCACTATTCCCTGCTTAGGGCACAATAAAGGGGATAACGACATTTTTTGTGGTCTAGTAAGTCGAGGGTATTTTCCTGTCTCTAGGATCCTTGGATTACTGTAGCGCTTCATGAGATCATCAGAGCTCTGCCAAGTGCTGTTCACATTCACTCCAACTCTTCAAGTTCTCTGCAGCTGAACTTCGCTTCACCAATGAGCCATTTAAGTCACCCACAATGCACTGCAATTTTTACTTTTAATAAACTTTTAAGTTCAGATTTTATCAAATACAAAAAAAAACAGTACAGGATGCTCTAAAAAGTAGTTTAGTCTTAGTCGACACAAATAATATTATAAACTAGAATTCATATCACATTAGGACACATGTTGCAAATTAGTTTTCAGTGTATAAAATAAAAAAAAAGTATAATTTAGTGACCATTGATGATGATCACATGACTGGTTAATACAGACCACAACTCTTTGGAGGAGTGGGGTAAACAAAGCCCAGTGACAGGTCTGTCATTAGAAACAACACGACTGAATGACAGATGGTAATAGCCAAAAAGCAAAGCACTATTGAGTCGAGATTCTCAACAAAATACTTGTTACTATCTACAGTTAGCTGTTAAGATTCTAACGTTAGCTGCTTACCTTAGCTGAGCTGTAAAAGCTGAATTATCCAGTCTGTTTGCTGTTTAACATGAGATCCAAGTTAAATAAAACTTGTCCATATATACAGTATGTCTGTGTCATATGGATTTAACCAGTAATTATTGTACAAGTCTATTTTTATCGTAGTTTTGCAGACTTTTTTTTCCCGTCACGAGTTCTGTGGCAAGCAGAAAGTAGTGCAGAGTGTCCGAATCACCATATGAATGAATCCACTATAAAGGCCTTGAACATGGCAGGACTGTGGAGTGACTGAGGGGTCAGGAGACATTCAGACACAGCCACAGTTTGCCTCTGGATTTCACATTTCTGACAATATGTGACCTGCTCTGGTCCACCCTGCAGAGCAGAGTCTGTATCATTTATGTATTATTTAGGAAGAATATTAATAACAAAATATTTTTTTATTATGCATAATTAGGCTGAAGCTTGTCTGTCGGAGCGACTGCGTATGTTACTTTTGGCTCCGCCCCCTCTACTCTGTGAATGGACAGTTTGGTCAGATAGATTATCAACAGTTATGAACCCACAATTATCAAAAGAATCCATTTGTCTGAATAGTTTATCACTGACTTCTTTCCTGGATTTATACTGTCAATAGTGTTCATGCTATGGCTGGTCTCAGTGTTTTGATAGTAACCTTGTGTGATCTGTGTTTCTAACATATTTTTGTCTTTTTTGTCCCACAGTGTTTCATTGGCAGGCCACTATAATGGGTCCTGTAAGTATCACTCTCACTTAAATCAAACTGTTGTAGAAGTCAGACTTCAGTGTTGTTTTGTGTTACAGCCTGACAGTCCATATCAAGGAGGAGTGTTCTTCCTCACCATTCACTTCCCCACAGACTACCCTTTCAAACCACCCAAGGTTAGTGGTCACTCATCTTAAATGATGAAAACTTTGAAAACATTTTCCGGAGTTCCCGAGGAGCCCATAAATGCATCATTCTGTATCTTGTTGGCTAAATGTGGTCAGTGAACCTCGAGTCCACATTAGATTGTAAGAGGTTTCACTGTAGACTCTTGCTGCTCCAGGTCACATCTGCTCTGCAAGTGTCTGTGTCCATAAGACACTAATAAAACCACCACTGTTTAAGCAGCTTCAGAAACTGGTCACTAGTAATCCTAAAATACAAGATACATGTACTGTTGTGACAATTCAGACACTAAATTTGATAGAATAAAGTACAATATAAGTACAAATTGTAGTTTACTTTCTGTAACTAGCTTGGAGTAAAACTAATTGGCAACTGGTTCTGCTTTGATTAAACAACATTTGTAATTTTATCTTTATACAAGTTTAAAGACGATCTTTGTGAAACAGGTTCAAGTTGCTGTTGTTTTACAGGTGGCCTTCACAACCAGAATCTACCACCCCAACATCAACAGTAACGGCAGCATCTGTCTGGACATTTTGAGATCACAGTGGTCTCCAGCACTAACAGTCTCAAAAGGTGGAATATTTCTCATTCTATTAGACATTCTTTTCTTTTCTTTTTTTTTTCTTTCTTTTTTTATTTTTTTAAATGACATAACTTAAAATTGACTCCTCCTCAGTACTGATATTGTTAATGTATCTATTAATTCGTCTGCAATGTCCTGACTATGAGTAATAATGTCTCGTTTGTTCACCTACGTCAACTAAGTTCATCTGTTGTCGCTGTTATCATTGTGGCTAACTGCCATGAACAGCTGTGAAAATAAATTAAAACACATGGTGCTCAACAATTCAGAGGCTCGGAATGCTTTAGGTAAGTGAACACAACACATGAACTGATGTAAAATCAGTTGTTTACGTTTTATGTAAGCAAACATGAGGTATAGCACCATTTAACTAAAGTAGCAGCCAAGACCACACTAATCAAGACCAAGACCTTTCCCAGACCAGTGAGTTCCAAGACCAAGACTGTGGTCCACTGAGACAAAATCAAGACCATCTTTGAAATTTGATACATTTATCAGTGTCTAGATGGTCTTATTGTGCAGTGCTTAAAGAAAACGGACCAGGTCACCTCGTTTCTGGTGCAAGTTTAGCATAGCTTGGGTGTAATAAAATGAGCTCTCAGTGTCCAAGACAAGGTAGAGTCAAAACACCCTCAAGACCGAATACGCTTGAGTCCCTTAAAAAAGATATGTGTTTGAAAACCATCAGCTGCTCAGTCCTAACCTGTTCCTGCCAGATACATTCTCACAGTATTTGGGACTTTAAACATTTTGAGAGTCCATTTGGCCTGATTTCAGCTGGACCAATCTGTGTGCAGCATTGTGGTTTGAGCCAAAGATGCAGCACCCAAACAAACAACTTCATCTACAGACTACTTCAGCCTGTTTAGCAGAATTACACATTATATAGTCTTTTAAAAATTGGGCTCACTGGAAATGACAACAGCTTCATTTCTGTTGTGATGCCAATTTGAGTTCATATGTTTGTCATGAAGCTCCCTTTTTCCCCCCATTCAGAGTAACAACATGTGAGTATAGTCCACTTTCTGCATTTGATAAAACAACTGTCCAATTTGCATCAAAGAAGCCAATTAAGTTATCTTCATCTGGGAAACCAATGCTTCACTGTGAATGGATAAGACCACCTGAGCAGGACAGAAGCAGACCAACAGGAGGAATGTGTTTAAACACATAGCTACCCTAAACCCAAATGAATCCTTCGGGCGTGAATCATTTTAAAACCTTGACCAAACTAGAGTTAAGCAAATGTAAAACATTTCTTTGTATAATCTGTTCTCTTTTTGTTTTTCCTCAGTCCTATTGTCCATCTGTTCTCTGTTATGTGATCCAAACCCAGACGACCCTCTAGTGCCCGAGATCGCTCGCATCTACAAAACCGACCCTGCTAGGTGAGTTCTCACACACCATCTACTCTCACACACCCTACTTTCAGGGCAATGAGTTATTATAATGACTAGAGAGAGCGCGAGGCCTGTTGTCGTGGCAGCTGCGCGGCCATTTTGCGAGGGGAGAGGTCTAATAATTTTAATTGAAAACAATGTAGAAACAAGTTCAGATCATTCATAGATTAAGGGGGTATTGAACATGTATATATTCATGGTCCCAATACGTAATACGGAGAACTGTTTTCAGTCTGCGTCTGGGCTTTTTCTTCTGAATTGTGATTGTAAATATTCAGCCTAAAAACACTGCACTGGGCTGGATTTGATGCAGAATTTTATTATTTTTGTGTGTCATTACATTATATGAGCACAAACATTAATCAATATTGTGTTTACTTCGCTGTTGTGACTATAAAAGAAGATTTTAAAAGCTAAAAATAAAAGAATTTTTTGCTTAATTTTTTCACATTAGTTTAGTTGAACAGTCAAAAGTATTTAAGTGAAAAAAGTCACATCAAAGTTCAGCTTACCATTAGTTTGTATGAGATCTTTAGTAAACTCTTCCCCCCATAAGATGGCTGCTGGAACTGGACATTTGTTGCTATAGGTTACCATGGCTACGCTCTCTCTAGTCATTATAATAGCTCATTGTGTCAGGGCTTTAAAAGCATTGAATTTGAGTCACAATGACCTTACATTTTCTGTCATTGGTGTATTGGTTGTAGATTTTTGTTTATTCACTTTTTAAAATTTTGATACAAGTCAGATAACCTTTTGACAGTTTACGACCACAGCCAATTAAACAACGGCGCACGGTGGCTGAGCGTTAGCGCTCTTGCCTCACAGCAAGAAGGTCGCGGGTTCGATTCCCGCACGGCCTTTCTGTGTGAGTTTGCATGTTCTCCCGTGTCTGGGTGGTTTCCTCCGGGCACTCCGGTTTCCCCCAACCAATAACATGCATGTTAGGGTAATATCTCCAGCTACGGTAGTCCTGACCAAGCCTAGCAAGTACATCTGGAGATGGTCCCGAGCGCTGCACTGCGGCGATCACTGCTCCTGAGGAGATGCCCAGAGGCATTGAAGGATGGGTCAAATGCAGAGGACAAATTTCCTACGGGGACAATAAAGTGTACCTTACCTTACCTTTTCTTTTATTCATATTAGTGGTAAGATAATACCTCTGTATTGGGGGCCGCACTGTAGCAGAGTGGTTAGAGCTCTGGCTTCCCAATAAGGAGGTTGTGGGTTCGACTCCCGAGTCAGACCATATCAACATCTCACGATCTCTCTGGGTGGAGTTTGCATGTTCTCTCCGTGTCACCGTTTCCTGCCATATCCAAAAACATGCATGTTTAGGTTAATTGGGAATCACTATAAATTTACCCTGTGAATGAATGAGAGAGTGAATGGTTGTCTGTCTAACTCTACAACAAGTTGGCCACTGTCCAGGGTGTTTCCCCGCCTAAGGCCCAAAGTTACTGGGATAGGCTCCAGTCACCCGCGACCCCTAACGGTACTAAGCGGTAGAAAATGAATGAATGAATGAATAATACCTTCTTTGTAGGATCCAAAATGCACCTGCTCTCCTGGGCGCAAGGGGGCTCTGTGGCCCTATGAGTTTGGTGCCAAGACTTCTATAAAAGGCTTAGAAAAAGCGCACACAGGTGCTGCTAAGTGGAGATGTATACTGTTTCCTACCGTGTCAATATTGTGGAATTGTGTTACTGATTCATGTGGATTGATGGTCATAGAGGCCAATAAAGGAACTTTAATGCAATGCTTAATGCTTTTGTGTCTCATCTCACTCGTACTGGGAGGCAAGTTTTTTTGCCTTTTTTTGCGTTGGGCAAACTTCTTTAAACTTAGCAGCCAGGAGGCGAACAGTGGAGTATCTTCGCCTCTGCATCCTTCCTTTTGGTTTGACAACGCTAAATTAACATGGACGACATGCCTGTATCCAAAGTATAGTGATAATTCATTTTTTTTTTTTTAGCAATATTGGTATTGCTCAATGTAAAAAAAAAATACATAGAGGGATTTTTTTTTGTTTTAACACGCCTCTAGAAAGAGCCACCGTTCATAGACACTAAAACAAGTCGAAAAAACACTGTTGTCAGCCAACTACAAAAGTTTATCACTTTGCGAAAACAAAAGTTATGCTGCTAAATCAACATTTGTGAATAAACTTCGACCCTACAACCATTAAAATTTACATTCAGGTAAAAAAACGTCGAGAAAAACGCTGTGTCAAGCTTCAGGAGACAGACGTCTGTCAGACCGGTTCAGACCTGATTTAAAACGGCTGCTCTCGTCCCTTTTCATTGTTTTATTCAAAAAAGTTTCCCCAGCTAAGCAGACGGAGAGCGGCTCTTTCTGCGCAGTAGGGCGGAAAGTGACGTCGACCGAAAATCCCTCTGTTATTTTGAGGTTCTCCAGTTTGTGACGTAAATGGTAAATGGTCTATTTATATAGCGCTTTTCTACCTTTCCAGGCACTCAAAGCGCTTTACAATCTAGCATCCACTCACCCAGTGTACGCAGACACTGAGACAATGTGGGTTAAATGTCTTGCCCAAGGACACAACGACAATCTACTCCTGTCGTCCCACTGTGGCACCTGGTGTTCTAACAGTCTCCCATCCAAGTACTAACCAGGCTCTCTCTTGCTTTGCTTCTGAGATCTGACGGGATCAGACTTTGACAAGCAGGCACGTGTGTGTCCCCCAAATTTGCGTTTTGAACAGACTAAAGAGAAAAAAAAGGGAATAAATAATCAAACAAAATGGCTGCTTACATCATTCAATTCTTACATCTTTCAGGTCTACTTTTACTGTGTTTTTGTCCTTCACTTTTTGGGTTCAATGAATGTCTTTCAAAAATAGAAGCACTTCTGTTTAATTTGATTTATTGCTATGCAACTTAGGCTGTTGTAACTTAGATGGTTGTAAACTATAGGTACAACAGACTAGCCAGAGAGTGGACAGAGAAGTACGCCATGTTGTGAGGGTAAGAGAGCATATACAGTGTGCTGCTGCTGAGCATGGACCTACTCACCCCGTGGCACTAAATACAGCATTAGAGTTACTGTTGTGAGGTCTGTGCTGCCCCCCACAGTCCTGCTGTGCTCATGTCTGCTGCTGTACCTGTCACTCACTTGTATTGGAAAAGTTTATCAAGTTTGGATAAAATAGTACTTTTCAGACCTCTTACTTTTCATAATTAATTGTAAAATGTGCTACTGTAGTAAGTTAGTAACTGTGACGAAGATTCTATTGAACTACTGTTTCTTGTGCTGCTGCTGCCAATATTATGTTTTTTTTCCTCATGTTTGTGTCTTTGAATCATGTATAAGTCTGTTTTATTGTTTTGTCCTTCATATTACTAATCAGATTGTTTTACTGTCGTAGTTTACACTTACACACACATTTTTAAAGTGGCCCTTTGGTTGTTTGGTCAGTTAGTCAGTCAGCAGTAGTAAATCAGCCATTTCAATTTGTCTGTTTTGGTGTGGAATTTATTCTCTGACTATTTAATTTATTTTTTTACACTGTTTGCTACTACTTTCTTTGTTAAATAGTTTTTTGCACCATATAGTTTGCATTTTTGGAGTACTGTTTTTTTCCAAACCTGGTGAGATCATACAAATATAGGCTGGTCTTTCTTACGCACACCAAGGCTCAGTTTCTCGTTGTGCTTCAGCACGCATTGAATTCGGTCATTACAACAGCTGTGGTCGTAATGATGAGGGGAGTATACAGTATTTGGTACAAGCTTCTCATTATTGTGCTTTTTGATTCAATTAAGAGGAAAGTACATATGCTGACAAGGACATTTTCAGGTGCAGCGCCTATTATGGCATAGCCATTTTATTTTCTGGATTTCACTACAGAACAAATTCAAAATCTTCAGACGGAGTTGCACTGTGGCGTTTCACACAATCAGTCGTGGCTGCCATTTAGTTATCAATATCCGATATCGGCAGATACCAGGTGACAAATCATTTGTAACACAACTGAAAAAAGCTGATGTATTACTACTTTTTAAGTTTAATATCAGTTATAGCTTGTCTTTGGTCGACTCGTTCAACAGTTCTAAGCTAAGCTTTATCTGAGAGCTAGAAGACATTTTAAGCCACAGCTCAAAATTCTCCCAACGTGGACAGAAATGTTTTACTACAGACCAAATCGTGCTTCACTGGAGTAATACTTGGACTTAGACCTTTTACACTGTTCAGAACAACAGGTTATAGAAATGTGGGGTCACCATAGTGTCTTTTTGTTAACAGAAAACCGTCCTTTTCTGTGAGTGAAATGTTTTGGCTGCTGTTGTGTCTGCGGTTCAAAGCATGGCATCGTGTTTTCTCTCATTCTCTCTTCCTAATCTAACTCTGTGTCTTTCTTTTTCAGATACAACAAGACAGCTCAGGACTGGACCCAAAATACGCCATGTGAAGCCCCGCCCGTTCAAATCTCCCTCCTCGCCGCCTCTGAGTTGACCTTTGACCTCTGGGTTGTCCTGACGAAATGCTTTTGGAAGTGTGTGGTTACTTTTTTGTTTTTTTTTTCTTTTCTCGGGGACTTTCGGTGTGTTTGTGCCAACACGCAGGAGCCCGGCCCACGTGCTGCATGTCTCACAATCATGATTAATATTTAAGTTCTTCTGGTTTTTAGCCGACGAGCCGATGTCACAAGGATTTTATCATTCAATAAAAAATGGCTCCAAAAATGACTGCTTGCTTTTATTCATCACATGTTTAGAGTCTTTGAGGCTCAGTCTAAAGTTGATCTATTACATGTGACAGTGTTCTTTGTCACTGCAGGTTCATTATTAGTGACATTTTGGTAATGCAGGTAGTCGATCTTATACAACTTTCTCTGGGGACAAAGTGTTAATATCTTAAGCGTTAAATAAATGTAATTTAATGCATTTCATTTTAGATCAGACTCCCAGTCAGTTGTCCCTTTTGCTTGTTTAGAGCGTAAAAACAATGTTATATGTGAACTGTACTTTATTTTCCTCCTGACCTAAACCCACACTTTATGAAGCCCTGCTCAAGTACTTATGCCCCAGTGCAAAAAAATGGAATCATACAAATGACACCATTTATTATAAAAGTTTATTAAAAATATCAAACCACGAAAGCAAACGTCTGTACAGCTCCTGATAAAAGACTACATCTCCCAGAATGCCATGTGCTTTTACTCACTCCACTCTATAGCACCACTTTGTTTTTACATCAAACTTTAAAAGCCACACGTATTTATTTTTAACTTCTTTGGAGCCAGTTCAGTCCATTCTTCTGCAAAGATCTCAAATGTATAATTGATTTCTTTTGCGACTTTTCACAGTGAACTAATGATCATAATTTACATTTAAAGAAGCAATATGTCACTTTTCTAGAGGGTTTGTCACCTGTTTGTTTTTGGTACCTTTAAAAACTCGAATCATATTAACCACAGATGCTTGAAGTTCAAATGAACTTGTTTACAATCACATTTTTCAACATGAGTACATTATATTAAAATATCTATGGAGACAAGCAAATAAATCCAGTTAAAATTATTGAGCCTCATTCATGACACATTCACAGAAACACATTTGCACTTAAGATCTTTTCACCAACATTATCCATACGTTTTCTTTTGCCTTATCTGGATTCTGGGCAGGGGTTCCCAGACTTCCCGCTCCCAAGACACTCCCTCCAGCTCCTCCTGAGGTGTTCCCAGGATAGTCCAGAAACATGAATGTTTCCCAGATCTCCAGGATCCTTAGAGATTCCACATCATCAAAACTCAGCCAAGTGCTGTTCATATTCACCTGAAGTCCTCCCTCATGTCCTCTGCAGCTCAACTTCTATTTCATGCAACTGCGGATCTTTGGCTACCTGGCAGCCATTTAAATTACCCACAATGCATTGGAATTTTCTTTTTTGTGAATTTTAAGCTCTGAAATATACTGTATGTTAATACAAAAAGTACTACAAACGACAATTAGTATTATTTTAGTCTGCGCAAGTAATATTAGTTCATGAATTAGTTTTCAAAGTGAGACATGTTGCAAATTGGCATTTGAAAAAAACATGTCTTCCTAGTTAACTGTTAAATAATCACATAGGATTTTGTTTGTTGTGGATAAAATGACCAACCAAAGTTGTCAATAGCCTTTGAATTTACCTTTAAGCACATTATTAAAGTGTTTTATCCTGGTGATGTGAGCAGGCTTACTTTAGAGGAAGGATCCTGAAAAATTTGGGACACTCATAACAGCTCAGTGTGTTCTGGGTCTTTCTCCTTCAGATGAGACATGAACAACTCTCACAGGAATAGAAAATATACAGTTTTAGAATATTGTTATTCAGATTCCTACATCATTGTAGGTTATAGATTTGAACCATCTATTGTACTCTAAAATTTACATGTAAATACAAATTATTATACAATTATTTCCTTGTTTTTTTGCGTTTATGTAAAAACAAGTTCTGGATGTTGATGAATTTTGGCTAAAACACATTGTGAACAAACATGTTCTGAGAAAACATTCATGAATGAGAACCAATATAAGATTTTGAGGGGTTTGTAACTTGGCTTTCTGATTTTAAACTATGTGATCAGACTAGAAAATGACCTCTGATCCTGTTCTCCACTGGCTTAAAACGGCTCATTGTCACAGAAAATGCCTTTTTTTTTAATTCATGTTTTAAGGCTCAGAAAATGTTTGGTTTGTGTAAATTGCGTTTGTCTTGACTTCATGACTTTGCTGTGCTGTGGAGCGAGCAGATGTCAGACCCTCACTACAAAGTTCCATAATGTGCCTTTAAAACAGCCACAGTTAAACAGATTGTCCTTCTCTGCTCCAAAACACCATCAGCAGGAAAATGTTCAGTCCCTTCTGATTGGCCCACAGAGCAACAGTCACGCCCACTTACACGGCTGCCATGTTTCCAGCCGTCATTTTCGTCACAGGGATTTAGAATAAAGTTTAAATATAAGTGTTTTAATTCTTCTGCATTTTGGACATCTCTCTAAAACACAGATACAATAATTTAAGATTTAGCTAAACATTTTAAATTACACCAACTTCTACACCAAAGTCAGAATTTTTACATCTGTTTTCAGTCAGATCTTGTTTACTCAAAACTAAAAAAAAATCCAAAATTTCTTGGTATCTAACCAACAACATTAAAAATGATTCTGCTCATTTTTCTGACTTAAAGTGTTCCAAATATGTGACATTGCACATAAAAAGGCCTTATGTAGATGAAATTCTGCCATGGTTACATGTAACAGACAATAAAGCTTTATATTCATTGTTTCTAAATGAAAACATGACAAGATGATAAACTTGTAAAACATTTCTATGAGTATTAAACTGCAAGCTTTACTTAACTTTCCTGTTACACCATTTTGTCCTCATTTAAAATAACATTCTTTAAAATCTATCCTGACTCTCTCCTTAGAGGGATGAATAGAATTATCAATAGTAATCCTACATCTCTTTTAATGTATCGTGTTATTGTATCTGTTATTCCTACTGCCTGTGCATTCAAGTCGTTTAGCTCAGAACGTGTTGTCTCTGAGAAGTAAACTACACTTGTCATTTCTCCTTTACCACAATCTGATTCATCTGTGTAAAAAAAAATGCATTTAAAATTCACGCTAATACCGTGACAAAAGTGACAGCCCTAATTTTAATTTACAATATTTTGTTTTAAATTGCTAAAATCTCTCCTAGTTCCTTAAACCATAGTTAGGAACCAATGTCATTTTTGCATGTTTAACAGTATTTTTCACAATGGCTTAAAAGCGTTTTATCACATTTTGACTGAAAGGGTAAACGTAACTATTTAATGTAAAACTGTCAAATGTTTTGTCGTCTGAACCTCATCATTATTCACTAATTTAACTTAGAAGAACATTTACATTTACACATCTACATTCAGAAGCCTGAGCCCGACTAAAATACAGCTGTGTTGATAGTAATGTGAGCCCGCTGCATTCTAAAACATGAAGACATGCATCTTCTGGATTTTAGTAGCTTAACACTCCATCGTTTTAAGTATATGGAACATTGTGAACTAATTTTAACCTGAATAGATACTTTGACTATATATCTGTGGTGGGGCTGATTTTCAGACCAATCCTGGGCCCTGATTAGTTGGACTTCCACAAGTGGGCGGGACTATTGGACTGTTCTGCCCTCTGATTTGCTGTGTTTTCCGTTCTCTTTGGTTGGTTGGTGGATTGTCTCTTTGGAGTGATGATTGGGATAATCAGGCGACAGAGAGCTCCACTCCGCTGTCACAGAGTCCACTGTCCACACGCGCCTCCTGCCTCAAGTCCAGCCTCTTCCTCAGGTCAGACTTCAGGTCCTGTTCAGAACCCGGGTTCAACTCTAAGACCGGCTCTGCAACGACATCACAGTCTTAGACCCGGACAAAAGCATGACAAAACACAAAACTAAAGCTAAAGCAGAGGGAAAGTATATGGTCCAGAGGGTGAGCAATTAGTTTTTCCAAATAATGACACGCAAAGTTGCCCTTTACGCTAAGAGCTAGCAAACTTAACAGGGATTTTTTTAGTTTTTAACCATGTGTTCTCAGCAGTGTTCTCTCTTCATTAGTTTACACAAAATTGTATTTGGATTGATTCATGCATCTTCTTTACCAACATTTTTAGTTTATTTTAAACTTACAAGTTACATTTTAAAATTAAGAGACAAGGCTTATCAGTTCTGCAACTTTGGACAGGAAGTCAGTGGACCAGTTTCTATTTCTATTTTTGTGTTTTGCAATGAACAAAATGAATGACTGATGTACTCATGCCATAGTTTCTTCCTAAATACAGTATAGAAAAAAATCACAAAAGATTTAAAGTTTTAAAGTTGAGATTTCTGATCTTTATTCACATGTTACTAGTGAGGAGAGAGGAATGTTAGTCCAGCTCACATAAATAAGTCATCGAGTTTGAAAATGTAATATTAAATAGTCAATGTTATTTTAAAGCTTGAAAAAACACAAATCAGTTCTTTTAGCTAATGGTTTAGCTGAAATTGCCTGAATGCTTTATTCATAAAAGTGCAACTATTGTTGCCATTGTATTCAACTGATTTGTGTATCCAGAGGAATATGGCGGTGCACTGTCCATGCTGTAGCAACAGAACAAGGCCGCCGATTGCACGTCTACTAATTTAATAACTATGGCAGTACCTGTGGAGTGTCCAGGCAGGTCTGTGGAGGGGTGCTGCTCCTGCTGCTGTGCCCCCTGTAAAACAGTCAGAGCACTGTAGCCACCTACAGCTGTGAGAGCAGACATCAGGTCCTTCACTGTGCCTCCAGAGACCTGCAGCAAGAAAACACATGCATTAGACTGCATTAAAGCTACTCTGTGGGACTTTTCTGTTTGTCATTAGCTTCTCTAACATCTAAAGTAAGAAGTGAAGAGGCACCTCGTAGCTATCCAAGAGAGTTTTGGCTGGAGAAGGGCTGAGTCTGAAGGCGCTGTTTAAAATGCCCAAGCCCAGATTGTGAGACAACGTTTCCCACAATCTTTCAGTTTCCAGAGCTCGGCACACTTCTTGTTTCAAAGAGGGCTCCAGGCTGCACATGTCACCTGAGACAGTAGAGAGGGAAGCAAGATGAGTGAAAGAGAGAGAGAGGCTGTGTCTGTAAGTGATGCTTTAACTCAAACTAAACTGTTTATTGTTAATTATCGTCTGACCTGTTAATGTTTCATGGCTCACTACTCACACCAAGACAAGACCAGGACTAGACTGGGACTTGAACAGGACTAACCTTGAGGAGGACAGGAGGGTTTGTGAGGTGGTTTGGGTTTGTACTCCTTTCCGTTGAGAAGCTCTAAAACCTGACATAAACAAAACAAGACAAAACCTTACATCTTTATAGAAATAAGTTATTTCTGAGCCCAAAACTTCTAAAGCAGAACAGATATTGAGTTTGAGCTTTTTAGCTTGCTCTGTCACCTGTGCATTGGCGGCCATGTTGAGGGGAGTGGTTCCTGGAACGTAGCCTTCATCTTCCTTATCTCCCTCCTCCTCGCAGATGTACAGAGGTTCCAGGTTCTCACTCAGAGGGTCAGCTCCTGTGGGCACAAAACAGCTCTGGTGGACATTCTTTAAATCAGTCACATGAACAAACTTTTATTGTGGCTAAGGCTGCAATGAATGATGCAATGTGTCTAAAAAGCATCTTGACTTGCACAGATGTGAGACTGTGGGCTGCATTATTTCAACAAAGGAGAAGTGCTTATAAAGTTGTGTTATTCTCTCAGAAATGACAGATAAACAGGTGAGAGGGTCGAGCCTGTAACTGCACTCACCTGCCGCCATGAGCAAAGCTGTGAGTTTGGCCGAGCCTCGTCCTGCTGCGATGTGAAGCGGAGTCGACCCGTCAAATGTACAACTGTCTACATCTGCGTTTCCCTTTGGACACATCGACATTAAGTCCAACTCATGCATTCAAAAGTTTAGTAAAGTCTGACGTCTGATGTAAAATGTGGTCGATACTGTCTGCCTTCAAATATATTGCATGACTTACCTCTAGGAGCAGACAGCCAGCTAAAGATACGTTGTCAGCCTCGGTGGCGAGATGCAGCGATGTCCTGCCGCTGGTTCTCTCCTGAAGCTCCACATCAGCTCCAAACTCCAGCAGGGACCGAAGAGAGGCCAAGCCGTTAGACAGGACGGCCACGTGGAGTGGGTACAAGCCTGCAGGGTGCACAATAATACAAGGTTACAGCAGGTGGTTACTTTAATAATACTAAACATTAAATAAAGCTTTGTTTTTGCTCTGTTGAGTATATGGTGTGGGATGGCCATAGGAACTGTGTTGTGATGTCTGATAATGTGACATAGATGGAAACAAACTCTTTTAAGATGTTTTCTAGTGAGTCAAAACAGTTGGTGATGGTAGTTGATGTGGCATTATGTCAGAAAGAAAACATAGTTCTGTCCATGTGAAAATACGACAGGTAGTGCTAGCGTCCCATTAGCATATATCTCATCTAGCACATGTTTACCACGAGGTGTGACTCCAACTGTACCTATTAATGTATTACTTACTAAATCCATCTACAATAAATTAAATGAAATGTCAATGCTTTGATTTACAGAAATTTGAGATTACATTATAGTGTCCTTGCAATGTAATCTCAAAACCTTTTAATTCCAGTAAGTCAATACAAAATTTGGTTGACTTAGAAACCAAACCATCAACCGACATACTGACAAAAGAAAGCCAAAGACAGAAAATGAGTTGCCACAATGTCTGGACATGAGCTGTATATGGGGACAGACCATAAATTTACACCTAAGTAATAGAACTAGACAAATTATTAGCAGTACCTGCAGTATTGGCGACCCCCATGAGTGCCCTGACCTCCGACCTCTGCAGCAGGTGTGATGTCATGTCTCCTACTTCCTGCGCTGTGGCCAGGTGAAGGGCTGTATTACCGTCGCGATCGGTGAGGGCGGGATCAGCACCGGCCAATAGCAGAGCATCTACAGCGTCCTTCTGCTGCGTCAGGACAGCCAGGTGCAAAGGAGTCTGGGATATCAGAAAAAGAGTCAGTCCAAGTGCAAAGGAGTCTTTGATACTGTCAGTTCTGCTTGAGGCCTGCTTATTTCAAGTCTCCTTTTAAATTTGAAAACAAAAAATCAGGCCACTGATATGGAAACTGTTTTATGTACTTTTATAAATATCTTGTGCAAAAAGTTGATCTGATGGAAAGTAGTAGATAGGCTGTTTCTGGCATATTGTCATGTTCATTGCGCATTGTTGCTTTAAGACTATACACTGCAGGTGAATAGGAAAAACTTACATTTAAAGCAACCAAATTATAAGGATGTTATCATGTCATGTTTTCATATGGATATAAAGCAATTTTGTCCGCACAACGAGGTCAACGAAGACAGAAAAATGGAAAGAGCCAAGTTTGAATGTATAGAATCAATTAAATCCAAAGGATTTTGAATATCTTTATTATTTAGTTTTTGGGTACACAAGATCTCATTAGCATAAATCTAATTTTATCATTTTTAAAAATGATTTTGAATGAGATATAACAAATCCTTGTAAAAACTGTAAAATCTTTTTCAGTCCAAGACTCTAAAGTTTTGTGTGTGTACAACTAATTTCGCAGGTGATACTGATGAGCAGAAAATGAATTTTGAGAAAACAGCCTTTGAAGTTACAATGTACAACAGAACTCTGTGAATGAAGTGACTGGAATTAATGAGTAGAACTTTTTAAAAGCAGAAGTAACACTTGTAAAGTCTAAAAAAAAAAATCTGTTCCAGAGCTCTCTTACTTGGTAAAGATGGTTCCTCATATTGAGGAGTTCTTCTGTAGAGTACATGAACAGGACCTGGGTTAAACTCTGGAGCACCTCCTGCTGGTTGTGCAGAACGGCCAAGTGCAGACCGCTATAACATGTAATGAAAATATGAAATGTTTGTTAATAAATCCTGTAATGGAAAAATTAAGATTGACTGAGGAGTTTAAAGCTCAACATTCTAAAGCTCGCCTATATGCCACACCACGCCTCCTTGATATGTTGCATTCATATTCTAAAATATGGTCCAGTTTCTGGTCCAGTGCAAATTTAAACACTTTCTTAAACCAACAAAAACTTACGTGTCTCCATCCTCATTCTGAGCTGACAGCAGGTGGCGCTGTGGAGCCAGTAGAAAGGCTGGGTTTCCGGAGACAGAGAACTGAAAGAGCGCCTCTACCTGGCGACGAGCTGCTCCTACAACTGTGTCATCTGAAAGGTAAAGCAATAATCTCAGACACACCTTATTTTGGGAACAACATAACAATCGTTTTATGCAAACACAAGGCTTCACATTAGTAAATGCACTACATGTTTTCACAATTTTATCAAAATCACATCGTCAGTATCAATAAACGTTATACAGTATTTACAAGACTTATATCACATAAACATCATCGATTAAACATTTTAATGTTATAAGAAGGTAGAGCAATAATCAGATGTTCATAAATAGCAGCTTTATAAAGCAAATTCAGGCCACATAATGATTGCTAATGTTTAATTTGATTTGATTTGATGTCGGAATATCGTAATCTTTACGGCTTTGTTTAATGAAAAAGAAGCTAAATTTCAGACTTGTTGCTATTATTTACCACTGTTCCCTCACTGCTGTAATGGCCCCAACGAACTTAATCACATGGTGCATGAGGTATAACTCACTGTAGAAACCTTCAGTCAGTTATTGGTACATTTCACAGAGTTCATTCATATTCACAGAGTAAGGCTTTACCTGTGTGATCTTCTGGATGACCCTCTGTGTTCTCCTCACTCTGCCCCAGTCTGGAGTCTGTTTCTTGTAGAACAGCATCTGAGGAGTCATTGTCTGGCTCATCATCTGTTGCACAACTTCTTGAAGCTACAAACAAAACCAGAGTGAGCAGATAAAAATGAGAAAATGTAATATTTACCTTTAAAGTTGTATTTTTAGGAGAATGGCGTTAGAATACTCAAATTACTTTGAGCAAATAACTTTCACAAGTAATTTAGTACTTAGTTACATTTCCAAATCAGTATTGAATAAAAAATTGCATGTGTGAACACATGGCCTTGACTTTTGGTTTGCCCCAGGGGTCAATCTTGGGACTCCTCCTGTCTCTACATGCTGCCATTAGGTCAGTTGTGTGTAAACTCAGACAAAGCTTAAGTTACCATCTTTGGCCCCCAGAAACAAAGAGAAAGTGTCCCCTTCACTCTCTCTCTGAAACCTTCAAATCAAGTTAGAAATCTGGGATAATAATGGACTCAGATCTGAACTTTAACAGCCACATCAACTCAATAACTATAACGACTTTTTACCATGTAATGACATTGCCAAAACTAAAGATACGTTGTCAAGGCCTGACTTTGAGAGACTTAGTCGTGTAGATTACGGTAACGGCCTGCTCACTGGCCTACCCAAATGATCCGTAAAGCCGTTGCAGTACATCCAGAACACTGACATGTTGGTGCCTTATGAACCATCTCGCACTCTGAGGACCTCTGGGACCGGCCTCCTGCTGATGCCCAGAGTCAGAACTACACATGCCATGGGAATCAGCGTTTTAGTTTTATGCAGCTCAGATCTGGAACGGTCTTAGGTATGCCTCTACTGTGGCAATGTTTAAATCTAGGCTCAAAACATTTGTTTGTGCATATGACTGACAAGGTTTTATGTGCCCTGTTAAAGTAAATTTATGATGATTATTTATATTTTTAGTAATGCTGTTTGTCTTGTAATTTTGATGTATCTTTTCTTGCCTGTAAAGCACTTTGAATTGCTTTGAGTATAAATTGTGCTTTACAGATAAATTTGCCTTGCCTTACCTTGGCTAATGCAATAGTTCAGATATCCAGCAGCTCAGAGGCTCAACAAGTTTAACTAATTCACTTGTTTATATTTTTAAGACAGAAAAAAAACAGATCAAGAACATTTAATGAACGCAGCCTCTCACCATGTTTGGGCCCAGCTCCAGAACCCAGTCCAGCTGAGTAACCTCCAGGGAAGCCTGCACCAGCTCCAGAAGATCCATAGTTAAAGGTGTGGAAGCCCTGGTAGTAGCCTGCAGAAGAACATCAGCTCAGGACAGAACAATCAGCAGCTTTTCTCATGCAACATATTTTTAAACATATACTTCACTGACTATAATAGTTTATGAAAAATGTAAATCTCACCTCCTCCTCCTCCACCTCCTCCACCAGGCCCTCCTCCTCTGAATGGACCTCCTCCTGCAGCTCCACCGTGAGGCCCACTGAAATCCTGGAAGTTTGGTAACGTCTTCTGCCTTTTCCTCTGCACTTCCTCCTTATCTGCACAAGTATCACAGAGACAAAGATATGGACAACAAACATCTGACAGACTTCTAGCACAGGGGCTCCCAAACTTTTCAGGCCAGGAAGCCCAAAATAACCAAAACCAATTCAGAACCCCCACTTCCATATACAAGAGACATCATTTCAAACTGCTCAAATATGTACGAATGTTGTCATAGAAAACATAAGACTGAAAAATGTTGAATTGACCTTTTAGATATTTTATGGCATTGTTATTAATTGGAAAAACTGTCAATTATGAGCATGGCCTATGACTAGTAGGCCCGTTCGTACCTATGACCTGAGGGTGGTAGGTGAAGGGTTTGGGCTCGCTGGTCTCGTTGTCAGACTTTCTCTTAAGTTGGACAAATACAGATGTGGGCTTCTGCAGGTTCAGGTCCCTGTACTTTGGAGTTTTAAACACTATGGCAAACTGCACACAAAAAACAAATAGTATAAATTAGACACAACCTTCCCATAAAGATGATCAGAGCAAGATTAAGAAACAAAAAATTACAACAATAAATAAGTAGAACTAAAAAAAAAAATAGTAACTGCTGTTACACTAAGACAAGAATCCTAATTATTTAATGTTTAATTTTTTTAGGTACTAGGTACCCGATTTTTGCTTCCTTAAAAATGTACACAAACAGAAATAATACATTTTAAGCTTCTTACTTCAGTATACTACATGATTTGCTCACTTACAGAATGCATTCTGAGCCTCTGAATTATTCAGCAGCATGTGTTTTAAGCTTTTTTTCCACTGCTGTTAGAGACGAGTATGCTAACGGCAGTTAGCCACAATGTTAACAACAACAACAACAACAACAGATAAACTTGGTGGAGTTTGAAGAACAAACAAGATATTGCTGACTATTTTTTTATCTTGTTAATTAGATACATTAACAAGGCATCTGTGCTGGAAGAAAATAGATTTTAAGTAAAAAAAAAAAAAAAAAAAAAAATTATTGTAAAAATAGGGTATAGTCCCTTTAAGTTTGAAGGGCAAACCTCAGGGTGATGCTTTAACATACGTATTTAGTTCTCAAAAAGAACAAGTTTAAACGCTCTCTTAGAGATGTTATTCTTTGCACCTGATTTTAGCACTGTTTTTAATAATCAGCTTTAAATATCTGTTAACATTGTTGGCAGTTCTGCAAGATTAATAGTATAGCAAGAGCAATCACAGAAACAGCAGTAGTGTTACCTGTCTGTGAACATCTGTGGGTGAAAAGTCCCCAGAGCCTCCCACGTCACACCCGAGTCGTCCTCCTCATAGAAACGCACCTGGATATCATCTGACACAAACAAAAATCTGCATAAACAACGGTTCTCTGCTCTCACACATGTTCTTTCAATATATCAAAGTGCCTTCCTGACCAGTTTTTGATATGAACTTAGACTTAAACCATACTTAGGCTTATGAATGAGTTGTACCTATAGTTGTATTAGTATTTTTACCCTTTGTACTTTGTCACAAAGCAAATAAACCTCTTCTCCTCCTGTCACACATCCTGCTGTTCTGTCCATGCGCACAATCTTCAGGTTTGACGCATTTGGAGCCTCTGAGAAAGACAACACATGTTCAGAGTATACGTGTGAGAACATATGAGGACATTTAGAGACATTTGGCCTGTAAATGTGCGTGTGAGGACATATGAGGGCTGTAGAACATGTGTGAAGAGATTTAGAGACGTTTTATCAGTATATGTGTAAGGACCTATAAATACAGTATATTTAGTTGCTTCACCAGTAGAACATGTTGTATGAGAATATACGAGGACATTTACAGGCATTATACCAGTAGAACACATCTGTGAGTATATGGTGATATTTAGAGATGCTTCATCATTAAAACGTGTGTGAGAGGAAATATGAGGACATGTAGAGACTCACTACTGTCATATATTGGGTCGGACACTACTGGCTCAAGTCTGCGAGAGAATCCTCCATCACTGTCCGGTAAAAAGGCAGTGAACATGAGTCGTACCACGCTCAGGTCCATCTCTTTGGACTGACCACCAGCCGCAGATGAGATCAGGCTGCGCTGCTGGTCTGAAAATGGGACACAGGGGTTAGTTATGTACTGATCACTGGGCATTCAGGAAATAACTGAGTGAAAAAACTATTGATTGATAAAGCCTTCCTTACTCCGATCAACCTCTACTCCTGAAAGGTAAAATGATTCCTCCTCTAATCAGAGAGGCCTGCATTCCAACATACACCCTGCAGTAATACATTAAAAAAAGGAATAGGTTGTGCGTTAGATTCCCTCTGACCTGTGAGTTCCCGAGGTGTCCTGACCTCCCCCTGCATGGCGTCGATCTCTGGGTGAATGTGAACTCCACAGTTGTGCCCCAGCCTCAGAGCCTCCACCATGCGCTCCTCCAGAGTCTTGGAAACATTCTTCTTGGTCACATGAAGGATGCCCAGGTTCGGAAAACTGACATGACACAGGGTGAAATCTTTCAGGCAGCTTACAGAGTAGTGTACCCTTGTCTTTCTTATTTGTTTACTTTTACCCACAACACAGCTGCACTAAATATAAAAAACACATGTGCTAAATTAACTGTGAGTTTTTTATTATTTTCTATCACTTCCTTATCACCAACACAGATGTTTTGTTTAGTGTTTTTTTGTGGAACAAGCACAATATTTCTTTGGTGATTGGTCCACAGTAAGTGTGTTGTATTCAAGCAGCTCAATCTCACTTGCCTGGGATCCAGAGCCCATGCTTCAGCAAACTGTGAAGAGTGGGTCTGGTCACCATGGCCCCCGCCTGCATTCCAGATCAAATCTAACATATCGTCTGGATTTTCCAAGCCAACAAATTTACCAGTTTGGTTTACATGTAAGAGATATCTAAATAATACTTAAAGGAACTATACTTGATTTTTTTTTTACAATAAAAAAAACTTCCGTCTCCCTAGACAGTTTTCTTGTTAATGTATCTACAGTATTCAGATGAAAATTTGTCCGCAATGTCCTGCTTACATCTGTTAATGTTTTTTTTAGCATTGTGGCTAACTGCTGTTAGCATACCAGCACGTCTTGTGCTTAAAACCTATCGTGGAGAACAATTCGGAAGTACAGAATGGATTAGATAAGTGAACAAATATAAAGACTGGTGTAGAAAGTTTAAAATGAATTATTTCATTTTTGTTTTTGTTTTTATTTTTAAGGAATTAAAAACCCGTTACAGGACCGTTAAGTACCTGATGGCTGAGTCCTTAGGCTCCAGGTTGGCGATGCAGATGCCCTTGTCACACTGTTTACCCACAAGGCTGTGCGCATGCAGCTGAGGAGTCTGGGTAAAGGCCGTGACCAGCTGCACCACCACACGTGCCGGGCCTTGGTAGTTTACAATCTGAGGACATAAGGTTTTATTAGCTATTGTGCTCTCTGAGTCCTACTGTAAAGAGAACAGGATAAAGGACAAAGAAAGAGGAGAAGGAACAGATTGTACTGTAAATCAGCTCACTGAAGTAGACACTGTGAGCTGTACATTTAGTTTTTTTTCCCTGTCCGGCACTGGTGTCTCCCTGTTGTTTAATATAATTCAAATATTTAAATAAAACTGAATTTGAGTTTCATGAACGAATGTTTCACTGCTGTTATATCATATTATTGTACCTTGATATACATATTTTAGACACAAAATGTTCAACAATACAAAATGCACGAACATTAAAAAAAAGAAATCCTAATTATTGTGGGTAAATTTCATTAATTTCATCTGTACTGTACTGCCATTTCTAACCACACAGTCATTTTGGTGAAGATGCCTTTTGGTGCCGAACAGGAAACCATAGACGGCACCTCAGCTGAGTGTTTCTAGGAACTGTCCTGAACGAGCAATCCGATTGGACGAGAGTCAGAGTCAGGAACAGGAAGTGGTTTGACATGATTCATTGCAGTGGATCTGACAGGAACAAAGGAAACCATCGTATGTAACAGAGATCATTTGTATTAACTCATTTTTCAGACACATAAATAACTGGAAAAAAGAGTTGATAGAGTGACATAACACAGCTCCAGGTTACCTGTCTGAATGTTCACACTTGTCCCCAACTACGGTGGCCCTAAAGGCCAAGACGCATACACAAATGCAAAAACAAGCACACAAATTCACAAACGCAAATTATGTAAGCACATTTGCGTTTTCAGTTGTTTTTTCTAATTTGTGCTCATTCTTTGAAAATACATTTTTGTGCATTTTTTATGTTTTGTCCTTCCAACACTTATAATTTTCTAGTATAAACCAGATTAGGGCTGCACAAATAATTTAAACTGAATCACTATTGCACAATTTTTATGGACAGATTAATTGACTTTGTGCACGGAAGCTATTGGTTTTTAAATTGCTATACTTGAGCATCAGCATTGATAGACAATTAGTTCCTGTATAAAATGTCCTCCTGATTTGTAATTTTTTTAACATTCATAAATCTGTTAATTGTCAGATCTTAAAGTATTTGTTATTTTCAGACTGATATAACAACAGGAAGTGATCATGTTGGTAAAATGTTGCCTTTATTTAATAAAAACAAGCCAACTAAGGTCTGTGCAAGGAGCAATTACTTTGCAAAAAGTGCAGTTTTTGACAAACGCTAAAATATCATGCAATCTTCTGCATTAAAAAATGTTAATCTTGAAGGATAGATTTATGCAAACATGTTGCAAAATACACGTGATTCTTGTTTGTTAGTTCATAGAAAAAATGTACTTGTTTTGTCAGCTCACTGAACACGTTTAACATTTGGGCTTCTGTTATTCCAGCTCAAAATATCTTCGTTATATTACTATTACTCGAGAACATTTTTTGCAACTCTCTATCATACAACAATATAAGCAGCAGACAAATCCAGCAGCCTCTGTTTGTTCTTGAACAGTCAAAGTATAAATGAGGGAAAATCCCACATGTGGAAACACACAATAAAAAGCAGGAAGTGCAGTAAATACAAGACTAAATCAGGAAGTAGTGACATGTTACAGAACAAATACTACAGACTGTACTTATGACATCACTCTATTCAGTGTTAAAGCTGTAAACAAACACTACAGATTGTACTTATGACATCACTCTGCTCAGTGTTAAAGCTGTAAACCAACACTACAGACTGTACTTATGACATCACTCTGCTCAGTGTTAAAGCTGTAAACAAACACTACAGACTGTACTTATGACATCACTCTGCTCAGTGTTAAAGCTGTAAACAAACACTACAGACTGTACTTATGACATCACTCTGCTCAGTGTTAAAGCTGTAAACAAACACTACAGACTGTACTTATGACATCACTCTGCTCAGTGTTAAAGCTGTAAACAAACACTACAGACTGTACTTATGACATCACTCTGCTCAGTGTTAAAGCTGTAAACAAACACTACAGACTGTACTTATGACATCACTCTGCTCAGTGTTAAAGCTGTAAACAAACACTACAGACTGTACTTATGATCCTCTCATTTACTGTCTACTTATGACATCACTCTGCTCAGTGTTAAAGCTGTAAACAAACACTACAGACTGTACTTATGACATCACCTATGACAAGACAATTCACCCACATTGTGTAGTGTTAATTTGGGGTGCGAGAATGATTGGGAATTGTCGGAGGGGACAATGGTGTGAAATGGCAGTCTTGCTTCTGTCAGTCTGCTCCAGGGCAGTATTTCACCACTCTTGATTGTGGAATTTCACCACTAAATGTTGACTGAAAGTATGCAAAAATGTAAAGCATCTTTCAGAGTCATGAAAAGTGCAAAATAAATCTAATTGCTTCATGCAGTAATGTTAAAGCAAGAGCTAGTTAGCACACCTTTTATATCTCATCATCATTAATTCTTTCCAATGGAGCTCAACAGTGATCGCCCACTTCCTGGTTCCAAAATCTCGGACCCCATGTTAAATTGCCATAGGGAATTCGATAAAAAATGATAATAAAAGTTTGGAAACGTCCTTGGGGCTAAGCAGCTATGTGGTGAGTCACGAGCATAAGACCTACATTTTTTGTTTAAAAGCCGTTTTTTCAGCTTTGTAAACTACGAAGTTATTACGACATTTTGCTGAATTTTAAGTTATAGTTGTGCTTTTTAGACTGAAAACAACCGCCATGTGGATCTGAGTTAGCACATAGCTGGATAGCCCGCGGTATTTCTTTAAACTCTTAAAATTGAATTTTTCGAAAAGCCTATGGCACTATAACATGGGGCAAAACTCTTCCGGAACCAGGGCGGGCTTCCACTGTTGAGCTCCATAGACAAAGCCTTTTTCATTGTTGTCAAAAGCAGAGTGAAGCTCTCATGCCCCTAAAAATATTTCTGGAACCAAGTACTAAGCCAACTCAAGAACACTATACTGTATGAGTGGGTACGACAATGATAAGTGAATCTTTCACCACGAGAAGCTCAAGAGCTTTCATGAAATATATCAATTATAATTATATATTTCCATATATAATATGTAGTTGCTGTGGCAATAGCTATAGTTGCATAGCTTGTTTTTCTCTCATTTGACTCCCTGAACAGGCTTATCAAAAATCAAGAAATGTTTGTTTGTTTTGTTTGTTTGTTTGTTTGTTTTTCCAAGTTTTGTGTTGGAGAATTGAAAATGCCTGTTATAGTCCTACTTTAGCCCTTGATATACTTGCGGTAGGTGAAGTATAAATGTTCAAAGTGAGGTTAAATGAGACAGAGGAATCTGGGGTTTTCCCTGGTCTCAGTCTGAACACGTGAGGCTCACTTCAGCTGGAGGAGACGATCAGGACAGATTCTAGGACACTACATGCACGACTTAGGGTGTAGTTATGCATTGTGGTCAGCAGAGGCGCTGTGTTAGTGAGCACTTCTCCTTTGCCAAGATAATCCATTCTACAGTCTCACAGCTGTGTCAGATCAAGATGCTGATTAGACAATATACAGTAGTACATAGAATGTGCTTTAGGCTGGCCACAATAAAAGGACATGTTTCATGTTCAGTTTTAGCACAGCAACATGACACACATGAAGAGTGTGATTGACATGTGACTTAGAAATGTCTACCATAACTTTTGACACAAAGTTAAGGACAATTTCTGTAACATAAAAAAGGACATCACAAGATGGAACATAGTATTTTGAAACTTGCAGTTGTAGAAAGCCAGATAATGCAGAATTACACAAGCATTTGTGGATGAAACTTTAGAAAAGCAACATCTGCATAACATAAGACCTTTAATGAAGCTCATTAGTCACTAGTCTTACCTTAACTGAGGGGTAGGTTTTCCTGTTCTTCTCGCTGGAGGCTCCAGGTAGACCTCCATGTGATGGACCTTCACAGCCGTACCGGAATCTGAACCCGCGCTGAGCAAAGAAAACACAGGAATAAACTAAAATAACATGAAAATTATAAAATAAATATGTAAAATACAAATCGGATAAAAAAAGATGTGATGAGGTGAAATGTCTACATATACTGTATATCACCTGTTTTGGCTGCTCAGTGATTTGAAGAAAAGGGCCATCCACTGAAACACAAAACATTCAACCAATCAGAAAACAGTGTGAATGCTGAAGCCCCTGCCCCTTTTTACACAGCTACGATTGGTAGAAAAACTTAACTTATATTAACAAAATACATGCTTTGTATGCCAACCCAGCTGTGCCACAATGCCATCACGCTGCATTTGCAGCTGTAACTAAAGTTTATATTTTAAAATATTTATTTCAGAAATGTGGGTAAGGTTAGGGTTAGGATTGAGTTAGGCTTAGATTGAGTTTATGTGGTTACATTTACAGATTTTGGAAAGGTATGCTAATTGGGTCAACATGGCCTAAGTGTGTTAGGGGAAAAAAAAAGACGCTGGACCAAAACTATTGTGAGACACGTGTGAAGTTAACCTGGGATGAGGTAAAAATCAATTATGATTACGCTTATTCTAATGTTGTACATTTCCATTGACAATATTTCTCAACTTTTACTTTAAAATATTGACAAAGTTTGTGCGAGTTGAGCAGAAGAGCTGTTTCTTGGACTAATTAATCAATACAAATGACTCGGTCTTAGTTGTTGAGAAAAGGTGGAGCACTGTGACTGTTCGTTTTGAAGCATTGAAATAGGAAGAAGCAGAGAAATAAGTTTTTGTTAATCCAAAAGTTTGTAGCTATGCAGAGTTCAAGGTTATGTGTTTGTTTTGTATGGATTTAACAAAAAACTTGATTTCTCGGCTTGGCTCTTGTTGTGACATTTCAACCAATCCATTAATTACCATGACTGTGCCTTCTTTTTTACGTCTTTTACAAGTAATAGACGACTGTGGTCCGTTCAGTTCAGAGGTTTGAATGAGCCTGCAAGTTAAAGAACGCAGACCTGCATAGAAAAAGAAACTTGTATAGATATTTTTATCCAGAATCCAAGCTTGTGCCCAAATCAGACACCTGTTGAAAACATGAACGAAAGACCAAACTTTGAGTGGAAACTGAATAATGATCAAAGAGACGAGGGGAGACAGGAAACCGTGACTAAAACTTTCCTTCATCCTCCACAACACAAGCTCACACTCAAGGAAAATAATTGCACTCAAAAAATAACTCAAACTGAAAAAATATATGATAATGACTAGATGACGTGATTATAATTCTGTTTTCTATATTATCTTGGTAAAACAATAGCAAACTGTAGTTTAAACAAAAAGAGGATTGTGGTTATGTCACATTTAATACAGTGAGAAAATAGCTGAAAATCTAATTAAATATCAATATGTGCATTTAAGAATTGTTAATTTATCACACCCCCAACATTACCATAGTAAATGTAAATGCCAAACCACTACTAAATTGCTACCACCAAAAGAAGTACCGGTAGCTCGCTGATATGTGGATATATGGTTTGTAAAAGTAGCTCTAAAGACAAAAAAGTAGTCACCATTATAACTCATTACAAAAGTTGTTCTTATAATGGAACCAGGAAAATAGAAAACCATAGAGCAGAAGTTGTTAACAGTTGTTATCACTCAAACTAACGTAATAATTTGAAAAAACAAACAATACAATTCACTACGCTTCCCACATTAGGAGTAAATGTTATTAAGTGCAGTAAAGCGTAGTAAAGTGCAGTAAAGCGTGGTGAAGTGTTGTAAAAACAGTGAAAGAGGAACTGTGAGGTGTCATGAAACTCCACTTTCATCTCAACACTTGCACATTCAAAACCCGAGCCAAAGTTTCTGCCTCAAAAGCCACAAACAACTTTTATTTTTTATTTTCGACTCTCAAATCCTCTTTTCTCCTGAAGAAGATTAAATACAGAAATCATCTATGGGGTGAAATTAGAGTAATTAACAATGGGGCTAACTTTTTGCCAAAACATCGTAAATAAAGAGGTTTAATATTTGTAATGTAATAAATTACAGCAAGTGCAGACTGACTGAAGCAATTCCACTCTAATGTGCTGTCAAAATTGTTTATTTATTTACAAAACATAACATGTATTTTGCAAACAGTTATATTTGTGAAACATGTTTAATACATTTACAAAGCATTGGCAGCAGTTAGCCCCCTTAGACCAAAAAGTATGACAAAACCAACTACTGATATCAGGCATTCAATATACCAGGAGAATAACATTTATTGCAGCCTTCTGATTTGAAATCACCAGCATATTAAATATTGCATTAATATTGCGGTTTCAATTTGAATATTGATAACAGTGTGATATTGCAATACCGAAATTGTCACAACATTTTGTCGTCATCATCTGACGATATTAAACAGCATTTGATTTAGCATAAAAAATAGATCAGAACATTAACACACATTTTATGCAAAAAATGATAACATTTTAAATATTTCTTGAAACAAAGAAACAAGACCTCAGAGCCTGTATGGTGAGAGAGCAATTTAGCCTGAAGCCAGGAATTTGCACCTAAGCAAAGGAATCACGGAGAAATAAAAAGAATGGCTGGAAATTATGACTTTAATATTTATTATTGTAAGTAAAATTTCAAAATCGTGGCCTTCTGTAAAGTTGTTTTTCTGTATTATCGTGATAATATTGTATTGTGAGATTTGCATCCCTTTACATTACATCCCTATTGGTTTATGGTATCAGAACAAATACTTGAGTATGACAACAAGTACTAGGACCTGGTATTTGAAGTTGGAAAATATATCAAAAAGCTAAAAAAAAAAAAAAAGAACGAAATGGTGGTATACAGTATATTAGTACTCTGCCTCAAAAAACCTTTGCTCCAAAAACACATTTTTACTGACAAAAGATCGGTTGTCAATCTTTCGATTCAAAACCACCAACCAAATAACTGACGATTTGACATGACTGAATCTTGATCTCTCTATTTTTGATGAACGTTATGGTATTAGTATTGATGAATCCTTAAGACCACATCTAAAGCAGGACTAAACAATGCAGTGCATTTTAGTGACAGAGGTGCATCCTGTTCTCTTCTGTGGTCGGCTGCAAAACTCACCAAACAATAACCATTCTGACTCTGGCATTATTTATTTGAACATTTGAAATGGATTATTGTGAGACACTGCAGGTGATAGGGGAAAAAATCCTCTATGAATTACTTGCAAAAATGTAAGAAAAAAATGTTATGTTTCATATAGAAAAAACATCTTTCATGTGAAACATTTGTCAAAAGTGTAAAAATAGACAAAGCCAAGTTTAAAAGTAATGATTAATTTTGTTAACACATTAGATGCAAAGGTTTTTAGGGGAGATTTTGAAAATGTTACTTAGTTTTGAGTTAAACTGATTGAAATGAAAATTGTCAGATAATTCCAAATTTGAGACATATGCTGGACTGAAAACTAAAAATCAGGCTCTCAATGAGAAACTGTATTAATATATCCATATGTCAAAATACTACTGTTTAGTTACAATGTCCCATACAACTCTCTAGATGAAATTGATTAAATGTAACTATTAAAACATCTTTCGGAGTGTTGTTTCCACATGAAAGCAAACAGACCAAAAATGCTGTTCATGATCAGGACCATGCCTTCGCTGTTCTCCAGACCACACACTGACCAGTCTTTCCCATTAATATAGAAGACTATGACTGCCCCCATACAGACGAGGACTATTCATTCAGATTCATTTGAGTTTAAACAGTATTGAACAAAAGAATTTTTGTGATGTCATGTGAACACAACCAATACTGGCACCTGTGTATATGTATGTATATTATCTACTGTGATCACTGTGTGAGCGATTCTCACCTGTAGGCGGAACCAGGCCATGGGAGAGGTTGGGGTAGTGTTGATAATCCCAGGTCGGGTCTGAGATCAGCTCAAACTGCAGAACACACACACAGGAGGAAAATAGAAATGTATTTTTAAACAATGTATGAATGTATCTATGTACATCAGGACTGCAATCGCCAACTAATGCCAAACCACTACTAAATTTCTACCACTAAAAAAAGTATTGAATAATAATTCAAATATTGATTTGATTACTAAATATTGAACACCAAATTACCATTTAAAATGCTTTCTTTGTGTCAGACTTCTATGTAATATATTTCTCAACAGAAAAGACAAATATTTTTTTTAATAAAACATTTTGGTTTTAAGCTAGTTTTGATAAAACTCCTATTCTAAAACTCATTCGAAAATATAAATTTTTTTCATGCTAACGATATTTTTTACTTAATACTTGTTCAAAAGAGTAACTAGTTTTGATACAAGATATTGATTAGTATCAGACTTTTGGATCCTTTTGACAACCCTACTGCTCAGTAGGGGTACATCTCCGTGACGCCCTTAAGCGTAATTTGGCAAAAATCTTGTATTCAAGTTACTTTTGCATTCTAAACAACTATTTGATTAATTGAAAGAATAATTGCCCAAATAAACTAATCGATTACCAAAATAATGGTTCGCTGCACCCTAATGTACATGTATATGGAATACAAACAATACACAATAACACAAACATACAAACAGTGTATTTACAGCTTGTTTTCACATTTGAATCAGAGAGAAAACTTTAAAGATTCAGCGGTATTACCGGGTGAGTGTGGAGGTACAGGTCATCTGCAGCCATCTTTACTGCACAGAGACACATTACATAATTACAGGTTACATTCAAAAAATGAGAAAAACAACAGGTTCCATTCATGTGACATTACAGCATTCTGCACGGTCAATAAGATTTCAGTCAGGTGGAGAGCAGCTGAAAGGAAGGACTGTTTAAATTTAGTTTTTCTCTTGAAATACAAAAGGTTAATGGGTCTAATGAGTTGCAGAAATCTGAATTTAAATTAAGAAAATGTTTTTGACACATTTAATAAAGTACAACGCTATTAATATGAAATTTTTTACCCCCATGTGGCCTTCGTCAAATTCTAGATTGTGAATAGAACCTATAGGCAACAAAAAATGACACAAAGAGCTGCTGTGTCATTTTTTACTCCACCATCTGTGCAGGTAAGACACTGTCACAGCCGTCCTGGGGCAGAGTCATAGAAGTGGTCACCAATCACTCACCACATTCAAGGTAAAGATTCAGGGTGGAGTCTACAGACAGACCCCTTGCATGTTTGTACACTTTTGCGACGAATTCTGGTGGCCGAAGCTTCGCCGGAAGCAGAGGAAGACATTGCATCCATTTAAACCAGTGTAAACTAGCACGTTTTAGGAGGCATTTTTAAACACAAAATCAGAAAAAAATGTCAGGTTCTGTTTGGAAATGTCAGAATATGTAACATGGGACCTGACAGTGACTTTGGTGAATTATTTCTGGTGGATAAAAGCATTTTGTCGGAGCTTGTGTGGTTTGTAAAAGGATCTGGATCTGCTCTTTCACGTGACTGAAGAGGTGATTTTTACATTTGTTTAGACCCAGTAGTGGCTAAAATGCTGTCTTTTAACGGTTCATTCGTGTCTTGAAGCTAATGGTAAATATGCTAGTGTGTGCACCTCCCATTAGTGCTTCAGAGACACAACATTTACTACTAGTAATTATTTTAGTCATAATTTGTAAGTTGGTTGCTTGTAGTTCTAAACATCTGTTAGCTCTGGGTAAAAGTTTTGCTAAAGAGGGAAATAAGGATCTTGTGTAGGCTACAAATATTGAATGATTGACAACAGTACAGTTTTAGCTAAAATTCTAAATAAAATCGATCAATTTGAACATCAAACTGCACCTGCACAGCTGGGTAAGGTCAGACTAACATTAGACACAAATGTCCTAGAGATTCAAGAGATTCAATAATTTATTGTCATTGTTATATTAACAACGAAATTACATTAGAGCATTCCATCAGTAAACATGGCAATGTTGTACTAGTGCAACTGTAATTGTAAAGTGCAGGATGCCGACTGCAATGTGTGTAAACAATGCACTTTGTAAGACCCTTGAAGCATATAGACATATCCACAAACAACATGACAAGAGAACAAAAGAGGTAGATCAACAGTGAACAGTGTGTAGATGTGGTTGAGCTGCATCAATGCAAAGTCCAGTTCACAGTTATGGCCTGATGGAGAGTGGTGTATAATGGTACTAAGTAAAGGAGAGATGATGGCGGAGGGGGGTCATTTAAAAGTCTGATGGCTGTGGGTAGAGGCTGTTGGCCATTCTGGAGGTTCTGGCCGGAAGTGACTGTACCTACGACCAGAGGCAGCAGGTGGAACAAGCGTTAGCTGGATGGGAGCGGTCTTGATGATGTTATGAGTCGGCGCAGGCAGCGAGTGGTGTACACGGTGGAAATCTCCGGGAGATTTTTTTTTTTTTTTTTTTTTTTCTAGTTACAGTTTACACAAACTGTATTTTAATCATAATAAAACCTCAAACTTTTAACTCCGGATCGATATATAGATACACTGTCCATCCCTATATCGGTTGTGTTCATGTGACATCACAACTTTCTACAGTTAATAACATTCAATACAAATGTTTAGTAGCTAAAACAAATATTGTTTAAGTAGGGCTGGGCATTTGATTGAATTTGTCAAAGTAATTTTAAATATTAATTTTACTTGCCAAACATCTGTAGTGAATAATACTAGAATACTGTCAGACAAATGTAATCACAAAAGCGCAAAAATATTACAATTACACCCTTAATTTGCAGCATTAATTTGTTTTTGAATTTTTGAATGCATGTTTTTGAACTTGTGTGTGTGGTATTGTATTTGGATGCATGCTTTTTTTTCATTTTGTGTGCATGTTTTGATTTTAGAGCACAGTAGAAGAGTGTCCTACTTTGAGTTTGATCATAACAATTGCTCACAAACAGAATTTCCTCTGTGTGCAGAAGTGTAGCTGAAGCTAATATCCATATAATCAGACCAAATATCACATTTTACACTAGATTTGCACAAATTAAAGTTATCCCACAGAACAGCTCAAGGGGCGGCAGCCACACTTCAGCCCTTACACACAGATCTGTCAGTTACAGTTACATCACAACGTTTTCCAGACCAATACAATTTACAGTAATACGTTTTCAGTTTTTTGTTGTAATACAAAAGTGAATGGGTCTAATCACTAATAGGAATCACCGGATTTAAATAACTTTTTAAAATATTTTTTTAATTATTGAAGACGTGCAATAATAACAATTGAACAGTCAACTAAAAGGGGGCGTGCCAAAAGGTATCAGGTTACTTACTACAGTTAATTATCATGAGGAAAAACCATAGACTGTATACTGGGAAAAACATTACAACTTAGATTATTCATAAAATATTTTTTTAGACTAAGCTAAAAAAAAACTTACATTTGTATTTAAAATGTATAACTTATTTACTTATGAACATTTCCTGCTCATTTCTATTAATTTTTTGCTACATCAGTCAGTGAACAGTGGATTATGTCTCAAAACATGTTAAAAACTTTACAAATCAGGAAGAAAAAAAACCAAAGTGTGTTCATAAAGTGACGTGTTTGTAATGTATCTCAATGCTATCGCTAACAGGAAATCCTCATAAGTACAGAAGTTGGCTATTTTGAAGATAAATAAGCCAACTGACATTCTGTGCACAGAGACGACTATATTGACCTAAAAAATGAACCAGCTAGGATAAATTCACTAAATAACTAAACACTTGCAACCCGAACGTAGATGTATATATTTGTAACTTCAATAAATCTATAAACTATAATACAGCGAGAGACTATATTGCAGAGAGAAGGGTATGCGGTATTGACAAAAATCTTGATAACAAAATTCAGGTGATGTTTAGTCAGTGCAAAAGAAATGTGTTAAAGGTTCAGTAAGTTGCGTTCACATCGTAGAATGTGATGACATCCAGATAGGAGTCATTTTTTCTAATAACATCTTATTTTACCATGAATTTCTAAAAAGGTCAGTTAACACATTTTCAACGTGATGATTTTGTGATTAATCTCGTTCACTTTTGAATTACAAAAAAAACAAAACTGATTAATTTCAGCGTAAACACCTGTGTTATGATTATAAACCTGGAGAATGTTGGGAAGGTATGGGAAGTCACGTGAACACAACCTATATCAAGAATAACGTGAATTTTGTTGTAAAAATTATACACAAAAGTGACAAAATATGACATGTATATCTTTAGGTAAAGGTTTGCTACAGTTTTACAGCGACCCTATGATGACGTAAACGTGACACTGTTTTAGTGTGACGTCATCAACTGTACTCAACTTCTGGTATTTTCAACTGATTTTTTAATTTTTTTTTTTTTTTCACAAATTTGTTCTTGATTCATATAAAATTATAGTTTGTATCCAGAACAAGTATCTTCCACATAAAATGATAAGTTCGTTACAAGGCCAAGAATTTACTGTTAAAATCAGACATTTATTTATTTAACTTTTGATACAACGTTAACTATATTCTTTAGGCCTTTTAATTATGTTTTCGACTATATTAATCTATTTTTTTAATTTATGAAAAGCAACTTTTCCTGTGGTTTTAACGTTAGATTAAGATGTGGTGCTGATTTCAGATATTATTATTTGTAACTATCTAACAAACTAATTACAACTTTCAAAACAATAATGAAAAGTTAAGTTGGCTGACTAAATATTAAATACAGATGTAAATATTAGATAAGCAGCAGTTTGAATCAGATTTTAAACACGAAATGAGCAGTTAATATTAGATTTTGTGGCCAATGAGGAAGTGATCAGCACAACAAAGCAGCGTAGCGCAAGACGTGACTGTTGCAGTGGAATAACAGGTCACAACGGTCACATTTACGCTCCAAACACGTCCAAAATTACGCGTTTACACCGCCACGGCGTAACCCACGGCATACTCACGTTTGTGTTACGTGGAACCGGTCATAAACATGAAATTAATCCCGAAAAGGGGCGAGCGCGGTGGAGTTGTCCGTGCGCACGCCGCCGCTGCTGCCACCGCCGCTGCTGCAGAGCCATTTACCGTGACGTCCAGTGGCTGCCGTGCGTCATGACGTCAGGCAGCGTGCACAAAAAGGAGATTTGTGATTGTAGATGTTGGTATTTTTGCGGCAGAGACGAAGAAAAGATGAGAACGAGGCGCAGGTGAGCAGAGGAGTGTGTTAAAAGAAGTCGGTTTCCTTCCTCTTTTGGAAATTCCCCCTTACGTAGAGCGTGCACAGATAGGACGCAAGGGCGAGAGGCGTCACTCCGGCCAAAGACAGGACTGGAGATAGGACTGAAGAACTATTTGTAAAGATTCAAAGAATAGAATACTTACAAATTTCCCGCCAATTATCAAAAAAACACAGACCAAATTAAATCAATGGTTGCAAAGAGATCTGACTGTAAGAGGAAGAGTTTTGCTTTCAAAGGCAGAAGGCCTATCTCGATTGACTTATGCAGCTCTTTCTCTTTATGTGGACAATAAAACTTGTAAGGATATTGACCGTATGCTATTCAACTTTCTCTGGAAAAACAAAACGCATTATATCAGGAAAAGTGTTGTAATGAATGATTATGAACATGGTGGTTTAAATGTTTTAGACTTCACTTCTCTAAACAATACGTTTAAGATTAACTGGGCCAAACATTTTCTTAAAAATCCTTTCTCTATTTGGAATTTTATTCCTAATTTTATTTTTTCTAGGTTTGGTGGCTTAAATTTTATCCTGGGTTGCAATTACAATGTAGCAAAAATTCCAGAAAAACTCTCTCTGTTTCACAAACAAGTACTACTAGCATGGTCCCTAATATACAAACATAATTTTTCCCCACATAATTATATAATATGGAATAATAGAGATATCTTACATAAAACAAATCCTTATTCTTTTCTAGCTGGGTTGAAAAGCAGATTGTATTTGTTATCCAACTTTTAATCAAAATGGTCAGCTTATGTCTTATCCAGAGTTCTTAGACACGTTTAATTTTCCAGCCACTCCTAAAGAATACGCCATAGTATTTGATGCTCTACCTACGGGTACTTTAATGTTGTTTAGAAATGTTCAGCATTTACAATCTGTTTCTCTCCCCAATGCTGTAGATACAGAAACAGGAAAAATATGTTTGAAACATTCTAAAGATAGCAATAGACATATTCGCCAACTGTTTCAGCGAGAAGTTATTTCTATTCCCCATGTGGTCTTTCACTGGAATTCTTTTGTGAGTGATATCGACTGGGAAAAAGTGTGGACAATCCCCAATAAGTTTTTGTAACAAACAAGGTGAAAGAAGTGTCATTTAAAATTATTCACAGATATTATCCTGCAAATCATTACATGACAAAATTTAAAAGGGACATTGATGTGAACTGTTCTTTTTGTGGAAATCACCCAGAGACTGTCCAGCACCTCTTCTGGATCTGCTCATACTCAACAACATTTTGGAAAGACTTCAGTAGATTCGTCATCAGAGAACTTTATAAGGACTTCAGCTTAAAATGGGAAAATGTCATTTTTTGTTTTTTTAAAAAGAAAGAAGATCGATTCTTTATTATCAACCTCCTCATTGTATTAGCAAAGTTTTACTTACACAAATGTAAATATAGTAAGCAAAGACCCAGCTTTAAACATTTTTACAATGATACTTTAACATATATGAATCTTTTAAGTGGCTCGTTGAACAAAAAGGCTTCAAAACAATCAGCATTTGTATTAAGTATAAATTGTTTGAATGTGTATAACTGTACACCCCCTGGCAAGCAATTTGATATTTGTATACAAGTTGTATACTATTCTTGTTACAAAATAAAGATAAAAAAAAAAAAAAAAAAAAAAAAAAAAAGAACGAGAGTCACTATGTTATAAACCCAGGGAACAAAATGTACTTAAGTAAGAATTATATTGTAAAGATTTCTTGTCAATATGGGGAAATTATGTGTTTTATTAACAGAAAGCAAAAAAAAAAAAAAAAAAAATAATAATAATATTGTAAAGCCTATTTTAAAATCTTTCTAGAGAGAGAGAGAGAGAGAGACAGAGAGAAAGTGGGAGAGAAATAGGGGAGAGAAAAGAAGAGAGAAAAAAGGGAATACAGGTAGGAAGGAACAAGACACACAGAAAAAAGGAAAGAGATAAATAATTAGTTGGGTTTATTTAAACAAAAAACTACAAATAACTCAAATCAAAGCTAATTTAAAAAAGGGGATGTTGTATTAGGCTGCCTACACCAAAATTTGTCTAAGGGCCATGCAGTATTTGGTAATTTTTCCAAACAGATGAAAAGGCACTAATTTGTTACTGACATTAATTTACTGTACAAAACATGTGCAGTTCTTCGCTGTGATAACTTCTAAAAAACAACAAACACACAGACAAATACGAAAACACAAATGAAAAGTTACCACGTTGATTTTTATTTTATTTATTTTATTGGCAATTTGGGTTTGTTTTCAAAAACTACATTTTACAAGGCATTTCTTAAAGGTGCACTGTGCAACTTTTGGCCAAAATAGATGTGTTGATTGGACTTTATCAAACCAGTGCCATTGACCAGTAAGAATGGCACTGATCTCAGCCACAACAAGACATGTACAGTGAATCAGAGTTATATTCAGGGGAACCAAATGATCATAATGCACCTAAAGACTGTGTGGAGATTCACCCCAATAACTATTATGGATTGATCTAAAGAGTGAATTCAGACTTAATTTTATCTGCTACAACAGTGAGGACACTTAACAGACTCTGTCAGTAGTGTTGTGTTGGAAAACACAGTGTGGTACTCGTTTAAACATCTATCTCAGGATTCTCAAACTATTAAAGCTGGGGTAACAGATTTTTACAAATGTATATCTGTCCAACTTCATCCCAGCTCTAACAAATGCTTCAGCACATACACTTAAACTTTAGAACAGCTTTTTACAAACAGCAAAGTGAAACTGAAATGGACCACCAATCAGAGTGCTGTGTTTGGCTGTCTACTACAATGCTTTATAATTAGATTGAAAAACTACACAGTGATCTGATTTTGTCAAAATGTGCTGTAATTCTGATATACTTTTAGGTGGAAAAGACAAAAATTACCAACTTACAACTGATACAGCTGATACCCTCTGAAGCTCCTTTGTGCGCTCTGAGCAGACAGCTCTTCAGGCTGAACTGTGTGGGCAGAAAGACTTTTGTCATGACAACGAGCCTCTTGTTTTCTGTGGTTAATTGCTAATGCTAAAACAAAAAAACAGTTAAAGCAGAAGCAGCTTCTGCTATTGCGCTCTCTTAACGTCTTGTATACATATTTCTAATATTGTGTATCTTTAGTACTGAAAAAAGGCAGCGAAAACATATCCAAACACATTTTACAGTGACTGTCATTGCGTTGCCTAGGCTGTACTAAATAACCAGTGTGGAATGGTATAGAGATGAGACACATGGATGTTGTTTGCTAGATCTAAAATGTTCAGTGTTGTCTCTTTTTCTACAGAGTCTTCAAACACTACTGTTCTGAACAATAAGACTTTGTTAGAGGCTCAGAAGTTCCACAGAACTTACCACACTAACCTGATGAGTGGACTGGATCAGAAAAGACCATTTGAATCCAAAGACCCAGATCCCAATTCTGACTGGCATGGGACCTTTTTCCGGGACTTCTGGGGTTGGTCAAATGGAAGCAACTCTTTTAGAAACTGAAGAAAAACCTCGTAAATCCACTGACAAATAAATGTGCCACACTGGACAATCAGGGCTAATGGGAGAGTGTAGACTGTGCCCTAAAAAAACCTTTGTCATGGTGAGACTTGAGAAAATTTACTTTGGACTAGATTTGGCTTGAACATATGGAAGATTCACTGTGAATTTTGCACTGTGAATTTAGAGTTGAATTCGAGCGCTTTAAGTGCTAAACATTTTGCACAAGTTAAACTGAATGAAAAAATCAAACAATTTTTTTCAAGGCTAAAATTTCAAAAGAAGAATATTGACAACTTTCAAAATTCTCAAGAAGAAAGCAACAGAAGCGGTTTAAGATTGGATTGTCCTAATGACCAGGAAATTACAATATTTTAAGATTGCCACAATAGACCTAGTAAGGCTCAAGTGACTTTGATCAGAATAACCATGTTCAGTAGCTGATCTCAGCTCACTCTTAGTAATTCAACAGGTATGTGAAATGAGCTATACTATATGTAAAGCAACATAACCATAGAAATGTTTACACAGATATTCTGTAAAACAGCCTTCAGAGGTAAGCTGTTACATGAATATTAAACCCAATCAGTCTTAGCATTTCATTAGATTCCAGTTTATTAGAATTGTCACATTATGTTAATTACATTAATATTCAACATTGTAACATTCAGTTATACATTTTACATTTACCTCAAAACAAAGGAAAAATGCATTATTCTGCAAAAATATACATCTATTTATATATATTTTTACAACTTCATGTAAAATAAATCACATATAGGCACAGAAAATATGAGGCACTGCCCTAAAATGTCCAACTGACCAAGAAATGCAGACTTTATCAGGATTATTGTGACTTGTCATGGCATTTTTTCTGTTAATCACTTCAGTTCTGTCCAAAAATACTATCAAAAATAACGAAATGTCAAAAATGCTCTTCTTTTGCAGTCTCAGAGACAAAAGACACTCATTAAATCAACCCCTAAGTCAATCACAAAATTGTACAAGCAGACATTAACGTACAGAAAAGCCACAAGGTGGCATTCTCCACAAACATATCTTTTGAAACTATTTTTAACAGTTATTTGACGTGTGTCACCATTGTTTTCTGATTAGTGTGTGTGACGTAAAGACTCACTCAGACCTAACACCAGACTAGTCAGTCCAGTTCCAGTTTCTCCTCCAATGGATCCAGACTGTGGAACTTTCCTCCTACAGACCTAAGACTGCAGATAAACCTAAACTGTGGCTGAAATCAGGACAGAGCTGTACACGTGATAATGTTGAATGAAATGTAAAATACACAAATGATGCAGCACATACTGTATATTGATGTGCTTAAAAAGCCTCTTGTAGAAAGGTTTCAGATATTATACCACATTATCTGAAACTTTTTTTTTTAATTGACCTTTATTTAACCAGAGAAGTCCCACTGAGATTCAGAATCTCTTTTGCAGGGGAGCTCTGCATCTAGTTCATCCAATGCAACTGTTTTGTCCATACGTATTAAAAAAAACAGATGAAGAAAATACACTTATGAATGATCGTATTTGTATAGCACAATTCAATGTATACAATACATTGCTATACAAATAAATTTGCCTTGCCTTGCCTAAATAAAACATATTATATGGAACCTCTCCGCACTACCACATACCCAAACCTACACAAATTCTGTATTTATGGTCAGAACTGAAGTGGAAACAGGCCTTCTAACAGGTAACAAGAGTTAGAATCTCTCATAAAAAAAAAAAAAAAAAAAAAAAAAAAACTTTCATTCTTGTATAATTTGAAACTGGAGGATCTGAAAACAGCAGGGCAAAAGTTTTCATTTGACAGAGGCACAGAGTAAAGTCACAACACACCACAAGCTTTAGGAGACAGCCACAAATATATAGCACTGAAGTAAATAACTTCTAGACCTATACGTTACCAGTCTATTACTTGGTCAATCTTTTGAACTTGGACTAAAGCAGAACCAAACTGAACTTGTGTGTTTTGCTTTTCTGTGGCAGTAAAGGCAGTAGCTGAGGCTAAACGGCAGGGGGCGCTGTAGCTGGACACAGTGCATTCAAGCGTCACAATATTACACATTGTTATCTAAAAGACTCAATTTGACTTTACACATCAAAAACAATATCACAAGGTTATTTTAAGAAGTGAGGCAAAATCCACTCCAAACAGGCCCTTTTCTCGCTGCAGCTCGGAGAGTTTTGATTTATGTAAAATTGCAGATCCTCACAATATTACTTCAAACTCCTGAGAATCGGTCAAGACTCTCACCGTAAGGTTTGAACTGGCTGCTGTGTGTTTGACCAATCACAGCTCAGCATTGTGGTTTGGACGAGGCAACACAACGGATGAGCTTCAGCCAATTTTATCAGAATTACCAATAGTGGTAACAAAAGTTTGTAGAGAAAGATGTCTGTGCTTTTACAAAAACTGGATTTAAAGGCCCACTGTACAGCTTTATAGCCCAAAATAAACAAAACAAACAAAAACAACAACATTTAAGCATAAGAATGAGTTGAAACTGGTGTGATCTGAAAGTTTGTATTGTATCAGAGAAGACTCACCTATTTTTTTTGTCAGATTCAAACTCAATATTTAGCAGAGTTGTGGTTGAGTTGAGCAAGTGATTATCAGTTGCAACTTGTGTTTGCTCTGTGCCAATTAAATGTTGATTCATTTTAGCAAGACTTGGCTAATTCCCCACAAAAAATTAAGCGCGAAAAGGGCCTGTTAAAACCACAAATTAGCAGCACAATGTGATTAATCCATTTGGTAATCTCTCATAATACTTTTTTTATATTAAAGTACAGTAAGTTAAATTGTTAATGGTCAAAAACTAAGGAAAATATGTGCAAGATTTATTATTACTAACAAACTCATTGTTGGTAATTCTCTTTAACACATTGTATCCACTTAAACTGGGATTTTCCTGAGACTAAGCTAGGTCTAAACACAAACATTACAAAACAGAGACCAGACAATCGAAACTTGGACTAAAATTACAGCATCCTCCATTTATAATAATAAACATCTTGTAACAGCCTTTTTTTAAGTTAATACAGTTACTTTTTCGACTTCATGTTCAGTTTGTGCAAAAGAGATTCGTTCTGTATCATTTTTTACAGACAAAAGCCGATACCAAAAAAAAATAGCTGCAAGTTTTATACAAGAGTTACGGTAACAGGATTTTCTGCTACACACGGCAAACAGCACTGACAATAACACTTTAGATGGGTAATAATCGGATGTAGTGTTCAAGTTAAGACATTGTTAGATTCAAGTAAAAACACAGTATAATAGGAAACCGCTAAACGGAGCAAAGCACGACTAACCACGACAGTGAGGAAAAAAAGTATTTGATAATCTGATAATTTTGTGATTTCCACCATGCAGTACTTCCAAATGAGCAATTATATTAAACCCTTAAGGCACTAAGGGGACATGTACGGTATCTCCCACCTTGTTTCTATTATTTAGCATTTGTTAGTTTTTTCATAAAAATAAACTAACTTCTGTATACTCAGAAGAAAGGGTAAGTAAGTTGAAGTGAAACCTCAAAGTTACCGTCAAATCAGTCATTCTAAGGTGACTCTGTGCTTGTTTAAATGCTCTTCTGAGATACTGTTTCTGTTGAATTTTTGTTCTTATTATATATTTGATAAAAAATAAACCTCTCACTTTTTTGGAAGTATTTAAATTCACAAAATTACCAGAGGTTAAAATACTTATTCCCCCGCTGTAGACTCAAATTAGGACTAGTTGAGATCACAAACAGCACAATCAAGACATGTTCTACCAGAGGCCTGTTCTCTGAAGCAGCACATCTCTGCCTGGAGAAGTGTTTCAACATAGATACATTGAAACCAGTTGGACACCAGAGCAATGTCAGGTTCAAGATCTACACATTTTTCAAGCCTCCTGAACACAAGCATTATCTCCAGAACTCATGGAGAAGCACATTGGGCTCAAAATCAGAATAATCTTTAATCAAGCCTGAGCCTCTCTGGATTAGGCTGTACACGGAAAAGGTTTTCAACTTGGTCTGTCTACACTGGAGAAGGAGTCACAAAGTTAGCATCATCCGGCAGATTTTTAGTCAAAAGAACAGACTCCAGTTGTGCCAAGTTACTTAAATCGTTTCGTGTGCAAACATTCTGTCCCAAGCCTCAGCAGTCCTAAGCTCTATTTAAAATGTTTTCCATGTTACTTTTAGGATGAACCACTCACAGCCCTAGCAGTCTGATTGGCTGCTCAGTGCGCGTATGCAACTTCATTGCTTCATAGTACAGGCCTCTATAAACCACTTGAGAGGTCACATGACAGTCTAGTCCCTTTGATTCCCGGTCACATGACAGTCTAGTCTCTTTGATCTCAGGTCACATGTCAGTCTAGTGCCTTCCTTCAGTCCCAGTGTTTCCTGTGGCAGTGACGCAAATGTGTCAGTGCAGGGCGTCTTTACCGGAGGACGCAGAGTCTTTAGCGCTGGACCCGTGCTTCTTTTGCTTTTGCTTCGACCTACGCAGCATACGCACCTGGAAAATTAAAAAAAAAAGCTTAATGTGATCTAGAAAACAAAACTAGATTTAACAAGCTATTATCCTAATTCTAATGTGGAGCAGCTTCATCGTCTACTGTTCAGCATCTATCAATCTAAAATGAATTTAAAGACAAAGGACTTATTTGATCAAGGTAAAGTAACTTTTTTCTGTCTTTAAAATGTACACGGCATTAGAATTCTAGTCTTGGTTAAAAGTACTACATTTGAGAATAATCATCTTAATTTTGAGTAGTTTTGACCAGATAAGTGATGTGGCGTACTTCACTTGTTTCATCACATTTCTGACTGTTGACGAGAGATTTAAAATAACTTTAAATTAATTTTTTTTTTTTTTTAAGATGCATTTTTAGGTTGGATGAAACTAAAACTGGGCAGTTTGGCATCAACTCAACTCAACATGTTTGGAGAAAGAATGCAGCTGATTACAATCCAAAGAATACCATACCAACAGTGACACATGAAGGAGGTGATATTATGCTTTGGTGTTTTTTTCTCAGGCAGACTTCACTGTATGAAAAGCAATGTACAGCAACATTTTGGGTGAGAAGAACCTCATACCACCAGTGAGCCAACCAAAAGTACACAGCCAAAGAAACGAGGGAGTGGTTCAGACAGAAACACAGTAGGTGAAGGAGTGGCCTATTGAAAATCTACTGGGAAATAGAAGCTCCATGTTTCCAGAAGGCAACCTCGCAATATTTATAATTTATTCCATAGTGATTACTAAATATAATTAAGTACTAAGACACTATCTTGCTTAGGGTCAAATACTTGTTTCCTGCAATAAAACACAGAAAAGTTTAACTTTTTTGTTTTTTGTTTGAATTTTTGTTCTTGTTATATATTTGATAAAAATAAACCTCTCACTTTTTTGTTTACGAGAGATTTCTCCATCAATGAAAATTGCTTAGTGAAAATGGACTTTCTGAAAGTTTTTACAATGTAAAAATTAAAAGAGATATCCATGGTTGCTTTATATGTCTTTGTAGATCAATAAAAACATATGAAACCGAGAGCTTTTATCTCGTCTCTAAATGTCCACACGCATACCCATGTCCACATGTCCTCCCAAGTCTCAAAGCCTTCAGTCTCTGCAGTTCTGCACACTTTACCAGACCATAGTGACATTCACACAGCGTCTTGGTTAAATTTAATAAAAAAGTCTGTCTAAGACACACATACTTATATATTTATTAATTGTACAAATTGTCTGTATCTGATGTTAAATGTGTGTTACCTTGGGCCCTGCAGCAGAGATGATGATGTGTCCAGGAGGTTGGACCCACGGTTCTCCATCCACTTGCACTGGGATTTCTTTACTGACCGTCAGCCTAATGTAGTTCCCCTGAGCAATACGAATCGCAGACCTCAGCCCACTTTGGACCTGACCCTACAGGAAATGATTATTGTTATAGAGAAACAGTATTGAAACTAGTAGTACTCATTTGAACAAGTATTAATACTTGAAAAAAAAAATCACATAAATACAACAATAAAAATGTAAAGCTAGTTTTAAACCAAAATGCCGAATAAAAAGACCAGTTAAAACAAAAATAAGCTTGGGCAATTTAAAATTAAATTTGTAATTTTATGAGAATAAATTTGAAGCTTTTAAAAGTTATCTATAATATTGTTTAAGAATAAATTTATAGTGAGGCAAGAAAAAAGTTTTACAAGTTTAAAGTTTAGGTGACTCAGTCACTCTGGCTGTCACACTTGGACGAGTCAAACGTTCGTATAAAAGCAGAAAACTATTTATAACAATTGCACTTGTGTGTATGCTATCGCCATGGTAACACTCTCCACTGTTAAGCATCATTCACATGCAGTAAAAGGTAGACTTCTCCCCTGAGTCATTGGGCCGCAGATCTGCACTCTCCTGATACATAGACCCATCACTTTTTTTCTCTCATGCTACAACTTTTTGACTTTATTCTCATAAAAGTAGATATTCACTCTCAAAATGGTAAAAGTTTGTTCTTGTAGCCCAAGCTTGTTTTACATGTCTTACTCAGTCGTAAAGAAAGAACTAGTCTGTAATGACTAAAAAAATTACTTTTTAAGGTTTCAAGACCTTAAGTTTTACATTATCAAATTCCATATTTAATATACAAGCTTTTAAACACTAAAACTGTCCTAGAGAGAAACATTGTAACTGTATCAGAAATGTTCTCAACAGGACTAGATTATTCAGTTGCTTACTAATACCAAGTCTTTAGGTCAAAATATTTCAGTACCATATGCACCACTCCGGTGACTCCCACGACCTCCAGCAACCCATCATCAATGCTGGGTTTCCTGAAGCGAGCGTCCGTTTCAGAGCCCCACAGGTCAGCCCCAGAGCCCCAGCTGTGCAGGCAGAGGATGTGTCAGCCCCAAACATATGACAGGACACAACTAAAATACAGTAGCAGCTAAGCAATGGCCACAAAGTCATGCACTGACATCGTTTTATTTTAAAAAGGCTCCTCAACGTTCTTAGAACTAGTAGTTTTTCTACTAGTTCTAATAGCAAAACTAATAGAACTAGTAGATTATATGTTCCTAGCTTTTTCCATCTGAATTTCTCCTGTAATTCTACAAACTCAGTTGTTCTCAAGTATTCTAATGCTGTGTGAATGTTCATGTCTGTTTTCAATCTGTGAATTGAATGTTATTAATTCCTATTAACTATGTGTTTGTGTTACCCTCAGGTCTGAACTACATTATTACTACTATTTGCCACTGATCATTCTCCAAACATTGAACAAAATATATAAATTCTGTAAAATCAAGTACATTTCTGACATCGGCATTGCTGATCCTGTGTAAACTTTACATGTCGTGGGCTCATTTAAAGTTTACAGATGTCCACAAGTAAATATTATTCTGTGTCAATAGGACTTTGCTAAAACAAATCAAATACACTAGAACAAAAGGTTTTTACCTGGGTATGTTGAGGAAGATAAGGCCCTCGATGTTTGGCAGTGGGATTGTCTCAAAGTCGACCTGCAGCTGGAGCTCTTTGTGCAAACTTCTGCTATAGCTGATTTTCTGTAAGCCCACCTTCACATACACACCTTTATTGTGAAATCTGAGGGGAAAAAAGGCTTTTATTGTGAAAATGGATTTTTGGGAACTAATACCAATCATTTTATTGAGTCATTTTAAAGGCTTGGTAAAATAATTGGCCATTTTAAAGGCTGAGTTTGTTTGCATAACAGTCTTTTTGATAGACTACTATTGAAGTGACTTGATGAGTCTATGTACGTATGTTCACACGCCAATTAATAGGCACATATCAACCACTGACACCCCTTTTCAAGGCTCATTAAAATAGAAGTCCTTTTTGTTTAAACTGGTGGGATTTGTGCTGAAGTTATCTTCTATTCTTGAGTTAGCAGCTGAGTTTAGAGCATTTAAATCCAGTGCTGCCTCAGTCAAAGCACACTTTAAACAAAAGTCCATATTCCTAGATACATGAAGAACAAATATCTTCACAAATAAATGTCAGCTCTATGAGGGCATTAATGTAATGTAAATTGGATAAAATATTTGTATTCTAGATGCTCTAATGCAATATAACAAGCTCAGATGCAATGTCAGCATCATACTTTAAAGTCAGTTCAGTTCTCATTTTGGCCGATAATATGATATAAGTATATGCATTCTGATTTTGTCTGGTTTTAAGTACCTGCTGGTGAACTTCTCTGGGTCATCTTCTCGCGCCAAATGAAAATCCAAACTGAGCTCTGCATCGATCCCAAGACCAAAGTAATTATTCATCTGCACGATCTGGAAAAGAGACAAAAAGTTGCTCTAAGCTAAGATCGGAATAAAGCTGGCCCAACACTGCACAACTTTACAGTTGGGACAAGTTAGAATGTCATTATGGGCTCCACACTACACAACTGGACTGGGAGTCATTATAGAACAACACACACTGCACAACTTTGACTTACAACTGTCCGATATCCTCCACATAGAGACGGATATAGCCTACTTATTGTCAAAACTCCTAATGCAGAAAGTAGGCCTCCTCTGTGTATTAAAATGCAGTGCAGTTTGAACTAAACCGATGACAACATGTAGGCTAAAATCTGCGCCTGTGTGTAAATTAAGTAGCCAACTAGTAACTAGGCCTATTTAACACAAACAGCCATCTCCTTCTTCCACTCTCTTGCTGCCTCTCTCTCTCCCTTGCTCTGGTGATGTGGGATGACAGTAATGCTCCATAAAAAAGTTTAGGAACTACTGGTCTAAACAGCTCATAACCCAGATTGTGTTGGACCTTGGGTGGCTCCAGGTATCCGTTGTCTGTCCCAGTCTGACTCAGATCCTGGGCATCTAATAGGATTGTCCAGCGGTCCATCAACACCTCCTCGGCCTCGTCCACAGCCTGCAGCACAGAAAGGGGAGGGTCTGCGCTGTAGCCTGCCCCCCAGCGCAGCACGCGGGACAGGTCGTTTCCTACAGAGTGGAGAAAGTTAAAATAAATAGATCTATTAAAAAAGATCTATTAACAATGGGTTTGGAGTTATATAGTATAAAATATATAGTATAGTATATCAATATCGTTTTAGGCTGGTATAGAATAAATGACCAGTATCTTTAGAGAAGATTGTAGAAAAGTGAAAAGTAAGTTTATGCTATGGAATTTAAAGCTGTTTCAAAGAAGAATTGTAGCTTTGTCAGTGCATGTGTCAGGGAAAATTTTCCACCAGGAGGCAGCAGAGAACAAATGTTTCAAATGTCCTGAAAATACTTATGTGACCATCATAAAGATGTTCAAATACAGTACAATTAACAAGAAAAAAATTTTAGTAATGGCATTGGTTATCAGCTCAAAAAACCTTTGTCAACCATCCCTGGTGCAGTTCAGTACCTGTTCCCAGTGGCAGGATGGCGAGTGGCGGCTCTCGACAGACCATCTTGTGTCGGACAGTCTCCAGCACGGACAGCACCCAGCCCACAGAGCCATCTCCCCCACAGACCAACATTCTGAAGCGGGGAACGCCACTGAACACGTGCAGCCTGTGGACAAATTCAGTGCATTATTATTCACATTAAAGGGGACGTATGATCGGACCAATTTTTGCTGTTTATGTTTCATTTATGCATGTTTATTTATTTTTGCCTATAAGACTCTTTCTTTAATAATTGTGTGTATGTTTAACAAAAAATGTAATGTACCAACAGTCTCTAGGAGCTACATTTGTGGTGGAGACCTTTTACTTATTCATGGTTACATGTTGTGCAATTATTAGGTGGCAGTCACACATATAATTAATCTAAATTTTTCCTGCAACTGGAAAAATTAGGAGCATCATGACAAACATTGGAAACTGATTGGTTCAACCCTCACAAAAGAAGAGACAAAAAAAAAATCAGTGAGAGAAAAGTTCAGATCGTCGCCTCCACAAATTCAAAACAAATTTTTCGAAAAACAAAGTAGCCTGTATTTCTGTTAAATAATAACCTGGTCCTATCAGATGAATTCTGAAAACTCTGAGAATCCATATATGCAACCTTTGCCATATAATTAAAAACAATCACAGCGTAGTAATGTTTGGACAGAAGTCAAAGAAGCAGTACCCTAATAAACAGCAAAATACTGACAGCGTTGACAGAAGCTGACAGAGTTCTGGTAGAGGGATCTGCAGTGTTCTCACCCGGGCAGAGGTCCCCCGTTGCTGATGTCAAAGACTTGGTGAGGGTTGAGAATCTTCTGAATCCGTGCAGCAGCTCTCGTCCTTTGAGCCCTCCACTTTTGGGATTCACAAACACGAGGAGTGGCTGTTCTTCAGGGCACAGGCTCTCCACCTACAGATACATCACATCATGTCAATGTCTGGATGTAATTTTAAGTAAAGCAGACTTGCACTGAACATAAGATATGGGGTGCATGGGTTTAAAATGTGAAGGTTGTAACTGCTGCTGTTGAAGAATTATTCATGAAACAAGCACCAGATCCCTTTTAGTGACATGAAATATGAATATGAGCCCAGACTGAGCACACACAACAGCTCCTTTGAATAATAATATAAAGCAGAGTACTGTTGTCTGGTTACGGTTTTATTCAGACGGACAGCACAATTACACTATAGCAGTATTTGTACCTGTATTTGTGGACAGACGAGTGAAGTGAGCTGCTTGTTGGAAACTGTGGTGTCTTTGGCTAACATGAAGATTCTCTCTGCCTCTGAGAAGCAGGAAATGTAAAGAGAGAGCCAGCCTGGAAAAAAAATATGGAAATACATAAGAAGAAGAGAGAAACAAGAGGACAAAGAGAAAAAAAAGTAACTGAATCCAACCTTGAGCTCCATAGACTTGACCTACTGTGACCAAATTACCTACAAAATAAAGAAGACAAGATTGTGTTAAAACATGCATCTATGAAGGTGAAACATTTTGTTTTGTTTTATTCTATTTTTGAACTGGTTTCAATACTTGGATTAGACAAACTTAACCCCAGTTTTTTTGTGTGTTTTTCTAGTTAAAGTTTACTAAACCCCTAAAATGTGCAAACAGTCACATTTGAAACTTCTACCTGTGCAGTCCTGGAGAAGTAAAAGTGAAAGAGAGGGGGAGAGTCTCAAGGTATTTACAGCAGTGTGATTGGTCACAACAGGTATGCTTGCAGTGAGACCACATACAGTAGATTGTGGCTGAAGTGAAATAAAAATATCTGAGTCTTCATCTAATTCTGAAACATTAAATCTTTTCAACTTTGTAATGCTTAAAGCCTTTTGAGTCACAATCAGCCTCTTTGGGATGAGAGCTGATTGTACAGAAGGTGACAAATCTGCTTCAAAAACCTGTTCTAAAGCTGTGTTAGTGACAAAACATCCTGTGAAAGTAGTGCCAAGGCTTTGTGAGAGCGAGAGACAAGTTAGAGGCTTAAATACATACACACTCACTGTTTGCAAATGAGAAACAGAAGATTTAAAAGGGAAAAGTCTTACTCTTGACAGCAAGGTGTTGGTGCAGAATTTGGTTGTACTCCTGAGTGTCCAGCAGGGTGGGCAGTCCTCCAATAAGCAACTCCACTTTCACCTCTGACCTCCTGTTCTCTACCACATAGAACCGAGTCTGGTGCATCTGACGCAAAGACACCTGCGAAATAGAACCAGAAAGGCTAAAATTATCATTTTAATCTTGGATTCATGCATATCTGAGTAATCTTTTATTGTCCTGTAACTGATGCTGCAGTGTTCATGTTCATTGACGAAGTAAAACTTTGATTATTTGTATTTCCAGCTTGTTTTAATGAAATGTCACTGATCAGCCCAAAGCATTACTGTTGGAAACTGATAACGTCCCGCCATTTGGCTGTTTGTTTATTTGTTTCTTTTAGGACAGCTGCATTTCAGTCAAAGTCTGTTGTGAATAGTAAGATTGAGTAAACAATAACTAGCCACAAGAGAATGTTTTAAAGGAAAATTTCTAAAACATGCAAACTCCTCTGCTAACACATTATTGCACGTGCAGGTGTGGGGCTCTGCTTCACACAGTAGGCTAAACACAGCGGAGGATGGACAGCCCAAGTTTTGAAACAGGAGTTAATCATAAAGTTAATGTGCAGTTTCTTTGTGACATAGTGACTGAAGAGGAAGATGGGACAGCTTTAATGTCAAACTTTGGTATTGTGCATCCAGACTGTATCAGAACTTAAGACAAAAGCACAATTGTATCAGGCTGACGTGAAGAAGAAGTGAGTAAACAAAAGGGTCACAATTCTGAAAGCATTCTTCTGGACCAGATCTAGTTACAAGCTTGTTTTCATTGGTAAATATACAGTGTGTGCGTGCGTCTAGCAAGTGCACACCTTCCCACAGGAAATACAAGAAAACTGACTTTTCTAAAAACTGAGCTGTTTGTGATAAAAAAAAAAAACAACAACTACATATTATCAGCAGGTAAACAGTTGTTAGGGATCACAGGGGTGAGATCTAGAGGAGTTTGGCTGCTTAAGAATGAATACCAGAGCCAAAACAAACTTTGTTCTTGTTCGTAAAGGCCGGAGATGCAAAAACAAAGTTTGTGTTTCTTATGAAGTATAAAGAGGCCTTTAGATAATTTCCTTACCTTTCTGATTTCTCGAACTTTGTCCAGAACTTTGTCTTTAGGTGTCAGAGTTTGCTTCATGACTGAATAAAAACAGCTCAGTTAGACAAATTAAGTTTAAACATCAGACGTACTTTGGATCACTGTCAGACCTTGTTTGTGGTTCATGTAGACCTCCTGCAGACTGTAACTGGACTGCTCGTCTCCCTGAAACATACAAAAATAATACATTGTCTTTAAGGCAAGACCTACAGGCAAACCTTTTTTATGTTCTGTTTCTTGGTCAGTGTGCTCTCTCAGTAACTGAGCTATCATGTGGAAATAATTTTTGAAATCTTTAACTGGTGATGAGTAGCAACGAGACAAAAATAAAGAAGCAGGCGAAAGTTATTGGACTGATGAACAGGAATTTTATGTTCAAAAACTTCCTGAAGTCTTCATTTTTTGCAATATAATATTTCCCATCTGAAACAATAATGTAATTAATTAAATTGGATAAAAACAAAACAAAAACATGTAAGTGAGTGTTTTTCTCAGAATTTTTTAGGTGAGATTAAAAATAGATTAATTAGATTAATTACAGATCATAATTAATTAATCTCTCTATTTTTTTAATGGCTTGACAGCACTAGTTTTACTATTCTTTTCAGTTTAATTGATTCATTCATTCATTTTCTATGGACCACTGTAAATTCAACAATCATGTACTCGCAATGAATTTTTCAAGGTTGTCAATATCATCCTCTAAAATAGCTCCTATACACCAAAATTTACTGTCTTAGACTGTACAAGATATTGACTATTTTCTGGAAGGATTTATTAATAACTTAATCTAAAACTTATTGCAATTTTAATTCTAAAAAGTGTCAAAATGACAATTTTTATGACTTCATCTCTAAATTGAGTTAATTTTTCTTATTTTAATCCCATGATATGTGCAATCTTGGAAATTTTTTTTCACATAAATTGCCTTATACATTTTTTTCTTACATTCATGAGTAGGCCTAAACAGTAGAATTTTTTTATAGTGAGAGCTTTAAATGTATTTATTTTTCATTGGCAAGGTCTTGACTTAAAACAGATAATGCAATAATAGAATAAAAGAGTAAAAGACAACCTGTCGGCCGAGTCGTCCCAGCACTTCGTTCAGAACCATGGCAGCAGTCACGTTTTCTGACACAGACACTTGAACAAAAGACGAGTCTGATCTGAAACGATAACGATTAGCATTAGCATGTTGTTTAGTTCTTTTCTAGGCCTCGCTTAGAAAAGCTTTAAAATTGATTGCACAGTTTTTTGTGAATTTGGCTCAAGGTGTGATAGAGGGAGTGGTGATCAAATGCATTCAGCATGCAATTTTGCTGCAATTGTAAATAAAGTGGAAAATATAAAAATAATCTGCCTTAGTAATTTGAAAAGTTTAACTAAAAGGCTATGCACACAATTTAGGCATTAATTCTACTGAATCCACAACCAAGCTTGATTGGCTGGGGTGTGCCAGCCCAATTCAGATCACATACGGTACTGGGGGAGACAACAAAATGGAAAGAAGATTGCTGCTTTTCTGATTAGCTAAAAGCAGTTGTTAATGTTGTGATATCGTTTTGTTATTGTGGGGCGACATCAACCCAAAAATATGCACCTTTGATGCACATTGCTTAAAAGACAGAAATCCAGAAACAACACATTGGGACAAAAGAAATAGCCTCTTTTTGGAAAAAACAAAACAAAACATGTTTTTAAAAAATCATATCATCAATCAATTGCTATTTATTGTCAAAGTTTCTAAAGCATAAACTGTTTTTTTTTTTTCACTTGAACTGACACTTACACACTCTCTCTCTTACAGTGTCATACATCAGACTACGGTAATATAAAAGCCATTATTTTAGTCACACTTGGTAACTTGTAAAATGCACCCAAACTGACTTGTTTTTTTTTCCCCCCCTTTCTTTTAAAAGTTGATCTCCCTGTTACTAGTGCATTTTGGGAGAGTGAGTCCTGGCCTCTACCCATGGAAGTATAATATAATACATCCATGCCTCTACCCCTGTGACTGGTGCATTGTGGGATAGTGAGTCCTGACCTTTACCCCTGTGACTGGTGCATTGTGGGAGAGTGAGTCCTGACCTTTCCCAGTCTTGATAGACCCTGAGGACTTCGGAGTATTTGGGTTTGGCTCTAAGGACCCAGGTCTCTCCTTGGTCCTGATGCTGGTTGAGGCCATTTCTGTTCAGGATGTCTTCCTCTTCGCTGTGAGTAGGGTTGTTCTGTACTCCGCCTCCTCCATCGGCATGGAGACCCTGATGCCCGTTGCTATGGAGACCCACCTCCTGCAGCTCGAAGTCCAGAGGGTCGTCAGGGAGATAATAGGCTTTCAGGGCTGCCTCCTGCATGACACAATTGCTCTTATCATCTAAGCATCTGTAGTTCTTTATGTCTTTCTCTTTTTCAAAACAACATTTTCTCTTCCTCATCCTTCTCTGTCCTTTTTCTCTTTCTATAGTCTACTTTTTCTCTCCTCTTCCTACCACATTTCTTCTTCCTGTGGATGTATATAGGAGCTTTGTCTGTTTCTTTTATGAATAAAATGGAAAGCACTATGCTCGTTGATTTGCCTACAATCACTAACTTAGGAATGAAAAGAACACACTTGCCCCAGTCTGGTGTCTTGCACTGGTTGCCACTGCTTGAGTTGATTAAAAATATATATTATGTTTTTGAATATTTGTTTGAAGCAATCCAGCTTTGCCCACCCTCAAGCACTTTCAGGACTGCTCAGCTGTAGAGATGGACGATATACGCTGTTATCGCTAATCACGATGAAAAGGGGGCCGGATTATATTCGTGGCGTTTTCTTTTTTCATTGGGTTTTCATAATCGTGATCATCGCACGCGACTTCATAATACACTGTTCAAATGTTAGTTCTGATGTTTGGCCACAAGGGGGCTCTTCCACATAGCAATAAACTTGTCATCATTTACTCCCGAGTCACTGGTGGTCACTGCAATGGCTAGCAGGTCAATCGGTGGAGGTGGATCCAGGTGACTCCACACTAACATCCTCCTTTCAAGAAGAAAAAATCTCATGTTTTAAATGATTATGGATATATTCAAGACAAAATCACAATCTGATGAGTCTCGAGTCTGGCGAGCCGAAAGTGTCGCTCCGAGGGAAAAAAAATGGGAAAACACGAACTGTAGGCTAGCACATTAGCCAGACAACTCTCCACTGTTTACATCCAACGTAAGTAACACAACACACGGATAAAATGTGCAGTGTTTGTGAGTTTGCATAAACAGAATCATTATTGCTACGAGGTTTTGTCATATTTGCTAGCGCTAGGTTAATAGGTTTCTACAGCCGATAGGCGAAAGTGGCGCATGGGTAAGAGAGCAGCCACCAAGAGCATCTAACATCTGTTGCTGCAAAGAAAAGCAGTTAGTTCGTATGTTAATGGTTGAATTGAGTCTATATGAGTTTTAATGATTCTGAGAGTTTTTACTCAACATTGTAAACATTTGTTCATTTTGAATCATTGTTGATTGCACTTATTCCAAAATACAAAAAGTAGTTGTTCAAACACATGCATATTCTGTGGTTATAAATATTTAAATAACTTTGAATCTGTTCACTTTTACACTTAGTAAATTATCGTGATAATATTGTTAAAATCACAAATAATCGTGAGTGCAAATTTCAATATCGTCCCATGCCTAATCAGCTGATCCTGAAAATCTCGAAAATCCGTGGTTGGTGTTTGTGGGACAATCTGCATCTGTTAAATATAGGCACTTAATATTTTTGAGTCTCTTTGAAAAGCTCTTGTTTCCCTTGTCTTTTTAACCTAGGAGGAGTTGTATTTCTTTTTATTATGTAACCTTCTATATATATATACTGCTCTGGTGAACATTGTTGTTTTTAAAGTGCTTTCTTAATCAAGTTGGATTGGATTCCTCCTCTTTCTTTTCTCCTCCTTTTTCTCACCCCTCTTCCACCTCATCCTTCATCCTCTCTTTTGTCCTCACTCCTTTCTCTTCTTCTACTAACCCTCTTTCCTTTCTTCTTCTCCCCTCCTCATTTATCCTTATCGTGTTTCTTTCACTTTTCCCCTCTTCTTCCCTCTTTTCTCTCATCTCATCTCATCTCATCTCATTTTATTTTTTCCTCTTCTCTCACACTCTTTTTCTCTACTTTAAGTTTTTAGTTTTATAGTTGACTGTTCTTACCACCACCTCTTCGTTGTTGGTTGCCTTAGAGACGCACACAGTTCTGGAGCAGCCTCGTTTGACTGCGTCGTCTCCGTCAAACACTTTCAGAAACTGCCTCCCTGTGGGTGTCACAAAATGTTCAGGTGTGTACCAAGGCTTGGCAAGGTCAAAGATCAGGTTGAAGTGATGTAGTTAAACAGACCAGAGTCAGCAGCAGCAGTGGAGCCATCTTTGATCACTGCTGCTGACACGTCCACTTCATCTGAGCAATCTGCAAATATCACAAGGCAAGAAATGTTGAGAGGAAATATCAGAGAGCCACCAAACATAGAATCATGCAAGTAAATCTAGGGATGGGCAATATCTTAGTATTAGTATCGACCAAAATTGATAACTTTAGACATTATCGGTATCAGCCAATGTAGAAAAATATTGGTGCAGATATTGTAGAGGAGAATTTCTTGTCTCTGTGTGACATGTTGTTCGTCCCAATTTGCTGATGTTATTTTGAACAGATTAATAGCTAAAAATCTAAATAAACTAAAAAGGTTGCATATTTATATCTTTATGCCACAGAATATTGAAAAATTCCACATAAGGGCTGTTGCTTGATTATGATAAAAATAATAATCTCAATTATTTAAATCATAGTTGAAATCACGATTATTCAAACGATTATTTGCTTAGAGAGACTACAGAGCGTGAAAAGATAAACTGAAATATGTTACAGTCAGAACTCAAGGGAATAAACATAAATGTAAGCAATTGTGAAGAAACCACATATTTCCATATCAAGGAAACAAAGAACACTTATGAACAGGTTTATAAGTTATGGTCAATAATCACGATTGCTCCATGACACAATTTTTAAAAAACGAATACAGAAATAATTGTAATTTAAATTAAATTACGATTAATTACACAGCCCTCTCCCAGATTAATACATTTTGGTTTACTTTTTTAAACTAAAATTTAAAGCAAGTTTGCGCTGCACTAAGGATTTTAAGGCAGAACTAAGCAACTAAGATTAAACTAAGTGCTTCCTCTACAGCTCTTTGTTGTAAGTACACCAAATCAAACCTAGAACACGATTATTTTTTTTTTATGTTTGCTTTTTTAAGATAAGTTAAGATAAGATATCCTTTATTTATCCCACAATGGATAAATTCCAGTGTTGCAACGCACAAAGAAAATAGAAACATGGAATATCAGTATCAGCTCAAAAAAATTGATATCAGCCCATCCTTAATCAGACGTGCTCACCCAGTTCGGCACCAGGACTCTCCACGACTCTGTACAGGTGCATCTTACTGAAGTTCCTGGACTCCAGTCGGACACAACGCGGCTTCAGGATCATAGCCCGGATCCGGCCCAGACCACAGTCCGGAGGCACGCTCACAAAACAGGTCCCATGGCTCTGAGCAGAGAGAATAACCAAATGTCAACAGGCTCTGAGCCAAGAAAATAACCACACATCATCAGAAAACAAGGCTGGAGAGAGCACAGTGCTACTGACCACATTATGACCAAGATGGAGACTCAGTTGTTTCTAATGATTAGTGTTTCCCATTAATAGAGGAGATTATGGCAGCCGTCCCTTAGTCTAATTCCCAAATAATCTATAAACAAGCTGAACAATATTTGGTCAAGAAAAAAATATATATATACTTAGTGAGTGCAGTTTGTCATAAATATACAGACATTCTGTAATCAGGATTTTCTTTATGAGTAGGCAATAAGTGACATACAGTATATAGTCCACAAAAGGTATGAGCCCAATAGTCTACATGTGCCACCATACAGTAATCTCTTCATAAATATAATCAAGCCTACATTATTTAGGCAATAGAACACACACATGTAGTTGATTCTGCTCTGTCAAACCAGTAAACCTAGGAGAATCACTATAAATGGTCATCTTTTTTTCTGTATATAGTTTAAAACTAAGTCATAATCAATATAAATAGAAGTACTTGACATTTTTAGGAAATGTATTTATCATTATTCTTTTGTGTGCTAACAGGTGTTTTTATTTGTGTATTGAGTAAACCTATAATGAATCTGTGTTAGGCCCGAGCACCACAAGCTGGCAAGCCCTTGTTTGCAATATAGTTGCTAGGTACGGTAATTGTTTTTCTCAGTGATATGCTTTTGTGACATTAGTGAGTGTGAAGCAGGCCAAACCTTACCGTGAGTCCGCACCACTCACACCGCAGACCTGTGAGCACGTCTGAGGACCCACACGAGCGATGGCACACCTCACAACGACAGGATGACGTGCTGCAACCCTCCCTCCAGTGATGAGGCCATGTGTCCTTACGCCAGGAAAAATAGAGCCATGTTACAATATAGTACCATTTAATAACTGTAATAACACAGCCCTTTTCAACAGTGTCTGGTCATGTGTCCTTGTGTCATTAGAAAAAAAAAATAAAGCCATGCTAAAATTTTATTAAACTGACTACATACAGTAAAGAGGATAAATAGTGTAAAGTGTGAAAATAATACACAACAAAAATGTAAGACTGATAATTAAGGCTGCAATGATTAATCAACTAACAGCGACAAATACTTTAACAATAGTCATTGTTAACAAGACTAAACTCAAATACATGTAAAAAGACCTTTTCATAAGAAAGTTGCATTATTTAAACTAACTAAATGTTAAAAACAATAAAATAATACAGATTTGTATAAATAATAGACTTTATCTGTAAATATTCTCCAAGTCTAAGCTTTCTTTTACCATATTTTATTTAGTACAAATTCAAATTTAAAAACTTCAATGTACATTAGAAATAAATGTTTCATTAGTCAAATAGTCTAATCGCTGATGAGTCGGCTATTAAAATAATCATTAGTAATAGCCCTGGTTTTGTGAAGAAACTATTATGGATTCATTGGGTCAACACCAATAACGGATATTTGATCTGTTGCTTTGTCCTCTTACCAATAACCAAGATTTGCTGATGAATGCTGATTTGCATTAAAATCCATAGTAAATTGTATTCATTTGGCATATACAATATTTTTGGCATGGATATGTAATATGTATAGTTCCTTTTTTTTGTTCAGAATAAAAAATGTTATACTGTGAGGACGAACTGGGACTGACACTAATAATACCTGCAGATTTTTTCTTGATCTTAGCTGATATTGATAATATAGACATTACAGACATAACGCCTGTCCCTACAAGAAATTCAGGTGGCTGCAAGTGGAAAGGCAAGAAAACTTGACATCGTCCACACAAAGCAGTTGTTAAAACTAAAGCTAGGTCCCAGAGTGCAAAAATGACAAAGCACAATTTCTACAGTTACGCCGTATTCATGATTTATTGTATGACATTGTAACAGTTATGTGATGTTTAATGCAGAATACTCACTCTTCAGTTCACCACACAGAAAAAAATAAATTAATCCACCACAGAAATTGCGTTTATCAAGATTGATTTGAAGCTTTGTCCCAATATTCCAGACACATCTGCAGCATAAATCCTCTTTTCATTTTAGAATTTAGATATATGTTGCTATTTCAGAATATGTGCTACGTTTAAAAGAAAAGTTACTGTTTACATTTAGCAACTTTTCCGCACATGCTCAGTGTCAGGTCTTCCTCTTGTTTTGTGACCTTCTTTGTGAGCCACTTGGCTTGATGCTTTTTCAGTACTTGTTTTTGGAAATTTTCACGTCTTTTGTGGACATAGCTTGAGATTAGAGGGTAGCTAGGTAACTTGGGAGTTAAATCTGTTTTTTTTGGCGATTTTAAGCGCTGGATCATTTTATAATCAGTCAGTGAGAAAATGCAGGATTGACAGAGCAAGACTTACAGCAAGGAATTAAAACACATTGCAAAGTCCATGACAAAGACAGTAGCACTTACCAGGCTCTGCTGCGGTGAGTCCAGGTGAGAGCAGCGACAGTCGGCACAACTGAACATGGCGCAGTCTGAGTGAACGTGGAGCTCACACACTGAAACATATACACTTAACATGACATTTCTTCCAAAACAGTAAATATCCCACTGAATCAAGACAAATCTGAGCTCAATTATCTTGTACCGATTACCTTCACAACGCAGATCAGAGCTGCCCCCTGTAGGTTTGCGACACACACTGCAGAACCTCTTCTTATGACCAGCAGGAATCAGGCAGTGAGCCACAGGTGCCTGAAGGAAACAACTACAATCCTCACATTCAAGCTACTTTTACTTTGTTTAGAACTGCCAAAACTGTGCTCGAGGAAGAGGTATATAACTGAGGCAAATTTTAAAAGTATTTATCAGTATCAAGCTATTTCTTGTTTCTTGTTGTTTCTTGTTGTATGTTGTATAGTAGAAGAAAAGGGAATTGCACTTTCTAGTAAGTGTGTAAAAGTCATTTGCACTTAGATTAGTTAACTGGCATTTCAATATTTATCTTAAAACTTAAATCGGCCTAGACGCTAACTAGTGCTTGAATTAAGTTGTCATTATCCTTTTTATTACGGAGTGCGGAGTAAAATTATTGCTGCGGTAAAACGATGTAAGTAAGTCAGACACAAATGTGTTAAAACATGTCTTATTTTGTTTCATTTCTTGGTAACTAATAGAAATTTAGAATAAATGAAACAACTTTCTGACTGAGATTTGTCATAAAAAGTTATTTTTTTTCTTATTTCAAGTTAAAAAATGTTTGTCAAACTTGATATTTTATGCTAGGTCAAAATAAAGAGCAAAATCACTAATTAAACGCATTTATATCTTTTAATTATGAATGATGTCTTATTAGGCAATTTTTGTTGCACTGACTTTGAATATTGTTATCGAAATACGTCACATTGCACAGCCCTACCTCAGACTGAAACTGTACATTTTGTATTTATTATAAAGGTTTACAGTGTAGACAGACCGACAGTTGCAGCTTTAAGTGTAATGTAACATGAGGCTTGTACTCACAGTGATGGTGGTGGGTGTCAGACAGGAACACACAGACCTAAGAGTTCTCACACATTTCTCATGGCTCATGAAGTTGCACACTGTAAAAAAAAAAATACACAACACATTATTTTACTCAAATCAGCTTAAATCAAAATGACGAAAGATTTGCTAATAGTGAATACAATTTGAGATAATTTCTTGGCACTTGAGCTTTAGTTGTTGAAGTAGCAACAAAACAATTTAATATTTTTCCATTGACTGAAATGCACTCACAAAACTACAACTTCAAGTTCATGCAAAAAAAAAAAACAACTTTGTTATTTATAAACAATCTAGGAAATGGTGTAACTTATTTTGTCATTTCTTCTTCTGTCCTATATAAATTTGTATAATTGAAATCACAAAATATAAGTCTATTTCCATTGTAACTGTTCAATTTGAAGGCTTAAAACGGTGAAATAATACTGTTTATGTAAGTGTGGTTTATGTTTTACTGGCATCAACTGTTACCCATCAGCTTAACTTATGACCACTTTGACCACCGCTAACATGAGTAGCGAAGCGTTTTGTAAAAGTAGCTCTCCAGATGAAAAGTACTGGAGAGCCCTGGTTCCTGGTAATGTCATCTTTTTTGTTCTTTCATTGTAGTATGAAAAAAGCCACTTCCTGTGACAACACGACAGCTTAACCACCGGAACATCTCATCAGCACAAACACTTCACACAGCTTTTGTCATGACTTGTAACACACAATGATGAATTACACAGCAAAAATGTAATATCTAGCAATGTTTAAAAGAGTAGAATTCACAAAATGTACTTTAGTTGGATAGTTTTTACCAGATTGCTTAAGAAACGCACATATTTTACTTGTTTTCTTACAGTTTACAAAATGTTTTAGCTTGAAACTAATAAGCTGAACTTTTGATTCATTTTTCATCACATTCTACATCATGAACACAACCTATTGGCTTGTAGAATGTTGTGCTGAAATATAATTAAAGTACATACAAAATAAATACATGTGAAACTTCCTCACCACAAACACAGCTGGAGTTCTGTCTGTGAGATACTATTCTTTCACCTCTGAGCCTCAGAAAACACTGTTCTCAATGTCTGTTTTGTGACGTCATAGATGTCTGAGATCGTCTGTGCACTGTTCGTCCATAAATCATCCAGACTTGTTTGAAGCATTTTTGTAGCATTATCATACAATTCTATTTAGAGTCAGTAAACTGAGCTTTCACTCAGTTCCTGACGTGGGAAACACATGCTTATGATTCTGAAGTTTTAATACATGAAATGACAAAATTCTCAAGTGTAAGTTTAAAAGACACAATCAATAATGCATCATATAGTCGATAGGGCTGTAGTCGACCAAAGAAATTCTTGGTCGATTGTCCCATCGACCGATTAATCGACTAAAAAGGTAGCGGGCTACAGCTTTGAAGCTAAAAATTATGCTTTGTTCTGTTGATCTGACCCAAACAAAGTGACTAAAAATCCAGTGGAGTTCATGCAAAAACAACAATTTACACAAAATGGAAAACATGGTATGTAGGTCTACAACGGCAGATCTGACCAATAATTCGCTCCCAAATCCTCAACAAAATCACTACTTTTTGTCCATATTGTATATAAAACCTCATAATCTTTCTAAAAACATTAGTCGACTAATACAAATTATGGTCGACTAAGATGCCATCGACCGATTAATCGACTGAACGACTAAAGCTACAGCACCACTAGTCAAAAACATGAGTATCTCTGTGGTTCAAGCTTTTAGCAAGTCTAATGACAAAATCACAAGATTAATCTTCATCACGTTCTCATATTTGTACAGGAAACCACAGAAAGTTTAATATTTACCAGTAAAAGAAGATTAAACTCAATGTTCAGATCTAAACGATAACTCACTACATTCTAACTCTCTACAAAATACATTAAATACCAAAGTAAGACATCACTGATCAAGTAAATAAAAGTGAATGTAGTTAATTTAGTTGTATCAAGCTGATAACTGATTCTGTGATTTGCTGTCATTAATGTAAGGAAAACAGATGGCGAGTTATTTATCAGGTAAATAAAAATCAATAAGAGTGACGTGCCCTCAAAAAATGTCACTCAGATTAGGCTTTTGTCAAGTCTTCTTGTGTCAGTGTCTAAAATGTGAACACAGTCTGATTTTTAACACTTAAATCACAATTCAAATTCTTATCACAATGCAAAAAAATCTCAATACATAATAAAGCAGGGGGACAAGAAATTAATCATATTTTCACCGTCATACTGAGTGTTCCCAATTTTCTATTTGAGCATATTTATTCCAGATGTTTGAAGCCAAAATAAAGTTTGTTTTGATACAAAAACTTAATGGTCATAATACAAATTATCAGATTGAAAGTGAAACAGCCTTTTAGATGTTCGCAAAGTATATGGTATTAAAAGGCTAAACTGGCTCTTGCCCACCATCTGGACTTGTGATATCATTGCATTCTACAGCATTGATCCTAAATAAAGATAAATAATAATACAACATGAACACAACCTGTGTGTATAAGACACATTCTTCTGCCAAAGTACAGGCAGAACGTAGATTCCACTCAGAGTTCAACCTAACCCACGACCTCCTGACTGAGAGGAAACTGCAGAGTAAATCATGCTTGTACAGTGTTCTAACATTAATCCTGATGTTATGTAATAATCCATGCTTATCTGCCTTCTGTGGCTACAACTGGACTACTATACTTAAACAAAATCCATTTCTACTCAAAAGTCAAAGGTGGGAAATAGGTTTCGTTCATGTTGTGTAGAATGTGATGATAGTCTAACTACAAAAGGTGGGCAAGAGGCAGAAACAGGGTTTCCGCAGGACTGAGCGTTAAAAGTCATTAAATAAGTGTATTTGATAACTAAAATTAATCATTTAGTTTACTTTAGTGAGAATTGTCAACTAAGTTAGTAAATCATCGTTAACTGGTCTTTGCATCCAAACTTTTCATGAGGCGAAAAAAGTCTCAGATGAGCATCAATTACATGAAAATTGTGTCATTTTAGTGTCTTTGATGAAAACACTAATTTGCCTGTAGGCACAGGACGATGTTAAGATTTGCACTCACGATTACTGTGACCAAAATAATCGGGAATAACGATATTATCACGATAATTTACTAAATGTAAAAGTGCACAGATTTAAAGTCACTGAATACTCATTAACACACAATATGCATGTGTTTGCACAAGTTCTTATTGTATTTTGGCCTGAGTGCAATCAACAATGACTCAAAGTGAACAAATGTTTTGCCATGTTGAGCAAAAATCTCTAAACTTTGTCTCAGAGTCATTAATGGGATCACAGCAGTCAGATTTTAGGTGCTCGTATGAAGCCACAGGTGCACACTGCTGCCATAATTGCAATTATCGTCACGTACGAATCGACTATCTCGATTACGCCACAATTATTTAATTGCGGCCCTTAATTATCGCGATTATTGATAATATTGTACATCGTCCCATCCCTATTTGCCTGCCTGTGAAGCTACACCTCTAGAACTTTCTCAGTCAATGTCACTTTAGCTTCGTACAAATCACTGTATTCAACTGACTTATGTGTTCTAAATAACTAATCATTTAATCAAAAGAGTAATAATTGCCCAGCTAATCGATTAACAAATAGCCTATGGAAACAGGGCTCTAGTTTTTGTTTTTCTGCTGCCTAATGGATCAATTCCAGCCCAGTTAATAAACATGTACATCTCTTATTCTGAAATTGTCAATAGCATTAAAATGGCAATAAACAGTATTGAATTAGCCCCAGTGTTTCCCACAGATTTAATCAAATTTTGGAGATCAAATAAGTTATTTGTGTTTATTTTTGATATTACAACAAGTAAAATACATCCATTTAATATCATTGCATTGGTTATGATATACTGATTGGATATATTACAGTAAAACTTTTGACCTCCCAAACATCTGTGTTAAAAATTAGGCATGGGCAGATATGGATTTTCAGAGCCGATACCAATATCCGATATTGTGGCAGACTTTTCACTTTAGTAAAAAATACAAACAAAACTAATTTATCTGTTTGCATTATTATGTAAATATCCAGCCATTATTTAGCTTACTTGTTTATTTCCATTTTTTATCTTTTAGTATGTTCAAACACATGTAACATAGAGACAAGACAACCTCCTCTAAACATACTGTATCAGCTCCAATATTGCAGAATACGATAATTAGGGATGGAAAATCGATCGAAAATATCGAAAATCGATCGAAGTTAGCAGAAATCGAATCGTAAGGCCAGAATCGATCAGTTTTTTCATGCAGCCACTGACTTACACGCACTCTGTATTTGTATAACACACACAATAATACACAAATAGCCACAATGTTTGAAGAAACAAAGCCTGAACTTGTGCCAGATCTGACTGAATGTGTTTTATTAAGCTGCGTTAACAACTGATGGATTAACGACTCTAAATATGGACACCAGATATGACTGTTTACTGTTTGAATGCTGACAAAAACACTAGTTCTAAGCTCTAACAACAGTGGCTTTGTTTAAATGTAATGTATAATGGTTTATTTTGTGTCTTTAGAAAAAAAAAGTTAATATAGATAAACTAAGAATCGAACAAAATCGAAAATTGTGGCTACAAAATCGAAAACTAAATCGAATCGTGACTTAAGTGAATCGTTCCATCCCTACCGATAATGTCTAAATATTGGCCGGTACAGAGACACTGATAATGATGTATCACTCATCACTAGATATTACAAGTCTGTAGAATGTTGGGATGTAATATGAAGCTCCATGTAAGACTGAAGGAGGCTTAAATAGGGACATGTGACTTTGTTCTAACTTAAAGAACTAAACAATGACAAAGGAAGGATGTGGTTGAAATAGGAATGGAAGGAGACAAGGAAGAACTGTGACCGCTCTGATCTGCTCAGAGGTTCTGTAGAAGCTATTACCATTCATTTACATGGATATATATAAATACACACCTTTACTCTATGCAAAGTGTCTTGAGCATTTTTACAGTGTCTCCGGAACAGGGACAGTGTCTGTGCTCAGTCTGAGTGTCCCAGAACCCTCCTAACAAGGAGAACCTAGCACCCTCTCAGAGTCAGCATTATCAGGTCCATTTACATCTAATTTGCCCTTTTTGATAATATAATAATAATTATTTTTAAAATAAACTAGTTCACCATTCTTTGTCAAACCGTCGGGTTTTTGGACACAGTGTTAAAGTCAGCTTAATTTAGTCCAGATATATCATCTGATTTAGTCCTGTCTGACTTAGTGTTTCTGAGAGATTGAATTAGTAATGTAATCAAGTTATGACCAAAAGAAAAAAAACAAAAATCCAGGTATGATGGTAAACCAAGGAGTTGTGCATTATATATATACTGTATATATGTAAAAAATGTTTTGTAGCTATAACTGCATGTGTGGAAAGTTTTGTGAGAGGAAGTGGCTAAACAGACTTAAATACCTGCATCCATGAATACCACATCTTAGATGAAATCTAGGGCTTTTTGAAGTGTAAAGAAGTAGAGCTTCTGGGTTTTGCCATGGATCAATTATCAGGTCACAATAAGTGACCTAGCAGAGTAGCAGAAGTTCAGTGATTCATCTCTAAGATGATGATTACATACAGGTTACACATAGATTGAAATATAAGCGACATATTAATGCAATATCTCTGACATGCATATAATCAACTCTAATCAGGAAACGTTATGCATGCAGTTTAAGCTGTAGAAATGGAATTTGACCAAATCGATCAGTGGAGTTTTGTTGGCAATTTCAGCGTGCATTAATAATGTGCATTATTAATGTGCATCACAGACACTGGAGCAGCGCTTACTGTATTTCTATTGCAAGGATGAGAAATGACTACATGGGAGCAGAGAGGAAAGCGATGTGAGCCACTGTTAAACAAGATTACTTATAGGTTATTGTGATATACTGTAATTGCAAGGAGGTCAAATGGCAACGCTGTAAACTTCTCAGTGAATGAATGAGCGAGTGAATGATTGTCAGTGAGTTAACACTGCGTTGAGTTGGCCACAGTCCATATTGTTCCCACGCCTATGGCCCAAAGTCACTAGGATAGGCTTCGGTCATCCTCGACCCAAACAGGAACAAGCGTGATAACATGAATGATTGAATAAGTTGTTACCAAAAATGTTTTTGTGCTAAAAATATTAGGCTATATTGCCTTGCCCTTTTTACAGTATTGATACTGTGGCATTTTAATACAGTAATTTGGGCAGCATATCGTTCCATCTCTAGACTAAACTAAATCAGACTTTGCTTCAGTCAGATGCGTGTCTTACCTTCACACAGGAATCCAACCAGCCCCCAGATGAAGTCGCTGCAGCTGTGACAGAACGTGGCTTGGTGAGGGTCACTTTCTTGAAGCTGTGTCCAGTATTGGGGCTCTGGAGGCGGGGTCGCGGTGAGGGGGACCCCTGCTGCTGGCCGCGCCTTTTCCCAGGCAAAGGGCTTGCAGTCCGGCTACTGTCCGACATGTCCAACTGGTGATGATGCTCCAGTCTCCAAAAGGAAGCAGCAAATCTGGACTTCGACTTGGCTGAGGTACAAAATACTATGTGTTTTTTACGGTGTAGGAACTTTTGTCAGATCTTACATTTTTAGTTCCAGTCTCCAATTGAAGCGTGTTCACACAGAGTAAGGACAAAAAGCGGTTTCATTCAGTTCTTAAGGCTCCTCAAGCTCCTTCTGGTCATCACAGCGATCTAAAGTTCTAATACTTGGTAAACTTAGATTTAATTTTTGGTACTTTGTTGGATAGAACTACCGTCCAAATCTGGAGGTACCTGGAAAGCCCAATGTTTTCTTGGTGTGAAAAGTTTGAGAACCACAAGTCTAAAGGAACTCTGAGTCGACTACAAGGGGGCGTGGCAAGAACTTTCAAAACTAGCAAATGTTACAATATTCTGACGAAATATCTGACCCAAACAGCAGTTAGAAGATCACAACCTACAGAAATGTCTGTACAGAAAAAATATGTGTAAACAAGATTTTCATAAAAGTTAGAATGAGCTTGCAATGTTCCCCAGATCCAAGTTAAATTAGGCTTATTGGTCTACTAAGACCTCATTGAATGAGTAATTGATTCAAAAACAAAAAATATAATGTTACAGTCTAGAATTTATCGAATACTGCGAATGTTCAAATATATTTTTGACCAACTAGGGGTTGAAATATGATGACTGATGAGCTTAGATATATATTATTTACATATCAAGGGTATTATTAATCAAAATCAGATAACATAAGTCTTTTTGGATAACCATAAAGGAATTTATCTATGTATTTTAGCAATTAACGATTCAAATAAATAAAATACAATAGTTTTAATAGTCAAAGTTTGTTGTTACGTATATTTAATACGTATATTTATGTTATCTGTGTGAACGCGAGGAAAAAGAAACTGGTTCAGTTAATAAATATATATTGGCAATTGGATTAAAAAGGGCTTAGTTTGTGGTACTTTCATGGTTAACAAATGCAATAATACTACAAAATCCAACCCCATAGCGGAGACATGTCAGCGGCACTTCTCAGCAGCGACGCCCGGAAAAGGTGCGCTGCCAGCGACGTCGTTGCTAGGAAAAATCCCGTAAAACCAATCCAAAACCAACCGGTCTAAAAACAAGAGTCTCCAGAATAATAACAGCTTCACTAGCACCTTATAAACAAGTCTACGTTTTCTGGGCTAAACCATGATTAAATAGAGCCAAATGAAAAGCTTAAATCCAAGTCTTATCCCCGAAGAAAAGCAGTCTTCAAAGCCCGAGTTCTACCAACGGTACTGCCATTGGTTCCACCCAGGCCAACACGCTCCAGAACCGGCTTGTCTACCTCCACATCCCGCTGAAATCACGAAAGACAACACATCTTCAGACGTAGCTTACGTGGTTCGTAAGAACATTTAAGTCCTGTCAGTGCATGGAGAAATCCCTGGACTCGAGTGGACCCGACCCGCCGCGTTGTTGTTGTCTCCGAGCAGAGGTCGAGTGCCACGCCGAGATCAGAGCGCTTCCCGGGCAGAGTGCAGTCAGACAGTCTGGTTCTCAGGCTGATTGAAGCTCCGGATCGATGGTCAGTGATCGATCTGTTCGAGGTTGGATGAGCAGTAGCAGCGGGAGGAAGATGCCAGCTCAGTGCCAATCACAGGCGTCTCTCTCACACGGCTCCAAACACCGGAACAAACCTCCGAGGTTATGAAGCTGCAGTGTCGGAGGCAGCGCGTTCACATCTGCAGCAGTTTCAAGCTGTGGCTTTCTTTTCGGCAGCAGAATCACATTTTCAGGGTATTTTTCCCCCAAACTTTTACGAAACAGCTCCACCTGCCGTTTTACACCAAGTGCAAGCTTTTTTTATTAGGCTATGTTTACGTTCATAATGACTGAATTACTTATTTAAAATGCAAACTAATATTTATAATCAGGTTTATTTTGACAATTAGAATATCATAGAAATCGTTGTGTTGTAAACTTTACATATGGTATAGGCCTATAAAGATTATATTGTTGCACTTTTATCATTAATTTTATACAAGATATTTCACATTTGTCTAATAACTAAAAGACAGTTAGCTTTAATGTTTTAGCACATTTAGGCTATAGGCATAAGGATTAATATATTTTTTTTCTGATTAGACCTACTGTTACCAACACATGTGAAAAAAAGTTGAGATATATTATTAGTATTTTAAGGCTAAGTTTAAGGTTAAGGTATACTTTATTTTAGGTCCAGCACTAGAAATGGCCATAGGCATTAATAATAATAAAAGAAAGTCCAATAGGTTGATTTCACGTGACATCACAACATTAGACTGGCCAATGTTATTTCAATGAGGTGGAGGGCAGGTAAAATTAATATTCTTTGAATGCAGTTTATTTTTGCAATGCAAACACGTAATGTGTCTAGTCATCCTAGAAATCGCCACTTTTAAATTAGCTAAATCATTTTTGAATTATTCCATGGCAAAGTCAAATGTTATTAATAGGAAAAAGTGCCTCTTGCCCTCCACCTGGCTTATAACTGCCAAGAATTCTAGAATGTAAAACCCACTTAACGTAATCATGTGAGGTTCTTCCTTTAACCTACCTCGACTAATGATTTCATCAGGGTCTTATGTACAATGGAGTGTGTTAAAACACATTTAAAACATTAAATGTGTTAGTAGATATACTGTACAGTACTTAATTGACTTACAGATGTAAAATCTCTGTAAAACAGACTTGCAGAACATTACTCCTTTTTTGTTACGTATTTTTTAAATTAGGCTTTACTAAGTCTACTCATAAAGGGATATGTTGGTTTAACCTAACTTTACAAACCGCTGCGTGAAACTACAGCGTGTGACTGCGGTCTCCGGGTTTGCAGCATTACGCTACTCCATACAAACAGCTGCACGTCCGCGAAGAGGAGGAGCCTGCGCTCGCTCAACAAGTGTTTTCCCCGAGAAGAGACGCGTTGCCCGGGGAGGAGGAGTAGACAGAGAGCGAGATTTAGAGACAGCTCAGTAGGAGACCGATCCATGGAGGAGAGACTGACAGAGTGGGAGAAAAGACGAGCCTGAGGAGGAGAGAAAAGCAGACCTCCTATCTCCGCTCTTCTTCTCATTGTCTCCTCTCTCGCGACTGTGTCTCCTCACTGTGTCTTCTCTTCTCATTGTGTCTCCCATCTCCTCACTGTGTCACCTAACGGTGTCTCCTCTATCTTCTGATCGTCTCTCTCCTTTCAACAGCTCCTTTCTCATCAGTGACTCCTCTTATCCCCGTTATTATAGCCCAAAAAAACATTATTACACAGGTCTGGATTATCGGCATTGTTCATGTCTTTCATGCTCTTTACTTTGGGATCTTATGTAGCCTAGCTGGTTGCAAAGGAAACCAAACGATCTTTTTCTGGGGCTCAGAGAAAAGAATAGTCTGTCTCACAAGTGTTTGTGATGTATGTTAGAGAGCGACACTCAAACATAATGAATTATGCTTAGACCTACCTGATGTGTGTCCATTAACGTAATTCTTCACCGCAAAGGTTGTACAAACATTCACTGAGCACCAGGTGTCAGTACAGCTCCAAAACACACATCGACAGTAGTATATGAAGTGAATCATTCTGGCAAGAGTCAGAAATGTTTGCTCAGTTTGAATCAAATAATTGTATAGGCTAGTTTGTTGTCCTTATGAGTCCGACAAAGATTACTCCAAAATGACCCAAGATTGTGGTGGGAAAAACTTTTAGGTTAGTAAATGTTCTCTACCATACGCTTCACCTGTAGACTAACACAAGCAAGATTGCCGTTTTGCGCTATTGACTTTGCATGACCTTCACCAATTGTTATGCACACTTATACTTAGGCAAAGCCATGTGAGAGAAGTGTCTTGTCTACAGACACAGTAACTGTCTCTCTAGTCGTCCAACAGTGGCTCATGGAGTTCAGATTCACCCATCCAAACCCTGCTCAGATCCAACTGTTCTCTACCTTCTATATTGGCTAGCCCGAATTATAACAGCATAATTAAAGGGGGAGGTTTTTTTTTTTCCACTCTGAAACAAGTTTTTTTTTTTTATTAAAGGTCCCACGATATGGCAATGTTTCACCTTTTTGCTAACATTAAAAAAAAAGCCTAGGCCTACATGACGCTGTGTTTGAACACACAAATGTTCAGCATGTATTTTTTCCTCAGACAACACTGAATACTTTCAACATTGCACTAACTTTGAAGCTACAGGTAGGGCCTACTAAATAGCCTAAATCAACCAAATTTTTTGTAATATTGTTTTTTTAATGATGACCATCATTTTATTTTATTAAAGCCAATGGTCTTGTCTTTGATAATGATTTTAATTATTTGATTGTCGACATCACATGGTGGGTTCAAAGAATATTTCATTTTTAGGAGATATGGAACCTTTAAGACGTGTATACTTTAAAAAATAATAATAATACTATACACTTTTCGATATAGAAGGTACTGGGATTGGAATGGAGAGATGTGACGAATGGCCTTGTATTTTTTATATTTTGTTTATGTTTTTTTCTTAGCATAATTGCAGAATTCAGCGCAAGTTTTTTGGTGCTCTTTTCTTTTCCAGGCTCTACAGAGCAATTCAAAAATCTTGGTTTGGTAAGGTGAACTAAAAATTATGTTGTCAAAGGGGCCGCGTCGCCACTCCTCTGAGCAGGTGTGTTGCCGGTCAACACACCTCCAACACAGCCGCAACTAGAGGTATGCCGTCTTGTCTGGTTGTATGGCGTTGTGTTTTGTTTTTCGGAAAGATCTTGTTAGTCTTTGGTGTTGTGGTCAGTTTTGTTGACTGATTGTGGTAGATTTGTAGTTTGTAAGAGCTTATGCTAATAGTGTCGTGGGGTTGTTATGGTTGCCAATGGTAGGGATTTTCGGTCAACGTCACTTTCCGCCTACTGTGCATGCGTTATGCAGAAAGAGATCCTCTTCGTCTGTTAGCTTGGGAAACTTCTTTGAATAAAACAAGGAAACGGACGACAGCTAGATGTCCTACTGAGGTATTAACCGGTCTGACAGACTACGTCTCCTGAAGCTTGAGGCAGCGTTTTTCTTGCCGTTTTTTTCACTCATCTTAATGTAACTTTTAAGGGTCAAATTTTATTCAAGTTGATTTAACAGCAAAACTTGTTTTTGCACAGTGATAAACACTTGTAGTTAGCTGACAAAGGTGCTTTTTCGATTTGTTTCTTAGTGTTTGTGTCTATGAGCGGCAGCTCTTTCTACCGGCGGGTTGCGTGGCATTGCCTGTGTTGATAAAAAAATCCCTCTATATGGCCCTTTTTATTTGTCTCTATCGGGACAACTGCTGACGTCCTGCATTTCAACCAGAGCCTAATGTTACTCAAATAAATGTCTAATCAACAAAATAACAAGCCACTGATTACATCACCCACACGAAAATGATCCAAATCTCAAAGGACTTTCTAAATCATACGATCTTCTCTGCTAAATACTGTACATAATTAGTTGCAGACCCTGCAACTATATATTTGCTGCTGTGGAGTCCTGCTCCTGCTTCACGCACCAAACAGTTGATGAACATCCGATGCACACGTTTTGAAGCAGGAGAAAAAGTCATGATGCAGCTTCTTCGGAACAGATTGACAGCTAGGAAGATAGGACAGCTGATTGTACATTGGGACTACCAAAGCGGGACTTTAGACACTTCTGTATTGGACAGACGTGAAGAAGGCGTTAGTAAACTGTTAACATGAAAAGTTCACTACTGGCCAAGACGATGGTGGATATTGTTTTTATTGCGCTTATGGATCCTGGAGAACAAACTGATTATAAAAGTAACATTTTTGTAATTAAAGCCATTGCGCATTGAAACACTGTTGTTTTCTCAGAGCTTGCATTCTGTGGGCACGCCCACCTACTCGCAGAGACAAAGTCATTGCTTTAAACATTAGAACTGGGCAGTGTTGGCAACCCTAGTTGTTGTTGTTTGGTATATTTGGTGGTGTTTCTGATTTTGACTGTGTTTGGCTCAATTTAAAGGGCAATGCTTTCTTTATTCATTTTAAGTTTTGCTAGCTTTTATAGTCGTGGTAAGCTAAAGCATAGCAACCGAATGTATAAGCCTATCCAAAGATTGCTATGAATTCATGCTGAATAATTCTTTATTTGGTTCAGATTTCTTTTATGGGAGTCCTGTACATGTTTGTAGTGGTAAAACTCAACTTAACCTTAAACAGAAAGAGGGAGAACATGTTAACACTATGGAAAAAGCCTTGTGCCCCGCAAGAGCCGAGTCTTTTTACTTTGAGGTAAGCGTGCTGCTGATATTTGAAACCCTCGAGAATATCAGTTTGCTGTCTTGCCTAAAACAAGAATCTTTGAAAGAAGTTAGATATTACTAATTGAATTCAAGCTCTCCTAAAAAGTTTAACTACTGGGAAGCTAGTATATAACTTGTCGTGTGTTTTTCTCTGTTTGTTTTTAGTTTTGAAAGTGTTTTAAAATCAACCTCACTGGTCAAAACCCAGGTCTGGCCTGCTGGTCAAAGCCAGGTCTGCAGATAAAATCCCACACTGGTCAAATTCCAGGTCTGCAAACCAAACCCCAAGTCTGCAGACCAAAAACCACACTGGTCAAACCCCAGGTCTTCACTTCCAGCTAAGCCCCGCATTAGTTAAAACACAGGTCTGCACTGAAGGCCAAATACCGCACTGCCCAAAACCCCGGACTGAGACCAAACCTCTCACTGTCAAATCTCAGGTTTGCATTGCAAACTAAAGCACACACTGGTCACACCTGGGCCTGCACGGCAGACCAAATCCCACACTTGTCAAACTCTAGGTCTGCATTGCAGGCCAAAGCACACACTGGTCAAACCCAGGTTGTACTGCAGGTAAAAGCACACACTGGTCAAACCCAGTCTGTACTGCAGTAAAAGCATACACTGGTCAAACCCAGTCTACTGCAGGTAAAAGCAACACGGTCAAACCCAGGTCTTACTGCGGTAAAACAAACTGGCAAACCCAGGTCTGTACTGCGGTAAAAGCACACACTGGTCAAACTCAGGTCTGTACTGCAGGTAAAAGCACACACTGGTCAAACCCAGGTCTGCACTGCAGTAAAAGCACACACGGTCAAACACAGCTTGTATGCAGGTAAAACACACTGGTCAAACCCAGGTCTGTACTGCAGGTAAAAGCACACACTGGTCAAACACAGCTGTACTGCAGGTAAAAGCACACACTGGTCAAACCCAGGTCTGTACTGCGGTAAAAGCACACACTGGTCAAACTCAGGTCTGTACTGCAGGTGTGCACCTTACTGCAGGTAAAAGCACACACTGGTCAAACCATTGTACTGCAGGTAAAAGCACACACTGGTCAAACCCAGGTCTGTACTGCAGGTAAAAGCACACACTGGTCAAACAGTTGACTGCAGTAAAACAACAAACACAGCTTTGTACTGCAGGTAAAAGCACACACTGGGTCAAAAACACCAGGTCTGTACTGCAGGTAAAAGCAACATGTCAAACAACTGTACTCAGGTAAAAAAAAAAAAGAAAAGCACACACTGGTCAAACCCAGGTCTGCACTGCAGGTAAAAGAACACAGTGATCAAAGCCCAGGGGTCTCATTTATAAAACATTGCGTAGAATTCTTACTGAAAGTGTACGTACAAACAAAACTCTAACTTCCACATTGAAACATTTCCCTTGTTTCTCAGCTCAGTTCTCTTTCTGCCTCATTGCTAGAACTTCAGAGACACAAAGTTGAGAAATCTGAGATTGGATTGCTAATTTATTTTTCAAGTTGTGTTTTTTGTAATCACAAAGTAACGTACAAAATGACATACACAACATTTTTGTATATGAACGCTTTATAATTGAGACCCCAGGTCTGCAGAGAAAACTCTGCACTGATCAACCCAGTCTGCCCCCGCCTGATCAAATCTAGGTCTGCAGACCTCACTGGTCAAATTCAGGTCTGCAGACCAAAGCACACACCGGTCAAACACCAGGTCTGCAAACTAAACCCAACCCAGACCGAAAACCACACTGGTCAAGTCTTCACTGCAAGCCAAGCCCCACACTGATCAAACCCCAGGTCTGAATGCGTTTTGTCTGAACTTGTTTAAATCTTGGCCAGATTCTGACAATGTGGTCAAACATGATGGTGGTTGGGTCTATAACGCCTTAATGAAAACTACATTTGGTTACACGTATGTTAATTGTGAGTTCACACAAGATGTGAAATGTGATCATTTTTGTTTTTTTAAACTGTTTTCCACTTGTCAAAGACTGACAATCTGATTGTGTGTTTTATTTATTAATTCTTTCATTGATCAAACCAGGTTTTATTTTTCACACTTCAATTCACCTCTTGTTTACTCGAATGACACAGTGTATGTTTGTACTCACCCTTTTACTCCCTTCCCTCTCTCTCATCCTCTCCACTTTCTCCTCTTACACTCTCTCTCTCTTTCCACCCCTTCACTCCATCCTCTTCCCTCCCAAGTTTTCCTTTTTCCCGCTCTTCCCTCTTTCACCTGTCCCTCTTCCCTTCTTTATTTTCTCCTCTCCTCTATCCTCTCCCTGCGTCCCTCCAACTCCTACCCCTTTTCTCTCCGTGTTCTTAACTCTCTCTCTCTCTCTCTCTCTCTCTCTCTCTCTCTCTCTCTCCCAACATCTCCCCCTTTCCTTCTCTCTTTTCTCTTGTCTCCAAATTTCTTCTCCCGTTTCCCCTCCTTCTCTCTCCTTTCTATTTTCTGCTTTCTCTCCTTCCTCTCCCTTCTCTGTCTTTCTCTTTTCTCCTCTTTCTCTCCTATCCCCCTGCTCCCTCCTTACCCCCCCCCCCTCCTCTCTCTCTCCGCGCGCCTCCAAACACAGGTTATTTTTAGCGCAGTTCTGTGGGGACCTGACGTTCAGCACGCGCCCCTCCTCTTCCCTCTGCTGTTTTCACTCTCTCTACCTGCCTCTCCCTCCTCTGTCCTCGCCTCCTTCCCTCTCTCCTCTCCCTCAGCCCTCGCTCGTCTCCTCGCTCGCGCTGCTCTCGTCGCTCCTCGTGAACGATGTGGATTGTGTGGTGGAGATGAGGCTCCGTAATGCGTCCTTCCTCACGCTGCTGCTCTTCGGCCTGTGCGCGCTCCTGTCGCTGTCCTGGTACACGACGTTCAGCGGATCGAGAGGTAAACACACGGGTATGCATACAAACACAAGCGCACACGTTACACCGGCTTGCCCGCGCTTCTTGTGGCCGTGGAGCATCGCCCTCAGTCCGGCGTCAGTCCGCTGCAGAACCCCCGGTGCGCGCAGAGCTTGAAGTGATGTTGTGTTGAGTCTGTTTTACGCACGCGAGGCCCGGGTTGTGGCTCGTAGATTGGCGCGGTTTGGGGTGAATTATGAACCGGGATTAATGAGATGTGAAGGTGGGAACACAGCGGAAGGGAGCGCGGTTTGTTTTGACGCCGGAGTGAGGGGTTTAGTCGTTAAAATCAGCGTTGACTGTAGGCTAATGAGGGTCTTTTTAATTTTATTTGGTGTGAAGCTTAACACTTCATCATCTACAGTTCACGGTGCACGTAGAGCTAAACAAACATGATGCAGGTTATGATTTACATCTGCCTACAAGCTTTTGAGAACCATTATAGGCTATTGTCATGTTATGTAGTTGAAAGAAAGTGGCACAAATGTGTTTCCCACATCGGGAACTGAGTTAGACCTCCATCTACTGACTGCAAAGGACGTGACACTTGGGTTAGAGTAATAATCAAACCACTCTTGGCTTATATGCTAATGCTGCAGTAGTTTAATGCTCTAAAGGAGTCTGGATAATTTATGGACTTGAAAACATTGTAGAAGATCTCAGAGATTTTTATGACATTAAAAAACTGCAGTGTTTCTAGGTTCAGAAGAGAAAGAATAGAACTATCGCACAGACAGAACTACACCGTGTTGAAAAAGCGAGGCAAGGCAATTAATCGAGAAGTCAAAATAGACTATATTAAATTTTCAGATGGTATTTTGAGAATCAAGCGCTCCAGACTGTCAGTAAAACTGTGTAATTGGAGCAGAAGTTTATTTTGGAAGACTAACATTGATTGTTCGGTGTTAAATGGTAGATTATATACAGTAGTTTATGTACATGAAATCATTACTTAAAAACATTGATTTTGTTTTGAAAAGACTAAGCAAGGATCGATCTATATGAGAGAAACTTTGTTGTATTTTTTTTTCTAAGATCAACTAGAGGAAGTGTGTTCCTGAACATTGTTTAAAACTTTGCTACATCAAACTTGGGACAAAAGGCAAAAGAAGAGCTGCGGAAAGCCTAAAATAGCCTCAATTTGCCATACATATTGGATATTTATTTGCAGTTTTTCTGACCAATATTGCAACAGGCCTATGGTATTTAAATAAGGTGGAAGCTAAAATGAACTTTGTTTAAAACATAGTTTTTTTGCTGTAATGCAAAATATGAATGGATCCAGTTACTAATAGAAATCACCAGATTTAAATTGATGAAATATACAGTATATTTGGATATTTCATTGCAAAGTATAAAGTTATTGGAAAATCTGCCTCTTTCCGACCAACTTCTACCAACTCTTGACATCAATTTTTAGTGTAATCAGTTTACATTATGAGCCCTTTTCACGCTGAGGCTAAAACAGTTTTTTTTTTCAAACCTGTGAATCGTTTCTTCCAATCTATTCATATTAATTGTAGAATTAGCCGAGAATCAGGAAAATAATTTAAGCATTTAACTGACACCAAGCGAACACAAGTTACAGCGAAAAACAGATATTTATTTAATATACGTTCAGACTTTTACATACGAGGTAAATATTTCACCGTACGGTACAAGTGATTTTAAAATGTGTTTGTGTCTCAAAGCTAATGTTAATGCTAATGCTAATTATTGTTAAACACCAATACAAACTGAATTAGCTTTTAATGTGTTTTTTGTTTGTTTGTTTTTCTAATAAACTCAGAAGTTAAAGCTCACATAGGCCTATTATCCAATCACTCACATTTTTACATTTTATATTATATATATTGCAAAGCACAAGATGGATTTGCAGTTTGCATTTAATATATTTAGCCCCATCACTCCATCTATTAAAAGTCCAAACACAGCCAAGTTGTCAGTGAAGAAAGTTTGTTCAAAAGGAGGATGTATGGTTTATATGGGAACAAAGTCTGACTCGGTTTAAAAACAACTTCACAGACTCAGTTAATCATGAACCAGACACAATAATTTCCGGGATTTAGTCAAATATTTATTTTTTTTCCTGTAAGACCTGATTTGTCCCTAATTTTAAAGTGCATCTGAGGTGTTCAGGGTGTTCTAATAACTTTATTTGGTATTCAAAGCTGTTGTAAGTTTAAGATATAGTTTTGTCACGATTCAATTCTTGTCTCGACATGAGTTTGATATTTTAATTTGATTCTTTGTACACAGACCAAAATTACCTTTTAAGCCATGTATTGTAGGTGCACAGTTATTTTTTTATCTACATTGATAATTATGAATATATCTCTCAATGTTTGCCAATAGAAAGCCAGAATGCTACAGTAATTTCCGGATTTAGTCAAATATTTATTTTTTTCCTGTAAGACCTGATTTGTCCTGCGGCACGTGGCTGAGGGTTAGCGCTCTAGCCTCACAGCAGAAGGTCGCGGGTTTGATTCCCGCTCGGCCGGCTTTCTGTGTGGAGTTTGCATGTTTCTCCCGTGTCTGGTGGTTTCTCCGGCACTCCGGTTTCCCCACCAACCAACAACCATAACATGCATGTTAGGGTAAAATCCTCCAGCTACGGTATCCTGACCAAGCTAGCAAACATCTGGAGATGGGTCCCGAGCGCTGACTGCGGCGATCACTGCTCCTGAGGAGATGCCCAGAGGCATTGAAGGATGGGTCAAAGCAGAGGACAAATTCCTACGGGACAATAAAGTATACTTAACTTAACTTAACCTTAACCAGTTATTATTGCCATTTTAAGCTAACATTTAGCCGCCAAAGTTATTTTAATCAGGCTATTTACGACTTTGACATAGTGAAAATCAAATTTTATAATTATTTACTTGGTTGAATTTTTTAACAGTTTTTTGTGCTCAATTAAATTTCAAAACGAATTATACAATATGAGAGAAGTAAAGCTAAGAAACAAAGTGTGCGTCTGGAAGTGATAATAACAGGGTTAAGTGGGTTGTGAGTGGTTTTCTCTGACAACTTTTGTTAAGACTTCACAAATCAGGAGAACATATAAAAGATTTTGTTTATAAAAAGGATGTGTAACTTCCACTGCGCATGGAAGTTTATCAATGTCTTTCTTTAAGGGTTGCAACTGGATTATGAGTGTTTTAGTGAAATAAGAAACCAAAAGCTGATCATTAAGTTTAAAAAGTTATTGTTTTAGTCATTCCTGGGTGCATTTTTGGATCCATTTTTTCCCAGGGCTTGGACAATATTGTGGTAATCGTGAGCTCATCTCTGTGACAATCTGCTTTTTTGATGAAATCGTGGTTTTCCATTTTTTTCTTTTGATGCATCTGTCTGTTCAAATATAGACTTTTTTTCCCAACTTATTACTTAGTCTCAGAGTTGCCAAATCCAAGTCTTTATAGCGACTTTGGGCTTTTTACTGCGCTTTTTAATTCATAAAAGGAATATATTTTAGCAATTTTCAGGTTTGAATTTTTTTAAATATATTAATTTATATAACTGAAATATGGATTTTTAGCATGTTTTCATTTCTAAAACACATGATATGGCAAAATCCCTAACACTTGTTTTGCTGCAACACAATATTCTAATTTATTGACTTTTTATTGAAAGGCGGAGGTTTTTGCTCTGAAAATCTGGCAACACTGTCAGCTTTTGACAGCCGGATTTAGCTGTTGATAGTGAATTGTTCTTAACCTCAAAGACAATAGGAAAATAAACGCTCTACAAGAATCGTAATAAAATCGAAATCGTCATCTTATGGCTCCAAGAAAATTGTGATTTTAATTTTTTGTCATATCGCCCAGCCCTAATTTTTTCCCTCTGACTGTGAAAAGATGGCAAACGCAACCCTTTCCTAACTGAACAAAAAAGATAACACAAAGCCTTGGAAGGACATGTGATGATCAAACCAAACATCAGGATGATTTGAATTGAAACACCATCAGGCGATTGTATTTATAAACTGTTCCTCTAGAGCAGCTTGATGGTCATAATTATTTCAAACAGAATTAAAATCTTGATGATTTAAACCATTATTTGCTTAGAGCCTAAATGCAGAGAGAGAGGCATTCAAATGAAAAAGATGACATATTGAGTAAACTGTTATGTAAATGTATTTTACAGTTGTAAAGACTTTGGGAGCCGCTTTACTCAAGAAAATACAAATGAGCTTTTATGAACAAACTTGTGATTAATAATCACGATTACTCGGTTACACAATTTTTTATTCAGTTGCATAAATATATTTCAATTTAAATTTGATTACTAGCACATTCGTAGTCCCATCACAGTTTGTGGACTGGGGTAACTGCTTTGCTTATCTTTCCTATACAGCATTAGTTTTTTGGTTTCTGTTTGTTATTGCTCAAAAACATCTTGAAAACCTTGCTTTGTTACAGTGACCAGGCGTCTCATCAAGATCTGACTTTTCACTTGGCTTTGTTGTGCCACTTGCTTGTCTTCTTTCTAGTTTAAATCCATAGTGTGGAACATTTTATTGCTAAAGTATTATCATCTCCTGGAGAAAGGGTGATTCCAGACTCCAACATATTATTTTCCTCAAGTAGAATTAAACAAAAATGACTGAACTGGCTTAATTAGTCCAAGTTTTGAATATAATGATCTTAACTGAGTCTTAATTCTGGTCTGGGTAGGTTTCAGGAGAAGGAGACAATTGTATGTGACACAAGAAAAACGAGAGGACAAGTCTAGGCCCGCAGCAGCGGAAAACATACAGAGACTCACTTTGTAATGTGATCTGTGGAAATACTTGAAAACAACAGCGTCTTAATCCTTCAGCTGTTCTCCAGATTAGCCTCTGTAATAGGTTGCGTTCACGTGACATCACAACATTCTCCGGGTCAAAATTATTGAACACAGGTGTTTGGCAGCTCAAATCAATCTTGTTTAAAGTTAGGTTTTTGTTGTAATACAAAAGTGACTGGGTTTAGAAATCACTGAAATGTGTGATGTTAGATATTTCATGACAGCTGCTTCTACAAACCAAAGACCTCAGTTATTTTAATAGGTTTGTGACTTAAATCTGCTCCAGGAGTCCTGGACCTGCTAGCTCATGTATATGGAGGGCATTTCTTGAAGTTTAAATAAATACATGTGAATATTGGTCACTTAAAGTGCTGTTAAAGTGCGTTTGGCAGGTTTCCAAGAATTTAACATTTTAATTACATTTAGTAGAAAAACAATAGTAGTAATGATAAATGATAATTAACATGAAGCAAGGACAAGTTTGTGAAGAAAATTTGAAAATATTTGTAAATTCCAAAATGAACGCTTTGCTTTTAAATGTACATTTGCAAATTAGCATTGATATTTGCATATGAGTATTGATACTGAAATTTTAACAGCTCAGTATCGATATACCAATACTTCAATATCGATACTCCCATCACTAACAGGAAGTAGTGCAGAGTTCTAAATTGATGACATCACAATAGGGAGGGAGACAAGAACATTTTACATTTTACATTTACATTAAACACATTTGATGACACTATGAATGTTAAGTTAACAAAACGAATATGTTGTAGTGTATTTCTATGCCTTAGTAAAAGAAATAAAAGCCTGTTACATGAGAGGTTGCTAAGTAACTCCTTTGTGTGATATCATCATCTATGAACAGGAAGTACATTTTTATCCTAAAAACTGGCTAAACTGGATGAACTTGGTGCAATGTTTAGTGAAATCTTCAATCTCTTAACTTTCCTTTAAGGAAATGAGCAGTTCAGCGTGTCATAGGCAAGAATTTGTTGACACAATTTCTTCTCAAAGTGAAAGCAACACATGTTTTTAAAGAGAACTGAACATGAATGAGTTCCAATGTTATCAATAGAAAAAATGACTCTTGCCCACCATCTGGACTTATGATACGCAAATCTATTTGGTCTGAGCGAGCACCCAAACACAGCACTAGTCTTAAGCTGGTAAAGCTTGTCTGCAAGTGTGGGACAAAGTCTCAGGTGTGATCGAGTTTCCTTCAGAGACACTGGATCAGACTTTGTTAAATATTCAGCAGCTCTGAGACCAAAGGCCAGGCCTGGACCAGCATAAGACTTCAGACTGATGTGTGTGGTCCGTCTTATGGTTGGTTTCTTTTTCCCGTGTCTTCACTCCGATGAGCCTCTGTCCCAATAGTTGTTGTGAAAGAGAACACTTCTACATCTCACTTACGGGCTGCGGATCAAGGCTTTTTTCTGCGCCTGAGTCAAGCTCCGCAGATCAGAATCAAACATGAAAAGAATGTGCACAAACTTTATTTTGATCTCAATTCTGCTGTTTAAATTTTCACCTAGAAGCTTTTCATAGACTTGAACAAACTGATGTTTTTTACTTGGATGTACTTGCTGGACTAAAAACATTGTTAAAATGTGTGTCTTTACTCTGAGCAGACTTGCATCCCCTTGAAATCAACTCATTTGTTTCTATGTAAATCTTGTTCCTTTAGGTAGATTATTTCACAGAATGGCAATGGCATTTAGTTTTTCACCTCAGAAAGTTACACATTGTCACTTTATGAATATTATGACCACTAATTCAATCACTTGTAATTCCTACTTAATTCTGAGTGATATATTTTTTACTAATTACTTTACAAATATTTTATGCAAAAGGAGAAAAAAAACAACAAAGTCCTCTTTAAAGTGACATTGTGTAACTTTCCCAGGGTGAATAATCAAATGCATAACTTTTTTGAAATAAAAAATGTCAAAGTTTCGCAGTGTTTTAGGCATTTTTATTAATATACATGAATTTCATGTCATACGTGAAATATTACTAATTTCTATTAGCATGAATAACCGCACCACTGATTTAATAAAAAAAAAAAATATATAGGCACTTTATATAGTATGAAATGAATTTGCATGCCTAAACTCATATCAAATCAAGAAAAATATATAATAAAAACTAAAGTAACATGATTCAATGGAAACAAGCAGGAGAAGCATTTTTTTTATGACACAAATGAATTTTAAGGAGATGTAAGTCTGCACAGAGTAATGACACACATTTGTAACGTTCAAGTAAAAACATGCTTTTGTTTTATGCTGGGGTAGCTGATTTTACACCGCAAACACAATTTAGGTCTATCCATTTCATCTCATAAATCCTTTGACACATGATTAATATTGACATGTATTAATTTTGGTGGCAGTTATGGTCAATAAATGCCTTTGTACAAACAAAGCCATGAGTCTGGAACCAGGATGCTGAGCTCCATAGAATCAGTCGTGCTGCTGAAATATGGGGCAGAATGGACTTAATATTTGTAATGTATTGAAAAAACTTCTAACTCTCAGGCAGCAGTATTAAGTCTTGTTGAACTTGTGTGAGGGTCAAAAGAAACATGTGAACCTGATCATGTGACCACAGAGGGCATGTGTGTGACCTTTCACCCTGGTGTTGTGGGTCAAGACAGTAAGTTTAGCCTCAGAGTGTTTTGTGTTCGATAGACATATCATTTAAGAAATTGAAATGTTATTAGTGAGTCCCTTTGAAACAATAAAGTACTCTAATCAGTTATTGCAAGCTTAAAAGTCTTTAGTTGAAAAATGTTTACAATATCAAGGACAGTTAACTGAGTCGTATCACTATACTAATGAAGAGATGCAAAAGAGATACAAAAACCTAAACAAGGGCACTTTCCTCTTCAGAGCCAAAGCTTTTATTTAATGTTACACAACCTTCTTAACCACTTTCCCTGGTTAAGCTTGACCCTATCAGCTTAAAACATAATAAAACGACAATCGCATATTTAGACCCATGCAACAACAGAAAAAAAAGCAGAACCTAAGCCCCAAAACATTAAATCTATTGCACTCAAAACTGTTAATCTTCTCCTTTCAAAGAAAGTGTTACAATCTCTCAAGCATGTGCAAAGAGTCAGAAGAGTCATGTCTAATTTTTAAATAAATTATATTTGTAAAGAGAAAATATGGATAGAAAAATGTATAATTTACTTTCAGATCTATAGATTTTTGTATTGAATATACTGTATGTAAAAATTTTCACTTTGATAAAGATTATTGAGAGATGTCGGACTGAGTACCTCAACATTTTGTTATAATGTCTGTGACAAGCCTTTGACATCACAAAGGAATATATTTACTGCATGTACACTTCTACAGCCTTTACTGTTTACTGCTAAGACTGTTGTCTTGATTCTTTTTTTTTTTTTTGTATTTTGGCTACTAATAAGTTGTTGATTTTGCTGTGAACTTTGATATGAAGAGAGTGTTCAGACATTTATCATGTGAGCAGGTCAGTAGTGTTGGAGAAACAAACTAAATACACTGAATGTTTGTGAATGAGAGCTTTGTCAATGAATGAAAACTGTGCAATGCTGACCACCTCAGCCTTTGTTCAGACAAATGTGTGAATCAAATGTCAAACTAAACCAAGTTTTACAAATGTGTCAAAGTGACTGAGAAAACTGGTAAACAGAACTAAAGTAGGTTTAAACAGGCTACAGCAGAGTCCCTTGCAGCAGATGGTCTCAGTGTGGGTCCAGGCTGCTCTCATTCTGCCCACACTTTACACTGCAAAACTCACATTTATTCACTGCTGAATTAGAGATGTCACGTTTATAAGGCAAAGCAATAATCATGAATATTCACATCACAATATGATTGTAAGAACAAGAGAGTAATGTTTGTCACTATTTTAAAAGAAAAAAAAAACATATTTTTGTTCATTCATTATTAGTGATTGCAGTTTTGACATCATCTGAGTTTATTCAAAAAATAAAAAAAAACACTTTTAGGTACAGATGATTTAGGCACTGAAGGCACAGTCAGGATATTGACTCCAATACCAGATCCAAACAATTTAGTTTTAGTTTTTTTACTCTTGTGAAAAGTAAATTTGTGATTTGTGAGAATGAAAGAAAATGTCATGTTTGACTGTTAAATTGTGGTCTTTTCTCCTGCAGTAATCATAACAATTAAATTCCATATTTTATATCCGCATTTCCGACAAACTTATAATCATGCTTTAGTTGTGCTTCAGACGTGACCGTAATAAAACCCTCTCTCTTTGTTCTTGTGCGCTGAAGCCTCTCTTCTTCTTTTACACCTGATTCTGTCTGGAGAACATGGTCTCAGAGGGTCTTTGTGAGTCCAATCTGTCACTAAATCCTGCTCTCAGTCAGGTGCAGACTGGGACTAAAAACAGCCTAGACTCTGGTCAGCTCCAGATCTTTAGCTCAGCACTAAATTACACATTTTATTGATATATATGATGAGTTTGTTGAGTCTTTAAACTTTTTTTTTTACTAAGTTGAATGTGATAATTTTATATGTCCAGATAGTGAGCTATATTAATCACATTGTACTTTGTCATGAAATACCTAGAAGGTGATTTCACACATTTTCAATATAGTGATTCAGATGAATACATATTTTGTGTTCACTTTGGAGAGCCCAGTTTGGTTGTTTGTGCCTTGACATGTTTCTGTGAACTGCTGTCACTTTGTTTCTTTTGAGGCAAGTTTTATTACCTGTTCAGATAAGAGCAGTCAAACTGGTCTTTGTTCATTTTGACTTATCCTAAAACTTCTTGTTTTTTTGATTCTCTAGTTCTGCATGGTTTTTGTTTTTTGCATTGTATTTCGTATGATAAAGTTGTATTTAGTCTTTAGGTTGCGTTACTCCTGCCAAAATCCAGACTCAAATTGTTCTTATCACTTACATTTATTCAACAGGAGTCCTCTGCAAAATGCAAGTACAAAAACATATTTACAATAATACATACACACCTCATTGGCTGCATCACATTCAAAAGGTTAAAGGGACTTCTCCTTAGCAGCAAAGCAGAACAAAAATAAGTTACCTACTTTTTCTGGCTCCAAACTGATAAAAATGTCAAATAAAACAATGGAATTGACAGAAAATACAGCTTAGTATTGTTTATAACAATCATGTTTTTATATTTTTTTGTATTTTTAATCTGTTTTTAAACTGTTAACATGAACTTCAATGTATGAGAGCTTTTAGGCCGTAACAAGACGTATGCGCAGCTGTTTACACTTTGCGTGTAGTTTCATTTTGTGTTATTGTTTGTGTTATTTTGGCTTTTTATTTTAGTACTACGATTCCCTCAAAACACTGCAAAAGGTAATTACCACACGAATAAAAGGGCCAAAAAAGAGCACAATTTGAGGAAAATGTCAAAATGTGATTTTTGTGACTTGATATATAAGATAAGATGCGGTCAGTTTGGCCTGTTTTACCTAAAACTCAGTCTGACTAATAACACTGTAAAAAAAAAAAAAAAAAAAAAATTAGCAAAATGACTGAACACATACAGAAAATATGTGTTCAGAATATTTTGTTTGAGCAACTGTATTTAGTCATTCATCCATATAAAAGTCCTATTACGGTAATTGCTTTGTAATTTAGTATTTTAATTGCAAGTTTAGAATCAAACTGATTAGATTCAGCCTAGAAAGACAATTTTCTTTTCTTAAGCATTTCCAGGAGCTTGTTGTTGGTGGACAAACGATAGTCTAATCAAGTTGCATCAAGTGAAAGACATTGATTTAAGGAAATTCCCCAAAATAAACAAACAACATAAAAAGGTTGTTTAAATGTTCACATCGGACCAAGTGGATCAGTGTAGTGAGCCAAACATGACTGATGACTGAGGGTTAAATATTTGTGCTTTGTTGTGGTCTTTAAAATCGTAAATATCAGGTGCAGTGCCTTCGAGAGATGAATGCTTGTTCCCCAGACCTTTGTACCCTTTCAAACATGGCTGCCTCCCTCTCCCTGCTTTGGTTCTTTGTCTCCGTGGGAACAGCCTCTTGACGGACAGCTCAGTGGAGCGTTGGCGTGGAAACGGGAGATGCTTATCAGCTGGCCAATCCGAATCTTTCCCGAGAGTCGCAGTGTTTAAGAATGAACTGATCTCAAGTGGACATTAACATTCTGGAAAACAAAACTATGCACGGCTAAAATCTGGGTCTAAATGGGGACTGAAACTGGACTAAAGGATTGCATGTTTATCCTAGCATTAGCCAAATAAGTTGCAAATCATTGTAGAACGCAAGACGTCCTAAGTCCAGATGTGGGCAAGAACCAGTTTGTAGTTTGCCGTAAAAATATCAAAAAGGTCATTTGACAGACTGATTCACTCTTCCATCGGTCAGACAATGAACTCTGTTAACTCTGCATGTACACCTGTCACCCACCTGTACTCGTCCCTGTACAACTACTGACATTGCTTTAGCTGATAATTGTTTGCATTTATAACCATCATATATTGTACTGTACATCACTATTAATTACTACTCTGGAGAAATAATCAAACACTCACAGCTCAGCTCTTGTTATCTTGGCATAGAGTCATCAGTCATACATTATTCCCACTTGCTAAAACTTACGCAGGCTGGACTGGAATGCACATAACGCAATGTTTGTGTTCATGTCTCCAGGTCTGGGTCACGTACTGATGTAAAAAAAAAAAACTCTCCTGCGTTAGAACTCCTGCCTCATGCCTTGTCTTTTCAAGTCTCACGTTGCTTATTCTACAACAACTATGTATACTGAATGGTTAGAGCGTCGTCACGTCACTATGGAGTTAGCGTGTTTTGCCTTTTGTTACCTTTTGTGTACACTAACTTCCTTCTACTTCCAATAACATGCATGTATAGGTCAATTTGGTTAGTTTTATGTATGACAAAATGCAGTTTTTATACTTTGCCATGAAATATAGTACATTTTCGCAAATTTAAAATAGGGTGATTTCTATGTTGACTAGACCAAATAATCTCTTGTATTATAAAAATAAACTGCATTTAAACAGCATTGATTTCAGCTGCCCTTCATTGATTGAAATACTAATGGCCATGGAATGCTTTAAGATGGCACATTAACAAAAGCTATTGACAACACTGTAATATTCCCCTAGTGAATAAATGAGAGAGGGAATGATTGTTTGTCTGTCTGTCTGTGTCCGTCTTTGTGTTAACCCTGTCATGAGTTGGCCACTGTCCTGGGTGTTCCCCTGCCTAAAGCCCAGTAACACTGGGATAAGCTGTTGTCACCCACCATCCCAAATGGGCACAAAACCAATGAATGAATACTGATTACTTTTATGCACTGTGCTCTGCTATAGGAAACAACATCAACGGCGTGTCAAATCTTAAGTCTATTTTTAATTGTATATATCTTGTTTTTATGCTTTTTCCCGTGCTGTTGAATTGTGGGACTAATATTCTTCTCTTATCTGGTGATTTCCTAGATTAATTTTCACTCCAATCATCTGTGCCTGTAGTATGTTTGGATGTGTCTCATAAAAATGTTGATTTAACGTACAAACATGATCATTTGAAAAGCTCTTCAGATATAAGTATACTTGGTCTTTGCTTCTTTAAAAATGTGAACAAAAAAGATAATTTATTTAAAATTTGTTGCATCAGTCACACGTTTTATTCACTTACATTCTGAGCTTCTGAATTGTTTACCATTATGTGTTTTAAGTTTTTTCACAACTTTTAGGAGCAAGAGGTGTCAGTATGCTAACAGGAGTAGCCACAATGCCAACAACTCAACAGACAAAGTTTATGAACTTTGATAAACAAATGAGACATTATATGTCATCGGGATGTTGCAAACTAAATTAAATGTGAATACATTAACAGTGTTTAAGTTATTTTATTGTAAAAAAAAAAAAAAAAAAAAAATTGGGTATAGCCCCTTTAATTATTTCTGTTATTTCTGCAGCTCATTGAGACTGAACTGAATTATGTGTTTGGATTTTTTGACAGCCGTAATGTGCTTTGCTAAGCTGTTCAAGTTTAAGAGTCAACAAGAGGCTCCAGCAGGTTAACGGCAGAGAAGACAGAGAGAGCAGTGTGTAAGACCCTCCAGAGAGAGAGGAGAGAGAGAGAGAGAGAGAGAGAGAGAGAGAGACCCTCCAGAGAAAGAGAGAGCAGTGTGGAAGACCCTTCAGAGTGAGAGTTAGAGTGAGAGAAAGAGAGCAGCATGTGAGATAATGTTTATTAGTGCAAACAATATACAATTACATTAAGCACAGTGGCAGAGATGCTTGTACCAGATTCTAGCTTTTACAGCTAATTTCTATCTGTAGTCCTGGGGAAGGAGAGGGGAGGCATTAATGAACATGTTGTCATTGGAAGGGGAAACCGTAGCACCCGGAGTTTCGTAAGGTTTTTGAGACCCTCAAGAACAGACCAGCAGTGTGAGAGAGGCTAAAAAGCGGAGGGGAGGTGGCAAGATAAATAAAGAAGGAAGAGAATTCAGAGAGAGAGAAGAGATATGGAGAAGAGAGGACAGAGAGAGAGAGAGGGGGAGATGAGAAGTCTATAGCCTGATCGTATCTTTCGTTTCCTATAGCTACTTCCTGTTCTTGTGATAAGCGTATGTCCACGACCACGAAGCCCATATAAGTGCATCCATAATGTTTCCTGTGCAGAGATAAAACACATAAACACAAGCATGCCGCACTTTGTTCAGGAAATATTTCTTTAAGACGCAAAATGACGAGAATCCTAATAGGTTGTGTTCACATGACATTACTACACTGTGCATTGTAATAATATTTGACACAGATGTTTAGCAGAACATGCTCCTATTGTCCAAACTGTCTTTGATTTTGCGCTGTGAATAATCAGACGCGTGGATCCAGTCACTCTCAGCACGTGGAGCAGTAAGCTGTCGTTTGATGCTGCCTTCATATAGAAAACGTGATAATTTCCACTTGTAGTTTAGCAGTAGTTACAAGTGTGTTGTGTTCAAATGGCTTTGTGGTCATAACTTAAGAAAACTTGTTAAATAAACACTTTATCTCAACAAATACCGTAAAACCCAGTGTGAATAAGTAAATCTACAGTTTACAGTGTTCATAAGTTTGCTCTGGGGAAAAAACTATTTGACTGTTTATTTAATTAAAGTTCATTTAACTACTTTTTGGTTATAAATTAGTAAGCTTTGTGTTGTGCACTAAAAAGTATATATAAAAATTAGACCACTGAGTACTGTCTGAAATGAATAACAAAAATGTTTAGTTCTCATCAGGAGCCGAATGCTGCTCTCTGATTGGTGTGCTTGGATAGTCCTCTTCAGTTTCACTTTGCTGTTTTTTATTGACCATGATGGCAACCAAAAATGAATACATGTCAATATTAACTATATGTCGAAGGAAGTTGTCAGATTAAAAACCTAAATTATGTTTGCCTTGTGAAAATCAGTTGCCCCACATTTAGGGAAAATGGAAATAGAGGGCAGCTGGTGGCCTAGCTTAGATATTGCCCGATATGGGTTTTTCTTTGGCTGATGCCAATACTATATTTTAACCAATATCATCAAAGATTTCTGAGGTTGATTTTCTTATTTTAGTTTTAAAAGCAGACCTAAACTATCACCACGGTACATGTGCGTCTCTTTCACTCAATGTAATGACGCTCGATTGTATTTTGGCCCAAGAAACAATCATTTCATTGCGTCATAAAAGACAGATTCATTTTGTTTATATTGACAAACAAACAAGCACTTATTAGAGCTTGTGCTGTAGCCAAAGTGATAGAACAAGAATTCAACTTAAAGACATTTTAATGATAAAATCAAAGCTGCAGACTTAGAAATAGAGAGAAATAAAAGTATGTTACCGTTTCTCTTCAAACCAACTCAGACTCAGCTGATCACTGTGAGTGCGGCTTTCATACAGAGGAAAAGCCCAAACTACTGCCTGATCAAATATTGGCCAAAAGTGAGGCTGATATCTGATATGGCTGATATAAAAAAAAAAATGGAAATATCGGCCCCAAAATAGCGATTGGCCCCTAACACCCTACGTTTTTCTTGTGCATATGGATACGGCATTTTGAGAATATTAATCCACGTCTAGATTTAGTAATTTATGTGGTTTGAAGCTGAGACCAGAGAAGATTTATTTGACCCACCATTTTCCACATCTCCGCTTAAAGGTTTGTTTTTTTCTGGGTTCATGTTGTCGAAGGCGTGAGATTTGTGTTTTTATTTTGACAGTTGCGTCCGTGTGACTCCAGACTGATGGTTTTCGGTTTCCCACGCCCCTCCCGCCTTCTTCCTTTTCATTAAAGCATAATTAGTGTGCAGTCTGTCGTTAGCTCGAGCGCTAACACCTGCTGCTGCTGCTATTGCCCTGGACTGCGTTACCCACAATCCCCCAGGAGCCGTTAGCCTCCACATGTGCACTTCCTGTTTACTGCATATAAACTGATTTGAATCGTGAACGAATACTTTTACACCTCATTTAAAGACAACTCCATTTCCTCATGAAAGAATTCACATTTTCAATTAACAGTATTTATCTTTTTAACTGTATTTAGTCATTATTAGTTTTAGAAGTTCTTTATCGTATTTTATGTCTTGTGTTTTTTGTCATGTTTCAACTCTTAAGAACTCAATCAGCTTTTTTGTCTAATTATTGCACTCATTTTTTAACATTTGTATATTTTTACCGGTTAATAAATTTTACATTTTACCATTTTTGTTATCATTTTATCAATTTGAAAACCATTTCAGACATGTTTTTTTTCACGGTTAATATTGTATTTCAGAAAGGCAGTTTTGGGAGAGTTTTTTAAATTCAAATTCTGATGAAACAAATGATCTTTTGTTGTGTAGTGAGGCTGATATGAGTTGATCACATGACTTGAAACTTGATCATGTGACGTCAGTGCGGTGAGGCTGACCACAGACTGAGAACTCAACACTTACAATATTCTACTGATGTTACAAGTCGTACAAATAACTGTCTTGTCCTCATGTGAATGCAGAATAAAGGAGACATGTTGTGTTTTTTACTTGTATTTAGTTGTAACTGTGACATATACGTCAGCTGTTTACATTTTGTTCATTGTAAAACATGAAAATAATTGAAAATAGCTTACAATAAACACACTTCCTGTTCTAAAGTGCAGAACTGAGAGACTAAGATAAAAAGAGAAAAAAGAGAAGACATATTCATATTTTATGGGGACTTTACATTGACTTACTTTCATTTCATGGACCCCTTACCCTAATGTTAATCTTAGTGACTAATTGACTAAACTTTCAGATTAGATAGATTTATTTGTCATAACTTCATACACAGAAACGAAACACTGTAACCCAGCTCAAGGTTGTCAGCAGCTTAAACTTCACCGAACTCTCACTCTAAACCTAACCTTAACCATATTTGAACTTAAAACCAGTTGCATGTTGCTGACCGCATAATGAAGGATTTACCTCAGGGGGACCTCCTTTGTCCCCATCAAAGTGAGTGTGTGGAATCCCATGCACTAGAACCATTAAAAAAAGTCCATTAAAACAGACATGACAGTTGTGTGTTTCTCATGTCAGGAATTGAGTTTGAGCTCCATCTACTGTCTGCAAAATAAAAGACAAGATTAAATCAACAAATAATCAAATCAATCTGCCTGATGCTACAGAAATTAGTTTGGATGATGTAGACATAAAAACAGTGCAGAAGATTATCGACCGATACAAAATTGGGACATTCAGAACAGTGCTTTCTGAGGCTCAGAGGAGAAAGAATAGTATCTCACAGACAGAACTTCACCTTTTGTCATGAGGAAGCAAGGGTAAATAGCACTCAAAAAGTAGATTTTGCATTATACTTGTCCATTAAAATCCTTTTTATCAAACTCTGAGCTACAACAAAACCCTTACTTTGGTAGATAATTAGATTAAGTTATTATGTTCCTTGCTCTCTGATACAGTGCGCTTCACAGCTGTTTTAGCCTCAGTTTAGTCCCCCTTCCTTTGGTCTGTTTCTGTCACATCTTCTGGACTCACTCCTTTCTCTAATGAGTCTTTTGTTTTTGTGTGGATCAGACAGTTCTTCCATTTTCCTACTAAAATCTGCAGATCAGGACCTAAGCTTGACCTGAATCAAGAATGTGTCAAATCTAATTTAACAAAATGACATGTTTTTAAACACGTCAGATGTTTGGACAGAAAGTTGTTCCATTTTAAACCCAAACATAATAAGAGTTTGGCTTTGGATAATATGAAAGTAACTGGAGTACAGTTGTAGTTTCATTGCCTGAAAATGTACAACATTGAAAAGCTTTAACAGTAAGTCTAATAGCATCTCGAGTATTTGTGATCTCGCGCCTTCCCTGAGAAAATAGTTAATAAGTGACTCATGTTCCTGAGAATAAGGTCAGACCTCAAGAGAGAGAAGGACCAGGAAACAGATGGAGTCCGGTCCGAGATCTAAACCACTGGACTCAGAGTTAAACTGGGACTGTGACCAGAGCTGACTAATGCTCATGCAGGATGCTAAGCATACAGAAGTCCCAAGTTATTTTACTAAAAAGATACATTCATAGTCAAACAAATGTTAGAACAGCGATCTAGCTTTCCTATTGGCTACAGAAAAAAACAGGGCCTAAATTAATTCGATTGTCATGTCTGTGTTGGTCACTGCGACTCACTTACGACTTTTTGTCAGATCATATCATCATAAGGTTCCAACGTGTTGATCAACAAGGGCTTTTACAACAGTCAAAAGTCTGGTTTTACTGCCTTGTGAAGGAGACTCTCAAAAGGTAGAAAATAGCAAACACACTTTGTGCAAACTTTTTCATTTTATCACATCAATTTTAGTTAATTAACACTGATTAAATAAAACAACAAACAAAAAACAATCGGCCTGACATTTAATGTTAATGAAGTGCTTAGTAGCCTACTCATGTGGCACTTTTAGGAGCAAATCCATCTGTTGCAGAGGAGGAGGGGGAGTATGTGGTAGCAACTAATAATTTTCTTCACAAACTAATTAGCCTATCATGCAATTTTCATCCAACTTTTTATTCTTAAGTTAAGATGCAAACATTTTCTAAAACATGAATAAACACATGGTTTATCAGTTCATAGAAATTATCTGTGCTACTTGTTTTGTCATTTCACTGAACACATTTAAAAGTTAAACATGAAACAGAATTCTCTTATGCAATGCTGGTCAGGATAATCTCAATTACATATTTTTCTGAAATAGCACAGTTAGACACATTTATGGACATATTTGTGGACATTGGACAGATGACAGAGGGCATGTCCTGTGTGAGACAGAGGAAAGGGCACAGCATTTTCCTAACGGAGCTCTGGGGATTTTAACCAACAATTGGAATAAACAAGAATAGATTTAACAAAGTGAATTAGAGGACACAACATTTATGAGGCAATGTGTGACTAAGGCAAGGCTATAGCAGGACTCTGTAACTGCCTGGATTATGACTGATCTCTAATGGAGCATCAGGATTACACCGTTTGGATTATGAGTGTCTAATGTCAGATGAAATGCCTCTTTATACCTGAGCACTCTGGATTAACATCACAGATATGAGTATGACCCCACATCAGATTAAACTTCACAGATGGCTCCTCCTCTTCTTAATCTCATCTACACTTTCCTGTTTAAAGTTGTGAAATGCGTCCTCAGCGGCAGCATTCAGAACCTCTATTTTAAACTTTATTAAACACCACACTGTGAAGTTATTTGGGTCGTTTCTGTCTTCAGTCTGATGCTAAGTTCTCAAAAGTGTCAGAGTGGATTAGCTAAAGAAAGGCAGCTCATGGAAACACAAGAGATCAGGCCAAAATGCATTTACAGATGTGAAGTCCGACCTACAGCTGTTGGAATCAAGTCTGGTCAAACTCTATTATCTAAAAAAAAAACAATGGGTTGTGTTTAGGGATGCACTTATCTGATACTGGGATGGGTGCTGATCCAGGAAATTTGTCTGGATCGGGTATCGGCTCCATGATGTCGGTTCAGCTGATATACTGGTTGTGTCTTATTTACTGGCTGATATTGATCCAAAACGCCTCATAATTTTTGTCTTTTTTAATTCATATTAAGTTGTTTTGTTGTGACTTGCACTATAAATAGGTTACATAGCACAATATGATCAACTTTGTTATGTTTCAAAAAAAAAAAAAAAAGCTATTTTAGTCCTTACACTTGTTTCGGTTGATATGTTTCATTGAATGTGCATTGTTTCATTGAATATGTATTGTTTTATTTTGATTTCCTATTATTCATATTTGCTAAAATTAATAATCTTGGGAAGTCCTCAGAGATGACTGTTGTTGGGATTTTGGGCTATACAAAAATAAATTGATTTGATTTGATTTGATATCGGGTATCAACTGATACTTAAATCCAAGGTATCGGGATTGGTCTTGGAACAGAAAAGCTGGATTCGTGATTCCTAGTTGTGTTCATAAAAAGTGGCGATTTCTGGGGTGACTGGACCTATTTAACTTTTGTATTACAAAAACAAACTCAGTTTAAAGAAACTTCATTTTAGCTGCCCCTAATCTGATTGAAATAACATTGGGCTGTAGAATATTGTGATGTCATCTGAAATCCAGCAATAGTGTGATGATGTCGTAAGGCCTGGTTGTGGGCAAGAGTAACATTGAGCCTATGACATTTTTGTCCTTAAAACGGTTAGTTTTTAACTGAAAATATCCTTCTGGAAGAACAAATCTACCAGTATCAAGAGAGTGCGTAAGAACAGAAATTCTGCAGTCTTAGAATATTAATATAACTTTTTTCTTTTCTTTTTCACATTGCCCAATACAATGTGTCGTGCATTTTCAAGATGTATTTGCTCCAAACACCTGTGTCAAATATTATCAGTCTTTAGAATGTTGTTGTGACGACTAAAGGAGCTAAAGTGTCTGTGTCTGTGTTGTGTTTTAGGAGATGTGGTGGACGTTTACCAGAGGGAGTTCCTGGCCCTCAGAGACAGACTGCACTCAGCTGAGCAAGAGAACCTCAGGAGGTCTAAAGAACTCAACCTGGTCCTGGACGAGATCAAGAAGGCCATTGCAGAGAAGCAGGCCCTCAAAGACTTGAACAAAACCTGGGCCAGTCTTTCAGGTCAGAGGAGAGAAGCAGAGTTAAGCTAATTCCTCTCTCTCACTCTCTCACTTTCACTTTTGTTCTCTTTGTTAGTAGCCTTACCACCCTCTGCACAGCCAATCAACTCTCAGCACTCAAAGTCAGACAGTGACTCACGTGGAAAGAGCATTACAACATGAAAATATGTATTGTTTCAGAATTAGATTACCACACTGGCCCTCATTTATCAATGTTACGTGTGGAAAAATGTGACGTATTATGTGGTGTACAACCAAAATGAGGCACTGATCAGGATTTATCAACATTGACGTTAGAGTACACTGTGCAAAAATGCTGCGCCAACTCGAGACTGTGAACGGTGCACCAGTTTCAAACAAGTACTAAGCTATACTGGAATTAACAAGCAATTACTATGAAAATATATTGTCTGACCTCCGTGCCCATCTTTCGAATTTGAGTGGGCATCAATGACAGATAATTTAATCGCATCGTCTCCCGTATGAAAACCAACTGGTCTTTTTTTTTTTTTTATTGATAGAAAAAAACATACATACAAAGCCAAATCACTGACAATAACAGGGAAAACAAACAACAAGATGAGGATAGACAGATAAACATAACATAATATCATTAGTTAGGAATGAGAGTGGCTTGCTAAATCCAAAGAAAAAATATCACTTAAAACTGAAAAATATCGCACAATTCTGCAAATTCAATGAGCAAAGCAAAAAAGAAAAATAAGAAGTTAGATTTTGGTCTAAATGACAACTAATCAGCTCTTTGTTTCATCTGCGTCACGCAGATTAACTAATCTGATTGCCTGTTACGTTGTGTTTGTTGATTATAAGTTATACCCTAAGTAAAAACTTTTCATTTTCATTCAAATGTATTTGGCCTAATCATTTTTAGTGTGTTTTGCAATGTGTCACAACAGTGCAATTCTTCTTTCATTTGCATTTCTTTATGATTTAACAATATTTACTTAACAAAATATCTAAAAGGATAAGACAAATAGAGGAGAGAGTCAGAGGAACAGAGGTCTCACAGTGATGTCCTGTGTGTTTCAGAGGAAACTCGTCTGAAGCTGTGGAACGTCAGCAGCAGTAAGAACGTTCTCCAGCTTCCCTCCATCTTCCACCACCTGCCTCACCTGCAGCACCCTGAAAGCCTACAGCCGGCCGTGCATCTAGGGCAGGGTCGCACTGGAGGTAAGTCACCACCACCACCAACAGAGGGCGCAACTGTGGTGGAGTGGACATTCCTTGGTCTGTCCTCCATTATAACTATATATAACTATTGATCCTAGCCCGAACAAAAACACCAGGACTCTGCATAAAAAGTGTTTTGTCCCTAGAGCACAATGTAAACTCCTCGTGCTTGGCTCACAGACTTACAGGTTTCAAAAAGGTTGTTGGGTCAAACTGATGGAGGCCAGCTTGCCAGTCTGCACCACCAGCTCCTCAGACCACCAAACATTTCACTCACATACCTGCTCCTTGTTAAGACGACGTCGTTTCTCTTTAGCTGGGCCTACTTTCCCAACCCATTCGTTTTGCCCTTCTAAAATGGCTGCTTGTTGGCTCTTTGCAAATCTCCTTGTTTTATTCTGTCTTGTCCACGAACACAGAACAGCAGTCACATGACCTGCCCTGATCACATGATGGTGTCGCTTCCTGTTAGGTCTCGGTCTCAGTCTGGTCTAAAAATAGCCTTACCCCTGGACCTCCACTGGCCCGGATCCTCGGGGGCTCAGGGCTGAGTCACTACCCACAAACACTGCTCTGTCCCCATGGGTAACGATCGCACAAGCTCCAAGTTCCACAAATTTGGATCTTGTTCAGTTCTGTGTGTGCGTCAGTTTAAATGTAGATTCATCAAAGTTGGATTATTTGTGTATATTCTTAGAAAGAGCAACAAAGGTGATAATTTAGCTCACTTAAAGTCAGATTTAGTAACATTTTACACTGGAAGTCAGACTTTTCTCAGCCATGTTTACCATGAAAGTCACAAATTGCATGTGAAGTCACCTTTAACTCCACTGTCCAGCTTTGTTTATTAATCTGTCCTCTGTCCTCTGCAGTGTCCATGGTGCTGGGCGTTCCCAGTGTGAAAAGGGAAGTTCACTCGTACCTGTCGGACACACTCACGTCACTGATGTCGGAGCTGTCCCCTGCAGAGAAAGAGGACTGCGTGATCGTGGTGCTCATTGCAGAGGTTAGTCCTGTTGTAGAACTGCTCCTAGGTCTTGTATCAGTTCAGATATATAAAGTCAAATGCAACAGGCGGGCGAGCTCTGTGTAAAGAACCACATCTTTTTCAAACTACAATACACTGAATTTGAAATCATAATTTAAGCAAACTGTTCAAAACGTAACATGTTTTACTACGATGAATTACATTAAATTATTGCTTTTCAGTATTGAGTAATCAGTGTTGTTTGTGTGTTGATTGATGCTTGTGTTGACAGGTTGAACTCCTTCATAGAATTATTTTTGAAGAAATCATGGAAAAGCTATAGAAAATCTTAAAATAAAATTTGCATACACTTAAATGAACAGCAATATTTATTGTTTGGCATCCATTAGCTTTGGCGCTAAACCCAGCCTGACTAACATTAGCTCTGTTTCTCGGGGGCATCATTAGTCCAGCTTTGACCTTTCACATGATGTTTGGCTGCTCAGACTGGGATCATACAGGCAGCACTATGAGTAATAATGTGTTTAATATGTCTGCGTGAATCACTAAGCTGGTTCTCAAGACTCTAAATGTCATCTAGACTATTCACATCTAAGTAGTTTGAGGTCAGAAGATCACAGCCACAATCACTAAAAAAATCATTGTTTAGCTTTAATAAATAGTTATATATTTGATTTAACAGTTTGTTTATGTGTTACAGGCTGATCAGCAGTATGCCAGCTCTGTGTCAGAAAACCTCCGCAGCCTGTGAGTCTCTCTTCATGCATCAGCTTTAGTATTGCTTTGGTTCTTTGCTTTTAAATAGATTGCTAAGTCTTTTTTGTCTGTATAATCCACGTATCCCTATAACACTGGGGTCATTTAATAGAGATTAGGACCAATAGTCAAATCAATGTATAAAGTTGCATTTAAATATTTAAGAATTTTATTCTAAGCAAATATGCCTCAAATCTTATTATATTATTCCATCAAGCACTGCTGTGTTTCAGTTTCCCAGCAGAGATCCAGGCTGGGCTGCTCGAGGTGGTTTCTCCTTCTCCTCACTTCTATCCAGACTTCTCCAAACTGAGGGAGTCGTTTGGAGACCCCAAAGAGAGGGTCAAGTAAGTGTGACCTATTTACCATCAATAGTAGAGTTTTAATCATCAGATAAATGTCACTTATTCTGCTCACATTGTCTCACATTAGATGTTATGCAGGTGACATCAGCATTCTAAATGTGACGACTGAGTGACAAGTAATGCATGAGATTCAATGGACAGAAAGGATATTTTCTCCTGTATGAGCTCAAAATAAAACAAATACTCCAGGAAAGAAAATTAGCCCATAAAAAGCCAAAAGTACATTTTCTCCATTTTGTTGGCCTCTGTCAGAATGTTTAGGGGCGTTTTTCAAACAAAATGTTGTCAGTGCATAACCTCTGTATCATAAGCCATATGCACAAGGCCCAATAGAATAAAAGTAAACTGTATTGCAATTTCAATATATTTACACAATATATTGCATTTTGATATTAAGATTGAAAGAAAACTCCTGCATTCTTAAAAAACGAACAAAGTCAATTTATGCCTTAATATTATGAAGAACTACCATGTTTTGCCCAGTATTATTCAAAGAAATTTACATTTAAATCAAATTAATGGAAAGGTGTATTACAAACATAATCAGTCTATGATTACAAAGTTTCGTCCTTTTTCTATCAAAGGCATTTGTCTCTCTATGTATTGTAAGGTATTGACAATACTGATGTCATACAACTTTGAGTGTTTAGCTAAAATTACATTAAAGTTTGTTAAAATGTTTTTACCCCTGCAGTTTATTAACAGAAGATTGTCAGTGATACAACAGAACCGTGTGACGATATATTGCAAAATTATATATTGTTCTATCCTTAGTTCTAAATGTTTCCTTTTTATTATCTTAATCTAAATTGTATTTGATTTGATTCATGCATGTTTAAGTAAATTGCAATTTTGTTTGTGTTATGGTTGCTCTGAAAACAGTTGTGTCATATCTCCTGCTCTTGTCCAACCAGGTAGTATTACAAACAACTCAAAAATGTAAAAACGATAGAAAAAACATGCAAAATTTAAAATATAATTTTATTCAAAACAGGGCACATTCCTATTGGGAACTATTGAAGTTTTTGATTTGTTTAGTCATTGCAAACTAAATGTAAAAAATGAAAGTGAGGAGCTTGACTTGATGTGACCTCTGACCTCTGCAGTTTAAGCCTGACCTCTGTGTGACCATGTGACAGTCAGGAGGAGAGAGCTTAAATAGTTTGGGTCTTTGTTGTGAGAGTCTGCCATTGCTCCAGGGTTTTACATAGAGAGACACTTTGTTAAAGAGAATCAAATGTGAACCGCTATGTGTGAAACAGCGCCCCCTGGTAGGTCACTGCATGGAATCACAACGTTTTATCTGCTTTTCTGAGATTTTTGAACAGAAACCAATTTAGCTGGCTTTTTTTTTTTTCAGTTTAGTTTAGTTTAGTTTAGGCTTGGATTGAATCGGTTGTGTTCACGTGACGTCACAAATGAATCTTGTTTAAATGCGTTTTTGTTATTGTAATACAAAAGTGAATGGGTCTAGTCACTAATCAACAGATTGAAAATGTGTAAATAATCTTTGTATTTCATTGTACATCAAAGTACAGTGTTAATAACTGAAAAAAAAAGGCTACGCCCATCATTTGGTTTTAATTTGTCATGACATTATCACCTTCTACAACATGAACGCAACTAAGTGAACCATTCAAACCACAAAATAAATGTACCAACTGAAATTAGTTGCTTTGAAATGTTTGCAGTCCATCTTTGTTTCATTATTTAATTGGTTACACTAATTAAATAATGAAACATAATTTAATTAGTTACTCTACTAGTCAAACAACATTAAAAATCATTCTGTGCCTTATTTCATCTGCAGACCTGTCTCTCAGCTGTTTTATCTCAAACAATATATCATGCTTGTGAATTTTTTTTTTCTTACTTTAAGTATCTAAAGCATTTTGTTTTTTATTGTGAAATACTTGCTAAATTACATGACCACTTACTCAAAATTTTAATAAATTAAATCGAAGAATCGCAACTAATCGATCATTGCAACCCCAATCCATGCACATCAGCACACTGCGGCAAATGAAAAGAGTGCAGGAAACAGTAGAATTAGTGTATGAGGTTTAGATTTATTTATTTCCAGAGGAGATACGTGCAACAGCAATGGCAACAGCAATGGCAACAGTGAAGCTTATGATAAAATTTTTGCTTCTTTACCTCAGTTTCCATTTTAAAATTTCCATTTAAGAGAAGCCTCCTGAGAGATTGCTTGCTTCTAATGCTGTTTTGTCAGGCCTGAGGTCACATGACACTGTTTAACAATGAAAAGTCACACGTATTTGCTTATGCCAATACCAAATGAGTACTGTAATTTCTGCCCTATTGAGCGCACCTGAATATAAGCCGCACCCACTAGATTTAAGTAAGAAAATGATCAAATACATATATAAGCCGCACTGTTAATAGTAAGTCTATGGGAATCTATAATTTTGCTGCATTGCCGTATAAGCCGCAATGTTCAAAGCTTGAGAAAAAAGTAGCGGCTTATAGGCCAGAAATTACGGTAATAATGTTGTATTATTAATTAATGCTGTAAAGCTGTGTATATGGTAATTTGGCAATTCTAGTGCAAACTGAACAAATGATCAAGTTTCTGGTCAAAATAGTCCAAAATATTCCTGTGTCTCACTGCAAATCCCAATGTCTTTTATACAGTTAATGTGGCATTGTGATCAGCACAGTTGTGACTGCGCAAATCAAACACTTGCTGTCGAATCAATTATACTGCTGCTCTCCTGTCTAAGCTCCTTTTACCTCTCCCTCATGCTTTTCCAGCAGAAAGTCTAGTTTGAAATGTCTTGGGATGGGTTTAGAGGAGCTTCACTTCAAGTCATATTGTTGTTTACAGCTTTATTCAATGATTAAGTTAAACTCTGGCTTGTTTCCATTTGCTGCTGTTCCTTCACTACTGTAATGGTGAATTTAGTCACACGGTGAAGAAGCTCTACTGTGAAGAAATTCATCACTTTCCCTTTATTACAGAGAGGTGTTGCATGAAAGTGTGCCAGCTACATGAAATTTTTTTGTTTCCAGATGGAGAACGAAGCAAAACCTGGACTACTGCTTCCTCATGATGTACGCTCAGTCCAAAGGAACCTACTACGTCCAGGTCAGAGCTCAATGTCTTTACAAAACACGCAGCTGTCATGGTTTACATTAGTTTATGTTTTGTTCCACAGTTGGAAGACGACATTGTGGCTCGCCCAAACTACTTCACGACGATGAAGAACTTTGCTCTACAGCAGCCGTCGAAGAATGGATGATCCTGGAATTTTCTCAACTCGGATTTATTGGTGAGTGAGCAGAGGGTCAGAGTCAGAAGAGGTTTAGAGCAGAGTGCATTAACTCTTGCTTTTCACAGGTAAGATGTTTAAGTCGGAGGACCTTCCCATGATTGTGGAGTTTATGCTAATGTTCTACAAAGACAAGCCCATTGATTGGCTCCTGGATCACATCATGTGGGTTAAAGTGTGCAACCCTGAGAAAGATGCTGTGAGTACAGTTTAATAACGTCTTTATTTTCTCCAACGTTGCTATAAAACATTTAGCATGTCTTTACTTTAGTTTTGTCTGTAGTGTCTCACCTGTGTCATGATGAACTGTGTCCCTCAGAAACACTGCGACCGACAAAAGGCAACCTGAGGATCCGCTTCAAGCCTTCACTATTCCAGCACGTGGGAGTTCACTCTTCTCTGGCAGGGAAAATACAAAAGCTCAAGGTACAGCAAATCCTGATTTTACTAGTTATGGTTTCAGTTCAAATGTAAATCTTGGTTGTGTTAAAACCCAGATGGATTTTGGCACTTGTATACTGTACATCAGGGCCGCACAGTGAATGGAAATTCAATTGAAATTGCAAAGTCAATTTTCTTCGTAAGAACTAAATTTGTGACTTTCTGCATAAAGACTGCTAATCCTGTTGGTTATTCATTTTTATTAATTAACAATTCATTAAACAACTAATATTTTTATGAATTTATCAGTTCATTATTGTATTTTGTGAATTATCCTGACACAATTAAAATGTGAACTGTAAGCTGAATTTTAATATTAAAACATATTGCAGATTGAATCGCAATTGCAATACTGGTCACAACTATTCCAATGACATATTTTTCCTAAGTAATGCAGCCATTTTTGCAATATTTTATTTTAATTTATTTAACCTTTATTTAACCAGGATAAAAAAAACTTATTGAGATTAAAAATCTCTTTTGCGCGAGCGTCCTGGCCTAGAGGCAACAGCACACAAACACAAATATACAACATTTTACATTTTATACATTGTAAAATATGGTTGCTAGGTAACAATTGTGTAATTTCCTCTACATTTTGGAAAGTCTTTACTATAATCATGGTTTTAGTGAAAAGTGTATTCTAACTAACTCAAACCAGATGGATATGTGTTGAACTCAGATTTGAGTTCTTCCACTTTATCCATCTGGAACCTCCCCCGCTGAAAGTGTTTAAGAATGGTTGGACGTTTAATGAAAAACTTAAAGTCAATTGGATGACGTTCAGCTAGTGCCGTCTATCTTAGTTTGTGCTGAACCAATCACAGCAAGGATCGTTGTGACGTATCCAATGTGTGCGTGGGATAGAACAGGAGATGCTATCTTTGTTTTGCTTAATTCAAAACAAAGATTGTTTACTGTCATCTTTGCAACCCTCCTCAACCTGCTCGTTGCAATGTGATTGGACAGTTCAACCAGTGGTTCGGACTGCAAACTAATCGACTAATCGAGGCCCAGACGGATTGAGTTTGAGTTTGTAAATTCTCAAATGCTGTGAGGATCCATCCGGCCAGGTTATATTGTAACTTGTCAGATATACACTTAAACCTTTTCCTCATCTATCTTCAGGACAAAGACTTTGGGAAGCAGCACCTCCATAAAGGCCACATAACCCAGCAGCAGAACTCAGCTCCAGCCTCAAAACCTACCAGCACTTCACCCTAGAGAAGGCCTACCAGGGAGATGACTTCTTCTGGGCTTTCACTCCTGTGGCCGGGGACTTCATCCGGATACGCTTCTTCACACCTGTGCGCGTTGAGAGGTACGAGACGCTGACAAGGCAACAACAGGCTTGAACTGTACTAACAAGCAGAAACAAGTTCCCACTGTGGGAACCTTTTTAAAGGTTCAAAGCCAAGTGCACTAGCTGTAGTAAGTCTGGTTTCTCAAGTTAACTTTTCTGTCTAGTAATGAACTATACTACTAGCTCTATTGGTCAATGTAAAACACAAAATTCACACAGAACAGCTTCGAAATATAAACTGATGTTCAAAACTACAGTTTTTGACTAACAGATTAATAGCACAAGTCCTTTGCATTTGCAATAAACTAGAGAACCTACGATTTTTCTAGGCAACAAGCACAAAATCCTGTGCATCTTCAAAGTAGAAATCATAAACAGAAATCTGACCTCTTTAGCTTTGAATAGAGTTGTTGAGTTGTTATACTGTATGTCACACTGTTTTTTGAACCTTACCAGATAAATGTACTTCAACAAATGAAATCATGTTCACTAAATCCTGGTATTTTTGTGCAGATTCTTCTTCCGCAGTGGGAACATCGAACATCCTGGAGACAAACTGTTCAACACCACAGTAGAAGTGCTGCCGTTTGATGTGAGTGAACCTGCTCTGATGCACACACACACACTTACACTCAAACTCACACCCAAAGGCGGGAATGTGTCATATTTTAATGGAAAAGCTCTTTTAAGACATTTTATAGTGAATTAATTTTATTTAAGCATAGGTAATTCAAGTTGAGTCACAACTGAGTCCTAAAGGAGGTTGTAGAATTTAGTATGAAGCTGCTCTTAGCAATGTTTGATATATGTATTTACAAATTTGGGCTGTTGAATTAAATTTTTTCATCCATCTACGTTTTTTTGTCAGTTTTTGGCCCAGTATTCATTTCCTATAGTGGTTTTTGAATAGGGTGTGATAAAGCTGTTTCCCACGAGGCTACAATGAATAGAAATAATTTTTTTCCTACTCCTCCTAAGTCTGTCCCTTGATGCCATCTGTAACTGTAAGCCGCTGGTCTGTATGTGTGTTTCAGAACCTACAGGCCGAGAAGGAAGCTTTGACCGACTCCAAAGATAAAACACCAAAGTACCAGCGCACAGAGGATGGATTCTACAGGATAGGTTTGGACTAGTATTGTTAAAGAAGACTTATGTGCTTATCCCACTAAATGCAGCTCTTCTCCACACAGTCTACCGCTAAAAGTCCCTGCAGTCACCCAGCAAGTGCAGGAGTGATAATCACGACTTGTGAAATTAAAGTCCTCATTTAAGATCACTTTCTGATATTTATTTATTTATTTAATGTATTTATTTAATTGGTAGAGCAGTGCAGTGAATCAAGGGCCTGGCTTCTAGTAGAGCAGTATGTAATGGGATCAGTGTGTTTGTGTGCCTGTGTCTGCTCTTCTAACTTGTGACACTGTCTATCGTTATGTTAATTTTTTTTTTTTGTCTGCATGTTGTTTTAGCCTGGTTCCACAGTGGCGTGTGTGAGGGCGAGGTGGAGCCCTCCTTTGGTCCTCTCGAAGCTATCAGACTGACCGTCATCACAGACTCCCCGGTTTGGGTTATACTCAGCGAGGTAGGGCATCTGGACTAAACACACACAACAATTCAGGACTAAACATGGACAAAAGTGGAGCCTTAAAGGACCATTTTACAGTATTAGGCCTTAGCAAAAGAACGAGAATCGCTCCGGTTACGCACTATTACTCTGGGGTGAACAATTGTGAAAGCAGTAAACAGTGATGCAATTTTGAGTGAAGACCTTCGTAAAAAATATTGACAGCTCAGTAGCGCCCCCTCAAAAATCGGTTACCATGGGGCCAATTGGAAGCTGAAAACAGTCGCAGTAAAAATCTGAAAAATAGTTTAGGTCCACTCCAGACATGAAAAAAACTATATGTTGGGATTCTTTCTAAAATGTTCCAGAAAGTCGTTCATGTCGCATTTCAGCCGACACTGGCAAAAACGCACACCTTCGTACTTTTGACACCTCTGTCAACAGTTTTGGTCATAAACATGGCAAGCTTGGCCAAGGCACACTGGCCTTATGTAGCCTACTATAACCAAGTGTCAATTAGAAATTAGATATCATGTTATTGAGATCTCAGTACTTTTTTTTAACAAAATTGCAAGCTGCTATAAAATTTAAGGAAAACATACATCCAAAAATGTCCATAGGGCTTATTTGTGATATAGTAGTAGAAGTTTTATGACTACTGACTGGTTCAGAGCAAACATCTCTTTAGAAATCAGCACAAAATAATGCCACACCTGTGCAGTTTTCTGTGAGTCTGTAGTTCTCCACTTTGTTGATAATTAATAGTTCTCTACTTTGTTGATAATTAATAAACACAAATTACACAACATTTTTAAACAATGTCATGGTAACTCACCTCTTATAGTTACCGCAAATTACGTAATCATACTCGTCAAGGGATTTGCATGTGCATAGCTTTTCTCTTACATACACAAGGTTTTTCCACCAAAGCCTACAAACAAATAGGCCACTGAATAGCAGGACACTACTTCATGCTCCAATTTAGTAGCTAACTGTACATGGATCTGGAGTCGCTTGCCTCTCAGATAATTAGAGTTTTTTAAAGAGAGTTTTGCGAGTTTTAACTGATAATGCACCTGCGTAGCTTGAAAAAGTCATTTTTGTTTACTAACAGTAAATGGGTTATCGGCCAATATTTACAATTTTTGACAATAATGGTATTTGCCGAATGCCAGTATCGGTGACAATATTTTTTGAAGGAGGTTCTCAGTCTAGTCTATGTGTGTATAGGTTGTCCACATCAAAGCATTAACCTGACTGCTTTCATCAGACTACTGAGTAAAAAATAAATTAAACAAAAACTTTAGCTGAAAAATACAGCTGTATGTTTATATCATAAGACAACAAAATATTTTATATCTAAGATAAATACATTTTGTTTGTGTTTTTTACTTACTAAGTTAAAAGTAAGCCTATGATCTTGTTAGCCGTGCTGTATATTTAAAACAGAAAATCACCAATCCCTATCCTATTTACTGGCTGCAGATAGACTTAGTACATAAGGAAGATTAACAAAACTAGCTTACCTTGATATGTAAACACACAGTTGTAATGAAAATGCTTCACATGTCTGGTGATGACTTTAAAAGAGTATAGACCTCAAGGCTCAAGCTATGACGTCACACATTTAGAAAATTCTAATTGAGTGAGTCAATCAAAAAACAAAAAACATTCTTAGAAAAGTGAACTTTAGTATAATGTGTTTTCTTTACCCACTCAACCAAGACCAAACATACCTAATTTAGGACTCATTGGTGTTCTATGCTCATGTTGGTATTCATTTTGTATTTTTTTTTCCAGATTTTCATTAAGAAAGCCAAATGAAGGAGCCTCGCCCCTTTTCCCTCTATAATGATGATACCTCAGAGACTCTCACAGAGCTCCACCCACTGGTCACTCCACACCACTACAAGGACGTGACTTTGGAAGCAACCAAGGATTCAATCTAGGAGGCAACCAAGGACATGACTTAGAAAGCAACCTAGGACACAACGGAGGAAGCAATTTAGCAACGGGAGTGTACAAGGGGGTAACCTAGGAAGCAACCAATGATGTGACGTAGGAAGTAACCAAACACACTACCTAGGAAGCAACCAGGGCCGCAACTTTAGAAAGCAACCAAGGACGCTACATAGGAGAGAATCCAAAGCCGTGACTTTACGAACCAACAGAGGACTCAACCTAGGAAGCAGCCAAGGACATGACTTAAAAAGCAACCTAGGACACAAGGGAGGAAGCAATTTAGCAACGGAAGTGTACAAGGGGTAACGTAGGAAGCAACCAATGATGTGACGTAGGAAGCAACCAAACACACTACCTAGGAAGCAACCAAGGACGCACCTTTCGAAAGCAACCAATGACGCTACTTAGGAGAGAATCCAAAGCTGTGACTTTAAGAACCAACAGAGGACTCAACCTAGGAAGCAGCCAAGGACATGACTTAAAAAGCAACCTAGGACACAACCAACAACGTGATTTAGGAATCACCAATGACATGACTTTACGGAGCAACCAAGAATGTGATTACAAGAAGCAACAAAGGACATAACATAACGCAAACCTAGGATCTGACTTAGAGAAAGGACCAAGGTCGCAACCTAGGATGCAACAATAAATGTTACTTTGGAAGCAAACAAGGATGCTACCTAGGAGGAAACCAAGAACGTGACTTTGGAAGCAATCACTGAAAGCAACAAAGAACACAGCCTAGGAAATAAAAAGGACTTGACTTAGGAAGCGCTCGAGAACACAACAGAGGACGCAAGCTAGCAACTAAGGAAGTAAACAAAGGAGTAACCTAGGACACAACCAAGGAAGGAAGGAAAGACAGAAGTGGGCTTGTAAATCAGGGAGAAACTGCTTCTTTAAACTTGTGTGAACATTTATTTTGTTTATTTAACTTATGGGCAAAACACTACATGTGAAAGATACAGTATATATTTTTCTATATCTATGTCTGTTTACCTGTCTGTCAGTTCTTATTTCCCACACACACTAATTCAATCTAGGTTAGTAAAAGCCTGAACAAACAAGATGAAAACTTTATATAGTCTACAAATCCTAGAATTCTTTGGCCGTTTCCTAATACCTTCAGAACCAGAACACAACAATTTCCAGAATCTTCGTCTTCTCTGCCTTCCTTGGATTACATCTCCCAGAATGCCTCACAGCACCTTGGAAGAATAAATCAATGCACTGCGCCCTCTCTTCTTCACATACACAGAAACTACTGAAGTGAACTTTACCCATGTTTCTCCTCCTGAGGCCTTTTCTCTGCTGTGCTGTCTCACTTTTTTAGAAAAACATATCAAAATGACTTAAAAAAAAAAACAAAAACGTGTGAATGAATGGAGTGAGCGAGTGTCTCCTGTAGCGCCCCCTGGAGTCTGTTTGAGTGTTTGTACAGTTTTTATTTGAAAAGCACTGGATCGATGCTGTTTCTGTTTTAGGATTTCAATTTGGTCCAACTGTTGTAATAAAGAATATTATTTAAATCATGGATTGTGCATTTTTCTCCATCCTCGTCTGCTTTCTTTTCTTTGGCATGAAAAACTAATGCTGCAAGAATATTTTAGTCTATCAGGTTAGCTCCAGATTTCAAGTGAAACTTAAGACTTTTTTTCAAACCTGCTTGAGTCCAATTTAAACACAATATGCAATTCTCTATTTATTCAGCATCTCAATCTGCCAAGCCTGTGATATTGAGATAAATCATCTCAACAAAGGAAAATGCTCACTAACACATTAAAACATAGAGTTCAGCTTAGATAAAAATGGATATATATAAAGTGTATGTGTGTATATATATTTTTTTAATTCAGTGTAAACTACTCAAAAGGGGAACATTTTTGTAGTAGAACTAAGTTACTGTGAAAATACTTGTAAATAAATTGCAGCTATTAAAATACTTAAGTTACTTTTAAGTTAAAAAAAAAAACAAAAAAACATAAACATGTATTGTTTGAGATAAAACTGCTCAGATACACAGATCAGCAGCTGGAACAGGATCAGCATTCATTTTTAATGTTGATTTTTGCCTGTTCAAGCGACTCATTATCAATCAATCAAGTACTTTATTGTTCCGTTAAGGAAATTTGTCTTGGGCTGAGGGGCCGGCAGCCACAACAAAAAATCACAAAATACAGATGTTAGATGTTTACCTCTGATTAAATGCCATCAAAAAAATAAAGAAAGCTATATTTATTCGATTTTTGCAATTTTACACAAAAAGTAATCTTAACATTTCCAGGTGCTTCATAGTTTGTTTTATCAGATATTGAACAAAAAGTTTTTTTTTTTCAAGAAAAAGTGGGACGGCCCTTCGAAGGGACGGCGGAATGAGAAGGGGATTGTAACTAAGTTACTTTCTTTGGGTAATAACACAAAAGTGTAAATAATTACATTGTTCTAGCTATAAATATTTAGTAATTACAAACTAATTAACACAATAACCTACCCACACATGTATATATACATCATTTAATACACTGAAAACCTTGTTTGGCTAAAAAGATACACAATTGATCTTCAATTAGGCCTAATTATTCCAAAAAAATGAACTTGACTCAGCCTCAATTTAGCCTGAGTGCAGAGGTGGGACCTAGTCAGTGACCCACAAGTACACAAATCCAAGTGGAGTCTAAGTTTTAGTCAATTTGTCAAGTCAAGCCTCAAGTCATCAAAATTGAGACTCAGAGACAAGTTTGCCTGATTATGATAATGTATTGCTGTATGAGTAAGTTTTTCTATTCCATGAAAAACTATGAACATTTTACATGTAAAAAACATTGCATATTTCAAGCTGCTAAAGATTTATTATATGTTCAAAATGTGATAATATTCTTGATTTGATAGCTTCACTTTCCATCAGCTTTAGTTTACTTTTCCAGCCACTCAGCATTCACTTCCTGTGCCACTCCACCCAATCAGCTCTCTCCACGAGGTTCAGCTCCGATGGGCGGGGCTTACATTGTTTGACAGACATTTTCTTCTGCCCAATCGCCGCTTGACAGTTGACAGCACGCGGCGACCTTTAGCCTGTTCTGGACCAATCATGTTCGAACCGAGGCGGGCTGTAGTCACCCCAAAGCACCACGTGACCCTCCGCTGTAGTTCCCAGGCGGTCGTTCACGGAGAGCTGGAGGTGAGTAAAAACGCTCTTTATTTACATTTTTAATTGAATAATATGACTTAGTTGCGCTTTTACACATTGCTACACGTCTATTCTAAATGTCTGGATATAAACGTCTTAGATCAGTTTCAAAATTCATTGTAGCTTTGCTCGTAAATGTGTGAAGCGTGTAGGAGCGCTGAAGTAAGCGGCTAACTGAAGCTAATAAACCCCAGGTGAAGTAGCTAGCTTAGCGGTTAGCTTTTAGCCAATTCAATCTTCTCTGTTTCGTAAATGTTGGGTTTATATGGGAGACACGTTGCTTTAGGTTGCTGACGCTTGTGTGACTATATGTGATCGGTAATTGTTGCTTTCCGATGTAAGTTTAGAGATGTAGCAAGACGTTGGTTAGTCACGTAACGTAAGGCTGGGGGCTAATCTGAGGCTAAGAGCCGTTAGAGTGATCCCTTTGGGGGGTGTATAGTTTGCATAGGTTTGCATGGCATGTCTCAAACGGTTGATGAGTAACTGAAAAGTGTGTTATTTAGTAAAAGACGTGGAGAAGTGATGCAGGCGATGCTTTCACGGACTGTCAGGTGAGAGGTCCGTGTCATAATCACATTTCAAGCTCTGTTCTGCACTGGATTCCTCAATATAGACTATCAAAGGTGTGGCTGCAAAAGTGTAGGATTTCTGGATTAGCATGTCGTAACTGCCATGTCCATGTGTCAGGGTCTGATGTTCTAATCATGACTTGTGACAGGCTCTGTAATAAATATCTTAGTTTTCTATCAGTGAATTTGCAGTTTGTGAAGAATAATGAACGAATAAAAAAAACACGCAGAAATTAACCATATACTTCCAAATCAAAATGCAGAGCCAATTTACACGTGACTGACTCATTTTTATTGCAGCCTAAGCCACTGGTTCTCAAACTTTCTAAATCTGCAAAACTATTGTCTTTAAAGGAAAAATAATTTGTTTTTTATGTTTCTGTAATTATTGAAATACTTTATAGAAACAAACGTGACATTGCATCTACATAATTAAAGAACTCACTCTATCTCTCTCGATAAATGTTGAAATCCTTTCACAACGCCCATTTTTGGAACCACCTGTTTGCAATTTGGTTGCTAAGAGTAGGTTGTGTTCACATTATAGGAACATGATTATGTCATTTGGGCAAATCTTGAGTATGAGCCAGTTTCCCTATTTATAGCATTACTTTACCATGAATTACTTTAAGGTCATTTCACGAAGTTTCAATTTGATGATTTTGATTAGTGACTAGACGTGCTATTTACTTTTTGCAGAACAACAAAAAATGACTTTAAGCAAGATTAATCTGAACTGAGAACATCTGCATTAAAGATTGTCCTAGAATGTTGGGATGTCAGAATTTTGGGTGTGAATGCAACCTGTTACCTCTGTCTGTGTCATTTTTGCATGTCCAACATTATGCATTATAAACATCAGGAAAATAAAGCCAAATTGCGGGCTTGTCATGTATACTTGTTATCAAGTTGTGCAGTGACAATGTTTGCAGCAGCAATACTATTGAGGATAAAATGATCTTTTGTATCATTTGAACCTGTTTATAGACCTGACTATGAAACACTATTGGTCTTCTAGATCTCCTCACAACCGAAGAGAAAGGATTTGATATACAGTAGAATCGCACTCACCTTTAGCGTGTTACATTATGATTGATTTTACTCAAAATTTCAGCTGTCACAGATTATAGAAGTTTCAGCTACCATAATGTTAAACCAATAGCAATTTTAAGGTGTAAACATACATTTTAGATAAAAGAATTCTATTAATAAAGACTCCCTGTTGACCCTTAAAAGCTGAGATTCTCTCACATAGTTATTTTGAAAGAGTGCTACATTGTTTATAGTAAAAAAATATATATAGAAGAAGAAAAAAAAAACTGATTCAAATAAAATGTAAATGTTATGTTGTAAAGTAAACTATGATATATCTGCTCGTGTTAAGAGACATTTTGCATTTGTGGAAGGAGGAGACCCACTCCAGTCTTCTTATCAGAGGTCCTGGTTATAAAGATGGAGAGATACAAAGATGCGAATCGGCTCGCCTCTGCTGCTCTGAACCAAATGATTAGAAACAGTTTGAAAGGAAAATCCACTTTCTGTCACTGAAATGAGATCTGCTCAATATCTGCCGACTTTATGAGAAACAGAAGGCCCTTTCAAACTCTACGTCCCACAATGCATCAGGCTATAATGCATGACTGTTCAAAACCACACCATAGATTTTATGTGGTAAGTAGATGCACACAGATACAGGGAATCCTATGTAGGGGATATATTACAAAAAAATCTGTCAATTTATGTCAGTTTAGCTGCCTAGAGAGTTCCTGCTGTTGTGGTTAGACTATCCTAGCCTGCACTGGCACTGACGCTAGCAGCATTTTCCACTGAGTCTAAAAAGGTGTTTGCCATGATTATCAAACTTTAATAGTTTTAGAAGATGTGAATTTACAAATTATCAAAAGACCAAAGAAAGCCAGAGCACTCAAAAGCATTTACAAAGCTCCATTTTGAAAAAAGTGATCAGCTAAATAGACTAGAGCGGGCTCAAGCTACAAATGTATTTTGACATTGCGTTTGTTTTTTATTCTGAGAAAATGATGAGATTATTATCACAAATGCTTTTTCAAAATGTCTTTGCATAATTATAGTTTAATAGAAACACAAAAGTGAAACCAATCATTTTCATTCATTTATTAAAACATCATGAGAGAACTAGCCTCAGTCAGTTCTCTCATGTCAAAGCACAACATGTTTTCATTATTTTATCAAGATCACACTGTTTAAACTGTTGGTATCAGTAAACATTATACGCACAGGGCTTTTTAATAAAATATATTTCACACAAACATCAGGGAGACATTTTAACGGTTGAAGAAGGTAGAAAATTGAATCAGATGTTCAGAAATGGTAGATTTGGGTCAATTCATGTGAACTAAACACCCATAAAGCAAATTTGAGCCACAAAACGGTCACTAATGTTTGAGTTGGTTTTAGGTGGTATTTTTTCATACTGATAAAGCTAAACATTAAAAGCTAAATTTCTGGCTTGTTGCGGTTAGTTACCAGTGTCTCTTCCCTGTTGTGATGGCGACCACAACACATTTAGTCTCATGGTGCATAAGCTCTATGGGACTGGTCAAGGCTCTAACTCTGCATTTTCACTTTAGGACCAGCTCGTGTACTCTGAGCTGGTCTGACTGGTGAAGCGGGTGTTGACAAATGTTATTCAGAGAAACACACTTTATCTGGAGAAACAATCAGGGTCAGAGTCAATCAGGAGAAGAGGTCATACAGTGGGATTATGGGATGGGCATACTGTAAATCAAATTTTAGATCATATTGTAAATCTGAATCTTGTTTTGTAAAAAAAAAAAAAAAAAGGTATCAACTATTGTTTAATATTTCATGCACAAAAAATATTTTAAATTATTTTCTCTAGCAATTAACTAAATTATTTAAAGTTGTAATAAAATTGTTTTGAATGAATTTAATATTGTTGTCGACCTAGAAAAAAATATTGCTCATTCCTAAATGGCGATATACTGTCCCTAAGACTATTTTAAGCACAACTAAGTGACATTATAAGAGTCTTTGTAAGTCATTGTGATGGTTTTGTATGTTTGAGGTGTTGATTAATTTCAACTATGATCGTCAATTAAGTTAGTTATTGAATAATCATTGACTTGACTTACACATGCTCCAAAGCCTGTCAACATCTGAGAAAAGAAGTTTTACGGCTTAGACACAGCTGTAATGACACAAGAAACATGTAATGTGTTTTAATTAAAATAATCTAGTAAGTCTCTATAGCTTCATCTTGACCATATTTTGTAAAAAAGCTTATCTTCAGCTAATCAATTAATCAAGCAATTTGAAAGTCATTATAAACAGATTAATTGAATACAGAAATATCTGGTATTTTCAACACTCAAGCGTATTAGCTTATGACTACAACTAATCATAATTTTGACAATCGATTAGTTAAAAGCAATTAATCGGACATACATAAAGTAAAACTAAAAACAACTTTAGGTACATATAGGTGGTTAGCATCCAATGTGTGGCAAAAATGAATGTACATCTTGCTTTGATGCAACTAGTGATGCACAAATCAGATACTGGGGTCAGACATCGGTGCAGATCCATGACATTTTGCTGTATAAATCCCATGATATTAGTTCAGCTGATATCCCGGTTGTGCCTTTAATTAAAGCATCTCATAATGTTTAAAATTGTAGTCAGATGAAGTTGTTAAATTGTTATTAAGTAAGTTACATACATAATAGGTCCCATTTTCCTATAAGTTAACTGTTATAAGAAGAAGAAAAAAATAATTTTCAGTCCCTACCCTGGTAATATTGTAAAAATAGTCAAAATTGGTATCAGAACTGGAAAAAGCTGGATTGGTCCATTGATATCTGTAACAGGACTGTTGAGCTCCATAGAAAATAGTGTGGATACTAACAGGAAGAGCTACTACTGAATAAATTGGCCTGAGTGAGAAGTACAATGCTCACTGATGAGGAGGCATCTGCCAAAACTCTAATCCACTCTTAATCAGATTAACTACAGCTTTCTTTTTGGATCCTCATTTCACAAACTGATATATTTGTTTACACTAGAATTTAATTTTGTTTTGTTATTGCACTAAATTTACTCCCGCAACCATTTTACATAAACTCCAAGGGACAAAATCTTCTTTGCACTGCCCAATTTGACCCTTTCCTTTCTCCACCATGGTCTCTTTTGTCTTGCGACTTTGTGTTGTGTGTGGTTAAAGAAGGAGGGGTGCTAATAATCCCCCCAGAGTAATCTTGTTAAAACAGCGCCCCCATGAGGCTCTGGCTGCCCTGACGACAGACAAACACTTGACATTATTGAGCAGACCCCTTGGGGGAGCAGATTCAAAACAAACATGAAAGCAGACAGCAAGTAAGCTAAATGTGTTACTTCTTTAGTTTTAATTTGTAAGAGATTTTCACACTGTAGCTGAAGAGAGTGTGTGTAATGGAGATGAGTGATGGAAAGTGAAAAAAGACACAGGCAAAAAGTAAAAAAAAAAACAGGTGTCAGGTTACCTGAGGTAGAATTAGCATAACTTAAAATGTCCTGACTAAATTCTGGAGCACCTTGTGTGTCTCACCTACTGTTCTGTCTCTCTCTGCAGAAATGTCTGTAGGTCGCCTGGCCCTGCTCCTGTCTCTGGGGCTCCTATGTCTCTCTCTGTCCCTCGGGGTCTCTGCTCAAACTGAGGAGGATGAGGACATCCTGGAGGACCTCAACGACGTGGACGTGGAGGACGAAGACCTGGAACTGGCCCCTGACCAAGACTTGGACCAGGACGAAGAAGATGCCGACCAACCTGAGACCAAAGCTCCACCTGCTCCTAAAGTAAGAAATAGTATAAACGTAGCAAAATTCTCAACAAATGAGTCTTTGTTAAATGAACTACAATGCTTGCCTGAGTTATAATCACCTTTTAACTGATTCTGAATTGATTCATGATTCACATCATTGCTCTTTTATTGCCATTTTAAGCCTTAAAGAGGAAAATATTCTTCATCTTGACCATATTTTGTAAAATACTTCTTCCCTGAAATCTTAGTTCAAACTTATTATTGTCATTACACATTTGTTTAATTTTCAGTCTGCCTTAAATAAATTAAGATTTTAAGATTATATTCAAAACGCATTTCTAATTCTAACTTTACTGTAGTGTAAGCAATTTATCAGGTTGATTATCTTTATGGACATTTAGAATATATTTTAAAAAGGGTAATTTAAAGAAGTGCTACATGTCCTTGTTTGTGTGTGCAGGTGATGTACAAAGCTCCAGAGCCCAGAGGAGAACACTACTTTGCTGAGGCTTTCGACAGGGACTCACTGGATGGGTGAGAACAGTCTTAACATCTGTAAAAACGCAGGACATAGTTTAGTTTGTATTATTAAATATATATTGTATATGCTTGTTTTCAGATGGGTCATGTCCAGTGCCAAGAAGGAAGATACAGATGAAGATATTGCCAAATATGATGGTAGTTATGAATAAAAATCTGATTTAAGTTTTGCACTCTATTCATCTAAAAGTCGGGAAAATGCGGAGTATCAAAAAGAACATTAGATGCTGATTGGACGAAGCATCACAACAGCAGAACAAGCCCAAAAATCATTGTCAAATAATAAATTTATTATGATAAATATTAGGACATCAAGCAAAGACCGATGCTCCAGAGTTAAATCAATCAAATAAAATAAATATAGGCTGTCTGAGGGCTGCATCTGGCCCTCAGATTGCAGTTTGCCCAGGTCTGTAGTAGTACAAACATGTTTCCAGGGGCATTCTATCCCCATCTTTGTTTAAAATTGAATACCAGATATTTGTCTCTATGCAGATACAGCACGGATGGAGAATCCTTCGATATCCAGGTCTAAGCAGAAAGTTTGAGCACCCAGAATTTACAGAAAAGAAACCTGTGTGTTTAATACAAACACAAAGGTTACTCAATGCATTTTTTCTATTGTCTTAAAATTTTTAGAAGAACTTTACAATCTCATTAGCAGACGCATTTCTATTTTTGCTTTTGTGGTGTTTTATGTTATGGTGAGCCAAATAAATTGTCTACCTCGATAGGCTACCAGACAATAAAGACATACTTAAAATGGGAATTAAAAGCGTTAAAATGGATATTTGCATTAAATTGGTCACATCTACCGGGAGTTTGAATTTCCTATGATGTTTGAGTGACTTTTATTCACCTCTGACCTTCAGGTAAATGGTCTGTGGAGGAGATGAAGGACACCAAACTTGCAGGAGACAAAGGCTTAGTGCTGAAATCCAAGGCCAAACATCATGCCATCTCAGCCCAGCTCCTGCGACCTTTCACCTTCACCAACAAGCCTCTCATCGTCCAGTGAGTACCTTCATCTTCAGGGTCATTCAACACTTCCGCTGCACTGTTCCCTTTGACCTTTGCTGTGGTGTCTCCAGATATGAGGTGAACTTCCAGTCCGGGATCGATTGTGGAGGGGCCTACGTCAAACTGCTCACCCAGACTCCGGATCTAGACCTGGTAACCCTTTTTGCGTCAGATTTCACCTTTATGTGCCATTCCTGACATCATATATTTATGAAACTGACATGTAGTTTTTTGTTGTAATGCAAATGGTAATGTGCGTAGTCATATTTTATGGCACAGTACAATTTTATTAATAGGAAATGTCCATCTGATCTTACATAATGTGAACGAAACCCATTTGGGAAAAACTCTCCCAAAATACTTGGTAATGCAACAAAGACTATGGAATAAAATCAATATGGACTGGCTGCTTTCTTTGCATTATGTGAGTTTTGGTAAACCTAAAAAACTAAATTTATTAGTTGTGATTACCGGTATGCAGGACAACGATTTGCTAGCTTTGCATTATCATTACTTGCCTATCTAAGTCTGTCTAAAAATGAACCCTAGTGGGGGATTTATCAACACGGGAGAAAAGTGTGCACTCGGAATACAGAAAGCCGCGGCTGCTGACACTAGCCAGAGCTGTATGACCTCGACCAATAATTCCTCTACAAGACCAGTCAATGAACAGCGCGTTGTGAATGTGACCAACTCTTTGGGAAAAGATTTGCTGTACCTCAAATGATTGTGTGTAATGTAGTTGTCTTTTCTCAGGCTCAGTTTGTGGACAAGACTCCGTACACCATCATGTTTGGACCAGACAAATGTGGAGAGGACTACAAGCTGCACTTCATCTTCAGACACAAGAATCCTAAAACGGGCGAGTTTGAGGAAAAACATGCCAAGAAGCCAGATGCCGATCTCAGAACCTACTACACTGACAAGAAGACCCACCTCTACACACTGGGTAACCACTCCGAATGCGTTCTTCATAATAATATTCAATGTATCATGAATTAAAAAGGTCCTAATAAAGGCCCCTTAAGGAACTGAATAGGCACATTGTCCTCTGACTTTGCCTTCTGTCTCTACCAGTGCTGAACCCTGATAACTCATTCGAGGTGTTGGTGGACCAGACGGTGGTGAACAGCGGCAACCTGCTCAAAGACATGACCCCCCCAGTGAACCCCGCTGCAGAGATTGAGGACCCTGATGACCACAAGCCTGAGGACTGGGATGAGAGAGCTAAGATCCAGGACCCAGATGCCACCAAGCCTGAAGACTGGTGAGACATGGACTTGACAAAATGTTAACCCTTCATCACCTGTAATGGGTTGAGGTTATGTGAAATTACAACATTTTACAATCTGAGAATATTGAATATTAGCATCTGCAGCCAAAAGCAGGGCAGAGCTGCCTTTCTTTCCTCCCGTTTGAAGAGTCTGCCTTGACTTGTGATAAATTAAATTAAATAATGAAATAAATAGTACAATTACTGTAGTGACAGTTTGGAGGTAAAGACATGACGTTTGTTGTTAGATTATTTACCGCAGGTGTTCACCGCAGGGACTTAACCAGACATTTCTCCGCGATCATAAAGGCTAGGAACATAATCAAAGACTGACAGAGAACTCACACTTTGCTGTGTAAGTGTGGAAAAGAGCAAGTCTTTATACTAGTATCAAACTAGTATCGATACCAGTTTTAGTATCGATTGGTATCGGGTAATCAATTTTTTTTGACAACCCTTATTTCTTTGATGTAACGCAAAAAGCGACTGGGTGTATTTACCAATAGAAATGACAATAATATCACCAAATTTGCTACCACAGTTTATCAAAAAGTCATGCCACTGCTTCTTCCAGTAAGAACACTGCCTCAGATAACCTTGTGTTATATAAAACCTCTGTGTGTACAGGGACGAGGATGCTCCTGCTCAGGTCCCAGATGAGTCTGCAGTGAAACCAGAAGGATGGCTGGACGATGAGCCTGAGTACATCGGAGACCCAGATGCACTCAAACCAGAAGACTGGTAAGATTTTGAACAGAGTGTGAGCTGCATGCATGACATACAGGCTCTTCTGAACTCCCAACTTACACTAAACTTTTTAAGGTATTTTCTTCTAAGAAAGGCCCTTTTAGTGTCAGAACAGTTTTAGGATTCACAAAGTCTCAGAAGCTAAGCACTACAGTGCTTACGTATTACTTGAATGTGAGATCCGTGGAACAGCAGGAGCCACAGTGGGACTTTTGTCGCTGTCACAGTATTTTCTAAAATTCCACACATTCGGCTTAAGGATCAGGGATGGTCTGATATGTGTGATTCACTTGTTGTTGCACCCCATAATCAATACTTGCTGATATCTTTTAAACTTGTGTTCAGGGATGACGACATGGACGGTGAGTGGGAGGCTCCTCAGGTACCCAACCCCAAATGTGAGTCTGCTCCTGGCTGTGGCGAGTGGAAGAGGCCCATGGTGGACAACCCCAACTACAAGGGCAAGTGGAAGCCCCCCATGATTGACAACCCCAACTACCAGGTAACTCAGTTACCCAATGTCAGCTGGTTCAGTCTCTATAAGCTCCTCGTCCAACATTAGATGAGTATTTTTCACAAAACACTGAATGATCTTTTAATGAAGTGCTTTATTTCCAATTACTGTATGTCAACTTCAATGAGCCCTGTGTTGAGAAGTGACATAAATGCATAAGAGCTTTATTAATTTCTAAATAATTTAGCAGACACCTGGAGAAATTGAGAAAAATATGTGAAGGGGAGCTGGTGGTTCTTTTCTCTAACTTAACAAGATATAAAATACTGTATATAAAAATCTACTGTGCGAATGTCACTATACGACTCCGCACCATGAGATATTTTTATTATGTTCACACTTTCAAAAAGAAATGGAAAAGAAAAGAAAACACACACACACACACACATTTTTTTTTAAATCCAGTCCACATTGCTCTTGTTTTTTTTCACTGTCTGCATCAAATGCACAAAGGGAAAATTATTGGAATAAGCGTTTATTCCAAAGCAATTATTGTATTTTCTGTAACAAATGTTACTATAAATACAAAAATATGCTGTAGTATTCGAACCCCAGCTTCAAACCCTTATGTGTTCTCCCATTCTCCTCAGGGTGTGTGGAAGCCCCGTAAGATTCCAAACCCGGCCTTCTTCGAGGATCTGGAACCGTTTAAGATGAGTGCATTCAGCGCCGTAGGGCTGGAGCTGTGGTCTATGAGCTCCGACATCTTCTTTGACAACTTTTTCATCACCGACGACAGGAACGTAGCAGACAGATGGGCTGCGGAGGGGTGGGCGCTGAAGAAGTCTGCAGAGAGTGCAGCTGAGGTGAGGATTCACCTCTGCTTCTCTGACCCTTTTTCCTCTGATTCTACTTTGCTCCTTTGACCTCGGACCCTCTCTTCTGCTCCTCTTAACTCCCTTTCCTATGTGTATTTCAGCCTGGCTTGGCCACACAGATGCTGTCCGCTGCAGAGGAGCGTCCTTGGTTGTGGATCGTGTACGTTCTGACTGTAGCTCTTCCTCTTGTCCTCATCATCGTTTTCTGCTGCACTGGAAAGGTACGAATTTGAACCATGCAGATCACAGCTCTAAATAAAAGGGAGCATACAAAATGTATTTTATGTTTCATATATTTTTGCAACCATATGTTTAGAGTTTTTATGTAGTAGTCATATGATCCACAGAAGTCCACAGCTCAGGCCCAGCTCAGTCTCTCTGGGTTGCAGCAGGAGCTCTTGGAGAATCAGAATTTGGTGACCATTCCAAAGAGTAGATGAAACTAGGGCTGAGTGATATGACGTAAAAGTTTATAGTATCTTTATACCCACTGAGTGACAGGTAAACGTGGCACTGCTGCAAGTTCAAATGTTTTAGAAAGCACTGTATCATTTAAATGGATAAGAACTATCCTTGCCACACTCATAAAATGAAACTCTAAAATATAGGCAAATCTGTTTCTTAATAGTGTTATGCAAAAAATGCATTTATTTTGTGATTTAGCCAACCACGCTAAAAAGTGAACTCTCAGAAGCAGCAGATGGCTCAAGTGACATCAGCCAAAACAAAGCTCCTTCGATTTAGGCTTATCATTTTGTCATTTCATACAACTCTTTGTTAAAAGTGTGGTGCTTTTTTATTGGGAAATGGAAGCCTATGTTGTGTGTTTTGTGTCATGTGTTTGTGTAGTCGAAAAATTGCAGTTTTGTTTGTTGTTACTAGATGACTTTAAATATAAGCTGCTGTTGTTTGTGTCCATAACAGAAAAAGGCTCCAGCTGCAGATTATAAGAAAACAGACGAGCCACAGCCGGACGTGAAGGAAGAGGAGGAGGAAGAGGCTCAGGAGGAGGACAAGAACAGCCCAGGTACTCAACACAACATTACACTGTAAATGCAGGACTACAAGGGACAACCTTTCTGCTGTGGTCCACAGGAGACTGGACCCTTAAAAGCATCTAAAAGTGGTGAATTTGATAGTGCCAAATATAAGGCCTTAAAAGCACTGAATCCTACAATAAAGTCTCAAGGATTTTTGTCAGAATTACTTTTTATTTCTGTCATTTAACTTGTTTGCAGATATTTTTCTAACACACAAACTCAAACGGAGAGACAGAAACACAAAAATGTATACTATATCACAATACTACGAGATGCACAATCAAAGCAGGAATAGATTTTATGAAACGCTCTCCCTCAGGACCAATAGACGACGGATAGGGCGAGATCTTATCAATCCAGTGGATCTTTAGGATGCAGCACTGGGGCTCGGAACACATTCCTAATTGTCAATAACACGAGGGTGTTTCTTCTAGTGTTATTTGGTTGATAGAGAGAGATGGGTAGATGAAATGCTCAGTTGCTGTATAAGTTGTGTTCTTTATTGTTGATTCATAGATTTTTCCTAATTGTAACAAAAGATATAAAATTATACCTTAAAAAGCTCTCAGGACCTTTCATTTCCTTTCCTTATCTAAGCTTGCACGTATGTATTTTTAGTGCAAAGCATTTTGCCTGAGATCCTTTGGGCTCCATATTGATCAGCCTATCTGTCATGTGCTCCATGCTCTCGGCTTCTGCTGCCAGTGTTATAGGGAATTTTCTGGACTTGTGGCTCCTCTTGAGTCCTAGTCAAAACTGCAACTTGTGATCATTCTATCTTCACCTTGGTGTGCATATATTTGGGGATAAATTGAGTCAGTATGTGTGTCAGAGTGTCCCTTATCGCCTCATATAGTAAAATCGACTATAATTACCGTCCGTGGCAGGGCACAATTAGAATCAGAAAGTTGGAAACTACGGCCATGGCAGGGAAAGAGAAAAACACAAAATAAAAAGTTTAACAGCCAAAAAAGTAGTTTTAGTGTTTAGCTTCACTTTAATCTGCTGACTAATGACAGCATAACGTGTGGTTGTCACAAAGTCCTCTATCAATGTTTCAGAAGGATCAGCTAACAAAATAGGCTTTGCAAATTGTCTCAGCTGGAAGAAGCTTGATTTTACCTGATTACCTGGTTAAGTTTGAAGTTCATTTTTGTGCCTAAGTTACAAACACTTGGCTTTGTTAAATTACCCAAATAACCCAGCTCCTCACCAATTGCGTTAACTTGCACCTAAGAGATTACTTTTGCTGTCGAGCAGTGCATCAATAGAAGCACAGCTTTGTTTGTTGGAAAAAAATATGTATTGCACTTTCTTTTTCCACATATAAATTTGTTTTCTTCCTACCTCATTGTGTGAATCTACTTGTCATGAATTGTACGTTTTGCTTACCATAGTTGTCATGTTAAGAGGGCCTGACTGTTGTGTGTGTTTCAGCGGAGGAGGCAGAAGAGGAGGAAGACGCAGCTGAGGAAGAAGACAATGAAGAAAAGGCTGAGGAGCCAGAGAAGGACACAGAAGCTGAGGAGGTAAATGATAATAAAAAGAATTCTGCCATACAACATTTTAAAGGTCCTGTGCTATGCTAATTTGACTATTGTGATCTTTTAGGAATTTTATAATGTTCCCTTGTCAAAACATCCCTGAAGTTGTGTTTTGGTTCACTGACAAATGTTCAAGTTATCCTGCGTTTCAGGCTGTTAACATCTGCAAAGCCCAGAATGCTCTAATCCACCACGTGATATCATTAGTTGGCAGTCTTCAAGATTATTTGCTAGTTTAGAATATTTTTATCCTATATTTTAAAAATATTTTAGAAGTTTCTTTAATCAGTTGAGTTTAGCACAGAAAATTTCCATCTACGTATGTTACATACGTAGTTGTGCTACGTGAGATTTTAAAGCAAACACAACACTACAAGGATTAAAAATAGTGTAATACAGGCCTTTTAATTATCAGATTTGATACGAATACCCCAGAGATAATAAATATTTTAGTTGTATTTTTATTCATAAATCACCAAACCTTTAGGCAGGCTGGGAACATATATTTTAGGTTTCAGATAACAGATTTCTTTTCTTTTGTTTTTTTAAGGTGCAAAATACCAGTTAGATGACAGCCCTAGTGCACTTGTTGATATAATATAAGGAAATTGTAAAGCTTTAACCAAAAGATTAGCATCACCGTTGTAACAAAACTATTGAGTTTTCTGTTTGAGTACTTTTAGTTTAACAAAGTGGGGCAAGACGTGTGTTATTAAATAAATGTTTATTTTTTTCAGAAAAAATAATGTTGGATGTTACAAAGGTAAATACAGAGAAATTAGCCATCGAGCTTGTCTTTAAAAATGCATTTGATTGTTGTGGTGTTTCTGATCACGCTTGGTGCTTTTGTCTTTTTACTAAATCATGAGGCAAATCAAATGTTGATTTTTCTTTCTCGGCGAGACAGTTAAAAGTGAAGTCTTTTTCTATGTTCAATTTAAAAGTGTTGGTTCCTCTAAAGCTCAGCATTTCTGATAATTCAAACCCAATTTAAAGGGACTATTTTTGTTTGATCAAATACTGCCCAAAGCCTCCCCTCCTGTTGATGGGCAAGTGAGTGAACCTAATATAATTTTGACCCAATATATACAGTTTGATTGTGAAAAAAAGTTGATGCATTTAGTTTCATTTTATGCACGAAATTTATTGTTTTCTTCTGTATGTAAATGTGTTAGTGAGAACTTCTTTTTTACCAAGATAATCCAACCCAGTCTCACAGGCGTGGCTTTAGATAGACACTTGATTATTACACCGACCTAGGCAACCCACAATAAAAAGAATGTTCATGTTTTAGCAGAATGACACAGACTTAAGCACATTTACTTTGTTACTTCTGCATAAACCTACACTAAATCCACTCTAAAGCTGATTCTTTTAAAATTGTGGGAAACTGAAAAGTTGATTCTTTATTTTAGCTCCATATTTGGCTCATAATTGTTGTCATGTTTATTTAATTTTTTTGCTGTGGTTTTTTTTTTTTTTTTTTTTGTAGAAGTTGGAGGAGGACATTCTGCGCAGATCTCCCAGAAACAGGAGACCCCGAAAGGACTAAATGAACCCCATCACTCCCTAAAAAACACCCTGGCCTTGCCCCTTCGCCCCTTCTCTCTGAGGGCATTGGACAACAGTTGCCGTCAGCCCCGCCCCCTCCGCTCCTCTGAGCAAGAATCTGATTGGATGAAAAAGCCTGGGACTGAGAGAATTTTCAGAAACTGTATCATTCCATTAAAAAAAGAAAACATCGGGAACCGCCGTCCGTCGCTACCCTAACACAAGCTAAGACTAAGCTAATGTACTAAAGCTAATAAATGTAGAAAGAGAGCCAACCAGCCAGACAAAACTCAATCTACTTCTTATAAACTATGGACAGATCATGATTTTAGTTAAAGTCTCCACAATGATGATGCTAATGCTAACGACGTGCTAAAATTATTGTTTAAATTGGTCTTATTTTGCAATTCAACTCGCGTTCTATATATCTTAAAATATACAATGAGTGAATAAGTGCCTGAATTCAGTTTTTATTTATATATTTTAACCAGCCATTCTATTCTAAGATTAGCCCTTAAAATATATGGTTTGACACAAATATGGAAATCAAGCATTTTTGTACTTGAAATAAGCAAAAATACACTACTGCCTTCAAAAATACACTTCACTTCAATTTTTGACGGTAAAACACTACTTCATTTAAAATTATTCACACATTATCTAATTTAATGATGTCTTGTTTCTTTAGATTAAACTAGACTTATTCCTTAGAAATAGTATGTATTCCCATAATATGTGTCAATTTTGTAGCTGACAAATGTTACATTTTTGTATGAATCTAAATGAGATTGACAGAGATTACTAACGTTAGCGCTTATCCCAGACCAAAATCTTTTTTTAAAAAAAACCCATTGTTTTGTTGGAATTGCACTTTTTACTCTGACTTTATTGACTATTCAGTTGTTGTTTTTTTCTTCACATAAACTATGACCTCCAAGCCAATCTGAAGTAACATGGCAATATATATAATTTATTATAGCTCAAATTACTGTTGATTTATATCAAGTTACATGTTGTAATACAGAAGTGAATGGGTCTAGTCACTAATAGAAATCATCAGACTGATATTCAACATGAACACAGACTATTAATGAACTGAGAATGGTCTATCTCTAAGCATTTTAATTGGCCATGTCCACTTATAAATAATTGTAAAAATAAAAAAAGAATAGTTTTAGCGTAGTAAACAGCTTTTTCATTTCTCGTTGAACGCGTCTTTCAAACTTTAGTTTATTTATTATTTAACAGAGACAGTGCACAAAAGTGTGAACAAAAGAAGATAGATGCTTGGGCCAAGTTATAGCAGCATTGCTAATTTCCACCTGCAGTACTTGGACAGGTTGTTATAAATGGAGTACATGATAATAAAATACAAATGTCTGTACATAGCTACATAATTACAGGTTATATATACATACAAAACAGTTGTGTACATGTTTGTTTGGTCAGATGTATAAACATTTCTGTACGTAATCTGTACATATTATGAAATGGCCTGATAGGAGAATAACTGACCAGACTGGAACGCAGCACTCTCCTGTAGCAGTCAATGTGTGGCTTGGCATCTATTCTTCGAAGTGAGCGCCACAAATTTTCTCAGTAAGGGAGCAACTATGATATGAATGATGTAAAAATGCAAGCGTATTTACACAATTTTGAATCATGAACTATTATATAGCAAGTCGTTAGCATTTTCAAACCAAAATCTTTTAATAATTCTAACTTGTTCCAAACTTTGCCACAGGTAATTTTTTTTATTTATTATTTTTTTTATATATATGTACAATTTTCTACTGGCTGTGTTGGCTTTATCTAATCAAACAACTTTTCCTCTGCTTAATACTTTCTTTGTTTTCATATTGACTCAGAATACTGTGCACTGATTGGTTGGCGGGCGGTGGGTAGGTTGTAGTAGATTTGTTTAAATAAAATAATTATTAATAAATTGTTTGGACGATTTTTTTTTTTTTTTAGCCTCAAATTTTGTTTCCTTTTCTTAACACTTCTGTCTTGTCTTGAACTTTTTTGATAAGTTTATTTTAATAATTAGTTGGGTCGAATTACATGTGCACGGATACTTTTACGCAGTATTTAAAAAAAAAATAGGGGGGTCTGTCTAAATAATCATTCAATTAATTATTTAAAAGTTTTTGAACGTGGGATTTTGAAATGATTCCTTGAACATGTAACAGACCTAAAGCTGCCTCTAGTCTAACTCTAGTCTGACTTCTGCTGTTTGTTGTTTTTTTCTACTTTTTTTTTTTTTACTTTATTTTGTATTTTTTTCTCTCCTGCAACGTTGTTTGTAGAGACAGGTGAGACGCTGAGATACTGTGACCGAGGCTGAGTGTGCATGGAACAGATGTTTGATGAATAAAAATACTAAACAAAGCGAGTTTCAACTGTGTTTTATTATAAACATTAGGCCCCAACCTAAAGGTGCACCTGTTTGCTGTGACAGTCCCATTGGTAAATAGTTAGCATAGTTTTGCAAATGCCAAGTTTCAGATTTTGCAAAAATATTGGTAAATTTTGAAAATTATACAAAACTGCTATTTAATCCTTGAACCCTATATTTTTTTTATTATTAATTTAATAAACATCAACTATCAAACTCCCTGACATGTTAAAGATAGAAATGAAATTGGAACATTGGGATAGATCAAAATAATTTTTACTCTAAGCTTACAAATAAAAAATACCCCTAAAATGTAATAGGACCTTTTAATCTGCTCTACCTAACTTTTTTGAAGTTAATACAGGTCCCTAAAACCCATTTTGAATTTAATTGGTTTCCCCAGACATGTGCTGCAAAGGGGGGACCAGATGCGTCCCTCGGACTTTTTCAATATGGCCCCCAGCACTTTTTTGAGAATAAGTATTTCTATTTCGTTTATTTGATTGACTAGGCTTCAGAGCATGTCTTTGCTTGTTACAATATTTACAATAAATGGTCAAAATAGCAGAATAAAAAGTATGTTTTACAAAAATGTGCTTGCAATAGGCCTAATGATAATCTGTTATGCCAATGACCACAGTGTCTTAACAAATGTGTGAGCAGCTCAAAGTAACTCACAGTAGTGTAACTCAGTTACATTTCTGAAACAGTATATTGTACAACTGCATTACATTTTTCTCCCTGTAACTAGCAATATATAATGTACAGTTTTACAGTAACTTACCCAACACTGCTCATGCATGTGTAGAGAGTAATCTTTTGTTCTGCAGTTTATACTCAAGTGCTCAGAAAATCCCTGTTTTCTTGTACACCTATTCCCGCCCATTTACTTGAAATTACTTAAATTTCAGATTCTGGGTAAGACATGTAGGTTTCAACATTCTGTCTTTTTCCAAACCCAAAAAGACTATCATTTACATATATTTTTGCTTGTTAAATTTATATTTTACAATAATAGGCTGTTCATAGTAATTATTTAGTTTTGAACAGGACGGACGTTTTACATTAATTCGCTGTTTTACTTGAAGCAAAATGTAAATTACTGAACTATGTCACAGTTTATTACAGTTTATGGAAAAAAAAAAAACAAAAACACTATAGGTCCCTTTTAAACACAATATACTCTCCTATTTTCATATTCATTAGACTTTTCACCCTCATTTTGAAAGTCTTATTAAATGTTTTTGCTTTTTTTTTGTTTGTTGCATCAAAATTTGACAAAATATTGTTTTCATTTGTTTTTTGTAAAGTTGAACAGAAATGGACTTGAATTGCCCTAATGCATTTGCCTGGCTACTTTTCTCATTGAGTTTATTACATTTGCCGTGTTGTGTCAATAAAGGGGTGTTTTCAGGCACGTATGAGTAGACCGTAGGCGTGCAGACACGAGTGGAATTTCTCTGAGTTAACGCACCCAAGCTGTCATGGAAAATGGAAAAGCGACATCCCGGTGAGAGGTGGAACAGGCCTGTGTAAATGCAATTTACATAATTTTGTCGAGATGGTTATATCTATTCCAATATTTCGTGTTGAAGTGTCCATGCGTCAGTTATTACTTTTATTTAAAATTTAAAATCACTTTCAAATATCATTATGGCACGCGCTGTCCTATTTTTAATATCTCATCTCCCATTGGTTCAACCCGATGTCAATCATCGATTACGTTGCCGCGGCGTCCCTCCTACTGTCGCCACTGGAAAAAAATTGAAAGTTTCCAAGATGGCGGCATAGCACTGCTCGTTCGCTGAAAACAATAGAAACCAAACACACAGGAATATCTTCATTTTAAGGCCTTTTCCCGTGCGGACCGTGGCGCTTAGCTCCCCGGGCCGAGACGGACCGGAGGCGTGCTATCCGAAGCGGCTGCTCGGGGGAGGAAACTCACAAGGACCATGTTTTGTTTAAGCGTCTGAAGGCAAAAACACAGTTAGCAGCTAGCGGCTAACGGCTAACTGCTAACTCCACGGATCAGCTGTAGCAACAACCGCAGCCTCGCAGTAAGTTTATTCATTTTTACAAACTTTTCAAATACTCCTCGATTAAAAGTATATATTTTTTGAATATGTTTTATTAAAATTATTCAGAAGAGTTAAAACAAACTCAACAGTCAGCTAACAATGCTACTGGGGTTGTGAATAAAACTTTGTGACAACTTTTTAGGCTGTTCTATTGCTGTATGTATTCCTTTTTTAACTGTAATAAAGTTTTTATAACACAAAGAGTTAATCGAGTTAGAAATAGTAGATGTTCAATTTGCTCTTATGTGTTTTTAACAGATTTTGTGACTGTGCAAGTTTGATTTAAGAGTGGAGGAATGTGCCAAAGCTGCATCAATACAAAGGCATTTAGTGGGACGGGGGCGAAAGAATGGAGCGTTTCTAGTTTTTCTAATGCAAATGTGTACGACAGGTTGTTTGTTTTGACTGTGATCTTAGACTAAGTCGTTGTATTTACAAGTTTTGAGTCTCTTTAAGTAGATATGGAGCTTGTAAAATAGACTTTGCTTGTCTGTATTGACGCTGTTGAACGGCTAGATGTGCAAAATTCCACCCACGTTCATTACAGCGAATCAACAAAGCGTGTTAATATGAAGCTCAGTTAGATTTACATTAACATTACACTCTGTGTGGTTGGCTGTAATGCTTTTCACTTTAGCCACATTTTGTCCAAGTATGCACTTCATTCATGATTTTTATTAAATGAGACATACTATTATTACTACTTGACTAATTGAGCTTTATCAAATGTAGATCTTTGTTTTTATTATTTGGTTCATTGGCAATCGCAATATTGGTTAAAACCAACCTAAAGAAATAGAACCTTATACTTCCTGTTTAAAAATGCACAGTCTATTAGCCTCGCCTCTTCATAGTTATAGTTAAGTAGTTTTGAACCTGTTTCAGACCAGGCTATAAGTGATTCATTCAGGATTTGGTCTTAGACTGCAAGCAATTACTTTAAAAAACAATACTTAGCCAATTTAAAACAAACAAACAAACAAACAAACAAACAAACACAAAAAAGCTAAATAAAACTATTTATACTTAGTTTTTATGGTTTAGTCGTTACTCAGCATTGATCCAAAATGATTCAAAGATGAACTTTATCAAAATCCTTTTTTTTTTTTTTGTCAAATCAATGGCTAGATTGTAATACAAACTGTACTTTTGTTAATCCGCTTTGGTGCTGATTGATTAAAATATTGATTTAGTAATAACAACGCCAGCTTTGACTTTGATGTTCATGCTGCAACATTTTTTTCTTTTAGAATATTTTTTTTTTAGTTCTGCATTTTATTATTTGCAATATGAAATTTTAGATAATTGTTTCTGCTGGAGTTGTGAAATTAATTAAATTTTTTTCTTAGTTATGATAATAGATTAGTTTCACATGACATCACAACAAATGTTATTTCAGTCATATGGAGGGGAACTAAAATGAAGTTTGTTTAAATTTGATTTTTGTGACACGAAAGTTTAATGGGTCTAGTCACCCAAGAAATCACCACTTTTTAAATTTGTGAAATATTTTTTTAAATATTTCATTGCAAAGTACAATGATATTAATTGGAAAAACTGCTCTAGGCTTTCACCTGGCCTATTACTGCTTTGAATTCTAAAATGTAAAACCAACTTATTGCTCTGTTTGATTACAAAAAATGTGTGGTGTAGTAATCATGACTATTAAAGGATAACTATAATGTATGTGCATATCTCCTCCCTCTTGCACACATGACAGACATGTCAGGAGGAGTTAAGCAAGATCTCCATCTATTGGTTGCAAAGGAAATAACACAAAGCAAACAATTAAACTGATCTTGCCTGATGTGCTAATGCTGCAGAAATGGTACTAATGCTATATAGTTTGTGGACTGAATAATGCAGAAGACGTCTCTTGCTAAACAGTGTCAGTGTCACTTACATCTCCTCACTTGTATTCTGATTGATTCCTGCATGTTTGAGTAATTCTGTGTTGGTTGCATTCATGTTGTATGCAATGATGTCGTAAGTCCAGATGGTGCGTAAGTACAGAGCTATAAATAGCATTGTACTTTGTCGTATAATATTCAAAAGATCATTTCACGCTTTTTCAATCTGGTGATTTCTCAGGGTGTCTAGACTCTTTAAGTGTTGTACAAGAAAAAATCAGACTTTAAACTAGTGCATGTAAAAAGTCATAGGGCCACTACGTTATACTAACTTGACCCTTTGTTTTGATATTCTTGGCAATGTTATTCACACGTTTTCAAAATGCATTTTCAAGCTAATATGTGACATCATACCAAAAGGTCAAATTAACTCGCCTTAGCTTGACTGTGGTAGCTTGTTCTGTGTACACTTTTTACACTCAAGAAAATACTTTCTAAATAGCTAATTTGATGACAAATTGTGACTGACACAGGTGCACAAAGACCCAAAAACATCCTGTAAATATCAGCACCAATATTTTTCAATATCTGCAGATCAGATACCAATGTATGCTGCTCTTGCTCTTGGGGATTAGTGTTTAGTATTTTTGTGTGCGTTTTAGACTTTATAGTTAGGTAACCATTACGGATATCAAAATATTGTGGGCAATTATTTTTGATGCCCTTCTTACCAACGTAGCTGTAAGTTTGAATAGGTTTAGTTTGGTTGTTTTCTATGTAGCTGATTGTTGCACAGAAGAGAGATAAGGAAAGAGATAAGGAAAGGTTTTTTTGTAATTATGAGTTTTAACACAAAGCAAATCTGTAACAGGTTTATGTGCTGCCGGGAGATTGTAAATATCGGCCTCTCACTGTCTCATATCGATGAAAACAGCTGCAAAACAAAAGAGTTCACCATAAAAAGAGCAAAGACAGAAAGCAGATCCATCCTTCTGCAGCCTCACAGCAGACCTCCAGGTTGTCTACAAAATACAGTATTTACATTTTCACTTTTTATTTTGTAACATGCAGGCACATGCATGAACATGATGTGCCAGTTTTTGTCTCATGTGTATAGGCCCAGTATTACAGATCTAAAAACTATAAACCATGTAAACCGTCTGTGACTGATGTCCACTAGAGGTTTGCAATTAATCGAATTTCAATCATGATTATGGCTCCGATGATTACAAAAAACATGTAATCAAGATTATTATTGATGTTATAGGGCACATATTTTGCAAATCAACTTGTCGACTTTTTAATCCTGTTCTAATATTGCTTTCTCATCACAAAGCTGCAGCTAATGATTATTTTGGTATTTGATTAGATTGGTGATCATCCTTTTGATTAATTGATTTTTGTGCAAGATGCAAAAATCACCTGAATACAAGATCTCTCTCTCTCTCTCTCTCTCTCTCTCTCTCTCTCTCTCTCTCTCTCTCTAATATTTTTGTTAGCATCAGCAGAATAGACAAGTGCTTCTGGTGCTGAAGTTACTCATACAATATCAGTAATGTGCCTTTTCTGTTCTAGACACTTTGCACTGAAAGTGTGGATTCTGCAGTCTCAGTCTCAGATCACTCTGGGATCCTGGGATAATGTGAACTTGCCCCAGATTTAGGAAGATTGAGGATTCAGTCCAGTCGAGCAGGATCTGTTAGGCTCAATCTAAACTCCACACTTCCAGTGACTAGTAGTTGCAGTTTTTTTTGTTTTGTTTATGAAAGACATTTCATTAACAGAAATATGACCAATTTGGAGTTCTGTCTCTGAGCTCGTCTGCACTGCTAGCCTAAGTCCATTCCAAAGTCAACATTTAAATTTTAACAATACAAAAAACACATCAGGTTTGTTCTTTAAAATGTGACCCCTGTATATTTCCTGTTGATCACTCTTTCCTCAGCCTCAAGCTGCCCTCTATGATGGGCGACTAGGTGACCTGTGTATGACCTCAGCGTGTCCTCTTGTGTCTCCTCAGGCTGGTCCCTATGATGGGCGACTGTGTGACCCCCAGGCACACTGCAGTCATGGAGCGGTTACGTCGTCGGATCGAGCTGTTTCGGCAGCACCACAACAACTGTGAGTCTCGGTATGATCGCGCCTCTCTGGAGCGCCTGGAGCTCGACCGACAGCAGACTTATGCCCTGCACCAGCGATGTCTGCAGGCCAAAGCCAAGAGAAGCAGCAAGCAGAGACAGAGCCAGCCCAGCGTGGGGGAGACGCCTGCAGGGAGGGGCCCTGAGGGGGGAGAGGGACCGGAGCAGAGCCGCAACACCACGCTCATTGCGGTGAGAACCCTTGCATTTACTACATTACACATTATCCTCTTCCTATAGTATTAGCTAGCCTTTCCTATGTAAATATTTTGCTGCCTTTTTCATTAGCATATGAATAAAGGTCGAGTTGTTTTGTTTGAATTCAGCCCTGTTTTCGTCCCAGAGCCCCAAACCTACTAAGCCTCTGATTGTCATTGATAGATTTTCTCAATTGTGATGGCATTTTCCAGACAGGACTGGTTGATCACATTTTTATTCCCCAACTTTACTAATCTAAGTTTTGATTTGACTTTCCTCTCTTATTGCTTTAATGTCTGGTTATAAGAACATTGTCTGGACTACTTCAGTTTTAATTTTGTCTTGATAAGAGCAGTAACCACAGAGAAATCAACACTGAAACATTTGAATAGCGGGTCTGTACAATATTAGGCCTAATTGCACTAGTGCTATAGTGTATTTGATAAAACAAACGTACGTTAATTTAAAACATTTTACTCATCTACAATGTGAAAATGGTTGTTCACTTTTTATAGCTTAGAATGAGTACCAGAAGAGCAAAAGAGAAGCAGCTGCATCGGAGAAAGTACAGCAGTGAAGGCAGGCTGGATATACAGAGAAAGAAAGAAAGAAAGAAAGGACTGGACTTTCATGTGCATATTTTAATCAAAACATTGTGGAACTCGAGGACATGTGACGAGATTAAAGACACAAGCTCATTGATATTTCGACTTTTTGACACGGTCCCATTTTGAAGGAAGTCCATAATTTTAGACAGTTTGAGAATCAAATAATTGTTTTTTAGTTAAGAAAATAGTGCTGAAGAGTGCTTCGGAGGAACTGTAGCCTAAAAATGTCAGGTAAACAGGTGCTCTTTTAAGACAATAGGCAAAAAAGACTTAGAAAAAGTACGACTGGCATACTAGTAAAAATATTTCTTTGTAAAAATGTAAAAATTTGTTCTTGTTTTTGTTGATTTGAGACTTTCAGCCAGTGTATGTCCCAAGTAGCAAATACAAGTGTAGATCCAGAAAAACACTGAATTTCGTTCTGTTTTACGCCGTCATGTCACTGTCATAAACACTAATAAATGTGGCAGAAAAAAAAAAAAAAAAAAAAAAAAAAAAAAAAAAAAAAAAAAAAAAAAAAAAAAAAAAAAAAAAAAAAAAAAAAAAAAAAAAAAAAATATATGCAAGGACTTGCAAAAAGTCAAAAAGGCCTAAGTACAATTCAAAAGTAATCAGAACATTGCAAACAGATGAGATATTGACATGACCTGATAAAGTAACAGCGACTTTCACATGTTTTATAAGTTCAACGACAGAGGGAAAGAAACTGTTCTTGTGGTGTGACAGTGTGACAGGGTGGTTGTGACAATGCCACAGTATCATTATACAAAAACTAATCATTCATAAACTTCTCTGTTTATTTCTTCAGCTTCAGGAGACTGTGAAGCGTAAGATCGAACGAGCTGGGTCTCCTTTGGGTCGGGACCAAGTGAACGGGTTTGGGGACGGGTTCCCTCCAAATAAAAAGCAATGCCTGGATAACAGTGCCACCAACGGGTCACCTTTGGACTCTAAACTGGGCCTGACTGAAGCCATAAGTGCCAATGGGAAACATGAGAGCAACGACGGAGATTCAGCAGCAGACTTCCATCCCAAAGAGCTGAAACAGGTGAGAAGGTTTAATTCTAATGTTATTGTCTCTCGCTGTTCTACAAAACCCACAAAATGTCTCTCAGTTTATTTTGTAAAGTTCAATTTATAAATTGCTACCGTGGCTTTTGATATCTTATGGTCAGTGAGATAACAAGAGCTTAAAGAAGTCACGTTTCACATTTTAAGATGGCTAAAAAATTAGGGTCTCAGTGTTGCCGTAGTCACGTTACGATATGAATTCAAATACTGGTACACAATTTCAGTAGACTTATTAATTTTCTTCATATTGTCCTATTCATTTAAATAATGTTAATGAAAGTCTGATATATATTTTTCAGAAATGCTACAATTTTGTGTAATTGAAAATTAACGTTACAGTGACTGCTTACAAATGAGAAAGTGTGGTGAAACGTGCATTAGACAAAAAAATTTGGGAATCAGACAATTGCACCCAAAAAAAAGCAGATTAATTTAGGAATAACATCACAATTAAATTTTTATTGCCCAAACCCTATGTCAAAGTGGAATTAAAGACAATAAGCTGCTCTGGTTCACATCAGCCATTTGTGTTACACATAAGTAGAATCTAAGGCAGACTCTGTGTTAAATCTTGTGTAAACTATTGAAGTCTACAATTAAACTGTCCTCTCCAGGAGCCAGACGACATCCTCCCCATCATGCCTCCATCAGGCGGTTCTCACTCAGCCAGCCTTTTCCCGGACTTAAATCTGAATGAGCAGGAGTGGAGCGAGCTCATGGAGGAGCTCAACTGCTCCGTGGCCTATGAGGACATCCAAGACATCCTCAATGACGACTTTGAGGATCGCAAAGACCCTCTGGAGCTGACCCCAGGGCCTCCCTCTGAGCCCCAGGGTTCACAGAGCAGTGCAGGAGCTCAGGGAGGCGCAGGAGGGGCTTTGTCAGGAGGCACGACAGGTGCAGGTGCCACGGCAGGAGCAGGGAGACGTGCTGCTCCAGGTCTGCTGCCTCCAGATCTGTCCACGGTCAAATCAGAATACTCTCCGGCTTCTCTGGTAAGATCTCAAAGCTATCAAGCTATTCATTGACTGAGTCCAAATGTCCACACTAATGAGCTCCTCATACATGACTCATTTTGTTGTGGCCACTATGAACAGTTGTCACTAATGGAAACAAGCCAAAAATGTTACATTTAGAATCATTAACTTTAGCTGTATATACAGTAACAGTATGTCCTCAACTCAAATCAAGCATTTGCTATTTTGTGGCCTGATTGTGGTTTGTAGACAACTTTATAATTTACCAGATTTCTCCTATTCTGGACATTTTATGAGATTGCACAATCTATTGAAAGTGATTCAGAATAGCAGTTTCAATTAGATATTTCCCCCAAATTGTGCAGTGATAACATCTGATTTACTTTTCTTATATAATTTAAAAGCCCTTATAGTTTATTCATTCATACAGTGTGACTTTTTTATGTGTGTGTGAAAGCATGTGCTTTAACTAATGTGACAATTTTGTACATTACAGAGGTTAGCTCTCTCATGTCAGTGTGAAATCATTCACTTTATGCAAAGAGTAATTTTAAATATTTTTGCGATACTTTTTTCCTTGCATTACTTTTTCTCTGCTTATGTAATAGATTCATTAAACATAGAATCAAGGTCATTTTTAGTGGTGTTCAAATGTCCAGCAGGCAAAAATGCACTGGCAAAGTATTTATTGATTATGTATCACGCAGCTCATTCTAAGTTCTTTATTCTCTTGACAGGACTCTCACTCTCCCGTGGTGAACCTTCGCTCCTCTGGACCTCCCTCCTCCTCTTCTCTTCCTAACTCCTCGCTCCCTAACTCTTCGCTCCCTACCTCCTCAGCCCCCTCTGTGCCTCCTCCCTCCTCCACCTCTCCAGCACTGCACCCTCAGCCTCTCGGTCCCTCCAGAACCACATGCTCCCCTCCAAAGACTTGTCCCCGGCCCAGCAGCTGCAGCAGTTGGCCGCTCAGCAAAGGCAGCAGCATCTTCATGGATCAATGCAGCATAAACAGAACCAGCCCGGGGCTAAGTTCCACCCGCAGACCCAGCACTCGCACCCTCCAGCCTGGGCACAGATGGGAGGCACTGCTCAGAGCCCCATCGGAGGAGCTTTCAACATGGACAAACCCAGCAGTCCCTCTGTGTACCAGCAGGACATGATGTTCAATACTGTAAGTGTTAGTCAATCAATCAGAATGTATTGCATAGCACTTTGACGTTGTCACTAAATTCTCCAGGCCATTAACGTTTAACATATATTTTTGGAGCTAAAATGATTCTTGTTTTTTGTTGTAATACAAAAGTGACTGGGTCTAGTCTAGGGCTGCAACAAGTTCACTGATAAATCTCAACTACTCCAAAATCGAGATAAACGTCAAGAAGTTTAATCAAAAGACTCTACAGGTTCCAAAGCATGCCATGAGAAAAAAAAAATATGAATGGAAGTTATGAAATTGTGTAAATGTAGTGTTTATGGCAGATACACTATTCTGTCTGTAGATACGCATACAACTTCAAGCGTTCTCAAGTGACATTGCTTGAGCTTTGTTGTGGTCAGCTTGTGTAAAGTTCTCTCTTCTGCAGGACCTTGCGCTTTAAACATTTAATTGATTAACTGAAAGGATTATCGCCCAACCTAATTTGATAAGCCGTTTTTTTTTTTTTTTTTTTTTTTTTTTTTTTTTTTTTTTTTTTTTTTTTTTTTTTATCGCTCATACTAATATTAATTAGCAAAATGAATGTTAGTCTAGTCACTAAAAGAAATTCAAACTCACTTTGAGCATTTCTGCAACAATACTGCATTCCAGTCAAGTTCAATCAGATTATTTTCCCCGGTCAGATTTTATTTTCAGCCAGTAAAGAAAGCTTTAACTCAATTCCTGACGTACAACTGTTGGGTTATCTGCTCCTGTATCATGACCAGTGGCTGTTTTCATTGTTTGATTTTCAAACATTATGCTTAACGGACAATTATAAAATAAATGTAGCACCACTCTGCTGTTTTTTAACTTTTTTTTATTCTTAACATGCTGTTTAGGAACCTGTACATTGGCATGTTATGTATTAAAGTATTACATTCCAATAAAGCACACATAAGTTATGTGTTTCCCACATCGGGAATTAGGCCAGTGCTCCATCTACTGGCTGCAAAGAAAATGAGACAAGAAAACATCAAACCAATCTTGCCTGATGTGCAAAAACCCTCAAATTGTTCAAAAAAGAAAGTTCCAAAAATGCTCATGGAAATCTTACATCTTGTGAAGCCTCATTGGTGATTTGGGAACACAAAGTCACAGAAAAGTGGGCAAACCCAAGGCACTCTTCATACAAAAACAGTTTAAAAAGCCTTTATTATTCTGGGCTATTTCATAGTGAAAATATAATTTGTTTAAGCATGTGGTGATCTGTTCCCCATGCGTAGCCGCTCACAACAGCCTTCTTCAGGCTGAAGAAAAATTGTGTCTGGGTGATTTATGAACTTCAACAGTCTCAAAAACATTACAAACCTGGGTTGTTCAGAACAGTCACATTTAGAACAATGGGGGGAAGAATCGTGTCTCACAGACAGAACTCCAGCTGTGTTTGTGATAAGGAAACAACAGAGCAAAAAACGGCACATTATGTGTCTTATAAATGTACAGTTCTGTGTAGCCCTCATAAATTTGGAGAATTAATTGAAATAATTATAGTAATTGAGTAATATGAAAAACAAAAACTGCAGTTTTATAATATTACTGGGGAATATTCCACACAAACCATAAAATCTCCATTGTGGCACACCAACTGTCAGAAAAATGACATAATGAACCTTTAGTGGTTGATTTCATGAAGGAGTGTCTTCTATCAAACATGAAACCATAGTAACTCCTGATAATTATTATAAAAATGAACCTGTCTCTAATTTTTGTATGTTCCTCAGAACCAGAACCAGCTGCTGTTGCCGTCTCAGCCTGGGAAAGGCTCTCCGAAGGCAGGCACGTTCCACCAGGGCGCTTCCCCAGTGCTGGGCCACTCTCTGGGTCACTCTGCTCCTCCTCCTCAGCAGCAGCAGCAGCAGCCACCGCCTGGAGCTCAGCTAACCTACAACAACACCAAACCTCTGTCCCATTACGAAGCCCGAGGTCCGAGCAGCGAGCAGACTAAGAACCAGCTCATGACTCTGCTAAGGCAACAACAACAACAACAGCAGCAGCAACAGCAGCAGCAGTACCTGAAGCAGCAGAAGGCCATGGGCTGCAGGCCACACCCACAACACCAACAACACCCTCAGCTCCAGCAGCACCCACAGCTCCCACAGGTAACTGACCACACAGCATTCAGCCCCTGTCACTGCACTGACTCTCGTCTTCTTCAGGTAAAGTGGTTTGTCCAGTATTTATGTGCTCAGGTGTCCTTCTCTGTTAAAAAAAAAATGTTGTAATTTTCAAGAAAAGTCTTGGAAAAGCAAAAGAAAATGACCAGGCACTGGAAAAGTTTTGAAATTTGTTGGTTCTGGAAAATGTGAATATATTTTGGGTTTATAAATATATCTATAAATAGATCTGGGATAATGGGACAAAACTGTCCCAAAACTAAAGCTATAAGATTACAATATACCATACTGTAGTAGTCTCTTAATCTAGCTAACAAGTGACAGCCTGTAATAGGATTCTTAGAATAAGCTAAATTAAAGAAAATGAGAACTGACTTGTCACAAAATACCAAGAACACTCAGACATACCAGACATAAAATTATATAAATTGCATATCTTAGTAACAACTTTCAAATATTTATTATATTTATATATAAATATAATTTTATATTTATATATATTATTTTATATTTATATATAAATATAATTTTATTTAAGAAAAACAAAGCTTGAAAAGGATTTCAGTAAAAAATATTAAATTATTATTACGTTGCACATGTTTACTTTATATCTGTGGTCAGTGAGTCGTCATGTTTACAGTATAAACTTTTGAATTAAAGTCATACATACAGATCCTTTACTCAGCTCTATTAAAGGATTTGTATATATACAAATGTATATAAAAAACAACTTTCCTGATATTATCTAAAATTCTATCTATGACCCTCCCTAACTTGCCATGGTTTTCTCCTTTTAGCTCAAAGTGAGTATAGATTAAGTGAAAACTGTCTGTTTTGCCAAACGTTCCAACTGTTTTTTTTTCCAGGAGCAGAGCAGTTTTGTTGCGTCTACGCTCCAACAGCAGCAGCAACAAGCGGGTCCAGGAGGCACTGGTCTGGGGCAGAACACTAACCCAGCGGCCGCAGCAGCCATGGGGGGAGGTGCAGCGTACATGAACAGCCAGCAGATGGCAGCAGCACTCAAACAACAGCAGCAGAGGCAACAACAGCAGTATTTACAAAGACAACAAATGATAGAACAGGTAATGTGTGTCTCCTAAATCCACTTTAAAGGACGCATATTAAGCTGAAATACCCAACATTATTAACTCATCCAAATATGGTTAGTTAATAATAATGTGAATCCACATTCCAAAGTCGGTAGTTTATGTGACGTCATTGATCTAACTGTAGATCCACAGAGCCACACTTTAAACTGACCCTACATGACTCATTTTAATGGACAATAACAAATGAGTAGGTTTTACTTGTAACTGTGTTTTTTACTCATTTGTTGTTAAATGTACATATTTGTGCTCCTGCAGGAAAAGCAGCGGCAGCAGCAGGACCAACAGCTAAAGAGACATTTGTCGAGACCTCCTCCACAGTATCAGGATCAGAGTGGACAGACTCCCACACAGAACGCCTTCAGCCAGCAGACCTTCACAGGTGAGGCTTAGTGCCATGTAGGGTTACTTTAGCAAACATTCACAGCACATGATATTTAATTTTAATATACAAGTATTTGTGTATCGCTCAAAAAAGTCTGTGCTGACTACAGAGAGGCTGAGTTAGACATCTAGAATGTGATGATGTCATGACGCCGGATGGTGGGCAAGAGGCAGTTTATCCGGATGTTTAGATGTTTCATGGCATGACTTCTTTAAAAGATTTAGATACATTTCACAATTGTTTCACACATCTTTTTAACACAACAAAGAGCTGCACTGAAAAGTGCATTGCGTAAGTGAATATGCTCAAAGTTGCGATCAATCAAATTACAGACCATTGACAATTACTTGGATGTGGCCATGACGGTTTGTAAATTCTACAAGCTTGCCTCTAAAAACACAGGCAGTTCGTTATATGTGAGTGACTCGGGACAAATTCTCCCACGCTAATTGGGCGGAAGTGACATTTATTTTGTGCAAGCTCTCTCGTTAATTGATTTGATTCTTTAATAACAAGAATTAAAACAAAGAAGTCAGTGAATACCGAGTAAATACTGCCATCTAGCGTCACAAACCTCTCGATGAGACCGACAAGTAGCACGCCTAGGACATGCTTTTGAGAAATGGATGAATCTCTGAACTGCGCTGGGTATCAATAAGATGCTCATGTGGTGATTATTTTGATTAAACGTTAAAACTGTCACTCGCATGGATTTAGTGATTTAGCTGTTAGCCGTTTGCCTTGATGAGGTTTATGTTTTAGTGCTTATAGTATGGTAATGAATGAACTTAGACTGGGGTGCAATGCCACTACTATTTTTTAAATGTTGTTAAGCCAAGGTGGGTAGCTCAAAATAAGTGTCACAAAATACGACAGCGTAAACAGTGTGAAGCTTAGTTTATACTTGACGTAACCGCAAGGGTCCGCGCACCGGAACTATGACATTTTTGCAGGCACGCCCCCGCAATTTCCATCCGTGTGGACCAGGTTTTCTGCATGGGCATCAGGGAAAAACTTGTGAGTAGGCGGACGGTTCACGCGGAAATCAATAGCATTTCAATGTCAGCTCTCTATTGTTCTCTACACGCAGCCAATTGAAATGCACAGAAACTATAACTGTCAGCATTTGCTTTACTCCATCCCCATGCGTAAGGCATAAACCAAGCTTAAGAAACAGAAATGTTTAAATCTTTTAATTTGTCGACATAAAGATTTGTCACTTGTAGATTTACTTTGCAGTAGGACAAGGAGCCAAGTAAGATTTGACAGAAACAATATTTTTGCATGAATCTGAAAACGATTGCTGTTAAATGTGACTCATGTCATTTGTTTTGTAGGCTCCACTGCGTCGATGGCAGGAGTGACTTCTCTTGGCCCTCCAAATGCTGCCTCCCGGATGTTTCCCCCGCCCCAGAGCATAATGGGAATGGGCAACGCCTCAGTAGCCCCGCCCACGAACCCGCAACAACCCCCCCAACCTCCTCAGACGCAAGCGGACATGCTAACAGCAAACGGCATGTACAACAACAACCCCGGCCTGACCCAGCAGCAGCGGCAGCAGCAGCTCTATCGCCAGAGCATGATGATGAAGTCTCAAAACAACGCCGCCATTTTGAAACAGCAGCAGCTCGGCGTGCGGCTCCCAGGGCAGATGGGACCCAACATGTCCGCCGCCATGAACACGAACCACCAAGCGCCGCAGAACGTCACGTGGAACCAGCAGATGGCTAACTCTCAGCTGGCTAACCACAACGCGCAAATGCCTAGCAACAGTCAGCTAGCGAGCCAACAGATGCACGGCAATTTTAGCAACGCCGCTCAGAACGCTTTCCACTTACAGCAGCAGCAAAGGTTACCCAAGATGCAACAGTTCGCTCCAAACCGACAGCTGAACGCCATGAATCCAGGACAGCAGATAATGCAGCGGCCGCCCACTCAGCAAGGGGCACCGCAGCAGCAGGATCTGAGCGCGTTCGGGCAGGGTGGGCGCGGCGTGGGGGCGTGTAACTACGGCGTGGGGAGGGCGGGCAACGCGCAGGCCCAGCAGCAGCAGCAACAGCAGCTCTCGTGTGGGTACAACGTGGCTCAGGGCAGTTTTGCCGAGGAGAGCGAGCTGGTGGACTCGCTGTTGAAAGGACAGACGAGTCAGGAATGGATGGACGACCTGGACGAGCTGCTGGCCGGGCATCACTGACACGGGACAGGAAGGGGCGGGGCCTACAGGGGGGAGTAAACAGGAAGCGAGAACATGACTGCGTCCGAATGTCCACACTGATTCCAATTTATATGGGCCATTTTTAGTGCTGTTTTAAATCCAGCAGAGGAAAAGTATGGAGGACCCCGAGTGAAATTATTAAATGTTAGGGATGCACCAATATAATATAAAAATAACTTTAATAAAAACTTATACAAATACAGTAAGATATGTGTGTATCAATTAAAAATAGGTGCTTCATTTTATTTAAAGTGACACTCAGGGTTCTCTATAAACAATAATATAGCATGCTAACACCACAATTCCATTTTTTATTGAATATATACAAATATACATGGCAAGGTAAACCATTTTTGTCCTGAATAGATGTGTTTATATTATGCCTTTGCTTAAGAAAAATTACATTTTAAATTAAAGCAAAAGTGAAATTTGTTCCAACCATTGGAATTTCCTCAAGCAAATGATGCCGAGCCGAGAAGCAGCACACAAATGCAGTGGGAAATGTGTAACTTTTTTGTTTCTGATAAATAGCCGACTGTGAAATGTCTCAAGGCCAAGAAGTTAAATTAACTAGAATTTTTGTTTTGATATAACATGACTATTTTAAAATGATATTCTCAAGTTATAAAGCATATGAGTGATCATAGCTAACTGTTGTAAGTTATTCACAACAACAACTCAAATATATGAGTTTTCATAACTTAAAGTGAAGCCAAACACTAATCAACTTTTTTGGCTACTGAGCTGAGTATATGGTGTTTAAATATTTACCCACTATTCTGAGTTGAGTTCTGAGTTTCAAGTGCAAATAGTCATTATGACATCAGCAATGTCAAAACTGCTGATCACAAACACCTGCTGTCAAACCAATATTGAGTTAATAATCTGAAATCAAATCGATATTGCAATTTTTCGAGACGCAATTAGCAAATAACAGCAATTTTGAAGTATTATAATTCTCTTCAGAAACTATAAAATTAGATTTTCTGTTTGTTTTTTTCTAGTTTGTCAGTTCATAGAAAAAGTTCTGAAATTATTTCACCTGAACAAGTTTAAAATTTTACCTTTGAACAGAAATCCTGTTATTAAAATATAAATTTAATCGCAGTCACAATACTGGTCAGAAAAAGAATATTTTTCTCAAACTTGTGCAGCTCTAAACCAATCACTCTCACCCCCTTTCATTCATTGTTTGAACTGTGTAAGTGGAGGAGTTTAGGGGGTTTCTTATTTTTAAAACTTCAAGGCCGGAATTTTACATGTTTTGAGTGAAACTTTTACAGTGCAGTATGATTCTCAAACAGCTTCTCTTTCTAGGAGTCAAGCAAAATATTTCCTTACTTTTGTGCTCCAACCAACTAATCGATCAATTGAAACCCACAGTGAAGAGAAAGTATTCATCTGAGTGTCTGACTGGCTGTCAATGAGTCACTAAAGAGTCTGACTAACAGGTAATACTGTGTTGTGTTTGACATTCGGACACAGTGTGTTTTCACTGCTCCACTGACTGACAGTATTAGGCGAGGGTTAATCCATCAAAACAGAAACGTCACAACAAAACATTTGTTTAAACTGCTTTAAGCACCAAAGTATCTGTTGTGCAAAGTCATTCCAGTCTCTCCATCTCCAGACTCCAGTTTCTGATAAAATAATACAGAGACAAAACTGTTTGGATTCTCCAGGTGAAAGTCTCTACAACCTCCATATTTACTGGATTGTTTTTAAAATGAACAACCCCGATGTAAGTTAAAATTCACCTACCTGTAATTGTTTTAATAACTTTGGGGTTTATGAGGATTCAGAAACAGAAATCAAACACAATTGTAGGTCATTACTCACCACAGAGCTGATTAGCCCGGAGAAAAATTAAAAAATAGAGGTTATATATATATATATAAATATTTTGAATCCTTATGGGTACCTTTAATCGGTGGGTCTACTTCTGGAACCAGGTGGTCACTGAACCTTGAATGATGTAATGTCACATGAACACAACCTATTGGGGTTCCATAGCATTGGTACAAGTACTGCAGTCAGTCCAGACTTTGGGGTTTTCTACATACATTAAACTATTTGCATCAGGGATGTCAGAGATGTTTATGTTAATTGCACAGGATAAGTTATTTTTTGGTGAAAATTTAATGGGTTGCGTTCATGTGACACATTATACTAAAAACAAATTACATACTGATGTTTGGAAGCTAAAATAATATTGCTAAAATCTGTTTTTTGTTGTAATACAAAAGTGAATAGCTCAATAATATAAATCATCAGATTGAAAAAGTGATTTCTTTTGCCCAACATCTGGACTTATGACCCATTCTAAAATCGTGGCCATTTTAGAAGCAAAATTAAACTTAAGTCAGTTTAAGAGGTTAAAATGTGGCATTTTAATAGTTCAGTCTACAGAAAATTACATTTTTAGAAGCAAAATTAATAGTACAATTTATTTTTTGGCAGTTTTCGTCACATTACATTAATTTTTGCAATCAGAAAGTTTGATTTAAAAAAATGGTAAAATGTCATCTTTGTGGCTACATAATTTTGAATAAATACTAAATTGTGATTATTTTTTTGCCCACTTCCATTACACAAAATGTAATAATAATTTAGATTTTTACACAAATTTAGATGCTGTTACCAAAAACGTTTAGAATGACTGTTCTGGATTGTTTCAGGAAGTGTTTCAGTTTAAAATATGTTCGAACGTTTCTTTGCGTCATTTCTGATTTGGATGGGGCTTTTATGGTGAAATCCCTCAAACTGTAGTTTTATTGTGAAGGTCTCAGTGGAGCGTTCCTGTTGCCAGTGTTGAACTACTGCCGTTACTCTGTACATTTACATTTTTTTTGTTTTGTCATTTTTTCTTAAAATTTGCAGAAAATAGATGTATTTTTATATTGTTTTGTAAAAATTTTGTACGTTTTATAAAACTGTTCACTGTAAAAGAAATTTGTAAAGGAGAATTGTGTAAATATAGAAGTGTAGAAATGAATTGTGCTTTGTGGATTAATTAATTATCGCAAGGCAAGGCAAATTTTTTTTCAAAGTGCTTTATAAGGCAGGAAAAGATGCATCAAAATTACAATACAAAATTGTTAAAAATAATAATTTTGTATTGTTACAAAATTATAATTTTTATTGGAATATTTGTTAGCTCAGTGTCACTTTTGCACGGTTACCTCTGCGACTGACAGTGTACAGTGTAGATGACATCGTCTCTACTCATTTGAAAGTTTAACGTTTAGTGGGACTTCTTTCAGCTCTGCTTAAAGACTTTAGCACAAGACAAACCAGTTTTTGATATTCACCTGGTCAAATTTGGTCCTGGATAACAAATGCGTATTTTTTTTCTGTTAAACATAAAACCAGGAGAAGAGAAGTGAGACAAGAAAAGTAAAAACTAGGAGAGAGGAGAGGAGTCTAGGACCGATGAGAGGATAGCAGGAGAGAGGAAAGTAGGAGGTTAGAAGAAAACAGAAGAGAGGAAAGCAGGTTAGGGCAGGAGGTTTTAAGGCTTGGGGATAAGAGAGGAAACTAGGACAAAGGAGAGGAGGATAGGAAAGAGGAAACCAGGAGAGAAGAGAGGAAAAATAGTGAAGAAAAGAGGAAGAGGGGATTAGGAGAAAGGAGAAATTAGGAATTGGAGTTGAGGCAAAGAGAAAGGAGAAGAGGAAAGGAGTGCAAAGAGGAGACTAGCAGAAAGAAGAGGAGGTTAGGACAGTAACTATTGCAATAGCATTAATTACGTACATTAGAATTGTGACCACTACATTAAGTAGTATACAATTAGACTATCAGTAATCAACCAATTATTGTTAGTTCATAAAATAATATACTGATTTATGATCTAACAATAACTGGATAATTAAGTCACGTTATAAATACAAATATAATAACGAGTTTTTTATCTAGATTGGACTGATGTGTCTCCAGAGTTCACTTGGACCTGACTGTGACATGTCTCCAAACCTGGACCTGACTGTGACGTGTCTCAGAGTTCACCTGGACCTGACTGTGATGTGTCTCAGAGTTCACCTAAACCTGACTGTGACGTGTCTCCAGAGTTCACCTGGACCTGACTGTGATGTGTCTCCAGAGTTCACCTAAACCTGACTGTGACGTGTCTCCAGAGTTCACCTGGACCTGACTGTGATGTGTCTCCAGAGTTCACCTGGACCTGACTGTGATGTGTCTCCACAGTTCACCTGGACCTGACTGTGATGTGTCTCCAGAGTTCACCTGGACCTGACTGTGATGTGTCTCCTGGACCTGACTCTGACGTGTCTCCTGGACCTGACTGTGACGTGTCTCCAGAGTTCACCTGGACCTGACTGTGTGTAAAAAAAAATTTAAGTTTGATAAAAGAATTTCCACAAATCGTTAACTGCAAAGAGTGTATTACACAAAATGTGCGCCAGAGGTCGCCCTCTCACTGCTGCTGAGCTCCGGGGCAGCAGCGACTAAGTGAGACTAAACAGGACAATAAACACCAACTTATAAACGTTTACATAGATGAAAAAAGAAAAATAATATAATTGGAATGAAACGGCAACGCTTGCATCAGATGAAAAAAGACAAAGATTCGAGACTCACCAATGAACGTAATTTAAGAACTGCCATTTCCCTTATAAAGGCTAGAAAAGAAAAAAGGGTGAGAGGACAGTAAGAGAATGGAGAGATTATAGGAGAGAAGGAAAGAGGGTAGGAGAGGGGAAAAGAGAAGACAAGAGAGGAGGGTAAGAGGGAGGAGAGGAGACAAGGAAATGGTAGAGGAAGCTAGGAGAGATGAAAAGGGATTAGCAGAGAAGAGAGGGGAGAAAGAAAAGAGGAGAATATGATAGAGAAGCAGAATCTAGAAGAGAGGAGACTATGAAAAAGGAAATGAGAGTAAGGTAAAATAAGGAGAGGCTACGAGAGAAGAACCAAGGAGAGAAAACCCTGGGAGAGGAGGATAAGAGCTAGGAGAGGAAAGGAGATTTAGGATGAAGGGAGGTAAAGGAGAGAGAAAGGGAGACTGTGAGAGAGGAGAATACGAGAGAAGGATAGGAGATAGGACGCAAGGAGACAGGAGGCGAGAGGAGAATAAATATTTGATCATCTCTGCAGAGTCCGTGTTAATTAGTGGAATTTCCAGAGAATTCCAAACAGACGGACTCCGGCTAAAGACATGTTCAAATTGAGAGTGAGAATATTCAGAAGAAATTAACCGGAAAACTTTCACTTTTCTCTCTCTCTCTTCTCCTTCCTCTCCTTTTTCCCTCGTCGTTCCCTCTGAACCTCGTCGTTCCCTCTGAACCCCCCCCCCCCTTTCTCCTCTCCTCCTCATCCAAAAATTGCTCAAAAATTTAACTGAAATAAAAAATATTTTTTTCTAGTTTCGATGTCTTTGTGAAACTAAATAAATTACGATTGCCTTAGCCTATGGGATAAAAAGTAGTTATCCCCAATAAGAATTCTCTGAAGAATTTATATCTATAAATTTCCCCTCCAGAAAGTTACGCAAAAATTATTCTTATTTATTATTAACACTAGTAATAATTACTCATCTCGATCAACTGCTGTAGCCCCTAAAAATCCTGATTCTTTCACAAATGTGTTTTCCTCTCGTGCGTCTCTGTCACTGTTCACTCCGTGCGCTCTCGTGCCTCTCACCAAAACACGCGGGGAAACCGTATCTGGCGTAGCCTCTGACGTTTCCCACACTAGCCGTCCAATCAGCTGTAGGGGGTGTGGTTATGTGACGTACATTGTGCCCTTATTTGGTGTTCCCCCCGCCCTCTCAACTGCGCGAGGCTCCCCCGGGATTCCCCTGGTCCTGTGGTCGGGAGAAGAGGCTCTCCTCCGGGACCCTGCAGGGGGAGGGAGGGAGAGAGCACCGCCACTGCCCAATCCGCCCTTTCCCCGGAGAGCGCGCCCCAGCAGCCCCGCCACGGTCCGCCACTCCTCCTCCTCTGTCTAATCTCTCCATTTGACTCCTTTTTGAAGCATGTTTTTTATCCCACTTTTCATTTCACAGCGCCGTTGCGAAGCTCCAAAGCTGCTGTGATCCCCGGCTCCGCGCGCGCCTTGTACCCGCTCAGAGGTGCTCCAGAGGCGGCCACGCTGCAGCTCTCGCCCCGGCACCGCTCCCCAATGTTCCGCTGCTCTTCACGCGTTTGAAAAGCTCTCCAAACGCCACCAGGATCTTAAAAAACACGAGCCAGGAACAAGCCCGCTGGGATCCGGACAGTGCGCGCTCTAGACCAACACCAGGACTCGGGACTTTGGGACCTGTTCTAATCCAGGTGGTCCTCCTGCTTTTAGCTCGCGCTTCGGGGAATTTAGCACGACTTTGGACGCATTTCTGAACGGTTTTGATCCCTGGAGTCTTTTTACGCGCCAAACCCGGGATTTTTACGCACAGTTGAATCCAATAATTAAGCTAAACAATAGATTTAGGAACTTTGAAACAATGCAACCCAATGAGTTGACATAATTTTGAATCTTTTTACTGTTTTACATTTGAATGAGTGACAAGAACTAAACACTTTTGTACGAAACTCAACATCATCTTAAGTGACTTTTTACGCACGGTAACTTTGTTTCGGACACTATACCATACGCAGTAAAAGCGTTTAGACAAATATTTATACTGATAAACAGATATATTTGTCGGCTGAAAATGTGCTTTAATCCAGGGCATGAGCGCGAGTAACGGAGACGTAATTGTGCGCGCTCTGGTGTGAAGCAGAGCCTGGAAAAGGCTAGAGAACACCCCAAGTTCGCGAGTTTTTGAGGAATTTTTACTTTTTTTCTTTTACTTCTTGCTGGTTTTCGGCCGGTTCTTGGATCAGAGAAGCACCCGGACATGTTCTCTATCCAGGACGGGCTGCCTCGGGGGGCGCTGACATGAAAGAAGAGCCGCTGCCTACCGGAATGACCCCGGTACGAGCCTGGATGCAGAGCACGGGCATCTTGGACGCGAACACGGCGGCGCAGAGGTGAGTGCTGCTCTCACACACACCAATCAACAAAAAAAGTGCGAGCTGACCGACGGATTTGAGAGGTTAAAGGTCAGGAAACTTGGGCGACGCAGGTTTAGTGAGCGAAAGAGGAATGATTTTCAACCAGTGTCTTGTCAACATTGCTTTGAGGATGTGGTAAAAACTCAAATCATACATTAAATGAAGGATTTCATCATTTTGGAATGTTAAGAGGATTGTGCATTCTTTTTTTCTTAATAGTATAATTTAGTGATATTTGAATGTCTTCTCGCCAAAAAGATTTAAAGACTTTTGCAGACATTTCAAAAGCCCTGGGGACATTTCTATAGATCATTAGAGCAAGACTGTAAATTTAAATTAAGCCTAATACATGATCAAGGGGTACAGAAAGAGATAATTTATTCAATTTAAAATATATTTGGATTGCTAAAATCCTAAAACAGTATGTAGCCTTAATATTTCAAATTGTTGTCTAATGCATTGTTACTAGACAAACTGATGACAAAAGAGTATTTAATGTGACAAGAAAAATTAAAACCCAAAAATCACAAATACAAAGTCATAATCTCTTTGCACAATAAAAGGCCCTTTGATATTTGAAATATTTTGAGATTTAAGATCAATTTACGCATATTTCGGGCGTCTTGAATATTATTTTGGAACAGAACATCAGATAAGAGAATTCATTTATGCCATGCCGAATATGCACACCTATAATGTTAAGTTAAACCATGTAACACAATCTTTTACGCTACAATAAGAACGCACTTTTACGCACGGTGTCATGGACAGACAGAGAAAATCTTGTACATGTTTGTGCTCTTATTTAAATATTGAAGTAAGAAATGTGGATTTCAGTAGAATTTAACAACCATATATACACACTGAGCAGTGGACGGGATTTCTTAACCGTGCGTGCGTTAAAAGCCTCATCAAAGATGTTTAAACTTCATAGATTTTAATTTAGGGACGCACTTTTGTGCACGTTGTCACAAGCTGCCACAGGAAATGTTTTACTTTAACCCTCCGTTAGAGAATTAAACGGTGAATGACAGTTGAAGCAAAGTTTGAGATTTGTAATTAAGTCATATTTAAGCACATTTCTAATAAGGACCAACTTTTGCCCGCTATATCAATGTTAAATTATTTGCCATTTATTTGAACCACATTAGAAAAAAATCTGTTTGTAAGTTTCATTCTCATTCTGTAAACACTGAATGAGAAGCTAAAGTTAGAACTGAGTATCTAGGTATTTTTAATAAAACCAGGCCAGACAACAGAAATTCTGTGTGCTATAAAGACATTTCTAATTGACGCCGTTTTAAGATTTGAATTGAGCATGCACTTTTACGCACGGTGGTACAGGAGATTTGATAGTTTTGTGCTGACTGAGGATCTAAGCAGTGTGAGAAATGTTGATTTAAGTCATGGTTAACCACAATATCGGAAAACACTTCTGAAATTCTTGTGTTTGCATAAAAGGCGACCAGACACTTTGGAACAGGGACGCACTTTTACGCACAATGGCACAGGCTAACACGCCAAGTCTTTTAAATGCCTGAGCTGTGTAAGTTAAATTAACACTGCACTGAACTTGAAACACATGTAGAATTTTACACTTGTGGCGCACTATTACGCACGGTGGCACGGGTTGGCATTAGCACATTAACGCCTGACGATTGTTTTTTATGTCTGTGCTGTGCAAGTGGCTCAAACGGTGAGTGAGAATTTTACAAAAAAGTTGTGGATTTAAGCCAGTTTTTACAACTAAGCTATAACATTTATGGAATTCTTGATCTTGGATGAAGAACACACTTTTACGCACGGACTGGCACACTTCAGCCAGGTGAAAATTTTAATGTTTGTATATGTCAACCATACAGTGATGGATTTATGCGGTTTTATGTCATATAACTAACTCAAATTAAACAAATTGAGTTTTTAACTGTGCGTGCGCAAAAGGCACCATAAACACAATTTAATTACATCCGTTGTGGTTTCATTTTACGCACAGTGTCACAGTCAAAATCTTTTAAATGTATTGACAATCTGTCTTTTTTACTGTCTGTCAGTATGCGGGACAAATTTAAAGACTTGAATAAGGGACGCAGTTTTACGCACGGTGGCACGAGTTGGCACGCTTCTTTAGCCTTGCGAAAATGTCATTTCACAACTAAACAGAAAAAAAAAATCTTAAGAGATTTCTAAATTGACACATTTGGACAAACTTTGGGGTTTAACAATTAGACTCAAACTTAAATCACACACATTTTGGACATTTGAACAGAGAGACACTAACTGAACTTTACATTAACTTTTCCTGAGTTTTGTGCATAAACTGGATTTGTATACGTCTTTCAGTCTGGTTACCAAAATGCTATACTTTATCAATATTTTGGAAGGTTTCTTGAAAAAGCTTTCAAGCCAGAACTCACCACAAACTCAGTGATTTTCAGGTACAAATAGAGAAAATGTCATTTACGCATTCCACATTGTATAACAAATTTCTATCCACGCATTCTAAAAACACAAGCTCATTTTGTTTTATTTTATAGTATTTCCAGCAATTATAAAACTACACAGAAAAAGGCAAAGATACACTTTGGTTTAATTAAGTTTAAAATTCGCTTCTTTGGTTCTGATTAAGTGATTTCTTCGGGGCAAATATGAACCTTCAAAACTGCGCAGTTGGATTTGGTTTTCAAACGAGCAGCCGAGTCCACAAATTAACATAAAACACGGCGGTGGTTTGGCACATTTCCAGCCGCGCCGTGAAAGATTTATGCCCGACAATTAGGCAACAAAACGAGGCAGTGTTCTCACTTTTACGCGCGCTAAACAGGTATTTCTAACACGAGACGAGTTCATTAGGTTTGCGTTCAAAATCTATAAATTCTAATGACTTAAGAGGAGTTATTATTGGAGGAAGCTGCAACTGCTTCTGAGGGAGAAAAGAGAGGCGACATTTGGAACAGTTATCAATCGATAGGCTAAATGTATTAATTAGAATATCTATAAAATTAACAAAAACCTACCAGCTATGCCGTCCGCATCTAAATCTTGTTGATGATTTGCTCGACAAGTGTAGTCTGCAGATCAACACAAACTCTTCTTAAAGCTTTTACCTTTCTGAGATATTCTTTTTTGCAGTCCTCACAACAGTGTTTTTCCCGGACACATCAACCTGTTTGACTCCCGCTTCCCACCTCACAAAGCCTCTTCGCGCGGCTATAATTAACGCGGAGGAGACGTGGAAGGCGATATAATACGCGTTAGGAATATCAAACATTTACTTTTGAATGAATCTATTGTAGGAGCGAGAAAAATGTGCGTAAAACTTCGACTGTGTGTCATTTCTCTCTAAAGCATTTACAACGATCCACAATTGTGTTCATTTGTTGATAGTAGATCTAATTGAATACAAAGAAGGTATTGAAAATCTGTGTTATTTAGTTTTTGACTAAACACTTACAGTTTTCTCAGCGCTTTGAAACATTTTGAAAGTTGGTGATCACCTTTTCAAACATCTAAGGCTGAAGTTGTCAGATCATTTCAAACCTTTCTCATCCAATCACTTTCAGGTTCTTTCTCACCACAGCTCACACAGCTCTCATTCAAAACATGTTTAGTGGATTTAGTTTGTTTCTCCAACAGATCTGTTCACATGGTGAGGAGTTTTAACGCTGCCTTTTATTTAAACAGCACTGCAAAAATCAATAACTCATCAGAAACCAAGATCAAACAACTGGGATCATATAGGACAATGGTCTGAGTATTAAACAGACTAAACATTTTCCAGAGTGATATTTATATAAATGGCGTGTAACACAATCATTACACTGCACAAAGCACTTTCTCTCCTGCCTGACAACTCTTAACCAACTGTATCAAACTGTAAGCATTTGGTAGAATTGTATAGATACAGGCCATAAATCCCCCCCCTCCACCCCACCCACCAACTAATATGGTTGATTTTAGATTTTAAAAACAAAACAAACTCATGGAGCGTGAATCCCAATCGCAGACTGAAGTGAACCATGTTTCCATTTGCCCAGATCCTCCAGACCAGTTCACTTTTTGTCAAAGGTATATTACTTTGTACTCGCTCACAAGTCTGCTACGTGAGCAGCTGATGTCATTCACACATAGCACATGGTTTCTTTACCAATAAAATCTGAATTGTGGCTGAAATACATATAGTTCAGTCGGTCTGAGCGAGTCACAACATGTGATAAGAATTCCATGTTTGTGTCAGTGACACGAGGTTCATGCTGAAGAAAGCAAGAAACTCTTGTTTTTTGTAAACTTTTTTCTCATTTTATTTCACTTCTCTACAAAGCTTTTGCAAAACATTTGACCTTGTATCATGGTTGTGGACATGCACAAGAAGTGTGAATCCCACTGACAGACTGAATTGAACTTTGTCTCAAGACTAAAGCAAAGATATGATAAAGCTCACGAAGACACCACACATGTTTGAGAATTTTGAAGCTTAAAACTTAATTTTGCCTGAGCCAGTTTTTTTTTTTTTTTTGAAAACTGAAGCTTTGTTTGGGATTCTGTGGAGCTGTTTTCCAAATTATCCTTAGGAATAGACAAGTGTGTCAAAGCTAGTGGGCAAAACAAACTGAAACACAGTTAACCCCTTAGGCATCGAGGTAAATCTAGAGACTAGTTTCACCTGCACAATCCAAACTAACATTGTTTTATACAACTGTTGATGCACAGTTTTCTAAAACTTATCATTAACAGAGAAACAGAAAGCCCGAAAATCTAAACAAAGATCATTATTTGTAAGATTTTTCAAAAAAATTTCTGTTATTAAATTTTTGCTATTTTATATAATGTTTTACACAGCTGTGTCTAGCTTGTTTGACAGTATCAGAGGTCGGAAATAATCATAGCATTTTAAGATATTGGAGACCTCAGGAGTTCATTTGTAATTTTTAATACGTTTTATTTGCTTTCCAACATGAAAAACTAGGATTTTGATTTGTGTACTTTTATTTGAGAAAGTCAGGATTGTAATGTCATTAAACATAACTTCACAAAATCTTCTTTTATTCTAATAATAGTGTCTTCAACAGGATTTATCAGAGCTACAAATCTAAATATTTTTTACAAAGTCTAAAATTCTCCGTAAGTCTTGCTTTTTCAGAAATTGACTGTGTAAAACACATTGTGCTTGTGTGAAATGAACTGTCAGACTTGTTCTCACTTCAGTTCTAACAGCAGACAAAGCCCCAGAGAATCATGGGAAAACAGGGCACAAATCACCTAGTTTACAAATGTCGGTGTTTTCAGATCCAGTGCAAGTATTTACAAGGTTATTATTTGATCTTTAACCCCTCATCATTACGGCTTATTTTCCCTAACTTGTCCGACTAAAATTGTCATCAAACTAGAACTTTCTGAACACAACAAACAAATGAATGAAGTGTTTGTGTAGTTTTAGCTTCTGATGACTAGAGGCTAAAGGAGAACTTTCCACACGAAAGAAAAACAGTCTAATTTCTGCCTAAATTGTTTTGGGGGTAACTATAAGGTGGTATCGGTGGTGTTTACAACCTGGACCGTAATGACACTAGATTTGGGATAAATTGTCAATTTGGTTTTGACAATTCCTCTGCAAAATCTAAAGGTAGCTGAGGTAAAAATGAGTTTAAGTATCTAATAAAAAATTAATAAATAAAAATATATAAATAAATAAAAATAAATGGTGGAGCTAATGCAAAAGTCCCATTAAAATTTTGGGGAATTTTTTTTAGTCTGATTTATCCCAGATAGGCTTGTTTGACTCTAAATAAGAGCGCTAACATCTTTAACATTTCCAAGTGCTTCATAGTTTGTTTTAATCAGATATTGAACAAAAAGGTTAGATTAAACATGGACTTGTTTTGTGAATCCACTGTATGTGAGGCCAGCGTCAGAGTTAGACTGTTTCAGAGAGAAAGAGCAGCTGTGATTCTGACATTTGTTTTTTACACTTTGTGCTTTTTTCACACGTTCAACACCTCATACATGCCTCATGTACATCTCTGTATGTGCACACGTCCTTTACACACGCACACGTCTCATGTACAGCTCTCTATGAGCACACATCTTATACACACGCACACGTCTCATGTACAGCTCTGTATGTACACACATCTTATACACATGCACACGTCTCATGTACAGCTCTGTATGTGCACACGTCTTATACATATGCACACGTCTCATGTGCATCTCTGTATGTGCACACATCTTATACACATGCACACGTCTCATGTACAGCTCTGTATGTGCACACGTCTTATACACATGCACACGTCTTTTACACATGCACACGTCTCATGTACAGCTTTTTATGTGCACACGTCTTATACACATGCACACATCTTATACACATGCACGCGTCTCATGTACAGCTCTGTATGTGCACACGTCTTATACACATGCACACATCTTATACACATGCACACGTCTCATGTACAGCTCTGTATGTGCACACGTCTTATACACATGCACACATTTCATGTTCAGCTCTGTATGTGCACACATCTTATACACATGCACACGTCTCATGTACAGCTCTGTATGTGCACACGTCTTATACACATGCACACGTCTCATGTACAGCTCTGTATGTGCACACGTCTTATACACATGCACACATCTCATGTACAGCTTTGTATGTGCACATGTCTTGTACACATGCACACGTCTCATGTACAGCTTTGTATGTGCACACGTCTTGTACACATGCACACTTCTCATGTACAGCTCTGTATGTGCACACATCTTATACACATGCACATGTCTCATGTGCATTTCTGTATGTGCACACATCTTATACACATGCACACGTCTCATGTACAGCTCTGTATGTGCACACGTCTTATACACATGCACACGTCTCATGTACAGCTCTGTATGTGCACACGTCTTATTCACATGCACACATCTCATGTAGAGCTCTGTATGTGCACACGTCTTGTACACATGCACACGTCTTATACACATGCACACGTCTTATACACGTGCACTGTCTTATACACATGCACACGTCTTATACACGTGCACTGTCTTATACACATGCACACGTCTTATACACATGCACATATCTTATACACATGCACACATCTTATACACATGCACACGTCTTATTCACATGCACACGTCTTATACACATGCACACATCTTATACACATGCACACGTCTTATACACATGCACACGTCTTATACACATGCACACGTCTTATACACATGCACACGTCTTATACACATGCACACATCTCATACACATGCACACGTCTCATGTACAGCTCTGTATGTGCACACGTCTTATACACATGCACAAGTTATATACACATGCACCTGTCTTTTACACATGCACAAGTCTCATGTACAGCTCTGTATGTAGGCAATTGCTTTGTAGGCAAACAACACTGTATGCGCACATGCCTCATACATGTGCACATGCCTCATATAGTCTACCACGAAAAAGCTATGACTTTATTTTTTCATTGATGGTTTTGCAATCCCAGTGTGAAAAAATACCACATTCTCTAAAACATTGATAAGGTTTGATAATTGTGGCTGACGTCGTTAAACACTTTTATTCCAGATATTTGGTTATGGTTTAGGAGTAAGGGAAAGGTATGCTACTCTGCTTAGGGCATAGCTGTATTGGGGCTAAAAATAGACGCATTTGTACATTTTATTGATGTTTTATTATTTCTTTGATGAGACAAACCTTTTTCTCACATTTAACCCCTTTTAAACCCAGCTTCTTCCTTATTGCCAGATAGGGTCAAAATTCCTTACTTTAAAGATTAAAATATTATAATAATCCATAAATAAATCAGTGTGGGCTTTGTTTTATTTGGACGCAGCTGGAGCTAATCCGGTTAGCGCTTTCTAATGGGATTATCCTTGTGTAAACATTAGCATTAGGTCTGTTAGCCTCTCATAAATAAAGCAGTGCAGACATTAGCATTAGCTCAGTTAGCACACAGTATAATGATGTTTATGGAACCGAAAGGTCAAGTTTTATCCGGACTCGAGGGACCTAGAGGAGGAGTCTTCTGAGCGTCTTTAACTGACTCTAGATCAGTTAGAAACATTACATTTGAAGCGTCATTTTAAAGAAGCATTTTCATAGAGCAGCTTTTCTGTTTTGTAATGATTTCTTAAGTTTGCTTTATTCACATTTACTGTTTATGCTACATTTGCTCTTAAGGATTAGGTAAGTGGTTGGCCCTAAGAAACATAATTTTAATTTGTTTTTTTTGTTTTTTCACTCACATATCATTTCAAATTGCAGATGATAATATAATAATGGCTTTAAGAACCAAGAACTATTCCAAACATTCCTACAGCCCCTGTTTAGTCAGAGGAACTATTCTGTCCCCATGCCAGTTCCTGAAAGTGTTTTTTTTTTTTTTTTTTGGATGCCACATACAACTACAAAACCTAAAAACATCACTAAAATTAACAATAAAACACAATTACCAGTATTCACTGTAATTTCAAGTAATAGTAGTTAGGCTACTATTTGCAAATTAAAGAAATATATTTTGAGAGTTACTGCTTTTAAATGTTTTTTCTTAAGGATAAGGAAAACTTATTTAAATGTGAGAATCCATAAACCCTGTTTTCAAACAAAGTTAGTGTTCTAAATGTGCTTGTGTCTTCATTTGACTGGAACGTACCAGCCCCAGAGCAGAGCTACAAAAGTCCCTAAAGTGTGGCCCCAGTCCATAGTTCCTGCTGTGTGAACGTGCCTAAAATAGGGACTGGAACTAAAAAAAGTACCAGGAACTGAAAAAACTTCCAACATTGGGAAAATGCCTAGTAGCCTAGGTGTAGTAACCTGGCTCACGCCAGATCGATATATGTATCACTCTGCATTGAGTTCTACACATATTCGATCTGGAAGGGCTCTCGTCAAAAGCAGTTGGGAAAGGGAGGGAGTTCTCGCGAAATACGTCGATCTGATTGGACAAAGCGCCCACCCCACCTTAGCGGTGTTTTAGCTAATCACAAGACATAATCAAAATGACGTATCCCACAAACCGCTTTGTTTCTTACCTGCGTATTGCAGAGGAGACGCCAAAACTTCCGTCGCCAGATGCTGAAGACTAATCCACTGATATCATTGTGTTCATATAAACACAGTTTGAAGCACTTCACAACAATATTCCACCTCCAGCGAGCAACAGTACGTCTGCGCCTGTTACAGCTGTCCTGCCCGTGGTTGTGTCCATCTCGAGGCGATTTGCGCTTTCCCTGCGCGCTCCGGGTCCGGCGGTCTATCTGCGTCTCTCTCGTGAGCTCCGGGTCCGGTCTATCTGCGTCTCTCTCGTGAGCTCCGGGTCCGGTCTATCTGCGTCTCTCTCGTGAGCTCCGGGTCCGGTCTATCTGCGTCTCTCTCGTGTGCTCCGGGTCCGGTTTATCTGCGTCTCTCTCGTGTGCTCCGGGTCCGGTTTATCTGCGTTTCCCTCGCGTGCTTCAGTCAATAGCCTTTGCAGCAGTACCTGCGTCTGCCCGCGTCGCCATGTTTGTTGTTTTGCTGTGAGCGTGACGCCTGGCACTCGCTGATTTCACATCTGTAAATCCCGCCTCCCCCTGTAGAGAAGCCTTCTGATTGGTTCGAGGATTCGATACTCGGCTCAAACCATAGGCGGGAGCCTTTCAAGATGGTTTCTCGTGGATTTGTAAACCCACAAATACCGCGAGAATTCATCTTGCTGCGCAAGGTTATAGGTGTAGGCCTACTGTGTAACTTTGGTGGAAAATAAAGCGCATAACACCAATGAAGTAGAAAGTTAAGGCAATTGAGGAAGTGTAAAAGATTAACAGAAGAAATAATGACTTTATGGACTTAAAAAGATCTCATGAATCTAAACAAACAAACAAACAAACAACTGGGACATTCACTGTTTTTTGATAATCAGAACTGTGTTTGTGGTTTGTAATTGGCACAATAAATGATATGTAAATTGCAACCTAATAAAGCAAATTGCAGCTTTGAAAGCTTACCTGATTTGACTTAAAGTCGCAGAGGACCGACGTCTCCAGTGAAAGCAGAGGGTCTTTGAGGAAAAAGGGTTAGAACTCCTAGAGGAAGTAAAAATTCTGTAAAGCATTTTAAAAAAAAACTGTCAACATGAATCTTTTTAAGCCAGTAATAAACTTTTTGTTGCAAACAAAAAAGTGTGTGTTGAGAAAGTCATAGCAAGGCTACATCAACAATACTGTTCTGGTGAAGCGGCCGTTTAATGGAAATGTAGTTATTTTCCTTTAATATTTCACAAACATAAAACATGGGACGTTCAGAAGTAAGCTTTTTTTTTTACTTTCTTTTTTCAAAGAATCACGCTGGCTATTTTACGACAGTAGCTCAGATGCTGTTGTGGGAACTAATGCACCAGTGTGTTTGTGTCAGGAAGTTTAAAAACCTGTGCGCGTCTTGATCCAAAGCCTCACGGTGTGTGACGTTGCTCCTCAGCCAAGTCAACAGGTTTGTTATTTTAGACAAAGACCGTTAACCCAGTGGCTACATTTTCTTTCTTTATTTAAGGTGCGCTGTAGATCGCGGACACGTGGTGAAAATGTGAGCGCGTTTGAAGAACTCGTTAGCTTTGAGTCGCGCTAGCTAGCCCAAGCCGCGGACGCACCATGAGACGCACCGACTGTCCTCCCGAGTACTGGGCGCAACATACAGAAGCGCTGCGGAGTTCTTTGCATTATACTATGTGCTGTTTGTAAAGGGCTTAATGTGGTGTAGGTTTGCAGCCGTTCTGCTTCTGACACAGGCACGGTCTATCACCCGGGTGTGAGTCTGGCTGCAGGGGCCAACTCGAGAGCCACATGCTTTAATACATCAGTGCGGCTCTTTGAGATTTGATTGAGAACAAGGAGGAACATAATTAAGAACCAACTCTTTGCCGTTCTATTTATGTGTGTTTGTTTGAAGTTATTTTGTGCATCAGTTTTGTGAATTCACACTACATTTTATTTTGTAGGCTATAGTTGTGTTAATTAATTTAACTAAATGCATTCATTTATCTTTCCTTCTTTTTGTGGCTTTGATTCCGTTTTAATTGGGAAAATCTTTAGCCGCCGGTTAGGACTCAGTTCCTCTCTCTCTCTCTCTCTCTCTCTCTCTCTCTCTCTCTCCTCTCTCTCTCTCTCTCTCTCTCTCTCTCTCTCCTCTCTCTCTCTCTCTCTCAGTGGTGTAGGTCTGTCATGGTTCTGGTTCTGACTCAGTTCCTCTCTCTCAGTGGTGTGTAGGTCTGTCATGTTCTGGTTCTGACTCAGTTCCTCTCTCTCAGTGTGTGTAGGTCTGTCATGGTCCTGGTTCTGACTCAGTTCCTCTCTCTCTCTCAGTGGTGTAGGTCTGGCGAGGGCTCACTTTGAGAAACAGCCTCCCTCGAACCTGAGAAAGTCCAACTTCTTCCACTTCGTGCTGGCTCTGTACGACCGGCAGGGACAACCTGTGGAAATCGAGAGGACCTCCTACGTGGACTTTGTGGAGAAGGACAAGGTACTTCTGTCCTCTGAGATTAGAAAATTGTGTTGTTTCCACATAAAAGCTTGTTCCTGACAGAGCAAGCTGATCAAAGAACAAAATGGTTTTGGCTGCAGTGTCTCTCTCCTTCTCTCCCTGTCTGTTCTCTCTCCTCCTCTCTCTCGCCCTCTCCCTCCTGCACCTCACTCTCTCCTGCTCCATCCAGCTTCTCTCTTCTCTCAGCACCCTACTTTCTTTGCTTTTTCATCTTACTTTGCTTTCTCTTCCTCTCCTCCATCTCTTCTTCTTTCTCCCTATCTTCTTTTCTCTTTACCCATCTCATTCCTCTCCTACCTTTCCTCTCTTTCTCTCTCTCTCTCTCTCGCTCTCTCTCTCATCTTTTCTTTCTCTTCTTTTTTTCCTCTTCTCTCTCTTCCTTCCCCACCCCCCTCTTTCCTGGACATCAGCCAGTTCTTGAGCTCCTATGAACACATCTTCAGCCAAAAACCCAAACATATAAAAACAATACATATTACACTGAACATGCAGAGGTCAAAGGTCACAGGCTTAATTCACTTTGATCAATATTTCAGTCCAATATTTGGCCTAAAACACTCCAGGCTTTGAATGCTTTGATTTTGCTTTTTTTTTTTTTATGTGTTTTACATTGTACTTTCTGATATTTTGTCTTCAGTTGCTTTAAATCCAGCTTTTGTAATTTTTTTGTCTATCTTTATCATCATTTGAAAAATGTATTTTAACATTTTGTGTGTTTTTAACAGGAGTACAATGGAGAAAAAACCAACAATGGAATCCACTACAGACTGCAGCTTCTCTACAGCAACGGTCAGTTCTGCTCACACGTACGGGCTCCTCTGGGTTTTTATGACTGCCTTTTCAATACAGTTATTACTAACATTTGCCACGGATCATTTACTAATCCAAATAATGTATACTTTATTTGTTACAAACATCAAAACACACTGTAATAAAACATGATCCAGAAGTACACGCAGCTAAAAATGTGGAGAAAGTTTGAATGATGTAAGGGTTTTATCTGTGTAAATCAACAACAACAAAAAGACTATGGCTGTTTTATAAGAAATATGATTGAGTGGATGTGATTCTGATCGATGGTTAATAGTGACAAAGAGACACTATTACGCTCAGCTCAGGTCATTCACCATAAAACAAATCTAAAACATAAAAAATTCTTAAGTCCTTAGATGATTAAAAGATTATTGTCATAAATTAATGTGCATTTGTCACTATTCAGAATAAAGTCTGTTAATACAATTAAATTATAGGCATAACTGATGCTTTGTGAATGTAAAAACTCACAAGTTGTGGAGTAATTTAATGTTTACAGATGTCCAGTGGCAATATTTTCCTTTTTTTTTTTCTCTCTCTTTTTTTTTTTTTTTTTTTGTCTAAATCACTGTAAAATATTTAAATCCTCTAAGACGATGCAGTAACAGTGAGTTGTGGATGTGACTGACAGATGCTAAAGACTAACTAAAGCCTTCAGAAAGTCAAGAGAAAACTTTACCAAAGGCCCAAAGTGTGTTAATGAAGAAATATGTTTGTGTTTGTGTCTTGATGCAAAAACATAATTTAAAAATCATCAACTCAGCTAAGATGTACAAAGTCAATACCTTGTGTTTGTATGATCACAACATTCTACGAGCCAAAATATTCAAATCAGGTCAGCAGCTTAAGTGAATACTTTTTAAATGCATTTTTTTGATTAAACAAAAGGTAAATGGGTCATGGCAAAGTGCACAATGTTATTACTGGGGAAAAAACGATATCTTGCCCACTGTCTGGAGGATAAAAATATGATAAGCTAATAGTGGCACACAAGGCAATGTTGCAGATTATTAGTTATAATATTGTACAAGTCGGCTATTGAAATCAATCAATTTGGGGCACCACAGTGATCTTTAAAGTCAAAATGATAAACCTAAACACACTCTCTATTGTTACAGCAACAAAAGATTTTGTGGTTTAATCCTTAATTTCCTCACAATTACAGTAAACACTAGCTCTAATGGTAAGATTTGATTTGAGTTCACAAAAGATCCACCAGATCCTCAAGTCACTCTGTGTTCAGCCACCTTTTGTGTTGCTGCTCTGACCAAGAAGTGTCAAGATGGTGGTTGTAGAGGTTTTTGTGTGAGGAGGACGGACTCCTGGGATTTAGCTGTTATTAATCTATTTCATTAACAAGAACATAATGCATTTGAAAACCTTTCGACTTCTCAAAATGTTGTGTTGATAGGTCAGACATAAAGCATAATCTATCACAATCAAAAATACATGAAGTAATGGCATAGACATAGAACATAGACATGTCTAAACTCATATTTCAAAGTTTTACAGATGTGAGCAAACATATGAAAACACATAGGAGCTACTGGAAATGCAACATGTGACATTTTTCTGTTGTCTTTGGTTGAAAGTTCCCAAACGTTCAAACCAGAGCCACCCTGTAGCAGAGCTAGTCAAGTGTGGGTGATGAGCAGGTTGGGCAGTTTTGGAGTGTGTGTCTGTGTGTGTGTGTGGGGGGGGGGGGGGGGTACAAATAGTACATAATTGGCACTTTTTTTCACTTATTCCATATATAATTTCTATTTCTTTGATTGTTTTGTGTTTCTCCTGCAGTTCCAGTTGTGTTCCCTCTCTGGTTGATATTTCAATAGTGGGAAAACATGTGATTTTGTGTTATTAATGCCTGTTTCCGGCGGTGCATTGGTTCAGTTCATTCAGGATTTGGACAAGACAGTGGCAGAAACAAGTTTTCATTTACACTCTTGTCTTTAGGCTACAATATCATTGTTTAGATTGTATATTTGTAACAGTGTGTGTAACAATTTAAAGGACAATTGTGATGTATGATTAGTTTATTGTTTTGGCATCTTATGTGTTAGAACTTAATAAAGCTCAAAAGACAATTATGTGAGACAATTATACAGCTCTGTTTGTGATGAGGACGTGACCTTAGAACAGGATTAAGCACTCAAACAAGGATATCTGTGTCCTATTCCCTTTTCATTCCACCATTTTTTTTGTCAAACTCTGTCTGACTAAAAAAAAAAAATAATAAATTCAACGTGAAACTGTTTGAGAGTCTTGACTCTCTGTTAAGCTGAGACTTTGCACATTTAGCCTCTGTTTTAGATTCAATCTATTCATACTGTAAGTGAAAACAACTCTGCCCAGCTTGGCACTTTCTGGGTTTAACAATTCCTTCTCAAAAGCTGGAGGTAGTTTAACTAATAATGAATTTTAGGTTGTCTTCTAATGAAATTAAAGCTCATATAGTATAAGCCCTAATTCTTTTTTGATCTATCTTCTTTCTTGTGGTGTTCCAGGCATCAGAACAGAACAGGATCTGTACGTACGACTCATCGACTCCATGACCAAACAGGTGAGTCCAAGCTTGGTCCAGACCCAGTCCAGACCTGCTTTAGTCATGTCATAGTCTCTGCAGCAGACTGTGCACACAGTATATAGATTTGTATTGAAGTGTGGGTTATTTCTCTCTGATCTTGTCACTGGTTTTATCGACCTGGACAGTCTCTGCTCTTTACCCCTGGAGAGGGCCTTGTCCTGGGGGACAGAGGCAGCAGCAGGGCAGATGTGAACTTAAAGCAGACTAAGCAGACTGGTTTTAGAACAAAAAGAGAATAGCTGAAGACAGAAATGCATGGGTATATTATTTACAGTGAAAATAACATGAACACAACATCTACATCTCTGAAATGCCTTTGTAGCCTTTGGTCTATTGTAGATTAGCCTCGACCTGTGGCTTCACACACAGGTCTGGGTGAGACGTCAGAGGAGAGAGAGGTCCCACCAGGAGAACAAACCTTTATTAATAGAGCACTATTGAAGTAGGTTTAGCTGGGAGCTGAGTGAGTCTCTTCCCTCCGTCACTACAGATGCACTGGTCCAACTCCTCCAATTCCACGACCAGTATTAACCCTTTAGGTGCAGAGGGTTTTCTCCTGAAATCCTTTTCACTAAATATAGTGACTGAACTATAACTCTGAATGATTTTATACAACTGCTGGCACAGAGTTGAGTCTGGAATTTCCTAAACGAAAGTTATCAAAAATGGAGAACCTGGAGCCTGGAGACAAAGAACCTGGAAGGACATGATGCAGATTTGCTGCACCTAAATGGTTAATATTTTAGCTTTAAGTATTAGCCAAAACATGATTACTTTGTGATTTGTGAATAAAACTAAGTGCAACACCAGGGTAGGAGTGGGCGATATTTTTTGGCATATCTCGATTACAATATTCTGACGATATATGTCAAACCAACAGAAAAATGCTCAAACACGTCTTGTAAATGTATTACTTGAAGTAATGATCAAAGAAAAATTTGGTCAACGTCACTTTCTGCCCTACAGCGCATGCTCCATGCAGAAAGAGCCGCTCTCCATCTGTTTAGCAGGGGAAACTTCTTTGAATAAAATTTCCGTTTCTTCTGCTTGTAAGTGATGCAATACATTTGGTCACATGGTATTGAAGATCTATTGGTCAAATTGCTAAGACTATGTCTATTGTTATCTACTTTTTTTTTTTTTTTTTACCTTTTTTGGATTTACTGTATATCTTGGTTCATTCTCCAGATTAACTCCACATTTTCTTCACTAACGTCTGGGTGACTCCATAAGCCTCACACACTTCTGTTGTTTTTGTTCTCTCTTCACCACACTGCGTCTCCTCTGCTGCTCCTTAGGCCGGTCTCTAAACTCCACTGTCGTCCATCTTAGTCCGGACCTGACAGCTCGGGGACTCAGACCAGGAACTGAAACGAGGTTCATTGTTTAGGCAAAATACTGCTGTTTTTAGTCTTGTCTTGGCCTGATATGGATTTTTAAGCTAGTGCTGATATCCGATGCATCCTGCTTTGACCAATATTGATGTTTGCATTGAAAAATTATAACAATGAAAACTACGCCTAATACCAATATCGTCAAAACCTGTCAACAGCGATACTCATACTGATACAGTTGTATCATCCATTCCTAGTCCTGGTTAAATTCTAAGTTCATCTTTAGTCCAGGTTATATTTTGATCTTGTTCTTCTTTAGTCCAGTCTGAACTCTACACCAGTCCTATTTTATTCTGCTCAAGTCCTGCTTTAGTCCTAGTTGAATTTTGCTTTAGTCCTGGTTGAATCCTACTCTAGTCCTGCTTGAGTCCTGCTTGAATCCTGGACAGATGTTGGGGGGCTCTGAGACCACCTCAGAGACCAGGATCTAGGCCAGGACTGTGAGGAATTGGGATTTGTGGCTCTTAAATGGAGTGTGAAGGAGGAAACGGCTGTAAAACTTCACGTCCGTTTAAAGATCGTTAGAATGAAGATTGTTCTTTGCACTCGGCCGACTCTCAGCTCTCTTCACTGCTGCGGCATTTACATTTAAGTCTATTATATTTTTGTTGTAATTATACTTTATGTTTAGAATGTGGTTCTAGCCAGTTTTTTTTAATTTAAAGATTTTTCCACGAAATATCTACAAGATCCTTTCACAAATTTTCAGTCTGGTGATTTTTGTTAGCAAGTAGATGCACTTAAACAGAAGAAAGTGACTGCCAACGTGGTCTAGTAATCAGGTACTCTTCAAAAATTAGGAAAAGACACAGCACAGCAGAAAAGGAGAATTGAGGTACAAGAGGTCGAAATGCATTGGTATGTCCCTATTATATTAAAGTATTTTTATTTTTTCATATCAGAGTGCTTTGATTCTCCTTTTCTGCTGTTCTAGATGCATTTACTTTTTGTATTACAACCAAAAACTTAATCTTAATCTTTGTATTTTAGCTCAAAAGCTTCTAGTGAACAGGTGTTGAAAATTAGCACTATAATTTAAAACAATGCATCTGGTTGATCTAATACAATTGTTATGTCCATAATAAATAAATAATTACATGAAAATTAAACGAAAATGAAAACCTTTTGTGATGTCAGATGAATGCAACTTATTGAGTCATTTCAGTATTGACTATATGAGAAAACCACACGATTGGGAAAATCATAATTTTACAGTATAATTGCCGAGGAATGTCATTACATTTTCAAAAAAAAAGAGAAAAACATGGTACAAACTGTGATTTTTGAATGAGGAATCTGATCCAAACCACAGTCCAGGAAATACAACGTACATGTTTTTTTAAATGCTCACCACCATGTGACGTTTCGAGTTGGAGCTCATTGCACACCTGCATTTATAGAGCTTGACTGTCATGTAATTTCTGCTTGCTTATATTCTGGTTGTGTTTTGTTCCAGCCAATCCTGTATGAAGGCCAGGACAAGAACCCAGAGATGTGCCGGGTCCTTCTCACCCATGAAATCATGTGCAGGTAATACGACTTTCACTCTCTAAATCACCACTAATAGAAGATGGATACTTGAACAATGATAGGTTCACGTTTTTCTTATTCTGACTTAGATTCCCATGACAGTCCTTGTGACAAATATTTATCATCGTTTTACATAAACCAAGTTTCAGTTTGTGAAGAAAAGACAAATAATGAGACAATTTACTCACTCGTTTACTTGAGAATACAGTTTTAAAATCTAAAATGTGGATCACAACTATTTCTCAGATAGTAAAGTTCCAACATGTTTTGAGGAATTTTAACAGAGCCAATCAGAGCAGCCAAACAGCGCCTGACTCCGCCCACACGTGATGGCTGTTAAAAAAAGAGGGCACTGAACTAAAACACTTCTGTGACATTGTTGCAAAATGTCTTTGTCTGTGGCTTGAGCTTTTTTGACACGTTTCAAAATTTCAAACAATTTCCAAAGACTGCTTTGAAAAGAAATAATCAAACTAGAAATCAACAAATGCTGAAACATGTCATTGTTTCTTGGCAATTCGAGCTAGAGTTCTGACTTGAGATTCTTTTCCCTCTGAGCCTCAGAAAACACTGTTCTGAATTCTTGAGCTCTGGATATATTCCTGACATTTTAACTTCACAAATCATCCAGACTCATTTTGAACATTTCTGCAGCATTAGCAGATCAGACCATACTGTTCTTTATTTGTAATTTGTTTTGCACTTAGATAGGTCTCTAATTCAGTCCCTGATGTGGGAAGTGCGTGAGCTCTATTGCTTAAATTCTAATACACAAGACAATACAAACAAAATAACACCACTTTCTGAATTGTGCTGAAAGAGAAGAGCATAAACTTAGGGCCTAAGACACTTTTAGTTTTATGTGAATACTAATCTGACCTGGTCCAGCCACATGAACACGACCTACTTTCTTAAACCTGGTCTAGCCCGGGTTGAAGCAGGACTATCTGGTGCCTGGCCTGATTTCACTCTTCGAGCGTGTCGTAGTGTTTTTAGTGTTCTTAGTGTGAGCAGATGTTTGAGCGTTCACACCAATCAACACTTCGCTTCAGAACAACAACCAGGAACAGAGAAGGGAAAATAACACACGCCACAGACAAGGGGAAAATGCCAGTATTGTTTAGATTTCACTATATTTCTATAAGTCTCTCCAAGTCTAATTCTATACTTACCTTATATTACAGTTAAATTTACCCTTATCTGTCATATTGGGTCTCCATACATACTGGTGTTTGGAATTTCAACTAAAAAACAAAATTACAAAATCACTTTGGACCTTTTTTGTGTGTCACTTTAAAGCAGTAAATCAAATACTGACATAAATTGCATTCATTCATAATGAATATATTTAAAGAAATATAAAAATATTTCACTTTATGATTCACTCCATAATGAAATGTATTAAAACAAACATAGTAAGGTCTCCAAAAACAGATTGTGTTTTTCTATATGTAAAAATCAAGGTTAAAAGTCAGTTTTGGTCTATGTATCATAGGGCGACATGATCGGGCCTCGCAAAGATGTATATGTTTGGGTAGTATAGTATAGTATAATTCAACATCCCAGTTTCACCAATGAGATACTGTGTGTGTGAACTTAAAATGAAAGAAGTAAGAAATTTAGTTGTTTGATAGCAAAAAAAGTCAGAATAATTTGGATTATTCAAACTATTTATATTTGTTATTTGTTGTAAAGTGCAAACAATAAAAAAGGCTGTGTTTTGTGACTCATTAGCCTCTTCGTTAGCGTCTTCATTACGGGCTGAGGCGACAGGTGCGGTGTTTCCATTGCTAATGAGTCTGTGTTACCTGTAAACATGCACATGGTTACCACAGCAACGGTACTCACCTGGGCCCGTCTCCCTGACGACGGCCTCACCTGAGCCTCACCTTTGTCTTACCTGTTGTGTGTATATGTAGAGACATGGCCTGATGAAGATGACATTTAGACAACAATGGAATTGTTTCACATTTTAAATGAAGGTTAGTTTAAAAACTCCACCCAATGACTTAAAATCAGTTTTACACTTATTGCAATCACAGTTTAGAGCTTTTTACTCTCCAGGAAGGGTGCTGTTGCATTAGGGCTGGGCACCGAAAAAGCCACCTGTGTTTCCAAGGCACAAACTATGCTCCACAATGTCACAGCCATCCACGTCTTCTCCCAAACTGAGCTTATGACTACAAGTCTCCCAAACAAAGTGCAGTGTGTCAGCTTCCCTTCTTCAATAGAAGATACAAAAAAACAACCGGTCTCAACTCGAGCTTTTTAAATCCACCAATTCAGTCACATTCTGAAATTCACGCATAAGAATGTCGCCAAACACACACTCAAACCTAATCCAAACTTTTCCAGAATATCCTCTTGTGGCACGTCTGAATCCTGTATTCTAGCCTTCTCCGTTTTCCATTTAACTCCAGGTAAAGTGAGGGGTAGATGTTTTAATGTCAAAAGCAACTTTGTTTTGAGCCGCACTTGAATAGACTACAAACATGTTTTAAGATACAGTTTGACATATGTAACATTGTTAAAGGCTGAAAAAATAGTTTTGGTCTCGAAAAGCCTGTACCGTTAAAAAAATGTAAACGGTATACCCAAGTTTGGCAAAACTCATAGTTCAAACGACTTTAGACTTAGGTTTTTTTTCTTTGTTAAATTCTAAAATGGTGATGAATATTTAGTAGGCTCAGCTCTCTTTACGTAAAGGAAATGGAGATGACTTATTGTAGCTCAGAATGACAACTCACACATACACACACATACTTTTTTTGGTGCATGTTATTGAATTTGTATGCTTTGTCCAGGACCATTGTTCATCAGTTTTGTTCACTTACTTAATGCGTTTTGGCCTTTCAAAGTATTCATCACCAAGAGTTTAAAAAAGCTTTCTACTGCTTCCATTGTGAGGTTACCTTCTTGATAAAACTAACAATAACATGGCATGCTTACAGTGCACTTCCTAGGTTTGTAATTAACTTAACATTATGTACACCTGAGTTTTTAGCTTTTTTGAGATTTTGAGCTAAATTTCTTCATTGAAATTTTCTTATCTTTAACCTTTCTTTTGAAAATTTTAAAGAGTCTTTAAGTCCCAGCTAAAAGTTCAGAAATGATTAATTAGTAGAATATGCCTCCTGTAAAAAACTACATCACAGGTGTCTAAAATCATGATGGACACTTCACTCTCACCTTTCGTCTCTCCTCTCTGCTGCAGTCCTCTCCTTCCCTCCGAGGGGCGCTCTCTCCCTCCCCCGGGGTTCTCTGTGTTTACCCTGCTCTAATTGGTCTCGAGGCGATCGTGGCAATGGCGTTCAAGGCGCGGGGGATAAATTAGGGCCCAGACACAAACAGTGGCGTGTTTTCGGTGGCACTTAGTGATCAAACGGGCCATAAATGATGCATGCACGCTCATTTCACATGCGCCAACGCGTGTTCCTCAAATATCAATGTGATTCAGAGCGACATGGGGCCGTGGGCGGGAGGGCGCCACTGTCACTGCGTTCAGGTCATTTACACATATTATACTGTACGATCCGTTTCAAAGTTTAATAAAATATTTGATAATGTCAGAATGAATTAAAACATGCACAGGCCGAGCAAGCTGTTTAGTATTGTCCTGTCTGCTCCTAAAAAGGTTTTATTATTTGTCTAAATTTATATGGAATATTGCAATCACATCATTTTCCATTTTGACCAATAATACTGTATATATACAGATATTTGGCAGCTTTAAAGTCACTTTTTGTAAAAAGTGAATGAGCCTCTAATAGAAACTCCCAAACTGTAATCGTGTGAAATTACCATTTAGATACTTCATGGTAGATACCATGTATATTCAAGTATAATGAAGTGTATTCAAGTATAATTTCATTCAAAAAAAATTTTGCCCACTTATGACAGTATCACATTCTATAATGGGAAAAAAATTCTGCACAAGAGCATGACTAACTGTTGAAAATAACTAATTTAAATACAAAGACATTTTTTTTATTGCTTGCTCTGACATTAAAGTGCATCTGAGGTGAACTCCTTTACACATTTAACCATTTTATTGAAGATTTTTCAACAAGTACTATATCTATTCTGAAAAATAACTATTTTACAAAGTCTTTTCTTTTTTACTTTTTCACAAACTTGTTTTTGGGAAATGTAAAATATCGATTATATAGCCAGTGGGGATGACAAGCCCTAAAGTTGCTCTCACACAACACACTGCACAATCTTGGACTCCACAACTTTTTCCATTTGAAAGCCTTCTGTCACCATAATTCATTATCATTCAGTTGTGAATGATAATGAATTATCATAGTTGACTAGCAAACAGTGAGCAATAACCCTAATTAATATGCAGAAAAACGTATCATAGTTTCTTCAGCTACATCAAGCTTTCAGGGCATATGCTGTAAAAGGAGTAAATGGTGTTAAGTATGTGTTTTCAGAACCACATGGGGCAAATATAGAAACATACTTTTTTACTGCCAGCAGTCATTTTTACTAAAGCGAATCATTGAAAAAACATGAAACAACAAAGACATGTTTTTAAAAGGATGCTTTCACATTCAGGAATTTGATTATGCCATAATATTAGATGGTAGGTGGAGCTTAAGTAACTGAAGTCTTAACATAAATCTATAAATGTTGACCGCCATCAGATTGGTACTGGCTTCACAAACTTATCAATTTTGCAACTGAAAATACTGTTGTAAACTTCTCTTGTCTTTAACATGAATCAGTAACAGCTGCAACCTGTAATTTTACACTGAAACTTACAGGAGGTACTGACGCTGACACTGAGCTGTGCTGTTGTTCACGGATCCATTTGAGGCTGAAAAAAACAAAACTATTCTAACATTATTATGAACTAAACAGTTATTTTGACATAATTTGGAGCTTATAAAATAGTGTATGCCACTTTCTGGACTTATGCAATCTATTTAGACCTGCTTTGACATTATATTGTTGTCCTGGTTTAGTCCTAATGTAGGTTAGAGTTTCCTAGACTTTAATTCTGAAAGCCCTGTGTTTAACCCCGTTCGTCCTCTTTACCTGGATAATCTGTTATTTTGGCACATGTTTAGTCTTTTTTCCCCTCTTTTCTCACTTGTGTCCCTCAGTCCCTTTGGCCAGAGCCAGGTCTTGGTCTGGGTCCAAAGTCCTGACCTTGGACTGGACTTGGACCAGCTGGACCCCTGTGCTCCTCACACATCACACAGAGACGCAGGGCCATGCAGGTTCACTACACACCGCACAAAATCAGAGCAAGTTTCATTATTTCTGTAGAGGAATCACACATTTGTGGATTCTCTCTTAAGGTTAGCCATAGCAATTTACCTTTACTGTTATGAAGTACTGCTGCAACAACTTCTGTCACTGTCTTATATGACACTGTTTTTACACAAATTGAGGTTGCAATACAAAGATAATTTCACTGTGATTACTGACACTATTTTTCCATTTATTGTTTTATGATTTTGTGTTTTCCAGTCGGTGTTGTGACAAGAAAAGTTGTGGAAACCGGAATGAGACGCCATCGGACCCTGTGATTATCGACAGGTAAGAAAGTCAAAGCTGCACTTGAAACTGGCGTGTGCTGCGAGATAATTCGTTGAACTGGTTCTTGACTTTGACTGTAATGACATTTAAGGGGGTATTGTTGCTTTTGAACTATTATATTAAGCAAGGACTGCCCAAGACTAGCCTTTGGATGGAGTTTGATTAGCTGAGTTTGACTCTAGACTGGTTTTGTTGTATTGTTTTTGTTGTGTTGCTATCTTAGCATTAGCGTCTTTTGGGATTTTCACAGCAGATGTAAGCAGCACTAAGTTACAATGAACGAAAATATAAATATGTTTGTTTTTGTTTCCATTTTTCCTGTGCTGAATCACAAATAAAAACATAATGTAGTGGCTAATCAAGATGTTGACACAGGAATAGTGTGCGTTAGACTAGCCACAATAAAAGGACACTTCTCATGTTCAGTTTTAGCACAGCACAATGACGCAGATAGATCCTCCAGAGCTGTTGGAAGAGAATGAGAATTACGAATCCAAGTTGGAAATCAGCTAACACAGAGGCACAATCATCTGCTCTGACTGCAATAAAACATTTTGCCCCGTGTGCCACTCTAAACTCTGCCCTATTCCCAGCCCACCTGTGCCTAGGTTTGCTGACCCTGGTTAAACTGTCAGTTAGTCTCCTGTGTCCCTGCTGACTCGCTCTCATTGACCTCAAACCCAGCAGGATTGGGAGCAGATCTTTAGGAAACGTAGCTCTCGTCCAGTCCTGGTTCTGCTGACTTACCTGCATTAGTCTGTGACTGTGGATCTTTACGCTTGCACTGATTCTGAACAAATGTCGCCACACCAGATTTTTGGAAGAGAAAATTAGTGAGGGCATTTTTCTGGGTCAGAGGTCTAGGTTATGATCAGAACCCTAATTTTTTGTTCAGCATCTGATTGGCATTAGCAATATGTTGTTGGTAAACACTTTTTTTTTGTAGGTATTGTCCTGGCCTTGCTGAGAATGTATTCTTGACCATAACTCTATACAATACTAACAACTGTATAGTAGTTATTTTTCAAATTAAATCTAATTGAATGTTGAGGATCTTTTGTGCAATCCCAAATTGTGTTTGTAGCAACATGTGTGGCCCTCAGGAAAATATCTTTGAATTGCCCTGGTTACATCTTCTGTCAGTTTCAGCGACTAGGCTTATTTCAGTTTGCCTCAAATCTGCGGATTGTCTCTTTCATTTCATTCATTCTCTATAGAAAATTAGATTTGTAGCATAACACTACAGACAGTTGTCTTGCACTAATGTAATGCACTTGTATCAAACTGTCTGCTCTATATTAAAGTTAATTTCTTTGTTGCTTTGAGCCGAAAGTGCCCACACATTCTGTACCTCGTATGTGAAGGTCTAACATTCCGCCAGTGATTATCAGCTAAAAATTGCTCTCTGCTTTGTAATTTTAAAATATTGATCAGCTAAGTCTCCAAAGAGAATAAATGGAACGGAAGAGACTATCCACAAGTTTGAGGAAAACTGGAACTGAAAAATACCTATACAGGATTTTTGGCCTGGTTTTAAGTCAGATTTACTCTTCCAAAATGTCATGATTCTCAAAGATATTTGTGGCATCACTCTCATGTCTGTCGGTCACTTTTTTCTAAGCGATTGTAAGGTTTCAATTTGGTTTGAACCTGTTGTAATCTTGACTTTGTCTAAAGCTCTAGTAGTTAAATCACGGGAATCTTTTGTTTCCATGACGATAGTTGTAAAATATAGTTTTCTGCAAACACTGCTCAGTGTTATGTCGTCCTTCCTTTGGCCCTAAACATGTAGGTCCGAGCTCGTGTGGGGACATGTCTGATGTGGATGTTTGAAATGATGTGGTTCCTCACTTCTCTGCTCCATCACCCCTCTCCTCCCCTTTCCTCCCCCTCTATATGTGCCATACAGCCACTGCAGTACATCTCTGGACATACAGGTCCCAAGAGTCTGGAGAAAGGAAAAAAACAGAATTTATACACAGAGATAGACAAAACAATGCATTGTCGATTCTTATTCAACAATCCTGAATAAGTTGTGTTCAAGTGACATCACCACATTGTCCAGACCAGTAATATTTAGCACAGATGTTCAGCAGCTAGGTCTGTTTTTTGTTTTAGCACAAAAAGTCAAAATGACCCATTAGATATTCCAGGTTAACTTGGCCCTTGCCCACTATCTAGAGTTATGACATCATCACATTCTACAACGTTAATGCAGCCTTTCTTTTTGATTAGTGCAATATGTTTCTCGACTGAAAATTTGCATGAAAAGCAGAATTTGGTGATAAAGTCATCCAATAAACATGTGTTGAGATTAACTTGTAACTGTAAAGCAATGACTCAGAAAATGATTTTGAAAATTTTGAATATTTGTTCCAACAAGGTAAATGCTGTTACTTTGCATGTGAGCAACATTAACATTTAACTAATGTCCATTTGGACGCATGGAGACATTAAGAATGGCATCTCTCTGTATATAATGGTCCAGCTTGAGTCCGGCCTCTCGTTCACACAGATTTATGGAGCTTGATGTGAGTTTTTATTCTAATCCGAGCGTTCCAGGTCTGAGCTGCTCACGCCTGTCTGCAGTAAATCTGACACAACACCAACTTCGCACCGTGCTTTCATCTGAATCACCATGGCAACACAACGCCAAAAATCACCACACATACGCATCAGGCAAATGTATGGAGATGAGACTCAGGGCTTAAAGGGACATTATGGTTTATTATAGCTTATTTACAATTCCTATGTTCTGCTAAGCTTTCATTTGAAGATTTAGGCCTGTATAGTTTACATTTTAACAAATGTGCAATGTTTTAATGCTAGATGGGCCTCTTTTACACAACAACGAGCTATGTGTTTATTTGATCCTCATTCTCTGCTGAAAACTACGCAAAGGTAGTGTGGTTGGACATGAGAGGACATCTGAGCTTATAAACGCTGGACAAGCTGTTTTTTTTTTCACCTGTGCTGTGATTGGCAATACAGACTTCAAGTTCAGTAGCTACTGGTTTAGAGTGGTGGTCCGGCGGGTTTTTGTGGTTTGCTGTGCCAAGTAGATTTACATTTTTCTTGTTATAAACAAAACATTAAAGGACAGCTAGTATTTTGTTTTGTTTTTCCCCACTGAGCCTCAGAAAACACTGTTCTGAATCTCCCAGTTTTGTGACTTCATAGATCTCTAAAATCTTCTCACTGTTTTTAAGTCCATAAATCATCCAGATTTGCATGAAGCATTAGCATGTCAGGCAAAATCAATTAGATTTTTACCTTTGTCTCATTTCCTTTGTAGCCAGTAAAATAAGAACCTCAATTCCTGATGTGGGAAGCACGTGACTGTCTTGTGTGCATTACACATTTTTAACAGCTCTGATGGATGGTGATCAGGAGCATGTTTATTGTAGTTTTTCGTTGCAGCTCAGCCCCAGGACAACGCTTCATGCTGCACGCTTTAGTATCTTTTACCTGTGCAGTTATTAAAAAATATTGTATGCTTGTTAGCATTAGAATTCTATTATAATTGGATATATAATGTGCCCTGGCCGTGTTGGATTCTAAAAATAGATTCATAATATTTGAAATACTTAATTTTGTAAGCAATAACCACTCTATACGCAGCCACCAGATCAAATCAGATTTATGGAGAGGTGAGAATATGTTGGTTTTAAAAGATAGGCTACAAGCTATTTTAAGGTGATAAAACAGAACAAAAATCCAAGGCCATCTTTAGACCTGAAGCCACTCCAGGGTTCAGAGGTCAACGTTTGTCTTTGTAAATGTGTGTCAATGAAGATGTGGACCTGGTGTAAAGTGGTGCGGGGTCATGACCTTTGTGAGAGGCAGTAGTTAGAGCAAAGGAGGGCTCGGTGCATTCTGGGTAATGGAGGAGTTTATGGCCCCGTTAGACACATTTAATGTCCGTATTAATGCTTGAGATCAGAAATGTGCTGAGTCTGCTCCAGTCTGTGATGAAGACCCGACTGAGGACTAAACCTGGACTTAGGCTAAGGCCAGGATCTGTTTAAGTCCTTCTTTAGACCTGAATTAGGTTTAGGTAAATTTAGTTTACTTTTGTCAGTTACATACTTGCTGAACTTTACATTTTGTAAGCAGTGAGTGTCAAAAAAAGCATGAGCGCAAAGCATTTTTTTCCTTTAGTGAAACATCTGAAAAAAGCAGCTATAGTCTGACAGTATAACAAGCACAACTCAGTTTAACATTGGATTTGGAGACAGTTAGATTAACAGTGGTAGAAAAGCAGCTTAACATGAGGAACATTGAGGCTGCTTTTACAAATATTCTCTCATGTGTCTTTCTTAAAAAGTTTTAGTGTTTGTGTAAAATAATATAATAACTTTGATCAAACTACTTTGTAAAATAAGTCAGTACATTGTACATTTCTGTACAATGGTACATTTCTGCCAAAAGTCACAAAACAAGCTAAGCTGCTCTGATTCTGAATTATTATATATAAATTATAGTTTATGATCTTCTTAAAGATGGTAATATTTGTTTGGTTATTTGGTTAAGAGTTAAACCCAGACTAAAACATGAATGAGTGATGGGAGTGTCTTGCTGTATATGGAGAGGAGTAGTGGCTTTGGGGTGCCCAGGTGCATGCTGGGAGCTCCCATGGTGCTCTGCTGTGTGTGGCAGGGGGCTGTGGAGGGGTTTCCTGACAGGCGCAGCGGGGGCTGATGTCCTCTCTCCCGGAGCTAAACCCCCTATCCAATTAAGAGCAGGACCAGAGGGGGGCGCCACAGAGGGCCAGAGGGGGGCGCCACAGCAGGGTACAGGGGGACTGCTCTTCTTCAGTGTTATGTCTGGTTTCACTATTGTTAAAACCACAATATGTATTTAAACACGCCTTTATAAAGTCTTGGATAATGGAATGTGACTGCGGCTCTAATACAGAAACAGACTGCAACTTGTCATATTCTGGGGGTCACTGTTGATACATCCGAAAAACGATTGTTACACTTGTATGAAGTTTTCTAGTTAATAAAGAATATTAGAAGCTATTTCAACAGGTAGCCTACTTGTTTCTATTTTCCCAATCACTTTATCTTTCTATCACCCACTTTTCTGGGTTTCTTCTATCTCTCTTCTTTTCTCTTCTTCTCTCTTTTTTCTCTTTTTTTTCTTTCACTTTTGTCAGTCTGTCTTCTCTCTTTACCTTTTCCCCCCTCTCTCCTCTCTTTTTCTTCTGACTCTTCCCCATTCTTGTCGCTCTCCCACCCCCTCACACCCTCCATCCTCTCTCCACCTCTCTCTGCTCTCCCTCTCTCTCTCTCTTTCCCTCTTCTATCTTTCCCTTTTTTCTCTCATTCTCAATTTTGCCTCTCTGAAGTGTAGAGTTTAGAGAGACTCCGCACCTCTTTTTCTTTATCCCCCATTTCTCTTTCCTCCCCCTTGCTTCTCTACCTCTGTATCTTCTCTTTTTCCTCACTCTATCATCTCTTTTTTCTCACTCTTTCTCCCCTACCACATTTTTCTCTCCCCTCTAGCTCTCCACTGCCTCTCCTCTCGCTTTCCGTCTCTCTCAATCTTCATCTACCCTTTTCGTTTTTTCTTTTTACCTCTCTCTTTACTTTTTCTGTTTCTATCTCTCTCATTGTTACCTATTTTCTTACTTTTACCCCCTCTTTCTACCCCCCACTCCTTTAATTCCTCTTTTTCTTTGCCCCTCCCTTCCCTCTCTCTCTTCTTTCTCTTCCAGTCTGTCTCACTCTTTTTTCGCTCTCTTTTCTTTCCTCTCTCTTCTCCTCTCCTTTTTCAGTAAATCCATGTTGTTAATCTGTGACCGGATCAATAACAGTGATCAGACTGTGTCCCGAGAGAATGATGTCACTAACACCTCGGTTCTTCTCTCTGTCTCTCAGACTTGGTTCAGTTCTCGCTCAGTCTTACTAAAACAGCACATCTGATCAGCCTCCTCTCTCGTCAATAACTGTACACAAACAGAACGCAGGCTAATTGATTCGTCAATAGTTTTAATTGAAGCTGCAGTGGTGGAAGCAGCAGTTCACACCTGATGGATTGTTGCCACGCTAAAATGTTTGTCCAGATTTACAACCAGTGATAGAAAAACTGTTACAACCGCAGGATAAGTACTTAAACAAACTGGGGAGAGATCTGTTGCCGTGGCGCCTGTGGAGGCCATCTTGTGACTGGAGCAACAGCAAAGTTGTACTTGAAAACCATACTATAAAATTTGTAAATAATAGATGAACAGAATAATTCTATGTCTGAATGTTTAGATGTAATTTCTGAACATAGGCATTCAACTAAAACACTTTAGGGTTTAGGGTTGAAACAGAATTCAGCTATATTTGTGTATCAGCAGTGTTGGGAGTAACTCAAGCAATTCAATATATTCCTTTTTTCAATAACTCAGTACTGTTTGCCTGATAACTTAAAGGGGCACTGTAATAAAAAATAAAGTGATCCAAGTAATGTCCACTTTTGAACACCAGGGGGAGCATTTCCAGTGCATTTTGCCTATCTACCATGGTGACATCTAGCGTCAATATTCATATTCCGGCCCGTAATAAAACATTTCAAATAAGTATAAATGTATCACAATAGGTGGGTTTCACATTCTAGAATTCTTGTCAGTTATAAGCCAGGTGGAGGGCATGAGGTACATTTTCCTATTAATAACATTGGACTTTGTCGTGAAATAATTCAAAAAATATTTAGCTAATTTAAAAAGCGATTATTTCTATAATGACTAGACCCACTACTTATTTGTATTACAAAAATAAATTGCATTTAAACAATATTTATTTTAGCTGCCCTCCACCCCATTGAAATTACATTGGCCTGTAGAAGGTTGTGATGTCATCTGAAACCCACCTATTGATGTGGATTGGTTAACAGTGCTCTCTTAAGTATTCATGTTGTAAAGAATAAATATGATTTAAATGTTTGTGGACTAATATGTGATAATTAAAATTCCTCTCAATCTTACACAGTGCCCCTTTAATGAAATGCTGACAAAATAATAATAGTTGCAATCTAAGTAACATATGTAAATAAATAAGTTTAATTTTCCAACGAAAACAACTCTTCAGGATCAAAACAATGTTAAGATATTATGAAGAAAAATCAGTTAGTGATTTGTTTAGTTTAATTGTAACGAGTTTATTCATTCATTCATTTTCTACCGCTTAATCCCAGTAACTTTGGGCTTTAGGCGGGGGAACACCCTGGACAGTGGCCAACTCGTCTCAGTGTTAGACAGACAACCATTCACTCTCTCATTCACTCACTAAGGGAAATTTACAGTGATGCCCTGGCTGTGCACAGAGGCTGTTCATAAAATATCTGTGTGAAACTAGTGAGAGAGACTAAGGATTTGAGAGAGCCAGAGGTGAGTGGGAAAGGGTTAAAAAATATCTGGTGCAACAAATTTACTGTAACTCATTACCGTGGCAACAAGAGACTGTAATATCTTACAAACAACATTCAACATTCAAACCAAAAGAGCTGTTCCCATGTCTGCTTTTTCTTCTGCTCCAGAGAAACACCCGCAGGTCAAAGGTCGAGCTCGACTCTATTTTTAAGCCACTGTTTATATTTTAGCAGTTTATGACAAGTCACAACAACTGCAGCTCTTCCTCTCTTCTCCTCCTCACCTAAATCTCCTTCTCTCCCCCTTTCTGGCCTCCTCCCCTATCCCCTCCACTGTCCTCTTCTCCTCTTTTCCTCTCGCTTTTGCCCTCTCTCTCTCTCTCTCTCTCTCTCTCTCTCTCTCACACTCTCTCTCTCTTTCTTCTCCTCTCCTCTCCTTGTCTCTCCCTCCTCCTGTCCTCTCTTTTATAAATGTTTCACCAAGAGAATGCTTTGATTGGAAGCGTGTCCTTATATTTTCTACCTCTCCTCTGTGAACAGCGGGGCTCGTTCTGGTGCATTGTGGGATTGAACGCTCTCAGCTGGAGGACCACATTTTAAAAACAATATGTCTGCAGCTTTGACTCACAAAACGTGTCACAAACATGAGTAAGGTCGGCTTTGGTGTCCTCTATATTTGCTACTCTTTGTCTAAAAAAAATGTTGGTTAAAGCTTTTAGACAATTTTAGTGAATGTATATCTGTACAATAGAGCAGGGCAATATGTCATAAAAATCAAATCGTGAGCTCATCTCCATGACAATCGGCTTTTTGATGAAAACATTTCTCTGTAAAATGCATGTCTCTGCTCAAATACAGACTTTTTTTTTTTTTTTTTTTTTTTACAACAGAATTGTCAAGTCCACTTTTTACAGCGACTTTGGGCTTCTTTTTTTATAATCTCAAAGGAATTTTGAAGGTTATGGTTTTTTTGGCTGCACTTTCAAGTCATAAATGGTGAATTTTAGCTTTAGCTTTAGAATTTTAGAGTCATTTGTCATCTGTGACTGAAACAAATGTTTAGCATATTTTCATGTCTAAAAGTTGTTATTAATGTTATTGAATTGTTAAAGTTCTAATTAATCAATTCTTTTATTGACTTTTTATTGAAGGACTGAGGTTGCTTGTTTGTTTATTTTCCATGGCTTGGTTGCTTGTTTCTGTCTGAAAATCTGGCAACCCGAATCAGCCTTTGTCCTGCTCTGAGTGAGTGACAGCTGGATTTACCCATTGACAGTGCAGAGGAAACTTTCTGAAAAAGCAGATAATTGTATTATTTACCTCAAAGGCAATAAGACATAAAATCAAAATCTTAATCTGGCACCAAGAAAATTGTGATATACATTTTTTCCCTTTACACCCAACCCTACTATACAGTATGGTGTCACTAAGTACAACTAGGCGTAGGATTTAGGACCTGCATATTCTTATAAGATGTACATCTAGTGAGATGCAAGATGAAATTTATTGAAACTGTAGGGTATAGAAAAATGAATGAAAAAAAAAAAACATTTTACAGTAGCCTACATGTGTCAAACACAAGGACTGGGCTCTGTTTAGTTTGGGCTGCTCATAAGTTGTTTTTGTTGTGATGTTTGAATTTCTAGATACAAAGTCTATATACAACATGTGAACTGGTGTTTAGTTTTGGAGATAATGAGAACTGTGGTGAGAAAGAGCCTGAAATCTGTCTGAATGGTTCTTATTCAGTCCTGCTTTAGTCCTAGTTCTGTCCTGGTCCAGTCCGACCTCTTCCTCTGCTCTCTAGCTCCAGTTTTTTGGCTGCTCTCTGCTCCAGATGTCGCGGTGCGTCGGTGGGACAGTCTTTTTACAGCAGAGTACCGTAAACGCGCCGGGGCCATCTGCCAGGAGCTTGGGCGGAGGCGGGGCCCCAAAGCCAGGGGCCGGGGACTCGTGCACCCGAGCAGAACCCAGCACAGATGGCCTCAGGACCGTAAAGACCACGACTAGACTCACCTGCTCCGGGATATACACTTGTGAGAAGGCTGCTCACATCGGAACTATTTTTTAAAAACTGCAGATTTTTGTCTGAAATGTTATATTCAAATAATCCATTAATGAACCAAAATTTGAAGTCAAAACACATTACATTACAGCACCATTCTTGGGTGTTAGGTTGCATCCAGATGATGGGCAAGGGCCAATTTTTTCTTATTAATTGTACTTTGATGAAAGTAGTTTGATGAAACAACATTGTTTAAACTTTATTCACTTTAGCTGCCAAACGTCTGTTAAACATTGTTGATCTAAAGTTGTGATGTCACATGAACACAACCTATTAGTGAAGTTGTGTTTGTATCTGTTAGTGAAACTGGCACAGTTAGAGATGTTGCCAAAAAGTGATTTTTACCCAGAATTATTTCAACATCCTATATAATATGAGCCTGTATGTTTTCTTATGAACTTCTGGCAAATTGGGCTCCTATTTAAAGTGAAACTTACCTTTAGCCTCTGATTCTGAGTGACTTTAATCATAAGAGACAAAAAGTTCTGCACAAAAAAAAAGGTAGGTAGTTTCCTTAAAAGGGGGTTTTATGAGGCTTTTTAATGTATTCAAAGGACCAATATCATACTATTAAATGTGGAAACAGTTACTGGTGAAATTGCCCAAAATGAATAATGTGCAGGAGACGGGAAAATCAGTTCATCCATTTATTTTCTTTCTTTGGTTATTTTCTTTGGTTATTTTCTTTGTTTTCTGCCTTTGTATGGCCACAATCATGGTTACATACTCTGCAACAGAGAGAAATATCAATAAGCATTCACAACTAATAATCACTGTTTAACAGGCAAATTAACTAACAAATTAACTAAACATTTTAACTCAAAATACAAAGGACGCATGTTGGGCTGGTGGAAGGCAGGCAAAGAGGGAGAACAATGGGTTTCAGTGGGCTTTGTAGACTGCTGATTGCTTGACTGAAAGCAGGTGCTGAGATGGTGGAGCCAGGTGGAGGTGCGCTTGTTTTGTTCACTTCTGTTGCTCTGTTTGGATCTGAGAGGGGATTTCTTACACATACATTTTTTGAGTTGTTCCCTTCCATCATACATACAGTATTCTTGAGCACCTCCATTTTGGAATCCCATGCACCAGAACCAATAGAAAAAAATAACAAAGCAGACATGACAAATAGCCTATGTGTTTCCCATGTCAGGAGTTGAGTATTTACTGGCTACAAAGGAAATGACACGGGGGAACAAATTAAAGCAGTCTCGTCTGATATGCTAATGTTGCAGTAATGCTCCAAGCAAGTCTGGATGATTTATGGACTTAAATACAGTGAGATCTAATGACATCACAAAACTAACTCTGAACTAACTGTTCAGATTTTGTGAGGCTGAGATAGGAAAGACACAACTCCACCTGTGTTTGTGATGAAGCGCGGTTAGAACAGGACTTAACACTCCATAAGGCGATTATGTGTATGTGCCCTTTAAATGAAAACAATACTACAGTAATACATATAATATACCTCTAGAAAACATGTTTATTTACCTGTAACCCTGAGACAGAAAAGGTTAGGAACCACTGATGGCCGTCAGACTGGTCCTGATGAGTCCTCACAGACCCACAAAACCCTCTGGTCTCCGGGTCCAGTCTGTGTCTCTGTCCTTGGGTTTAGTCTGGTTGTGGGGCTCGTTGTGCACCAGCTGCTCCTCGCTCCCTCGGCCCAGCTCAGGATCAGGATAAACTCTCAAGGAGACTCAACATGTCCCACAAAAACGGTCCCAAGGGTTAGAACTCCCAGTCAGAGAACACAAGATCCTACATGTTTGCTTTACTTTTGGCTCTGAAGTGACACAAGCAAATAAACAATTTTGAATTTGCGTTTGTTTTTAATTTTAAGTTTTTAAATTTGTATCTTTGAAATTGTGTCTTTAAATATGCACTTTTCAAGTTGTGTTTTTCAAGTTGTTTTTATAAATTTGCGTTGAGTTTCCTTCTGGTGAGTCAGTATAAAATCGTGGAATGATCTTCTCCAAATTCTGTTGATTTGCTGTGGACGTTTTCAGCTGTGTGAGTCAAATGAGTTTAGGATGAAAACTCCCAGATTGTCAGATGTTTGGATGCTAAAATGAATCTCGTTTAAAGTCAGTTTTTGTTGTAATACAAAAGTGAATGGAAAATGTGTCCTTTGAGAGCTTTCATGGTGTTACAATTTTATTACTAGGATAAACTGGCTCTTGTACACAATCTGAACCTATGACATCCTCACATTTAAGACGATGAACGCAACAATGACAAACTTGAGTTGTTGTAAATCCATCTTGTTGATGTGAAATACAGGGTTTTAAAGTTTGAGTGTGACTTTTTGAGCTGTTTAAATGCATTTTGGAATTGCAATATAAATCTACAGATTGAAATTGAAACTATAAACTTCATGATGATGCTTCCAAGTGAACGTGAAATGTCAAAGGACAAATTTGATGCTCCTGAGCACTTCCACCTTAGAATCCCATGTGCCAGAACAAACTAAAAAAGAGCACACAAAGTGACCCAGATATGTTTCCCACATCGGAAATTGAGTTTGAGCTCCATCTACTGGTTGCAAAGGAAATTACACAAGAAAATTAATTAAAGCAACTTATTATGTACCCTTTAAACTCAACTGACCAAAATACAGAAATACATACGTGAATACAATGCTTCTCGTTTTTACACCAAAATATTTAACATTGATATTGGTCGTTCGGCTGCTTCCAACACTCGTGCTCTGTGTGTCAGTCCTGATCTAAAGTGTAGTAGTCCAGTTCCAGAGGTTGTGTGTGGCCCATTTCCTTAGGTGGGTCTAAAAACAGTCTCTAATGAAAGACCAGCTTTAGATCTGGACCAGGCTCCTGGGCTGTGGAGCTGATATAATGGAGATAATGGAGCAGGCCAAAAGAGGCTGGACCAATAAAACATGTTGAGTGTTAAAAAACTGTGGAGCTACTGTATGACATTGACGACAGGTGTGATCTGGTTCATATCTGCATCAGAACTGGAAAGCTTCTTAGCTAAACTTGTATGATAATGAACTGAAGCTGCCACTAGAACCTCCCAGAGTATTAGCAGAACACTTACATTCTAAAGGCTGCTACTGTTGCATACATTTGTGCACAATTTGCCACATTGAATGCTTCCACATAAATATTTGTTAAATAGCATCTAGGCAAGATAAAATGTATTGAAAATATTGTGTGTATTTCATTTGTCAAGTAAAATTATAGGCCAGTAAATTAAGATATTTTTTCTTTTCATTGGACATACAATTTATTTACTTACTTCTCAAGATTTTCAACAAAAACAAAACTCTTGATCTAGTATTGATCTCTATGTCAACAGGACTGAACTTATAACCTGCTCCAGACTAGATTAGGTTCTCGAATAAGTTAAGAATCACGGGCCAATCAGAGACAAGAATTCAGCAGCGGTGTGAAGAAAATGTGAAGAGAGAGAGGAGAAAGGGACAAAAGAAAGAGAGGAGAGACAGATGGGAGATGGGCAGAAAGAGGAGTGCGGAGAAATGAATTGTGCAAGCCGAAGTGTATTCTCTTATATCAATGTGCACAGATTTACAAAGAGGAGTGATGAGATCCCTTATAGATAGACTGTAGGATCACAACATTCTGTTAATAAACACTTTCACAGTCTAGAAATACTTCGTCTGGAAAATCCAGATGATATATTTAAAAAAATATATATATGGTCTGGCCAACGTGCCCCTCTTTTGGATTCCTGTGGCCATGATTGACAGATGAATTAGCCAATCAGAGACACGCATTCTCTTCGCAGAATGCTGAAGTGTGGGTTCTGGATCCCAGGGAATAGAAATACTGAGACACTTCTGTAATGCACATTTAGCTGTGTTTCTGTATGTGCTTTAACGCAGACATAAGACAGTCCAGCACACAACTCATTCAGAATAAGGACACATTTATAAGTTCAATGTTTCATGTTGTTTGTGCTTTAGTCTGTTATAGAGCTCCTGCTCCCACATCACAGCAGTGATGCTACCACTCTATCTAATTTAGCTTCTGTGATTTATCTTTGGGATTAAATTAGACTTTCAATCGTACATCTAAAAACAATTCAAGTTACACATAATGCTCTTACTAACAACTGAAACAATCTTCTCTTGAGACAAAAGTGAAAACATGTGCTCAGAATGTGAAGCTTTTGTAGCCTACATGAAGCTAACTCTCTCGTGTCATTGTGATAAACACCTGAAACTCATATTGGTTTAGCATTGATTTAGCTTTAGTTTGTGCTTTCATTAATCCCATAAATTACTAAAAGACTGACTTGAAATGCATTTTTTATTGTTTTCATTTCACACTACTCTCTCTGCTTATTTCATAAACAAATTAAACACGAAATTGAAAAGATTTGTGTAGACTTATAGGATGAGTTCAGCCAGGTTGGTTCTGGTCTAGGACTAGGACTGGTCTGTAAATCTCAGCTTTGAACAGGCCTCTTTGCGCTGAGGCGTCTGAGGTTTTTCTAATGAACTTGTCAGATTGTGTGAGTTCATGTTCGTATTGCTTCTGTGAGGAGAGCGAGGAGCGAGAGAGCAGGGTGACCTCCAAAAGTGCATTTGTCCAGTGTTGAGACGACGGTCTCATTTAGAGCTCCCAGTCCAGTGACAAGTCCACGATGAACCAAACTAAAGCTATATTACAGAAAACACCACACAAGACTACAAGTAACTGTGGAAGACTCTTTTATAGCAAAAAATCTTTCACTTTTTTGAGATTTTAACCCCCTTCTATACACTGTAAACCTGACTATATCTGCAAAAAAAAAAAAAAAGTAATTAGTTGCCCTTTTTAGTAACATTTTGTCTAGTTTCAAGTCAAAAAGATACATTTCCAAACTGAATGTTTATGTAACGCTGGTGATTAAAAGTAAAATTGTTTGATTTCAATTACATTTATGTTTTCTGTTAGCTAATTATTATTACATTTTATACATTTATACATATATTTGTGTTTTTGGTGTAAGTTACATTCAGATTTCATTGACATTTGCTTAAAATTTTCCATGTTGACTTTAAATGTATTATTTGTCTTAAAACTGGGCAAAGTCTTACTAAAAATTGCTGACATGCTCAAGTTATAACTTTTTTTTTTTTTACAATATATTTTTTTTTTATTGGCTTTGGTGCTTTTGATTTCAAAGTGAACATGCTCAGGACAATGTTTGAAGGACGAGAACAACACAAAAAATGCATCAAGTTTGTTCTTGAGTTCATTTTACACCTATTACTTCCAGAATAAAAAGTCTGAATCTGGAGAAGAAGAAGAAACAGTGAGAGTGTTTTGTGTTCTTGGAGCAGCCATGATTTAAAGGTAGTTATAACTTTTGTTTCGGTGTGTGTTGGTCCAGTCTTGGTCCTGTCCTAGTCCTGTTCTGGTTCCAATAAAGTCCTGGCTGGCGCTGAGTTCAGGGACACAGCTGTGGCTCGTTAAAATGGAAACTACCTTCGACAAAATGTGGGACAAATGAAGAAATACAGTATATGTCAGAACACAGCTGCAATTCTGGTTATAGTCCATGGTCAGGTCACATGGGACCAAAGTCTAGTTAGAAGTATACGCCTTCTAAGTTTTACTTCTGGACGTCAGGTAAATTGTAATTGTTTTTTTCAAGCGTTGTGTTTCTAATCCAGTGAGAATGATTTGTTTGTTGATTGTTCTAGGCCCAAAGTTCTTAAAAGCTTGCATTAAAGATTTGTCCTGTCACATTTCTGCAGATGATGTGCAAAAGCTCTGTTCTTTCATTGACTCAGAGTTTCACTTTCAATACTTTGGATTGTTTGACTTCCATCAAAAAGTAGCTAACTGGAAACTAGCCTAAGACCTAAAAGACCGAAATGATTTCCTCTTCAAAACATTTCTTAGATTAAACAACGTATTGATTGTCTAGTCTCCTTTGTCAAAACCAGCCTCTAAATCTTGTGTCATGTTTATGAGAAGTTAGACTACTGGTTTTACAAAAATAGCATGATCATATTTCAGATGTTACTAACCCTATCACACACACACACACACATATTTCAAAGACTTTCATCAATGATGTTATGAACTAAATTGAATTTATAGTGAGATGTCCTCAGAATACAACTGTTCTACTTCCTGTTTTTTTTCAACATTTTTACAGTTTTTGATTTATGTTAAATTATTAATTGTGTACATGACTCATATTATTTCACCAATTAGAAAATTTTAAAAACATGTTACTTGCACTTTGTTTTTGACCAGGCCGTGTCATTGGAAGCCCTTCAAAACAGTTTGCGTTTTTCACCTGAGAAACCCTTAAGCGTAAAATGGTTGTCTGTTTAAAAAAAAAAAAAAAAAAGTTTATGCTTTTATTTGATCAAAGACGTGGGTCTAATCCACCTCTGTGATTTGTACTCGTTGGCTTAGAGAAATTCAGGATGATTTGATCAAATTCTAGTAAAGGAACGCAACCTATTAAAATGGGATGCGTTCATATCTTGCATTCAAGTGAAGTTTGGATGTAGGTTTTTTCAGTGCGAGTGGATTAAAAAAAGAGAAGCTATGGGTGTTTTGTAAGAAATAGTGTGGAACTGTGGATGTGATTCTGAGTGTCCATGGATAGGTAGTGTTCATAGTGTTTTTACTGCTGCTGTGTGAGTGTCCATAGTCAGAGGTCAGGTTGTGGGCTCTTGGTCATGTGACTTCAGCTGTAGTTTCCCACATGTGTTGTTACTGTCCCACTTCCTGTTTACGTCTCCATGTTTACACATCGTCTTAAAGTGATCACGAGTGGGACATAACTTTTTAGACCAAAGCCCTCTCAGTATAAAATATACTGTCATTTAAAACAATTAAAACACTTGATGATAAGTTTTTTTTTTTTTTTATAAATACAACTTTGGGTAAACTGAAGATCAGAGAACACTGTTATAACATAATTAAAAAAAAATTACAATAACATAACTGAAACTGAAGAAAAAACTCAGATTTGAACCTAAAAAGATTTTGGTTGTGGCACACCAGAGGGTAGAGATATTCGATGGACAGACTGAATATAATATATCACAGAGTGTCAAAGATTAGGCAAAGGAGTCAAAGTAATCTTTTCTAAACAAATAATTATTATTAATAATTTTAACTACTGGAAAAAATATATATATTGTAAAAAGAGAAATACCTGTAGAGCATGGTTAATTTAGATTACTTTCATTAGTTTTAGTGTTTTTTGAAGGGTAAATTCTAGTCGATAGTGTTTTGGTTTGGTTGTGTGCTTTTGCTCAAACCACAATGCTTCGCTGTGATTGGTTCAGACTCACTGTGGCTCTCTTTGACTGTTCTGCAGAGGTCTCTCCAGGTGGATTCTCAAGATTTTGTGAAATGTCATGTTCATGAACCAGTTTAGTGTGACTTTTCTGTCTGTGTTGGTTTTCTTTGGTTTTCTTGTCAAACTCAAACCCCAAACGTGACGAGAAGCTGCAGGAGTCTTGTGCTAACTTGACTCTATAGAATCTTATATTTTCTCTCTATATTTTGGTCGTGTTTCATTAATTACGGCTCTAATTCCTGTGCCTTGTGAGGAGCAGAAGGCGCGTGCTAATATCCGCCTCATCTGCATATTAAATGGGCTCCAGGGTGGAGATAATGTATGCTAATCTATGCTAATGTATGCAGGCATCTTTATTTTGAACCGGTGACCATATGCACAGGGGGCAGGTGAGAGCGGCTCATCCTACACTCACATGTGATCGCATCAGGACCTGCGCCAGACCAAAGCCTTTTGTCACTGCTCATTTTGGGGGAATTCATTTAGAAGCAGAGCAGGAAGGCTCGCTAATGGCATAGGTCATTTGACGTCACAACTCCAGTCACTGTAACAAAAAGCCCATAAAATAGTGTTTAGAAAGCCATACGTTTAATGTTATTGACAACATTTTTTTAACCAAACACACACTGCAAATACTAAAAACTTTCAGCAGATTCTCTCACATTTTGACCAAATAAGGAATATCTACTTCAGTGATGCAACAAGTTTCACCTGTTATTTATTAGAAATGTGCAGATAGAATGACCAGATCATACATTTGTGAATAATGGTAAACATTTGTAAAAACTGCGTTTGCCTCCTGGACTTGTGATACATCGACTTGTACAACCTCTGTGTGGGTCGACATTGGCAAGGTTTTTAGTTGAAACAAGAATAAATGTACTAAAACATACAGACTCACATTGAAGCATCTTACCAGTGAAAATGACAAAGATGAATAAATATCACATTTGAAGACTTTTAGCTCTTGTAAAATACAGTTTTTGCAGTGTGTGAGTTTGAGTTCCAGCAGGAGTAAGAGTTCTCACCTCTACAGCTAAGTGAGCCAAGACACACCTCACACACGACTGACACACACTACACCAACTGACCACACACCAAGACTGGCAACGTTCTGCTCAAACATACACTCGACAAAAATATAAATGCCACACTTTTCACAGGTATTCCGTGTGTGTGTGCAGGCGGGTATTCATCACATTGTGAGGACCAGAAGTTATATACACACTCACTTTATGGGGACCTGCCTTCCTTATGGAGACAAATAGCAGGTCAGCATGACATAACTCCTTCATATGAGATCAAATAAGGTTAAATTAGAATAAGGGTTAGGTTAAGACTTATCGTTAATAGTCACTAGGGTCCATGAAATGAATGTAAGTCAATGTAATGTCCCCATAACATATGAAAACACAACATGTGTGTGTTGTGGTTGTGAGCCAGACTTTGTGCTTCACACTGCAGAGTCAGCTCCAGCTCACACACCAAACAGGAGCTCCTCTCACACCTCTCACACTGAACCACACACACTTAAGTGTGTATGACACACTTAGGTATGACACTTAGGTGCGTGTCTCATTTTTGGTGAAGTAATAGCAGTTGTATACACACATGATAACTTTACACAAATCAACAACTAGTGTGAACACCGGTTACAGCAACAACCATGATTTTCTGACATCCTTCTTATCAAATACACGTGTTTTTAACTATTTGCCAAACAACAATTTTTCAGTAAATTTGTAAAGTTTTGGCCAGGCTATGACATTTAAAGCTCCAAAGCTTCCTGTGCTAAAGAAGCATAATGTCTCTTTTCTTTACTCTTTCCTAACTTGACTGATCATTTCGAATGCTTCTAGTCATGGCTGACGGTGACACAGGTCCGGGTCACTGATAAGGAAAGAATCTTTCTTGGTGCATTTAATAGGGATGCATGGTATGTTCTGGTCCTAGTCCAAAGCTGGTCTAAATCTGATCTGAATCTGATAGTTTTAGGTCTAGGTTTAAAGCTCACGAGGTCTCGGACAGTAGACTGACAGCAGAGCAGAAGCTGCAGTGGCTTGGGGCGAGCCCCGAGGCCAATATTCAAATGTGACAGTGATGTTTATGATTTGAATTAAAGAAGCTCCGTAAACACTCTGCTTTGGCGATAGGAAAAGAGAGGCTAACCTCCGGGAAGATTACACCACTTTACAATGTATGACTACATTTAACACTGCAGTTTCCATTTAAAACCAAATAAGGACTAAAACAATATAAACAAATAACATATCATAGCACGATTCAACCTGTTCAGACCAAAGCGTCAAAGTTCTTCTCCTGTGTTTTTGAAATCAGACTGTGGATTCACATCTTTTGAACTGGGTCCTGCTCGCTTTGCCTTGTGCTGGACTTTTGCTTAGAGCAAAGACATGACATGGAGACTAGTGTTTTGCTGTCACACAGTGCCTGTCTTCTGCCTAAGAGCAGGCAGCATGTGTGCTAAGGGGAGAGAAGAGGTTAGTCATAACGCACCACTGGAGCAACATGGTGCAGAGTCAGGGTGCTGCACAGTTTGGGCCGATCTAAACTCTAGACCAGAGGCAAAACAAGCCTGTTTATGTGAGCGATCGTTTCAGATCAATAAAGATGAATATATCAGTGTTAAGTGAGTCTTTGACCTCTGACCTCAGTGTGAACCCCCGGGCTCTTCATCGATTGGCCCAGAGCCCATCTCATCTGCATCTCATTTGTATATGACCTCAGATTAACCTCTAACCTCTGGAGACACGGATCAAATGGAAATAAGGAAAAACAAACTCAGGATTTGGACCGAGATTTAATGAGCTTCAGGCCAAAAGAATTAGGGAATCATAAAAATACATAACTTAAAACAACAAAAAATATGATGAAAACTACTGAAATGTAGAAGCAAATTTATGGAAGATCATTTGTTTAATCAGATTTTGATTGTTATATTATAACCTTAAAATTATGTTTAAAAAAATGTAATTATGTTTTTCCAGTTTACATTCAAAGGAATAATCAACTTTTATAGTATTCAATACAATTTGAGCTTAAGTTTATTAAAGCTCAATGTAACAGTTCCAATGCAAGGAATCAAGATGCCAAGATTGTCTCAGGATCAGTCTTCTAAGCTTCATATAGTCAGTTTTCTGTGAACATTTCTTATTTACCTGCCTCAAAACTGTATTGGACCTTCACAAAAGTTTAAATGATTTTAGATCTTTTTTATGTTGATTGCTTTTTCAACTCACAACAATACAAACTTTGATTGTACTTGCCACTTTAACCCTGCTCATTGTTTCCTTCCCCTACCTCCTCTGAGTTTTGTGACTCCACTTAATAGTGCATTTGATCGACAACTTATGAATGGAAGAATTGAGGAAACAAGGAGAGAGGGAAAGACGGCGAGACAGATGAAAGCGTAGTCTCAACCCTGCCCCAGAGGCTCATGGGAAGTGTAGTCCCTGAGCACTGCTGGGTGCAGATTGGCTGACATCTGTTTGTGGTTAAAGTGGTGAGTGAAACACGACTGGAGCTAACGATGCGTGTACGCTAACCTGCACAAAACATTGTACACTTCTTATTGAATATGATCAGCTCAGACAGGACCATGTGACCTGATCAGAGTTATTGATCAGTTTAGACAGGACCCAGACAGAGTAGATTTGAGTATGACAGCAAACATTTTCATTACACCGCTGTGTAAAGTTGTTCCTGCTTTAAATATTTAACATTTGTGAGTCTAATGAACGTTGTGATGTCACGTGAACTCCACCTATCGTCATGTGACTGCAAGAATGTCCTCCAGAGCTGTACTAAAAGAACAATATTGAGCAGAGCAGTTGATATTTCAGACCTGTGATCAGAGGGAGGTTAAACACACACCACCTTATTAATATTCATGAGCCAGCTGCATACGTAATGAGGCAGAGAGGATCCTTCTGTGCGCCCTTCTCTCCTCTCCTGGGTCCTTCCTCTCCCTCCTTCCTGCATCCTCTTCGCCTTCCTTCTTTCTCATCTCCTCACACACATCCTTGTCTCCTTCCCTCCTTCCTTGCATTCTCATATCCATTCGTATCTCTTAGTTCCTCTCCACTTTTGATCCTATATCTTCTCACATACTTCCTTCTTTCTTCTTTCTTTTTTCTTTTTTCCTCACATGCATCCGTTCCTTTTCTTTCCTGGTTGCTCACATGCTTCCTGATCTCCTCTCTAATTGTCACCTCATGTTACGTCTCCTATCGTCTTTTTTTTCCTAATGAGTTTGACGATTGCTCTAATTATGACCAGAGTCAACATTAACCTGTCTGTGTTGCTCTAATGAGACGACGAGATTGGACCAAAGACTACATTACCCACAATCCTCCTGCTTCAGACGTTTGTTTTTGTTAAATCTGGACAATAAAATTAATACAATTTTATATTTACTAAATGTTCGTTGACATCATCACTTTCTGTTAAATAAAGTTAAATAATTTAGTTAAAAGATTATTTAGCTGCCAACATCTAGGTCTTTGGTCAAGATGTGTGATCACTGACACAATAAGGTATGTGCCAAGGGCTTCATTTATTTCGTTCCCACTGGTCAATGTAATATCCCCACAGAGATACGAAGTGAATGCTGTTGTGTGTGTGTGATTTTATGTGTGAACTGAGGACTGGAGGATTTCCCATGATGCTCTGGGTGTGGCTCAATCAAACATCTGCTCATTCACTTTGGAGAGTAAGAAGCATGTGTGCTAAAACTGTTCACTTTTATGAATATTTTGATTTTCATATTTATAAGGACACTTTGTTTCCTCTGAATTTGCTGCTCTTATTCTTTTTCTTAAGTGTTTTTCCCTTTTCCACAGTTTTTTGTTTCGCTCTGTTTAGCTTTTAGCATACATACTTTGAAAAAAAATTGCCTTCATGTGGGGAAACTAACATTTGATCTTCTGGTATTTTGTGATTTCCAGAAGTCTATTGTAGAATTTACAGTTGCAGTACCTGATATACAATATATTTTTTTTTTGCCTCTAAAAACCCATTTGACAGATTAGATTTAATAAAAAGCCCTTGTGGAAAAGTTGAAAATTATAGAAATACTAGGTAATCAGAATTCTAAAATAGAGCCACCTGCGTCATCAAAATGTGACAATAGAGTGTCTGTCTACTGACGGCAAAGGAAATGGCTTGAGAAATAATCAAAACAATCTGCCCGATATGCTAAATCTTGATAATTTATTGACTTAAAAAGTGTAGAAAATTTCAGGATCTATTTATGAGTCACAGGTTTTTGTGAGATTATTTTTGTTGTAACATAGCTGATCTAGGCTTTTCCAGTTTGAGCAGTGTTCCAGGTAGAGATTGCTAAAATATCAAGTTTTAGATAATATGATATAGATATAGGTAATAGATAGTATATAATATATATATTATATAAATACTGTAAATATAGTATATAATAGTAAAAAAATCCTACAAAATGAGCTATTTAACAATGCAGCTGAATAAAGTCACATTGTGAACTTTCAAATAAGGGTAGAAATGTGATGTTTTTGTAAATGATTCACTCATTTTGGTCTTTGTTAACGCAACAACTTGCTTAGCTGTTTTTTCCCCTTTAAAATAAATAATTATAAATAAAAAGCCTGTTGTCATTGAAAGGTCTTAAGTCAACTACAACCTTATTAGTTTGATCATTACAATTCAAATAATACATTTAAAGACATGTTTGAACTCATTCCTGTTGGAAAATATTGTCAGAATACCGTTTTTTGAGATTTGGATTGTCAAAAATGTATCACGATATCTACTTAAATCAGTATTGCCCAGTCCTAGTTCGAGGGCATTTTTTCAAGGTGGAGACAGTAAAAATCCCAGTTCCCACACTTAGCATTCTTGCGCACACCTCTGCCGTTGCCGTGGTGGTGGTGATGAGACCCTCTGATGTCTCCTCTGATGTTGGCCTGAACGGTCTAACGCTGAATTATGTCCCCGGATTCTCTCATGACCCGCGTGAAGGCGAGGTTATCCTCTGGTTAATGTCAGCTCATATTAGTAATATTATTATTGTGCTAATGTGGCTATTAAACAGGAAACGCATCACTGAGCGAAGGGGGCGGAGCTAAGTGTCCATTACCAGCCAATAAAAGATGGCATTTATCTAAAAACGGTTATTATTATTATTACGGATCATGTCAGGAAGTGCAGACAAAAGACATGCATTTACATAATCTCATGCATAAAGATGTGAGATACTGAGACTTTTCTTTGATTTGATTCGAAGAAGAAATGCAATATCAGTCTGGTATCAATAGGTTGCGTTCAAGTGACATCACAACAGTCTACAGGCCAATCCTATTTAATGTGGATGTTTGGCAGCTTAAAATAATCTACTTTAAATACAATACAAAAGACTGGGTTTAGTCATTAGTAGAAATACTAGACTGAAAATGTGTGAAGCGACCTTTTAGGTATTTTATGGCAAAGTACATTGTCATTAATAGGAAAACTGCTTCTTCCCCCTATGTGGATTTCATCATTTTCTACTACATGCACCCATCATGAGAGCTCTATGTTAAAACGCATTGATCTGTTATCTCCACCACTCTAAATATCAGGTATCATGTATTTCAAACATGTATTTAAAATTGTTTTTTTTTTTTTTTCGTTTTCAGATTTTTCCTGAAGTTCTTCCTCAAATGTAACCAGAACTGTCTGAAGAACGCCGGCAACCCCCGAGACATGAGGCGCTTCCAGGTACAAAAATAGTATAGTTTTGAAGTGTTTTTAAACTCGGATGAACAGGTCCCAGTGAAGTCATATCTCACCTTGACATTTGGCTCAGTCTGACATTTGAATCGGCACCAATCACACTGTTTTAATGAGACAAACTTGGAATAGTTTACTGTAGGTTCTTTAGAAGAGTTATGTGTATTATCTATGACAGAGCAGGAAAGAAACATTATGGTTACCATGGGAGGCATCTTTGTTGCTGTGAATGGATGGAAAAGTGTGCCATTAGAGTCATGTTGTAATGATGGGACAAGACCTCGTGCCACCAGATCAGGTTGTGTTCACATGACATCACCATATTCTACTGTATTTTAGCTGCCACAGATTTTGGCAGCTAAAATACATCTGTTTTACAGTCACTTTTTTTAAGTAATATAAAAAGTGAATGGGTCTTGTCACTAATTGAAATCATCAAATTGATGTGAAATGTGAAGTAATCTTTTAGATATGTTTGACACAATTGTTAATAGTAAAAACTCTCCTAATCACACATTCTACTACGTGAATGCACTGTTTTAATGTGTTGTGTCTGTTTGCAGGTGGTGGTGTCGACGACAGTGAATGTGGATGGACATGTTCTCTCTGTCTCTGATAACATGTTTGTCCACAATAACTCCAAACATGGCCGCCGCGCGCGCCGCCTCGACCCCTCAGAAGGTAAACCTTGGTGTAGGGTAGGCCATGTGTAAGACCGGCTGTAGGCCACATTCAGACTCTAAAGGCCCATTCTGAACACAGGATGAAAAATCATACCTACTTAAATGCCTGTACATCTTGAGCCATACACACTACGCTTGCCTGACCAGCCAGTCCCTACACACTTTGACAGACACTTTACAAACTTTGAGGGTCTGAGATCAGAGCGCCGGGGTTCAATTTCAAGGGCAAGCTTTCCGAGCGCTAAGTTAACCAATCACAGAAAACCCGGAAATTCCACTAGAACAGCGACACGCTAAGTCGGATGTTTTCAAGAACATTTTTTCAGTAGGAAGCCTAACGGTTTGCTGCTCAGGTTTTAAGGAATTGATACGTTCATTGCTCAAAACCAAAGTAAGAGCCGAATCAGCTACGTTCGCCATCTTGAATGTTTTGAAAGGGGCGGCCCCATTTCTGACTTTTTAGTGTCACGTGTCAGAATCGCCATGCTTGATTGGATCATCCTAACATTCGATGGGAAAATTATTGGCAGAGGCTCCGATTTCAGTCCCCTCTTCATTCAAACAGAATGTAACAGCAACCTCCACAAATCGACGCCTAAGACACATCGCAAAAGCACCCCAGACACACTTTAGAACCTGAACCGAACCGAAATGAACAAACAAACAAAAAAATGTTGTTCAAATCAGACTATTAATTGGATATCGATCTTCCTGAGGCCACTTTAAATCGGCCGCATAACAAAAAAAACATGATCGATCAGGACCTAAAACGCATCCTTGACACCGCAATATAAACCAAGCAACCAAAATGAGAAAATCACAAGGCAAACAAATAAGTGACTTTCATGAAATTTGAAATCAAAATGTTGCTTGAGGTTTCTTCAAACAGTCCTACTTTCAGCTCTTGTCTTTAAACTCCCGGTTAAGTCCTTGATGAGTGTTTTTGTATTTTAATCTTGTTACAAACACCAGCTGTTAAGTATGAACACTGTTTTATTTAGCTACACAACATACATTTTTAAAATCAAGTTTCTCTCCATCTTCCTCCTGTGCATATGAATATTCCATTTGAATATTATAGGATGTGCTTGTGAGTCTACAGTGTCCTGTCAGGGCCAAACGGGACATAAAGGCTCCATCTGTCCCTCATTACAAAGTCCAACAAACAAACTCTAAACAGGAAGTGCGGCTTTTATCTACGACTCCCACGAACCGCAAACAATGCACAGTTTAGCCCCTCCAGGACGCCGTACAAAGGCTGTTTTTGGCCCCTGCAGGACGCTGTACAAAGGCAAAGCTGATGAGGGCTGGGATGTGAGGGTCTCCAGATGTTTGTGAGTTAAACAGAGCAAGGACGAACGTGGCCCAGCCAAACAAAGAAACACATATGTGCGTGGGCAAAATCATCAAGCGGCGGATTAGACAAAGGACCAAAGCTGTTTATAACGCTAATAGGAATTATAAATAAAATTAATTAAAGGAGACCTACTGTGATTTTTTCCCTATGTATAGTTCTATATATACTGTATATACTAAACTCAAATGGAGATCAAGAGTTTTCATTTTGTACACTGTATAACACAACATTGATGTAAAATGGCTTAGCATAATAAATAGGTCCATTGTCTTCCTGTTTAAAACTACCGAAGTGATAAACTCCACTTCTTGATAGCCTCACCTCCTCATAGTGATAATCTAACCTTAATCCTAAGTATTTCTCACAGCTGACATATTGTATGAGCTTGGAAAAGTTCATAGTGGCTCATTCCTAAGTTTAGTGTTCTTGCATGTTTTTTAGAATTGCGGTCTTGACAACTGTATAGAGGGAACCTGTAGAAAGAGCCGTCACTCATAGACACAAACCGTGGAAACAAGCGTTTGTTGTCAGCTAACTACAAGAGTTCATCACCATGCAAAAACAAAAGTTATGATGCTAACTTGCTAAGTCAACATTTGTGAATGAAAAAGTTACATTCAGTTGAGTGAAAAAGCGTAGAGAAAAACGCTGTATCAAGCTTCAGGTGACAGATGTCTGTCAGACCAGTTCATACCTGATTAAAACAGCTAGCTCTCGTCCCGTTTCATTGTTTTATTCAAAGACGTTTCCCCATGTAAGCAGATGGAGAGGAGCTCTTTCTGCATAACGCAGGCGCAGTAGGGCGGAAAGTGACGTTGACCGAAAATCCCTCTATATGTTTATTAGTTTTCATTTTTGAGACAATAAAAGTAAGGTACAGAGACAGTAAAAATGGTCCAAACCAAGTTTCAACAAAGCTGTGGCAAACAGCCACACAAACTCATTGATTAACTACTTTGTTAAGTGATACATGCACGTTAATAAAAAGACACATATGTCCTTACTTTAAATACAAAAACAACATAAAGAACTTCAATACTGGAATGGAGCTCAACAGTGACTGCCCAATTCCTGGTTCAAGCTACGGCTCCCATGTCATTATTGTAGCTTTATAAACTACAAAGTTATTAAGACATTTTGCCAAATTTTAATATACAAATGTGCTTTTTAGACTGAAAACAATTGCGATGTGGATCTGAGTTATCACAAACTCTTGGTAGTGATAGTGGTAGTGGTCTTGTAGTGTGATACAGAAAATTACAAATTCAATTCAACAAAAACCAAGAACTCATTTATCAGTTATTTTAGGATGAACTCAAGGATTAAAAGTTTTACAAATCCAACTATTTTCAAAATGTTTGGTTATGTGCCAGTTAAATGTATCTTTCTAGCTTGTGCTAGCTTGTAGCAAATAACCAACACTATGGACACACAGTTAATTTTTTATGTATATATTCTTTTTTATGTTTTGTGAACATGGTACAGTGGGGCAGGCAGCGTTACCTCAAAACACGGTAACATAGATAAAGTTACTATACGGAAAATTACATCATACTTGTAAAAAGCTGCTCAGATCTATTTAAAATTATTTACCCCAAAATAAATAATAAAACATATTGTATAATCTTATTAGCACTCAGAATACAGATTTTGTATTACAATTGTAACAATATTATAGATTAAAATAGCAGTAAATACCTGATATAAGAGTCAGTAAGTGCAGACCGCCTGTCTGTCTCTGAGACCATTGATTAGTCCATGAAGAGCATTACCTCATCAGCTTCTACCTGTGTAGTTATTCTGAAATAATAATTTTGAAGGTTACTGTTGTTTTTTTTTTCTCTCATTACACCCAGAAGTAGTTATATGTGTTAATGTCATATATTTTTAATTTACAAATTTTCCCCAACACCATGTTATGGAACACAGAACAAATGAAAATTTACAATTACTGAGAATAAAGTATCATTATCACTCACAGTGATCTTAGTTGGTCATAATAATTATCTCATCATGGAGCTTTGTCAACCCTCCGAAATGCTCTGATTGTATTCTGTCTTTGATAATTTCAAAGACAGTGCAAAAATAGTCCACATACTCAAAAACAATCACTGCCAACGCTGTTGAAATCAGTGCAAAATGCTGCTGTTATGCGACTAATACTGGGATAGTGTGACAACTGCAGAAGCTCTATATAATCTTATTGTAGCTTGTTTTGTTCCGTTCCTGTTTCTAATATATTCTCTCTGTCTTGTGTGTGTGAAGCAGCCACTCCGTGCATCAAAGCCATCAGTCCGAGCGAAGGCTGGACCACAGGGGGCGCTACAGTCATCCTCATCGGGGACAACTTCTTTGACGGGCTGCAGGTGGTGTTTGGGACCATGTTGGTGTGGAGTGAGGTAAGACACACTTTAAACCATTAACAGGTGATAACTTTCATGGTGAAGTCTCTATTCACCTTATGTCTTGCGTTCGATCTCAAACAGTTATAACAACAGCTAATATAAACCCAGCAACTGAATTCCACAGGGTAAATGTAGCTTAACCAGAGAAAAGTGGACTGTGCGGAATAAGGTGAGTAGAGCATTGGAGCGTGATGTCACAACCATTGAGTTATTATGATGACGAGTGAGAGTGTGGCAGCCATCTTGTGAGTGAAGCAGTAATATAATTCTAAAAACAAGACATAAAATTCATAGGTTAAAGATAGTGATTTAAGATATGCCACTGTTGGAGCTAATACCATGAAAACTATTTTACCTGTCATTTGTGAATATACAATGTTTAGCCTATAACACTGCTCTGGGCTGGTATTTCGTGCAGAATTGAATTATATTTGTGTGTCAATACACTTTATGAACACATCTATGGATCATTATTGTGCAAACTTTACTATTACTATAAAAGAAAAATGTAATACCTAAAATTAAAACTTTGGAGCGGTTAGAGCTTTGACTTTTAAATAAAAAGATCATAGGTTTGAACTGCGATTGGACTAAATCAACATCTCTCAATCTCTCTGGGTAAAGTTTGTATGTTCTTCCTGTGTTAACGTGTTGTTTTGCTTTCATCCACCTCCTAAAACATGCATGTTTAGGTCAATTGGCATCAGTGTAAATTTCCCAAGGGAACGAATTAGACTTTTGCAGCTGTTTGATTGTTGCCTGGAAAATCCAGATGATATATTAAAAATATATCATCTGGTCGCCTTGTCCCTCTTTCGGATTTCTGTAGCCATGATTGACAGATTGATTAGCCAATCAGAGACACGCATCTTCCGCCGTGTAAAATCCAACATGGCTGCTCTCGACGAAAAAAATACATGAAAAAATATCACGTGGAACTGAAAAACATCGCGGATTTCAGCAGAATCAATGAGGAAAGCAAAAAACTATTTTAATGTGAGATGAGTGAAGTTAGATTTTGGTCTAAATGACAGACGACCAATCAGCTCCTTTGTTTCATCTGCGTCATGCTAAAAAGCTAACCTGATTGCCCGTATGATTTATATTTGATCTGAAACGCAGACGGAGGACGTGGCGACCAGACCCACTCTTCGCAGTTTGCTGAAGTGTGGGTTCTGGATCTCAGGCAAGTTTGATTGGCTGTAGATCAACATTTTTTGTTTTTCAGCTTAGTTTGCATGAACAGAAGCATTGATAAATGTACAAATACAAAAATGTTCAGTTATCCAACTCTTTAAAGAAAAATGCCATTTAAAAGTTTTCTATTAGTTTGTACTAGTTCTTTAGTAAAATTTTCAAACACATCATGGGGTTGGAACTGGACGTTTGTAGGTCAGCATGGCAAAAATATCTTAATATAACTAATAATTATATGAATCAATTATTTAAACACATAGTTTTTCCAAGCGCAAAAAAAACCTTTTATCATCATATAATGCCAATTTCAGTGTGGCCCTCGACACATTTTTGGGAGTAAGTGTTCTTTGTCGCTTTTATTGCTTTGGCTATGGAGCATGTGTCATTGCTTGTTGTTTTAATATTTATCATAATAAATTCTCAAAAAAGTACATTAAATCGCCTATGTTGTACAAAATGTGCTTGCAATAATTAACCCCAATGACTGCAGTCTTCACCGCTTGTCTGGGTTCAAATAGGACTTTCAGGAAAAACTAATTGCCCTTCCCTGCTCTATATAGTGCTCATCTGGTCATGTTATTACTATTATAGAGGAGCTGCTTTTGTGACTGTTACTTACTGTACAGCACTGACTAACCAGAGACAGACAAACTGATTCCACAAGTCTGTCACTAATTCCTCTGTGGTTGTGTTTTTGATAATCACGTTTTATCTCGGACTGTGTATTGCAGTTGATTACGCCTCATGCGATCCGGGTACAGACTCCTCCTCGACACATCCCGGGAGTGGTGGAGGTCACTTTGTCCTACAAGTCCAAGCAGTTCTGCAAAGGAGCGCCGGGAAGATTTGTCTACACTGGTAATTATACTGCGACTGCTACTTCACATTCACTTTTCTGCTATTTGGTTGATATGTCACAAAAACAAGTGAGGAAAGCTCATTTTAATAAGTTGACCAATCTGTTTAGCACCTTGTTGTTAGCACTTCATTCTTGCCGGATATTTTTAAGAGCTGAGCTGTTTTTGAACAAAATGCTTAGTTGATGGGTTTTATTTTGATTTTGTTCATCACCTCTTTTACTGCAGCAAGTCTGTGTTTACATTCGCTTCATAACTGCACTTCCACCTTTGAAAGTTGGCTTCAATTGTTGTGCACAGTATAATATTATTTTAAAAAATCAAACTCAAGCAAGTATGCAAAGTGCTAATTTAAAATTCTAAATGTGTGCTAATATATCAAAATATGTATTTATTTTATTTATTGGTTTATTTGAATAGGGTTGTATACAAAAATATTGACTAATTTTAACACAGTAGTGCGATGCATGCATCCTAGTGCTTGTAGCTGAAGCTAATTGTCCCTATAGGGCTTTTAACAAACACAAGAAAAAAAATACAGCAAAGAGAAATATACATGATATACAAACAGAGAACACACTTAAACATGAGTGCAGTTAATGATACATCCATGATTTTGTCTTTTTTTTAAAAAGATGTTTTGCGGAAAACACTCTTTACAGTCTTCAGAACACTGACTATAAAACTGTTCAAAGGCTATGACGCTAAACCATTACCACATTTAGAATGCTAAAATTTATACAATTTGAAAATGGTAAAAAGTTGTGCTTCGATCAAATTTTACAATGATTGAACCTGATTTATTTTTATCGAAAATCTTTATGGCCCAATTGTAAAAGCTTTCAACTGGCCTGAGTGTGGACTGACTAGTCTAAGACCAGACTGTGGCTCTAAAGGACAAATGACACATGAGCACACTCAAGAGTCAGAATTTCTATTATTTTAAAACAATTGATGTTGCATCGGACGGTCAAGTGCATTAGTTTCTTTTTAATGAGAAACAAATGCACTTGGTTTTCTTGTGTTGAGGGTTAAACAAGACTCCTGTAACCACGTGGAGATATTTTTCAAACATTGATTGTCAGATTTATAGCCACAAATTTGTTCTATTTCTTATGAGCTCAAACCCCGTCTCTGACCAATCTACCTCTTTGTTGTTTTCAGCAGAGCAAAGAATAAGTGTGGATTCAGCAAACTCTTAGCTCAATGTTGTGTAAAATTAGACCAAAATATTACTAATTGTGAAAAACCAAATGCTACAACCCTTTTTTGTCTGTTTCCTCTTCTGGACTTAGATTTGATCTCTTTGTATATTTCTGTTTTTTCTAAGCGTATGTGACTGAGGACATTGTCTAAACTTGCCCATTGTGTGAACAATCTGCGATCTGTCATGTCCGTGGCCAAGTCTTTCCACTTCCAGATAAAAGCGTCACATCTGTGCATTAGCCAAAGAAAGGCCCCTAAAAAACACGCTTAAAAAGTGAATAAAACCGTCGTGAATAAAGATCGGAGCTGTGTCCGGGTGAAATCTGTGACATTTCCTTATCGGTACAAACAGCAGCGCTCCCTGACCTTTCCCTGTTTGAATCATGTGAATATAAAGACGAATATGACTGGCTTAAAAAAGGGGTTTTGAGATTTAAAGCCCTGATAGACAGACAATGAGCCTGACAGAACGCACTCAGGGACAAGACAGAGACTTCACTGGATTCTGGAAATGTTTGAAGGCAGACTACTAAATAATAACTGGTTATTTGAATAATTTGTCACCTTAGACCAGGGCCAGATCAGATTTGCCACCAACCCATCATTCAAATGCTAAATTATTTTTCTTGTTTACTGATGGATTAGTACAATTTTAAACCTTGTGCTATTCCTTTGTAGATTAGGAACATTCATATCTGAACAATGGACAAAGTCAGATGTTAATACCTGATGGAATTGACAAAAATTTGCCTGAAATTCATACTGCAAAACTGATTTGTGTTTTGTTTTGGTTTTTTTTCTGTACTGATACATACTTGATACCAGAACAACCCTCTATATGAAGGCATTTAAAAAGTACTAAATATCCTGTAAAAGGACAAATCATGCCACTGTTGAAATGAGTTTGACACAAAACATTGAAGAAATTCATTTCTTCCAACATTTCTCAAATGAAAGTCTCTTGCCTGACCAGCCAGTCCCTAACACTTGACAGATAACTTTACAAAGACGTGAGGTCTGGATCAGAGCACCGATTCATTTTGAGGGGTTTTCTGAACGCTGAGTCAACTAGTCACAGAAAACCCAGAAATTCTATCGAAACAGCGACATGCTAAACTGGATATGTAGCGCATGGATTTTATCAGTAGAATTCATACATTCCGAGTTGTTCAAAGCAAGAGCCGAAAAAATAATCTATCAGCTACGTCCACCATCTTGAATGTTTTAAAACGTTAGGAAAAAAAAAAACGGTTTGAAATTGGTGAAGGACGGTGGAGGGGAGCGGCTGTTTGAGATTGGATCGTCTTATTTTTGGACGACAAAACGATTGGCTTTGTCTTTTGTTCCAACCCTCCTGCATTCGAACTGAATGTAGGTGGGGCTGGCTGGTCAGGCAAGAAAGTCTGGCCTTAACTTTTGCAGGATTGATTAGTATTGATAGATCAAGACTTCAATATTGATACTTACTGTACATTACTAGTTTTCTGTTAGGGCCTGAATGACACTAGTTTGGGCACATTTTGGGTTTTGACAAGTTCTCTGCAAACATAATTGTGCTAAAGTATGACCTTATTGGACATTTGTGCAATTCCCAAATGAAAGTCTACATTTACATTTTGTGTAGTGTTTTGCCTTAATTGTAAAGGTATTCTGTTCTGATTGACTCAGGCAGGTCAGAACCTTCTTATTCTTATGATGCCATCAAACCCAATAAATCTGAAGAACAAAACTGTGAATGATGAAGTGCTACCCAAAATCTTAGTTGCAGTCATGAATGTTGTCCCAAAACATTCTTATTTAGTTGTTTATCCTGTTATAATGAGACAGAAGCCTTGCTAACCTCTGCCACAGGAGACCAAGAATCTAACCTGCAACCTCCATCAATTTCTCATATCAAAACATCATATTTTTGTTTTTCCACATTCATCTTTCCATCCAAACATCCAATTTACGTCTGCGCTGGTCCGACACGCGCTCGGCTTTAGGCGCACATCCTTCCGCCTTTTGACCACTTGAGTGAGAAATTTCCGTAAAGAGATTCCCGGAGTGTAAACGGAGCGCGGAAAAAAACAGCGGCGTACATAATGTAAACAGGAGCAGGTAATAAAGAGGGCACAGGGCAGATGATCACGGCAATATGCACAAACCCACGACTCACAAGATCGACTGGAGCAAGGCACGCTGGGAAATGGAGGAGATAATATGGAAAGAGAAAGAACAGCAGCAGCTACGGCTCGTGGGAAATGTAGGCGCAACAGGCTGGGTTAGAAGTGACACATCTCAAAACAGATTTCAGACTTGAATTTGTGCCTAAACTATATTTAAACATGGATCATTTCAATGTTGGTTTCAATATTTAATTTTCTTTTTTCATGCTTGCGATTAGAACATTTGCTGTACGATTAGATTTTGTTTGATTCTACTTGAACATATATGGTTTGATAAAGCAAAAGTTATTTATGCTGCTAATATTATTTGTTCAACCTTTATCGTAACTTTTAGGGATATAAAATACAATATTTGACTCGCTGTTGTGAAGACTAGTCGCCAATACTGATAATTTAATATTGAAACACATAAGAAAGCTCACAAAAGGCAACACATTTCAACAGAAATTTAATAATAAAGCCAAACATTCTTAATGAGCATAAGTAGGAGTGTCAAATGCGTCCCCCAAGATGATTTAATGTGCTTCCCAGGATGATCTTTGAGTATTATTTATAGTGGCCACCTAATAAAAGCATGCAACAATTTGTACTAGAGATCCCAGAATACACTGCAGCCTAGCACTGACAAAAGGAGCCACATAGGCCAGAATGGATCATAAGCTATAGAAATATAAAGGCCTATATTACTGAGTCAAGATTATAAAACCTAAAATGCACTCAAATTAAGCAAATTGCATGCAATTTGTCCAAAATTTTCTTGGAACGACTGTATAGAATATTATAATTCAATGACTTATAATGTGTTACAATAAAATCTGGACATACAGGAAATGTTTTATATTATCTTTATACACACCTCTGCCTTAGTGTGAAAACAAATTGCTATAGGAGCAACTTTTTACATTAGCAACATCGAAAAGGAGGCCCAAACCAAAAAAAGATAATATTGGTTTGCTTTATTTTCAATTCAACAACTCTCACACTCTCTCTCGTTATAATAACTCAGTGACCGAAATCAAATGAGTTCTGAATGTCTTCTTTCCTGCTAACAGAGTAATTTTTAATCCAGTTAAACAAAGATCTTTAGTCCTAGTCCCTTTTTATTCCTGCTTTAGTCCTGCTTTAGTCCAGAAGTTGTTGTTTAAATGGTTTGGCTGTGTTTGCGCATTTTCACAGACTCTGGGCTGTAGCCAGTTTCTAACCCTCTGTAGACTTGTTTTAATATTTCCTGTTCTTTTCTCACACTCCTGACCTCCTCCACTCCCTCCTCCCTCCTCTCTCCACTCTTTTCTCCCTTCCTTCCTTTCTTTCCTCCCTTCTTCTGCTTTTTTCTCACTTAGTCACATAGCTCTCCCCCCTTTTTTCACCTCACCTTTTCTCCCTCGCCCTGCCCTCTCTCTTACTCTCTCTCTTTCTTGTTCCTTCATCTCTCTTTCTCACCCCCCGCACTCTCTTTCTTACCCCTTCACCTCTCTTTCTTTCTACCCCTTTTTGTCTCTCTCTCCTAAAATCACTTTTTCTCTTCTCCTGCTCTGGTCCCGATTGATCCTTCTTCTCCTCATCACTTTTCCTCTCTTCGTTCTCCTCTGTTTTTTCTCTCTTCACCTCTCCCCCCTCTCTCCCCTCTTTCACCCCTGTTTAAAAAAACCTTGCCTTGTCTATAATATCGCACATCTATCACAGCGTCCGTCCTCTGGTGCTTTAGGGACAATTTTAGCTGCGGCGCGTCTCTCAAAAGGAGGAGTGACAGACGCGTTTGGGCTAACGCTTTGTAGCGCGGCCTGCATGAATATAGGATGAATACGGATCAGGCGGAGCGCGCCAGAGGATGCAGGGGCTTCATTAGGAACATAATATTATTTGTTTGTGGCGTGCGGCGCGGAGAGGCGAGGAAAGCTAAATCCAATTTGTCCCAAAGCGAGAGAGAGGGGCCTCGAGCCACGCCCCCTCCCCTCCTTCCCCCACCAACGGGTGAGCAGCGGCATTATGGGTAACAGAGGGAGTTGTTATAATGGAGGGAATGGAACGTTTGACAATGGAGTCGCGACAAGGGCAAAGGATAGAAAAACTGAGGAGAGACGAGAACAGAAATAATAACAGAGCTAAGCACAGCTAAAGTGGGGCTAATGTAGGCTTGGACAAGTACTCTGCACTAATCGAGTCCAAGATGAGTCTAGAGACCGAGACAAGACCTAGACCATGATCCATTTAGAAGAAAACATGGTCTTTGTCATTTTCTACCACATACAGTATTAAGTACTGTACTAAAACTGTTTCCATTTTTGGCCCCTAACCCACAGTGAGCATTGCTTGAAGAATGACACAAAAAAATGTTATTAGGAGTTGTTTCACATGACTTTGTTTTATATCCATATGTAATAATAACAAGGGTTCAAAAAAGAACAGTTTCAAAAATCGAGACATTTCAACTATCATCCGACTGTCATTTTCACTCTGATGGCTGTAAGTATAAATGTCTTAGTCACTTCCATCACATTGAAAATGACTGTCGGATGAAACGTTCCACCGACAACCATAACTTGAGTTACATAATCTTATTGTACATTACTTGTTTTAAACTGTGCCAATGCCAAGGCAGTTATCACACTGGGATTGTGTATAAAGTCAGGGTGTTGAGCATCATCCTTTAGCTCAAAACGAGCATGCAGGCTTCTGTGAAAACCATTGTGGTCCTGGTGCAAGTTTACTGCATAAAATAAATGTCTCTCTGCATCAGACCCACTGTCTATGACAAGAATGAGTCCAACTGCCCTTGAGGCAGACGAGATGAGACCACGACTTAGACCAAGACCAGTCTTACGTATTATTAGTAGTAACTAGTTCAAACATGCTCTTTTGCTTCATGTACTGTATGTGCAGCAGTCTCTTCTGTCCCATTTTAATAATTTTAATTATTTGGATAATGTTTTGGTGCTAATTTTACAGTATATTTTAAGAGTTATAGGTGTGACCATTCCTGCTTGTCAATGTTGATGCTTTGATGAGAGAATCTAAAACCCTAAGTGTCTCACTGTGACGACTGGAGGAGAAAATATGTTTGTGTTCTTAGGCAAAACAGTTCACCCACATTGCCTAGGATGGATCTGAATGGTGATCAGAGGAGCAAATGGCTCAAAATGGCAGCCTCGCTTCTATCAGTCATCTCAGGGCAGCTGTGACTACAATAGTAACTCACCACTATCAAGTGTGGAGTGAATACTTAATTTTAAAAAAGCAATGAAAAGCCCTTCATAAATCCAATGCTTTTCCTCTGATCTCACCCTTGACTTTTGATTTTTCTGTTTCTGAATCCAGCTCTGAATGAACCCACCATAGACTACGGCTTCCAGAGACTACAGAAGGTCATCCCTCGCCACCCTGGAGACCCCGAGAGGTTACCTAAGGTCAGGATTGTCCCAGGACTGTCACCTTTCCTACACAAGGATTGGTTGTTTATTAACACGGTGAATGCTACAACAACCTGAGAGCAGAAAAAACAGTACAAGTACAATAGTCACCATACATGAAGTTATGCTTATAAAGTTATGTTGAGGTGTCAAGTATTTTTGAAGAGGAGAGAGGGACATAGATCTCTCTGCATTTCAGCCGTATCATAGACCGTTGAAGTTCACAAAAATGCACTTTTGAAACACCTGTCCCGTGCATCTGTCCCATGTAAGGCTACTAATGATCACCCTGGAAGTCCAGGTAGGTTACTTAAGTTCAGGACTGTCCCAAAGAGCTGTCCTATACACACATCTGCCCCACTCAAAGACGTCAAAACAGCTTTGTCCCACATGGACGTCATCTACAGTTTGATGATGTCATAATCTGAGATGGATGTAGGCAGGAAAAATGGAACGTTATGTGAGATTTGTGGTTTTTGAAAGAAAAATCCCAAATAGAAATTAACAAATATTAAACGCTCTAGAATTATACGGTCAATCCAGTGGTTCTAAAAGTGTACAGTTTCGTAAGGTTTAGAGATCTTTTCCTTGGATTTCTTGTGAAGGATTTACAACAGTGTCCTACACAGGACTCCTGGGCCTGGGACAGACTGCAGAGAGCTCTATTTATCACAACTGATCACTTTTTAGATTTTCATTATTATTTAAAAATAAAATAATTTGATCTACACAAACACACACATATATATACAGTATATATCTTGTTCCGTGGCCACCCTCTCACACCTGTCCTCACCTATCAGTACCTGTCTTCACCTGTCTGTATCTACACCTCACCTGATGCTAAACCACATTGAATCTAAGACATCTGTTCTTACAAAAAGCAAGTCCAGGTCAGAGAAAAACGCGATGTGGCTGAAGCAAATGAGACAGGAAGTGTGCACAAAGTGAATGAAGCTCTCACCATAGCGGGCGGAGTCAAAGTGGACTGTGACAGCGAGACAACGAATCAATTTGTCGTACGGCGCCGGCGCTCCCCCACACCGCCGCTTTCCTTTGAATAATCCATATTAACCAGAGGAATGTGGACGTTAGGCGGGATGAGGCTCGGCGCGGAACTTTAGCGGAGGAGACAGGAGCGTAAACGCCGCCGCAAACGAGGAGCAGGCGAGAGGTGTCTGCGGTTTAATGTGGTTCACGGGAAATCAAGATGAATGAGATGTGGGAGACAGAAAGGGAGGGAGAGGGGAGAAGGAAGGGGGGCAGATAGAAGAGAGCAGGAAGAAGGAAAGAAGACAGAAAGAAATGAGAGGAGGTCAGGCAGGGCGATTATATAAAAGTGAATATTTGTAATAACGATGTATTGTTTTTTGGCTGTGCAGTCAGTGTAAAGTCACCAAATTTTCAGCTTTAAAGATCAAAGTCTGCACAATTATATCATGATATTATCACCAACGGTATTGCCTTGGCCTAGAAGGGTGAAAGAAACAAAAAGGAGAGGAAAAAAAGAGAAAGGGATAGGGAGTGAAGGAACAGAGAACAGAGAGAGAAAATGAAGCAGAGTCAGAAAGTAGAGAGAAGAATAGAATGGAAAGAGAGAACAAGAGAGAGAAGGGAGGCACAAAGAAGAAAGAGAGGGACGTAGAGGAAAAGAGGGGATTTGAGAGGGAGAAAGGAAAGAGAGAGCCAGAATAAGAGAGATGGGGGTGAAACAGAAGAAGAGGTAGAAGGGAAAAGGGAGAAAAGAAATGGGGACTGTAGAAAGGAGAGAGATGAAGGGAGACATAAGGACAGGCAGCGCCACTTAGAGGACATGACTATAGAAAAAAGAGGGACGTGACAATAAATTTAGCTCTAAAGAAAATAACCTTAATCTTCCACTAATATTTAACACTGATTTTTGGCAGCTAAAATAATCTTGTTTAATGTCAGTGTGTGTTTTTGTTGTTGACAGTGAAGTATCAGTTGCTATCAAACCTGCTGATTATGTCCAAACTGGAAGTACATAAAATAAATATATATATTCTAAGATGGGAATCAATAGCAAAATGTTAATAAAATCTTTCAATGTCAAATGTATTTTAAATTAAACTCAATATTTCAGACATCGATAGACAGATTATTTCTCTTTAATATGTGACAGAGAAAGTGCTTCCGGTAGTTTTGAATGTAACCGGTGTAAATGTGGGCCGGGGCACCTGTCTGTTTGATTGACAGGTGTGTGACAGGTGCGTGACAGGTGTGCAGGGCAGGTGTTGATTGCTTCGTCAGGTGAGCGTCTTTAATTAAAAGCTCTTTTATGGTGTTTAAATGAGCAGAACGCAGTGTGTTTTGAGTGTGTCGGAGTCAGCAGAACGCGGCACAGATGTTTAGCTCGCAGCAGATGGACACAGACACTCAACAGCAGAGAAATACTAGAGCTTTACTGTGGGACACTGGCTTTAGCAGCACAGGAAAACAAATGTATAAAAACCAGAGAGGGTGTAATTTGTCCTGTAAAGAGGTGCAGAGATTTGGTAAAGGAGACTTACTGTGTAAAATACATTTTATACGTTTTTAGCCTGTTCTCCATCTTTAGTTTACTCAAACTTTATTAAGATTGATTCATACATGTTTGAGTAATCTCGCATTGTCCTGCAGTGATGATTGAGTGCTCAGAAAAGCCCTGTCCACCCTTACCACCTATCCCCGCCCCGTCTGTATTTTACTGTGTTTATTCAACAAAATCATAGTAAAGCATGTACGGTTCAAAATAATCACAGAGATACTTTGCAACAATAAAAATTACACTTTTTAAATCTTATAATGAAGAGGCGGGGATTATCAGTTCTGCAGTTATGCACAGTAAGTAAAAGGACCTCTTTCTATTTCCAAGTTGTTTTACAACAATTTTGTGCTTTGCAAAAAAAAAAAAACAAGCTGTTAATTACTGAGCTGCATATACGTATTACGTGTGTAATATATATTATATATAGTTTATTCCTTCCCCTTTAAGAATATCTGTTGCTCTTTAAGTTGTAAAAGTTGTCAAACTACACAAAATCAGTTTTATTCATTTAAAACATGTTAATACAATACAGTTTAATCAGTATCTTATTTCAAATGAGCTTTTAAATTGGACATTGGAATGCTGCAAACTCATTCATATTGGCCCTTCAAAGATAAATAACATCTCTGAGGAAATAAATTGGACACCCTTGAAATACAGCATTTGGATAAAGGATTTATACACTTTTTAATATATTAAAGGAGACCTATTGTATAAAATCTGTTTTTCTATGTTTCTAAGCTTGTTGAAACTGCCTTCTCTCACATTACTTTACTCAAAGTTTTATTAAGAATAATTTTTAGATTTTTTTGAGTAATCTTATAGTCTCCTGCATATGATGACTGAGTGCTCAGAAAAGTCCATCTACCACCTAGCCCGCCTGTTGTCTGTATTTAATTGTGATTATTCCAAACATTCAGATTCATAGCAAATATAGTTCAAAATCTGCTGCTTGTTCCATTAAAATTCATTTTTAATAATTAAATGTCTGTTTTACAAGAAACAAACTGTAACTGATCTACATTATAGTTTATCTCTATGTACATAAAGAAAAACGCACCCTGCATGTTTTTTGTTGAAATACAAAAAGTAAATGAGTCTTTCACTTTAAGATGATGCTGAGAAACACTGTGTCAGACTCACAAAGTGTTATTAAGAAGCACACAGCTTTTATGCCAAATTCACCCACATCCAGCCACGCACAATGTCACTCATTTGCATGTTAATATATGATCAGCTTTTCAAGAAGGAATTTGTTATAGTACTTAGTTACTGAAAAAAGAAATATGTTACAGTCAGAACCGTATGCAGGATTTTTCAAATACCGAGGCCCAAATTTGACCACAAAATAACACATAACATTTCTATTGGCTTTTATGGACTATTAAGAAATTCATTATGTGTTTTAACAAGTTGGCCTGCTCTTGAAGATTTTCATCCATAAAATTTACAGGAAAAAAAACGAAAACAAAACCATTTTCAACAAATTCATTTTATGTTATGATGAAAAAGAGCCTGAAACTGTGAATGTTCTGCCCACCTCAGCCTTTGTTCAGAGAAACGTTTGAATCCCACGATCAAACTAAACAAGCTTTCAAAACACCGTCAAAGTGATTGAAAAAAATCTGTATAATCAAACCCTTTCTACTGTGCATAAATCTGTGTTTGGTGGTTGTAATTCCCCGGGGAGAGCAGCAGAGGTCCTCGCAGTCTGCTCCTCTGGGACGGCTCCTCGTTCTGCTCCTCACATCTGCGCGTGCACCTGTGTGAGCCGCGTTATAGCGCCTCTGCTCTGACTGTTTTCTCACATATGTCACTGTGATTTATACGACTGCAAAACACCTTCTGCCTTTTCACAACACAACACTCGTACATGCTCTGTTCCTTTGTTTTTGTCACAGAAGATGGAGCACTTCTATTTCTGCGACTGTTTAAACATCCAGACCTATTTCTGTGTTAATACTACTTATACAAACATCCACGAAATTAAAGCAAATATAAGCATTTATAAAGCTTAACTGAAAAAAACATAATTCAATATTTGTTAAAATGTCAGAACTATTGTGCTTGTCTGACTGATTTCTTGACATTTTTCAACTTTCTTTTGAAACTGGGACATTACAAGGGGTGCAACAATAGGCTGTTGTGGTGTGTAAATATTTAGTTTAATTTTTTTCATTGATTTAAATAATTTATAAATAAAGAAGCCTTTTTATTACAACATTGCATTTAAGCAATATTTATTTTAGCTGCTCTCCACCTATGTGACATCGGCCCAACTCTTATGGGCCTATGTCACATAAACACAAATTCTGACATTATTATGATGTCTGCAGTGAAAGGTTGCATCCTCATTCAAGGTCTAATTTAAAACTAACCTAATTGGGCTTTCATTGATGATGTCATAAGTCCAAATGGTGGACAAGATAAAATTAATTTTTTTTTGTTTGGTTAGATTTTTAAAAAATTCTTTGAAGTTTTTACAGTTTTATTTGAATTGTTGTCGTTGAGAAGTTAGCTACAGCCTCATAGCTTCATATTTACATGTTACATTTGTGGTTAATCTTGTTGCTTTTCTTGTTTGTGTGTATCAATAGTGTAAATGTTAAAAATTGTTTGTGTGTGTCTCAGGAGGTGCTGCTGAAGAGAGCGGCCGACCTGGTGGAGGCGCTCTACGGGATGCCCCACAACAACCAGGTACAAGAGCGTACAAACACTTCTTTGTTGTTGTTTTTTTTACCTCAAGAAGATCTTGACTTGTTTGATTTTTTTGTGTAGTGTGAGTTTTGGATACGAAAAATGGGATGTGTCCTCATGTCCACACTTGTCCCCTGACCTCTCCACATATTCCTGCCCTTTCATTCCAGTTAAAGAGCTGTCGCTGTCTACTTTGTTTTTCTGATTCACAATGCATTGTGGTGTATATTGACCAGTAATTATCAAACATGAGGACACTGTCATGGTCAGCTTTTGAGGGTTTTTGCCAGTTCAGTTCAGATCTTTAAGTGTGTGTAACATTTGTGTGTTGTTTTTCAGGAGCTGATCCTGAAGCGTGCAGCTGACCTCACAGAAGCGCTCTACTCGGTTCCTCGAGGACACAATCAGCTACCGTCACTGGGTTCACAGCCCCACAGCATGATGGGAGTGAATTCCTTCAGCTCACAGCTCGCTGTCAACATCTCTGAAGCCTCACAAGAACAGGGTACCACATACCCACAATGCACCTCACACTAGGCACAACGCTCTTGACAGTTCACCAGGGCCATGTCTAATCGGCTCAGACTGCCGTTAGTCCAGTCGTCATTTTACAGAGGATAGCTCACATACAAGCCAATGCTTTTGTGGCGCTGTTGTCACTGCCTTTAATCGTAATGTACTATGTTCATCTCAATAGTTATTGATTAAAATTTGCATGTAAATTTAGCCCTGTCACTTTGAGAAACAAAACAAAAAGAGTAACAGCCTTCAGTGTCCAGCAGAACACATCACAGTCAGGTCCAAGTGAACTCTGGAAACACGTCACAGTCAGGTCCAGGTGAACTCTAGAGACACATCGCAGTCAGGTCCAGGTGAACTCTGGAGACACAGTCACAGTGACGGAACATCAGTCAGTCAGGTGATCTAGACATACGTCAGGTACTCTGGAACACATCACAGTCAGGTCCAGGTGAATCTAGAGACACATCACAGTCAGGTCCAGGTGAACTCTGGAGACACATCACAGTCCATGGTCCAGTTGAAGACAACCTATTCCGAGCTTGACTTCACAGATTCAGACTTAGATAAACTCCTGAGGTGTTCTTTCTCTTTCGTCCTGTTTTTTGGCGTTGTGTTTGCAGTTTAGCTTTACTTCTTCATTACTTTGTGCTGCTTTCACTGGCCGTTGGTTTTCTCTGTGTTGTGTTTACTGGCCCTCGGTCCTCCTGCTGCTCTGCTCCTCTCTCATGGTTTATTAAAAGTCTCTCTCATTAAAATCGTTATTGTAGCTTTATTAAACACGTCCCAGAGCCACAGTCCAACGATTTATGGAGGCAATTGACAGAGGACTGGATTTAATTAAGATGCTACACTTTAGACATGGTTTAATTTAGTGAAAAGTTGATTTACGTGAGAATTTTTTTCATTTTTGTGTAGTTTTCTAAACCTTACAAATTTCCCATCTTGTTTCATGAGAATTTGTGTGAATTTACAAGTTCTCAGCCAATGGAAGAATACTTTCAAAATGTATTCTTTAATGAAATACTGAAGATGTGGTATGTAAATTATTGAGTAAAAGGTTTCTCCCTGTGCCTGGGTGGATTTCTTCCATGCACATCACTTTACCCTATCAACCAAAACATGCACATTAGTTCATATTTTCCAGCTACGGCAGTCCTGACCAAGCCTAGCACAAACATCTGAGATGGGTTCTGGGGCACTGCGGTGGTGCTCCTGTGGAGATTACCCCTGCTGGGACAATAAAGTGTACCTTTGTACTCTTAGAACATGAACAAATGTTGATTTAATGGATGAAAAAGCTTAGTAACTACTAAGAATAGGATTTAGTGTTGAGAAAGATTTTTCATTGACATCAGTTTGTGATGAATTATGTCTTCATTTGTTCTTTATTAGGCATCCACAATATCATCTTATTTACTGTACATACATATGGAAAACTTGAAATTTAAACTATTGTAATATATTTTCACATGCACATCAGGTGATATTCCTCTCAGTTGTGACAAAAGCAGATTGTGTCTAGTTTGCTTATTCGCTCTAAAGCCTGGAACAATGACTCAAATTAAGACTGTGAAGGCTCTGCAGACTCTAAGACACTAATGTGTCTAATGAAATATGACATGAGGAGTTTAAGGAAAGCTTTCTTAAATAGACTAAAATGAGCAAGTACAGTACAAGCATTTTGTAAGCCGCCATTAAGCAGGCTTTGGTATATTGTCCGTTATATAGAGGGATTATTTGTTAAACCAGTAGCTAACTAAAGGAGTTTATCACTGTTCAAAAACATAAGCTATGCTGCTACAACATTTGTTAGTGAAATACGTCTTCATGACTCATTCACCTTTCATTCAGGTGACTGAAAAAACACTGTCTCAAGCTTCAGGAGATAGACGTCTGTCATACCGGTTCAAACCTGATCTGCTAGCTCTCGTCCCGTTTTGTTGTTTTTATCAAAGAAGTTTCCCCACCCTATAGATGGACAGTCTCTCTTTCTGTAGATGACATGCGCAGTAGAGCGGAAAGTGACTTTAAAGTTTTTTTTTTGTTTGTTTGTTTTTATCATGATAAAAATAATTTTAGGGTCTTAACATTTTATTTATTGTAGCCGGTTACATAAATTCTCTCTTTACAATTTTTTCGTCGTCTCACATCTCCTTTGTGTTCCCAGGATATTCCCGCACGTCCAGTTCGGTGTCCCCTCGTGGCTACGCTCCCAGCTCCACTCCGCAGCAGTCAAACTACAACACCATCACTTCCTCCATGAACGGATACGGATCAGGCATGGCTAACCTGTCCGTGCCTGCATCGCCGTCCTTCCTCAATGGAGCCACGGGAAACTCCGCCTATGCCAGTAAGTCTCGCCAAAATAAGACTCCTTCACAATAAGAATCCACATTTTGTCCTCTCAGAATCATCAAGTTCTCTCTTTAAGTTTTGATTGTTGTACAACAAAAATAAAAGTTAACATACAATGATTTGAGAAGTGGTCATTTGCTGATAAAACCTTCTATTTTTGAAATCGATATTCATTCATAATTATACATTTTTATCAACAAAAAATGCCCAAACAAACATTCTGTTCCAGTTAGTGGCTTAAAATCTTGACAGTGACACAAAAAAAAACTGGAATTAAGTTGACCATTTACAAATGACTCAAGAACAAAGAGGATTTGAAGAAGTCTAAAATGTTAGAAAGAGCTTTATCATGCTGAGAGGACAATTCTCATTTCCATCTGCAGTTGGTTCATTTAGCTTCACTTCATGTCAGTGTTTAGAACCCACTTGTCAGGTTTTTAGTTGTTTAGTCCTGGTTAGACCTGGACCTTGTCTGAGGTAATGGTTAGATAGATCCAAAGCCCACACTTCTGCAGTAGTTTCCTCAGTGAGTTTGGTCTTATCCCCTCACCACATCTCAGATCAACTCCACAGTGAACCGTCCAATCAAGTTAGTTTATTTGTGTGACACATGAAAAAAAGAATAATTTGATCTTCTGTTATTTAAGTAGTATCATAAGTAGCTACATTTGTTTTCATACAATACACTGTGCCCATCCCGGATTGGTCACTTTATCTGTCAATCATGACCACTGTAACTTCAGAGATGAACATGCTGGTTAGAGGAAGAAGATTCAAACTAATAGCTTTAATTTAATACATACTGTATTGCCATTTGGATGCAGAACAGGAACCAAATGAAGGCAGGACTAGATAGACCAGACAGAATCAAATCAGGTCTAAACAACTAAAACCTCAAATTTCACCAGTAATTACAAAAACAATATATTTTTGAGCTTTGAAAGATGAGTTAGGGGCCGGATTTATTTGGTTGGGGGGCCTGATATGGCCCTTGGGCCATATATTGAATAGCCCTGATGTATACTATGATCTCTGAGGTATATCATCTGCTTTTTCAGAAAGCTTCTACTTTACTGTGATTGACTAAAATCACTCTCTTAGAGCAGGACAAAGGCTGGCCAATAGAAGTACATGGGATGTCTAACAGATAGCTGCACCAAATAAAAAAAATGGGAAATCACAAAAAATCCTAAAAGCAGATGGTAAAAGTTAAGCTCACAATGCGATTTTTATCATGATATTGCTCAGCTCCAACTCAAACATGAAACATGATACATAAATCAATCCCGATACTACTGTGTAGTAATGAGACACTGTTAGAACATGCATTCACTCAAAATATTGCATGTCCCTTCAAACTTTATTTTGATTTAACACTGAAATTGAAAGTCTAAAGACTTTTGTGTAGCCCTGATCCTCACCTCGTTTACATTCTCCCCTTTTCCTCCTCTCTCCTCGCTCTGCTTCCTTCCTTCCTTCTTTCCTCTTTCGCCTGCAGCTCTCACAGACTCAGGTGTGTTCGTTAGCGGCCGTAATTCTCCTCCGCTCCTCCGGGGGGAAGCCTTGTTTTGGCCGGGGTTTAAAAGCAGGAGTTTTCGGTGTGTGTTTTGAGCGTGTTCGGAGACTCATTTGGCGCGTTTGGCAGACTGGCAGCGCGAGCGGACTTCTCCCTGGACTCGACACAAACGCGGTTAAGATTCGCAGAGTTAGCAGCCGCGGATTAGACCCATTGCAGCAGTCGAATTCAGAGCAGGGATAACAACCCGCCGCAAACTGTGGGGAATCAAGGTGTGTTTGTGGAGAATAATAAGGATTTACGGAGAAATGTCATGTTTTTATTTGAAATAAGTTATCTATGGGCCGTGTTCAAGCTTTTCTCACTCCTGGATTAGATCTGAGCCGAGTACAACAAGAAAAATATGGAAATTTGAGAAGACTGGGACAAGTTGAGACACTGTTTGGTGTTTTTAACTGTATAGTATAAAACAGTCTAAAACCCATTGGTTTTAAACTGACGGAGGATGAACCACCAGATTGAAGCCAAACATTTGGAATAGAACAGCCTACCCAAACTTTTCGTCGTGTAGCGAACCCCCTCTTGGACTCCTCTGAATATTTCACACATAGTTCAAAATAATATAGAATATCCTCTGTAGACTTACTATAGAAAAAAGTAAGTTAATAGAAATTTAACCACATAAACAATGTAAAAGTAATTTTGAGCTAATTATAATTTTCTTAAATAATAATTGCTTGGTCAATCTTTAATCATCAGACTATTCAAACTCCAGTTCACCTCATGTTGTCTCCTCTCATTGGTCTAATATGCTTAAAAATAAAATATGCTCATGCTACATGACAAAAGTCGCAATGTTTCAAGATGAAAGCAATGAAGTTATACTTTATGAGATTATATTTTTTTTTTCATGCCATACTTTTATTTTTTGCAATAGCTTTTCTAACCTGTTAGTATTAGTAGTAGTAATATTCAGTGTAAAATTCAGTTTATGTTTGTGACAATGGCAATAACATCTTTAAAAACCAACACTTTAAAGTTTGACATATTGTGTGATTTTATGCAAACAAATCAATCAAACAAAGTAAAAAAATAATAATAATAAGCACAGTCAACAGACATCACCTTATTCCTGGTTAAAAGCTAAAGAATGAAAGTACGTTTTTCAAAGAGACTTAAAAACATTCAGTGAATGGGCCTTAGGTTGGGTCTTAGGTTCTCAGGCGAGGGCCAAATTACAACTTTATTCTTACACTGCTAAATTTTTTTGTTGTTGCTGCACAATAAAGGCCATTCTTTTAAGTTTATTGTCCTTATTCTACCGGTGTGTATTAGTTGTATTTTAATGACAGCTTAGTCCAGGTTGTCTCCTCTCATCTCCTTCCCTCCCTCTCTCATCTGCTTGACTCATCCCTCCTCTCCTTTCCTTCCTCCTCATGTTGTTTCCTTTCCTCCTCCTCCTCTCCTTTCCTTCCTCCTCATGTTGTTTCCTTTCCTCCTCCTCCTCTCCTTTCCTTCCTACTCATCTTGTTTCCTTTCCTCCTCTCTCCTTCTTCTCTTCTTCCTTGCTCCTCTTTTGTCCTTCCTCTCCTCCTCTTCATTCCTTCCCTCCTCCTCTCATTTCCTTCTCCTCCTCCTCTTCTCTCCTTCCCTCCTCCTCTCGTCTTCTTGCTCTGAAGCCTGAACATTCCCCTTGTGTCCTCATGGGATTCGTACACTTTGGGTGGAATCCATTTCAAATCAAAAAATAAATCTGTGAGCAAAGCCAAAAAGAGCAGCGATCCAGAACTGCTGCCACCGAACGGAAAAGCATTTATAATTCACTTAAACCCCCGAAGACCAGGGAAAATCTACCAGAAAATATACAGAAGTGTAGTCCTGCTTTAGCCCCAGATCTCAAACTGTATGTAAAGCTGTTATTTATATTTACAACAATAATTAAAACTAAAAAAAACTAGACAATCTTAAATGTCGTACTTTACATCTGTTAAATTCTGGTTCTCAATCTTGTTTAGTAGCAACCCTCAAAATAACGATTGCGACTTTCTAAGCTTAAAAAAACAGATCAAACACCATCTACAGTACACTTTTCAATAACCATCACATCTAAAGTCAGGCTCAATCCAGCCTGAATTAGAGCTCATGATGCTTTTAAAGAGAATAAATCAAATCTAAAATGAAACTTAGCTTTGGATAAGTTAGTGCAAAAAGGACATCACTAAAATTACTTTAATCAAATATTAAACTGCAGAAGGTTCACGTGGCACCAATGCAGCCCTATTACCATAGTAGTTTACTCCAGTTTAAGCTGGTTGCCTTTATTTGAAAGCATGCAGTGTCACTTGACGCAACACTTACCGTAATAATGTTATCCTCATCTACTGTATGTGAACCAGGGCAAAACTGGTCCAAGAGAAAAAGCTAAATTAAGTTACAGCTTAATTTACCTGGCCATGGCTGGGTCTGGACGTTTGGTCCAGTTGGTAGAGGAAACAGAAAAGTTAGATATTTTTTGTAAGACAATAGATGTTGTCTTACAAAAAATATCAAACTTTTCGGAGTGTGAATTTATTTGGTTTGTCAGCTAAAAGAAAAACATTTGTGCACAAATTGAGACAGGAAATAAAGCTATCAATGTAAATCTTGTGTATTACTGTAGATTACTCACATCAATTGTTTTTCATCACGTCATTTTTAGAAATAAGATGTTTTATGTGTAAAAGAAAAAAATTGCCAAAATTACACAACTTAGGAGGAGCTAAATTGAAAAAAAAATGGATAGGACCAAGTTTAAATGTATTGATTAATTGTGTCGACACATTAAATCAAACTTTTTTTTTAGTCCTTCATTTGACCTGTGTTAGTTGATGATCTTGGCTTGATTTTGAGTCTGTTATGATCCATCAGGAGTCCATAGCACAGGGTCTGACCAGGTTTCATAGGTTTAAGTCTTCATTCATGAATAAGAAAGACTAAATCAGGACTAACCATGCCATCTGTCACACATTTCACGTTACATTATCTGTTCTGTGCTAATCTCACACGTGCATGTTTGTGTCTGTGCTGTTTTGGTAAAGTGGTGGTAACGTTTTGGAGTTATGGATCAACTTTGGCTTGTGAGGCACAAGAGGCCGAGTGCACAGTGCTGCAGACTCAGCAGAAATACATCTCACATCTTCATCTTCATCATCTGTCATCCTCCTGTTTCCTGCATGACTCCATTCAACACTGTCACTACCGGATCTGTCCTGCCTGATCTGTGTCACAGTATAAAAGATCTGCTATGATCCACAAGCCCTCTGACACAGATCAGGCAGGCCGTCCTCTCGTCTCCGTGTGTCCGGTCAGTGTCACAGATCAGGCAGGCTCATGCTCATGTCCTGTGTACTCCACAGTCAAACAGAAGAGTGCTTTTGCTCCCGTCGTGAGGCCTCAGAGCTCCCCGCCCCCAAACTGCACCTCCACCAATGGCAGCAGCCTGCAGGGTGAGCACACGTCCCCTCGTCCCATGGACTCACTGTCCCACATTGTCTTCCATTGTCTGGTGTCCATTGGAGTCACTGTCCATGTCCATGTTTCATGTGCACTGGACTGTCCCACACTGGTGCACATTTACAGTCTGTGTGTGATTCTGTCCAGGCTCAGAGTTGATCCATAACTGTCTGAAACAGAACTGCTGTTTGTCTTCAATATAGTTGTCTACTTTCAGTGGACTGTGCACTATTAATGGTCCTTCAAAAGTCCTATGCGTTAGTCATTTTCACATTCTGATAATGTTTTTTTCTTCATGTAAAACAATGAAGTTATGTATTGCTGCATCCATTTTAACACACAAATCCTGCATGTTCAGTCTTTATTCTTTCTTCAGACTAAAAACACTCAGGAAATGCTCCAGTGTGTTTTAGACTCCACACATCTTCACAAGACTCAAACAAATACTTTCGACCTTGGATTTGCTAAACTTTGAAGCTCCAGCTTGTTCAAACTGCTTCACTTCTCAGTTCAACAGAAGATGAAGGAAATCATGTTATGAGTCATGTTGTGCAAAACATGTTTTTAACCTTGTTATGCAGTGTCATTTCATTGTCAGTTTGAATTGATTCCAGCACATTTGGAATCCTACATTGTCTTGCAGCTGAGGCCTAAGTCCTGTTTTCAATCATCACCTATGACCCCCACATTTATAGGTTTAAGCATGTAAGACTTTCAGAAATGTAAAGCCATTTTTCAACCAGAAAAGTAAATCAATGTTGTCTGTTTACAATGAACTATTGCTGTGCATTTTTCAACAGGAACAGAAAGCCTATGTCCCGAGCCATACTTCAGTATAAAAGAACAAAATATAAAATAGTGACCTACATCTATTCATCTTTTCACTCAAACTAAACTCATTGTCCCATGTTTTGTCAGTTTTCCCATCACCATCATCACCAAACATGTCCTTTCATAACTTTTTCTCCAATCTCTTTGTTTTGTGTTTCACAGCGATGGCCGGCCTGATCGTGCCCCCCATGTGAGGAATCCAACCCCCAACCCCTGACGCATCTGCCCACAATGCAACAGGACCAGCCAGGGGTCAGGGGTCACATGCCCACTGCAATGCATTCTGGGAGCTTGAACCACTGTGAGTCAGAAGGAAGAGAAGGGGCCACTGAGAGCTTAGGGATCTGGACCATGAGCGAGATCTGGACTTGGAGCGGTCTTAGTTCTGCTTTATAGTGAAATGAGTCACCCTTCATTGGTACGGACTTGTTTTTAAGTTTTAGGTTGCTTAAACCGCCTTGGTATCGACTCAAACCAATGATCAATGGTACTGCTTGTCTCTTCAGTTTGTCCAGGTTAATAAGTACTTTTGGTTGATTCAGGCCAAAAAATGCAGTTTCTTAGTTTTATTACTTGATTGAGTCACGATAAATTTGTTTTTCTGACTTGACACTGGAACATAGATAAAACTCACTCACAGGTCCGAGCTCCAACTTTAAGGACGACCAGAAGACAGCATCATGATCGAGACAAAAAGAAATCGTGTAATGTGCTTTTCATCAATGCCTCATTTTTCTCTAAGCAAACAAAATGGCCGACCGACATCGGGGAGACCGAAGCTCTCGGTGGAAGAAGAAAGAGTTTAACATTCTGACAAAGTTTTAGTTTGAATTTGTCATCACAGAAGCCACTCACTTTAGAGATTTAAGAGGATTATTATGAATGTGTTCCTTTATTTGTGTGTGTTATTGTATCTTTGGGTTGAATAAGAACTTTTCATAGATTTAGTAAAAAGATTGTTTCTATCAAGAGTATGGTTCAAGCCCTCATTGACAGGAAATATGAATTAATCAGATCAATTTAACAAATGATAACATGCACAAAGTACAGCACAGTGCATCAGTCTCACACGTCAGCACGCTCTGAATGGCACTTTCATTCAACCACAAAAATGGAAATTGTCTAAAAGAGATTTTATTAAAGGTGCACTGTGTAACTTTCTGGAGGTGAAAAGTCAGCTACACATTTTGCTAGAATTAGAAAGTTAAAGCAATATGTTGGGACATTCTGAATGGGTCTTATTTTATGCCATAAAGTAGTTGTACTGTAGTGCCAGCTACAGTAAGCATTTTTCTATGGAAACAAACATGTCTTCAGTTCAGGCCAAATAACAGTATGTTGTCGTCATGCTAGCATGTTCAATGTAATAACGCAGATTTTAATTTTTTAGTGCAACAAAGAAATCTAAAAGGCAAAAACATACTTTTATTCAAGTCTATTTTTGTTCAGAACGTAACACAGTGAACCTTTAACTTGTGCACCCACATTTGGCACAAGCTGTTAGCCAGTGTGCTCTTTTGATTGTGAAAGAAAAAACTACAGGTGCCGACAAGGACATTTCTAAGGGGCAAAAGCAACAAATGCTGCGTGGGATCAAGTGTCACTCTGAGCATGCAAGAAAATAATAGAGGTGTCCAATTAGGCGCGATTACTGTTCCTGGTCAAAAATAAATGTATTAAAAATACATACAGGGCTGTTTAGCCTCTTAAATGTGTGTGTTTGATTTACATTTTCAATTTGTCTTTAATTGCAAATCTAAGAAAATATAGCTGCATCACAATTGGGAAACTCCAGTGTTGCAACTCACTGTTCAAGAACATCAGAAAAAAAAAAACATGCATTAACAATAATAACTTTGAAAAGATCAATACGTTAAAAACACAACCTTCTACTCACCAATAATATTAAACATAGATGCTTGGCAACTAAAAGAATCTCTTTTTGGGTCTAGTCATGAAGAGAAATCACCACTTTAAGATTATTTATTGCAAAGTATAAACTAGCTTACCATCTGGACATCATCACATTCTACAGCGTGAGCCCATCCGATTTCTGAGAAGTCCCCACACTTAAACTAAAGTAGGCTCAGAACTTGTCCTTCTCTCATTATAATAGTCTACTTTACAACTTGATAGAAACAATCTTTGATGATAGCTTTGAGCCAGAAAATCCCCCGTTTGTCATTCTGAACTTGTACTTCCTTTCTAATATATTTATGAATGTGTTCTGTTGTGATTTGGACCATTATATCAACTCTCTTTTTAGATTCTCGTTGGAGGAGTTTTGTAGACGTCAAAAGGAGAAGCTCCTGTTTTTAAAGCAGGCTAAACACTATCACCGAGATTTTTGTACAAACGCTTTTACGATATTTAACTTTTGTAAAATCTGTTTCCCGTACGTCGTCCATTTTGTGTGAATTTGTGAATTGTATACTCCCAAATCATGTTTTTTCTCAATGCACTAAGTTCTGTTTTGGCACTTATTGAATATTATTATTAATGATAATAATAACGACAGCTATAAGCAAGAAGAAAAAAGCTCGAAGCAGTTTTTTAAATATGCACCAATGATTTTTTTTTTTTTTTGGTTTTTGTTCAAAGCCGTTTGTAAAATGGCTGATAATCCTTGTTATGTGAATTTTATATTTGAGACGTTTTGTTGATTATTTCATGTCTGTGTTTACAATATTTGACGCATCTCCATTGCCTTTGCACATTTACTTTGACTTACGAATGCTTAATGTTGCCCACACGTTTTGAATGATGTGTTTTTGTTTTATTTGTTTTATAGTGGTAGAAATCAGTTTCAAAGCTAGTCATGTGGACAATTTTTATATTATTTATTGAGACATTTGGACTTGCATTCAAAAGTTACTTTTTATTTTACATTTACATTTGTATATTAGGGCATATGGCCTAATAATGAACTTTGAAGTTTTATTCCTTTTTGAAATTGCTTCCTCATCAGTAACACTACTGAAGTTTTGTCTGTGAGATATTTTCGTTTTCCCCAAAACACCATTCTGAATGTCCCAGATTTACAATGTGAAATTTCCTTTTCAGTCAGTAGATAGAGCTCTAACTCAATTCCTGATGTGGGAAACACATGACTGTCATGTATTGATTCTGGTGTATGAGATTACAAAGCGGGACTACTCAGGAGCAAATCTGAAAAATCTAAATTGATTTAGAACACAAAAAAAATGCATCATATTTGTCCTTTAAGGTAACTAGGTTAAAGGAGACCTAATGTCTCAATTACACAGTTGACAACTTTTGAAACCTTTTCTACCACATAACATTATTGAAGGTAAGAACAAAAGCCAAAATGATTTCATGTTTGTTTACATAAACTTGCAATACCTTTTTCTGTTTTATACTTTTAACTTAAAACTTTTGAGGGGAAATGTTTTGGACATTCAGTGCTAAATGTAAATCAAGGTGCTGTTTGGATAAAAAAGCAACTGTCGCATGGTATGCCCAGTCACCAGAGGTTTGCCAGTTTGATCCTTGTTTTTAGTTAGTCGTTAGCTTGAATGCAAACTTTTCCACAGTAAATATGGAAATTAAGGATTTAAAACTCAACAACGATTTCTAACTTATCTGATCTCAGCTAAATATGCTCACTCTGTATTCTGTATTATCATAACTTGTGTTTTAGACCATAACAGACGTCGAGACAGCAAGTGATCAATAGCAAAGCGACTTCTTATTTACATGCGTATGACAACAACAACACATGCTAGCAGCACTTTTTCTATTTTTTATGGAAAAAGTTCTCAAATTAAATGAAGACCAGACACATTTTCCAGAATAAATGTATTTTCAAACAGATTTTAAGCTGTTTCATAAAAAAGACATATAATATGTCTATAAACGAAGATACAGTTCTTGTCGAAACAGCACCTTGATGTGATGATTGTGGATTTGAAAATGTGAGTTACAAAGAGCCATTATTTAACCGTCCTTCTCCATCTGTGTCCATTTGTTTAGCTTTCATCTTCATGTCGTTTCCACTTCAGTGACACAGAGTTTGTGAATTATGAATATAACAGAAATTATATCAAAGCACAATGTCTCATATTCCTCCTGTCTGCTTCAAGTCCTGGTTCAAACCTGGTCTAGACTTGGATCTGACCATTTAGCTCTAAACAGACTGTATCAGACATGGGTTAGATCTTGTTTACACAATGCTCTGGGGTAAAGTCCAGTGTCCTCTGCATGAGTTTCTCTGTCTGCTATGAAAGAATCAGAAATAATGTCAAGTGACATATTTAAACACAGAAAAGCAAAGAAGTCATGGAGGTTGACCTGATGTTGGCTGTGTCATGGCTGTGGAAGGTGGTAAGACCTGGTCTGCCACGCACTACAACACTGGCGTAATGTGCACTGGACGCTGAATACTCAAGTTTGTTTTTCAGATGTGTGTATTGGACGCTTTCTACATTTCACGATTTCTGACACTGCCATGTAAACAGGCCTTTACTCTGAGACAAATATTATAAATTAAACCAAGAGGGACCAGCCACAGGTCTTGTACAGAGGAGGTTGGGGCCATTGGGTGTAAAGTATGCTCCAGTCTGTCACAAAGCTAGCTAATCTTTTTCTTGAGAATACTTGGATGTGGTTTGAGTTAGGCTTAAAGATGCAGAGATATCGAGCTGTACTCCACATGGCACTAACCATTGTCTTCAACTAGACAAGTGTGATATATATTACAATCCAAAAAATTTTGAACTAAAAGCTAAAAAAAAGCTTAAGATTTCTACTTTTCAAGAATCTTTAATCACAGAATGTTAAACTCATGCAGCGGATCCCTGGGTTTGAACTTGATTTAGACCAAATTAGTTTAGGTTTTGATCAGAATTGAGTTGAGCCTGATTCTGACCTGGTTTGGCCCTGTCTGGTTTAAGACTGATTCCGACTTGGATTGGACCAGGTTTGGACTGGGTCTGTGCTGTAAATATCTGCATGTTGAGTTTCTGTGGTCGGTGCTTTTTGTACAGAAATAATAATAAAGATACATTTGGCTTGAGCTTGTTGTTTGTTTTATTTATTACTTTGGATTAGGAATGGGCCAGTAATTTGTATTGTTGAACACTCCCTTCTTTTCTCCCTGCATTCTCTCCATGAAACTTAATCACTAAAAATTACTTTGTGTCTCCAAATATAGTTAAAATGTTTCCATAATGGCGACTGACCGTAACAGATTTCTACTCAGGCTGCATAAGAGCAAATATGCTGGGGAATGTTTGGCAACTTGAGCACTATCCCCCCAACTACTTCTTGTGTAAAAATAGAAAGTTGCCTGCCAAAAGGTGGTAAAATGCAGACACAAACTAAGCACTCTGAGGGTTAAAGTTAAAAGCCCTCTCACTTCTCCTGCTTTCCCTGTAAAGAATATTCAACAAGTCTGCTCTGTTCACATGTCCACTCCCCTCATGGGAAGTGAAACTACTTCCAGTGACGAGGCCGGACCACTGATGCCAGACTCCTCCCTCCTCCTGGACACTCGCCTTACCTCCCTCTCCAGGATTGGCCTGTCCTGGTCCTGCTAGATGAGTGTTTCCCTTTGCTAATGGACTATATCTGTAATTTGATCTGTCATACCTTGGCTGTCCATGGGAGTGGTTCTCTCCCTCACTGTGGTTCTTCTCAAGGTTTCTTTTTCCAGTTTTTTTTTTCTTGGAGAAAGGTCTACGGCATGCTCTGGACTTATTAATTTGCTTGTTTACTAATAATTTGCTTTCATATCAATCATTGTGTCTGAATATTTATTGTTTTAATGAATGTGTATTGTTTTATGTATTCCATTGATTTTTGCTCAATTAACAATCTTGTGAAGCCCTCAGAGATGACTCTGTTGTGATTTTAGGCTATAAAAATAAAATTGATTTGATGATTTAGTTGTCACAGAGCAGTAAATCTGGCACATCTGGCTACTCTGAATAACTGTTGCAAAGTTTGTTGCGCAACATGTTGAGACCTTATAATCTGAAACACAGACGTGACAAGTAACGCTAGAAATAATCTTTCATGAGAATCTTTGCTTTAGCTTTATTATTAGACTAAAATTCCAGTACTTCAGAAGGTTTGTCTCGGTTCTGTTTCGGGGCTCTTGTCTCGGTCTGTCTGTGAGAGGTGTGGTGGGGGGTTTCCAGGGGGTCTGTGACGGCCCTGCTGAGGCTCTGGTTCAGGGACATTAGCACAGAGCTCAGTCAGCAGCAGAGAGCAGCCACTGAAGAGAAAACATCTGCCCCGACATCTGCTCTGCATGAACGACCCTCATGAACATAGCCCTCTGCTCCTGCTCCTGAACGCCGGGAATAATGTCCACTGACCCATGAGCACAATAGTGATATGAACCTTTCTACACAAAAGCACTGGCTTTGTTTTACATGTTCCATATTAATGACCATATATGCAAAATTAACTTTAATGATTTTTAAACCTTGTTCCAAAAGTGTCTCTCATCAGTTTGCTCACAGTTGTATTTGGATTGATCTTGTATTGTCCTGCAGCATTAGTTGTGTTCATATTGTAGAATGGGATGATGTCAGAAGTCCAGATGGTGAGCAAGAGCCAGTTTTTATCAGAGATGGCAAGTAACTCAAGTACTGTACTGAAGTAGTTTTTTGCTAGTATCTGTTTTTTTCTTAAAGGTGCACTGTGTAACTTTCTGGAGGGGAAAAGTCAACTGCACAATTTGCTAGAATTAAAATATAAAGCAAGACTTTGGGACATTCTGAATGGGTTGAAATACATTTTATGCCATGATGTGAAAAGATACAGTTATACTAACCACTTTTCTATAGAAACAAATATAAGCAAACCCTCTTCCGGGACAAATAACAGTCCATTTTGTGACCATACAAGCTTGCTCAAAGTAAAGACACATTTTTTAAATTATTCATTTAGTGCAACAAGGAAATCTAAAGGAGAAAAACATACTTTTATTCAAGTCTATTTTTGCCCAAAAAGTTACACGGTGCACCTTTAAGTATTAAGAAAAATCTGATGACTTTTTATTTTTACTTCTTACATTTTTCAAGCAAAATCTCCATGAATTCACTGTAAAGCCCATCTCACACTGCACAACAGTACAGACCAACTTTGTGCACAGCAAAAACGTATTTTTAGAATGGTTAAAATGTCTAAAAATATGGATATTACTCTATTTATATATTTTTGTTAAGTTGGTGTTGGTTGATGGACTTAGATTATTTTATTTGACATGTCTTGAAATATTTCTGCCTTGTTTCAAAAAAATAAAAAAAATCCCAAAGTCAAATTATTTGTTAATGATGCAATACAGTAGCAAATTTAGTTCCAAATTTCTTGAAACAGACAGAAATGTATGAAACAAAGGAAATGTGCTTCCAAGTTTTAGCATTTTCATTTTAATCAGACTAAAATAACAAAAATTAAGATGAATATCCTGAATTCTAGTCGTTTTAGCTGAGACTAGATCCTTACTTTTGGCAATGTGCATGTACTTTTTATTTTTTTACTTAAGTCAATTTACACTTTTGTATTTTTACTCAAAGAAAATATATTCAGCAGGACTTTGACTTTCCAGAGACATTTTTTACACAAGTGTACTTTTACTTAGTGAACTTCAGTACTTTTATCATCTCTATTTTTTATTAATAACATTTTACTTTACCATGACATATCTAAAACGTCATTTCACACATTTTTAATTTGTTAATTTCTTTTAGTGACCTGTCCTAATCACTTTTATAATTCTAATAAGACTTTAAATGACAACTATGGCCACATAGTTCTTGAAATGAACTCTTGACAACCCTTACTTTGATATTTTTAGCATTAGAACTAAAAAGCGTAAAAACAAATTATATAACGTGCAATGACAATCATGTGTTTCCCATGTCAGCAAGTGTGTTATAGTTCCATCACGAAACAGGGACTTTCAGATTATTTTTTCTGAGGCTCAGAGGAGAACAAAAAGGATCTCACAGACAGAACTCCAGCTGTGTTTGAGGTGAGGAAGTGATGTTAGAACATGTTTTAACCAAGCTACATTTTGTACTAATATGTTTTTGTCATGTAACTGCAGGAATGTCCACTACAGCTGTTGTTCTGCAGTCAATATTCACGTTTTTATAAACCAAATGCTTCAGAAACATTCAGAAAAGGCAGTGCATCTAATCACATCTACCTCTTTGCTCTTGTGTTTTTGAGCTTTGTGCTAAGACATGACAACGCGGCAGGCTCATCCCTGTTAGCCTGCCCCGGGGCGGATCGTGAGTCTCCGCCCAGAACTTCTCAGACATTACACAGACACATTTCGTGCAGGTTTTTCCACAGCGCTGGAGGTGAAAACGAGACCGACAGTTTGAAAATGAAGAGTCAGTTCCTCCTCGCGCCTGTCAGCCCGCCTGTCACCTCACCTGTCACCTCACCTGTCACCTCACCTGTCACGACACCTGCACTTCCACGTATGTCACAGAAGATTTCAATAGGCAAACATCTACAGCAGCACATTCAACCTGTAAAGCAGCGACAGTTAAAGGGCCTATGTTATTCAGAGCTTTGACTGCTGTAAGTATAATGTCTCTTCATTACCTGGAGTAGTTTTAAAGACAAATACGGCCCGAGCCCAATAGGAATTGTTTTGGCCCAGCATAATGAAGTAGGCTATGGGCCGAATCATATTGCTTGACAGGCTGTTTTTTGTTCTTGTTATGCAATTTAAATGGTTCAGACCTTATAGTTCTGGTTTAGTCCTGGTTCAGATCTTGATCAAGATGTAGACTAGGTTTAGTTTTGGTTTGAAATTCACTGCTGCTTTGATAAGCTCTTGTCTAGTTCAAAGTCTGTTTTTCGATTGACGCTCGAATTATTTTTGCTAAATCTTGTTTTTATTTGACAGCCTTTTATTGTTTTAATTTGTATTTATTCAATGAAAACAGTAGATTTCCAGCACGTTTGCAGTTATAAAACACATGTTTAACCTGTCCCTCAGACCTTAGCCCTCCAAAAAATCTGGTAATTATAACTGAATAGCCGTGTACTAGACATGTCTCTGCAGGTGCTGTGATGATATCATGTTCTAATATTTGTATTTATTTATCAGTAGGACACATAATCACTGAGATAAAGCCAGAAACAGCTGATGAACTAATACGTCTGCAGAGTTAATTAAGTATATTACTGGATTCCTTTAGAAGCCACATAGAAGATGAGGCTATTAATCCTGACAAAAGTGTGACAAAGTCCAGGGAAGTAGATTAGTTTTGGCGGTGTTCAGCAGCGCACATGGAGAGGGAGCGGTGGACAAGAGCCATGGGAAACGCAGTGGTGGAGCACAAGAGAAAGCATATGAATTTAAATATTGTTGAGAAAAAACAAAACAAAACAATACATAGATAATTATTATAAAAAAAAAATATCTGTAATATTTAGATTAGAAAAATAAACATTTTGTGTGGAGAGCCCCTGTTATAATCTCTTATAATCTGAAATGAACAAACTGTACATTTAAAGTACCCAATAATTTAGGATTCCAGCCAAAAGAATTTTTATTTGAGCTGGACAATTTGGAGAAAATGTCTAATTGGGAGTTTTCTGACTAGTTTTGCATAGTTAAGCAATATTCTGAATTTAAGATAAAATTGTCAATGTTGTTTTCTGGATAACCAAAAACTGAACATTGAGTTTAATGTTTGGCAGTTCAAAGGAATCTCGTAATGCAAAGCCACTGATAGAACTTATCAGATTGAAAAAGTGTAAAATGACCTTTTAGATTTGTCATAGCAAATTGGAATGTTAAGGAAAAACACCATCTGAACTGAATCTGCTATCATCACATTCTACAACGGGAACACAACCTATTAAACCTAAACAACCTATTAAACCTAAGCGGAAAAGAGATTTCTGTTTGATTTAATATCGTCTGAATATTGTTACAGAGATAAGTCAAAAATACCAATACGTTTTGTCAATATTGCTGAAGTTTTTTTTAACATTAGAAATCTGATCTCATTTAGGTTCAGAAAAATTGACAAAAAACTTCAGAAAAATGTCTGAGATTTGTCAAACCATCAAGAATTATGCATTTCAGAACGTGCTACACATTATGCAGAAAATCACTTAATTTTTTTTGCAGTTTGTGAAAGAAACTATGGAAATTGCAGTTTGAGTTGAACTATTGACATATTTTCTGGTGACACATTGATAATTATTACAATTAAATTTTCTTGCTTTAGTCATATTCATGCCCCAAATTCTCAAAAATGATCTCCTTCTGGACTGACTTGTGTGTTAATGGCATCTTAATGAGAACATGTATTGGACAAACTAATGTGAAATTAAATCACATCTGTCTCATAAGCCGGGATTGGGCAGTTCGGTTTGGTCTGGTCTGGTTTGGTTTGGTCTGAGTGCAGTTTGTACGGTGGCCTTCAGTCTTCAGTCCTGGTCTTCACAGCTAGCTTTGATGTTTGAGAGTCTAAATCTGATCTAAACCATCCACAAAAAGTCCAAATGAGGGACAGTATTTTATCTTATTAAAGGGAGTTAATAATCATAACTGTACTTCACATAATTGTACATTACTACACCTCTGAGCCAATTCTTTTCTGTTTCAACATCACAAAAACAAAGACTCCACAGCGTCATGTTGATATGAAAGGACATCGAGAGGACTGACAGTGGGGCTAAGTGATCAACCAGAAGCTACATGGACAGCTTGTCTGCAGTGTGTCTTCTTTCCAAAAAAAGAAGCACAAAGTCTGTTGAAAAAGTGCACTTGGCAACTCTGCAAGTGTGTCTTTCCCCCCAGAGCTACTACACCTTTTATGGGCTCTAGTGCATGAGATTTCAAAGTGGAATCAGGTGCTCATCGTGCTCAGGAGCATGTTTGAAGGACAGGAACAACGTAAGTAATGCATCATATTTTACTTTGACTTGTTTTGGAGAATATCTAACCAAGAGAATCTGTGCCTTTACTCAAGTAATAAAATGCATTATTTTGTCATGTGTGCGTGCGGTCGAAGGACGAAAGCAAGAGGAATGGTAGAGACAGTGCAGAGGCAATGAAAAATCTAAATTAGAACTATCATCTGCAAACTAAAAAGATGAGAATGTATTTGGGTTTTCATGTTGGATCCGTGACTTTCCAGGGCTTTCCTCAGAGCAGAGATAGAGTCATTTCCTCAGCTCATATTTCTCTCTGTCTGTGTGACTTTATGATTTGTGACTCAGAGGAAATGCTCTGTTGTGTTTGGCTGCGACTGTTTCCTGCTTCGAGCTGATCGAAAACACATGCTTCACCTCAGCGCCGCCGCACCCATAACGTACATGACGTAGAACGTACAGAGCATCAGGTGTTCTAGGGGCACCGCAACCAAACTACCCGCAAACTACTGCCTATTCAGCTGAGCGGTGCTTGCATGAGCCCTCATACATAGGCTTAGTGTCAATATGATGAGTGTTAGCTGAATTAAGAGGACAAACAGTAATTTAACTATGTCTCGCCCTCACACTGTTCGTCTTATCTTCAACACCCCAGCCTCACCTCAACCTATTACATACACTGTCTGGCCCATCCCAGCCCTGTTCTCATAATGTCTGCCTCACCCCAACCTCACCTCACCCTCTTACTCCAGCCCCACTCTCACCCCACACTGGGGGGGTGAGAGTGAGGCTGTTCTCCAATCTCACTCAATCTCACAATGTCCTCCACACTCTCACTCTCACAATGTCCTCCACACTATCACTCTTACAATGTCCTCCACACTCTCACTCTCACATTGTCTTCCACACTCTCATTCTCACAATGTCCTCCACACTCTCACATTGTCTTCCACACTCTCACTCTCACAATGTCCTCCACACTCTCATTCTCACAATGTCCTCCACACTCTCACATTGTCTTCCACACTCTCACTCTCACAATGTCCTCCACACTCTCACTCTCACAATGTCCTCCACACTCTCACTCTTGCCCTCCACACTCTCACTCTTACAATGTCCTCCACACTCTCACTCTCACAATGTCCTCCACACTCTCACTCTTGCCCTCCACACTCTCATTCTTACAATGTCCTCCACACTCTCACACTCACATTGTCTTCCACACTCTCACTCTCACAATGTCCTCCACACTCTCACATTGTCTTTCACACTCTCACTCTCACACATGTTGGGTTTCCATCTGTCATGGGGACATTACATTGACTTACATTCATTTCATGGACCCTTACCCTAACCTTAACCTTAGTGGCTACTTGCCTAAACTTAACCAAACCCTCACCCTAATCCTAACCTTAACCTTATTTGAACTTAAAACCATGTTGCTGATCTCATAATGAAAGATTTACATCATGGGGACCTGCTTTTTGTCCCCATAAGGAAGGCAGGTCCCCAGAAAGTGAGTGTGTATACAACTTTTGGTCCTCACAAAGTGATGAATACACGCTCACATTGTCTTCCACACTCTCACTCTTTCCTCCATACTGTCCTTCTTACCCTCACACATGTCCTCACTCTCATATTGTCCACCTCACTCCCACCTTCACACTGTTTGGTTATTTTTGAGACCTACAATTAAAACTCTGCAAAATCTTACTTTAAAGAATTATGGGAACTGATTATGTAGAAAATGTAGAGTTTTGTAAACATGCTGGGGTTTACAGTCGAGCTTCATTCCTGTTTTTTGGACACGTTTTCTCCTCAGGACAGCTGTAGCAAACACTCCATCTTGCTGCTGTCGGAGCTAATGCTTTGCAGGTGTGCTTGGCTCAAGGGAACGCCGGCAGCCTGCTCACTGCTGCAGCGTTGGAGAGAGACGTGACATGACAAACGATCGGGCAGACTATATTTACAACGATCCTGTTTTATACCTGATCATGTCCTGCTGAAGTCTGCTGCTTCAGACCTGGTTCAGAGTGCAGCTTAGATATTCTATTGGTTGCATTCACCTGACATCACAACATTCTCAAGGCCAATTATAGTTAATAAAGCTGTTTTGCAGCACAAATGAAGCTTGTTTAATTGCAACACAGTCTCACAAGAAAGCGTACATTTACCACGACACAAAAACAGTATGCTCTGAGCACGATTTCAAGCCTTTTTTTGCGTACTTATTTCCACTGTGGATGTAGCACGATATGAAAAAGCGTAAAAATTTCACAGTGTTAAAAAAAATCAAGTTTTGGTTGAAGCCATGTTTCTTTAAGTGTAACGGGTAAGTTTAGGCATCAAGTTACTAAAATGGATGGTCTGGAGCTTGGGGCAGGTTAAGATTAGGATCAGGATTTCATTAATATTCATAAATAAGAACACATCTTTACAATCACCAAAGAAATGAAATGGGACTGCGAAGCGTACGATATTTACGCAAAACAGCCGTGAACTCGTGCTAATCATACGTAATTTACATGTCCTGTAATGTCGTGGTAATTGTATGCTTTCTTGTGAGATCGGGCTCGGATATAAGCTATTTCCAAAAGGAACATTTTAAACCTTCTTAAATGTAGATACTGGATCAGTTTCTTTGACATGAGCAGGGAGCTGATTCCATGGGAGCTTGATCTGATTCCTATTGTGCTTTTAGAAACAATAGAAATCAAAAGTCCAGCATATTGAGAGCGAAGTAGAAAGTTAGGATAATAAAGAGGTTGCCATGTTATTTACAGCTTTATAGAGGGATTATCGGTCTACGTTACTTTTCGCTCTACTGCGCATGAAACCTGCAGAAAGGGAGGAAAACTTCTTTGATTAAAAACAACAAAACAGGACGAGAACTAGTTGAATTTTCACAAATGTTAAATTAGCAGCATTACTTTGGTTTTCGCATAAACTGGCTAGTGTCGCGGCTCTTTCTGCTATCCAGTTGCAGGTGCATCTTCCATGTTGATACACAAATAATCCTCTATATATTTGACTCTAAGCTCAACAAGAAGCCAGCACTGGAGTAATTTGCTCTCATTTTGAAATAATTTTGATGCGGCTCTAGTCCTAAAATGATTGTCACAACTCCAACGGCAACGGAACCCACATACTTTCTATAGATGTCAGTGTTTAAAAAGCACTGAAAATCATTGGTTTCACTTTAGTTTATGGCTCATTGTTTACTACTCACACTACTCTCTCTAGTTATTTAATGGATCCATCCACACAGAATAGTTTTGAGATGGTAAAAACCCAAATCATCAACATTCATGTAAGTTCTGACTGACATCTAGTCTGATTACCTGTGCAAATCCATTTTTTTTTTAACTGTCCGACATGTTTTATGCTCCTTCAGTAGTCCTGTTATGTGCATTAATCCTGTTGCTTTTAGACAAAGCTAGTCTTAAAGTTGTTTACGTGCAGATCTTGCCCGGTCTCTAAAAGGTCTCTGAGTGAGTCTAGACCTGCGCATGTGGGTTAAATCCTCCTCTGATCCTCTCGGCCATTATGCGCTTATGTCGGGCGCGTCCTAATGCACCTCCATCCATTTGTGCCGCCCGCTCGCTCCTCTGAGACTTCCCTAGCCGTTAGCGTTAGCCTAGCGGGACCTGCCGGATTGGTGGGCGCTCCAAAACAAACAGGCACTCCCATAAGGCCGAGGTGACGCGGTTAAGGCACCGTTGAATATGGATGCACCCACATTAGCATTTATATAAGAGGCCCAGAGAGCTTTGGAGACATACATCAGCCCATATTTTCATCTGTTTAAGAGGAGAGAAGAGTGAGCGAAGCGCGGGCGGGAGAGGGCCGGGTTTAGACCTGCTGTAGTCCGGGTCCAGTCCTATGTATTTCAGTGGAAGAAAGAAGTATTTGATCCCTTGTTGTTGTTTTTTTTTATTTCTAGTAGGCCTACTTTCAAAAGAGCAATTAAAGTACATTTAAACATTATAATTAAATGTGCTATGTAGGCTACAATTTCTTACATTAAAATAACATAAAACAATTTTACTCTTAGCACAGATATCTGAAAATGAGTCTGCAATATCCTGACTACATCTAAGTTTGTTCACCAAAATTCACAAAGTTTGTTTGTTTTTGTTGTTAGCATTGTGGCTAACTACCAATAGCATACTGACAAGTCCCTCTCCTAAAAGCTGTGAAAAGGCTTAAAACACATCGTGCTGAACAATTCGCACCCTCAGATGCTTTAGGTAAGTGAACAAAACATGTGGACTGTAAGAAGTTTAAAATAATGATTTGTGTTTGTTTGCATTTTAAGGAAGCAAGACTTATAGCCTATCTTTAATAATATTTAAGCAAGTCTAATGAGGCACAGTTATTGTCAGACAAAGCTAAAATTGAAGTTTTTCTGTAGAACAGAACAGAAAGATTTATTGCTGCACTTTTTTCACGCGCCGCCACTCTGTAAGGATTCTGTTTAGAACTTAAACTACTTCCTGAAATGTTCTACTTTTATTGGTCAATTTCTTCAGAAATTGCAACTTTAAATTCATGATAAATAAATATTACAGACACAATTTAATCAATTCAAGCCACAATTTTAAAAAGTCTTGAAAGATCTGCAATAGAACTACTATGGCCATACTTTAACTGTTAAAAATAATTGCTGACCATGTTGAGACAACACTATGATAATAAAAGACTATCTTGCTATGGGGTTTACCTTCTTACAACAGCCCCTCAAATCTATGTGTTGTTGTTGTTATTTTGTTTCTTTTCAATCTGTAAAATGTAAAATGCATGCTAAATACAAATAATACCCCCATTCACTCTTTTAGAAATACTCAAAATGTCAAATTTAACAAATGGTTAAATACTCCCCACTCTAAATCTATTCCCGTACCTGATTTGTTTTGTCTGAATCATCTGAGCGTAGCACAAACCGTTTTGAATGAGCATCATTTGCCTGTTCTTCAGACGTGTCCAGTTACTGTTTAATCTGCTCACACACATGTAAATAGTGTCCTCAGACTGAACACACACATGAGATTTACGAGGCGTTTTTGAATCAAATGCAAAACTGAATCGGGTGTTTAAGCTTTACTTCTTATTCACTGTTGAGCAATAAATATAGGTGTTCATTTGTTATTTTTATATCCACCTTTTTTTTTTTACCAGGAAAGGTCATATTCTATATTTCAGGGGTATCCAGAGGGAGGATCATATTGTATATGTTTATAGTGTTCAGGGAAACTGGAGCACCTGAAGGAAACCTACGCAGACACAGAGAACAAACTCCACAAAGAAAGGTCCTGTGCTGATCAGGAGTTGAAACCGAGACCTTGGGTAGATATTCTTCATCTTGGGCAGCCTTCGTATCAAAGACACATTTCATTTAGGACAAAATATAGTTTCTTGAATATTGAATCTTTCTGAGGTTCACAGGCAGTATTAGCAGTAATGGAAAAAAGAACTAAGAGGCAATGATCAACTTCACAAATGCCTCTTCAGTCGAGATGAATTTCACATAAGCATGCTTGATTACAATGAAACACTAGAGCCTGTGCTCCACTCCCCATATTAAACTTTGTCTGCTGATGTCATTTAATGCCAAATGTTATACTTGATGACGATTAAACATTTAACATTACAAGTAACTTGTAATAAACATTACAAGTATTTTCACATTAACTAAGTTACACTACTAGTTACTAATGTAATCTAAATATAGTAACTAAGTTACAGTAACTAAGTTTCACCCAACACTGGTCAGGTTTAAAGGGCGTGGTCAGGTGTAAAGGGCGTGGCCAAGTGTAAATTGCGTGGCCAGGTGAAAAGGGCGTGGTCAGGTGTAAAGGGCGTGGCCAGGTGTGATGGGAGAGGTCAGCTTAAATGGGCGTGGTCAAGTGTGCGTGTTCTATATAAAAGTGAACCTCAGGGACGGACTGTAGGACATTACAATGGCGGCTCCTCTGGTCCTGCTCTGTTCTCGGGCCATGCTGGTCCTGTTCTTGGCCTGGGCAGTCCTTAGCAAACCCTTCATGCACCACTACGTCTATCCCTTAGACACTGAGCTGCTGACCCGCAAGAACATGAGCTGGCCCAAGGCGAGGGCGTGGTGCGAGCAGCACAGCTTGCCCATGTTCACCCTGGAGCTGGTGAGTGCCTCCACTCTGAGCTCCCTCACTGAGGGTCTGGATCTGGTGTGGATGGGTCTGCAGAGGGACCCACACAATGACTCTGCATGGATCTGGGTCAACAACACGTATGTACAATCTAATGTCTCTATAGCAACACTTACTGTCTGTGTTACAGGCATCTAATATATATGACAGCGACAACGATGATGATGGTGGGCAAGACGCTTTTCTTTCAATAACAATGTACTTTGCCATGAAATCTAAGGTTGGTCTTTAAATTAGAAAAAAATATTGTTTTAAAATGTTTCCACATGGTCATGTGAAACATATAAAAAACAAACGATTTGTCTTGATGAAAAAATGCACATGTATCTATTTCAACTTCCTTTTAAATAAACAAATGCAGTAAAATACCATGTTAGTTTTGCTTAAACAAAGTGAACTCTATAATATATCTGAGTGATTTTACTGTGGGCCCCAAGTGCACTAAAAGACAGAAAATGAAAGAAATTATAATAGTTGCGTTTTCATTAAGTATCACGACTTCAATTTATTTATCAACATTTCTCTAAAAGAAACATGTTTATTTTGAAACACATTTGTTGACACAAAGTTTTGCAGAGAGTTAGAAAAAATTGAAAAGAAAAAACACACAGGTTAACTGAAAAATTAAGTAGTATTTTAAAACATTTTAAAAACTTAATTATGTTTTTTTTAGACACTCCAAACAGCCATGACAATGCACGTGTTTGTTTAGACTTGCTCTTGGACTGGGTTTGGACTGGCTCTGGGAGAGCAAAGTCACATGATGTTGTGATATAATTGCAAATACAATAATTGTTAGTTCCCATTAGAGCTGAAGACCTTTGCCTCAATTCAATATGACCTGTCGTTCGAATCGGTTGGAGCTTAATTTCTATTATTTTGATGTGTTGGGCAAGTGCAAGCATGACAATTTACTGATCATAAAAAGACATTGCACGCAACAGTGTACAATCATGCACACACACACACAAGAATGGCCACACAGCTGCTCTGCACAATGTGCTGACGCCAGAGCATGAGGGCTCAGCACTGGAGTTCAGAAATCTGTTCATAGTCAAACTGAGTTTATGGTAAAAGGTCTCTATTTAGTGTCATTGTATCTTTCAAGACACTTCAAAGATCCAGTCAAAGTATAGACACCCAGGCAACGTTGGTTAACCCTCTGGTAACCTGCAAAAAAAGGGTACGTTCGTCACCTCGGGGACCATTAATGGTCCCCATTTTTAAACGGCCATAAAATCCACATAGATTAATATTTTTTTGTACTTTCAAAACTCAGATCTCTTCATCTACTTCTCCTCTGTTCATACATGTGTAACTTTTATATGTGAGATGTGTATTTTTTATTTTACAAGGCTTTTTTGTCACAAAAGTGCACTCCAAGTGACCTATAAAAAATTAAAAAATGGCATATTTCCAAAATTAAAACAGTGAAGTGGAAAACTTGAACTATTTTTATTGGAGCCTAGTATATGTCAATAATTTATGGTGAAAAAATTTTTTGTGCATTTTTGTGTTTTGAATGGGAGAGGTTTTAGCCAAAAAGTTAACAGCCATAAAATCCACATAGATTAATATTTTTTTGTACTTTCAAAACTCAGATCTCTTCATCTACTTCTCCTCTGTTCATACATATGTAACTTTTACATGTGTGATGTATATTTTTTATTTTACAAGGCTTTTTTGTCACAAAAGTGCACTTCAAATGAATCATAAAAAATAAAAAATGTCATATTTCCAAAATTAAAACAGTGAAGTGGAAAACTTGAGCTATTTTTATTAGAGCCTAGTATATGTCAATAATTTATGGTGAAAAAAAAATTGGTGCATTTTTGTGTTTGAATGGGAGAGGTTTTAGCCAAAAAGTTACGTTCGTCACCTCGGGGACCATTAATGGTCCCCATTTTTAAACAGCCATAAAATCCACATAGATTAATATTTTTTCGTACTTTCAAAACTCAGATCTCTTCATCTACTTCTCCTCTGTTCATACATATGTAACCTTTACATGTGTGATGTATATTTTTTATTTTACAAGGCCTTTTTGTCACAAAAATACACTCCAAGTAAACTATAAAAAAATTTAAATGGCATATTTCCAAAATTAAAATAGTGAAGTGGAAAACTTGAGCTATTTTTATCAGAGCCTAGTATATGTGAATAATTTATGTTGAAAAAATTTAGCTGCATTTTTGTGTTTTGAATGGGAGAGGTTCATGTACAAAAAAAGCATATTCTCCATTGACTTCCATTATAAACGCATGTTTTGACTAAATTATTAGAAAAAGATTAATTTCAATCGAAAGTTGATCAAAAATGATTTGATTGTGTTGGTCTGAAGTTAACGACTGTGTGTGAGTCCAGCACAGACACTGCGACCCTGTGACTGCCCCCCTGTGGCACCTGTGGGGAACACAACTCTGCACACAGAAACAGAGACAAAACAAGAGCAGCTCAAAGAAGCACATCTCTGCTCTGATCACAAAGTCTCACTGCTGGATCATGTTTGTGGACGTGTCACAGTGTAAACAAACACAATGAGCTGCTCTGGACATTCTCACTGTGGATATTCTGTGTAATAAAATAAGTAGACATTGTGGTAAAGATCAGGCTTTGGAGGCTGTTATGCAGCTGATCGGACAAGAGGAATTCAGCAGCCAAGATGAAGAGGAGAAGAGAGCTCCAGATGTGGAGAAACCTCAGAAGATCAGAGCAGCAGTGTAGAGAAGGTGTCAGAGGAGGAAATAGATAGGTTAGAGTCTATGTAGGAGGAGGAGAGAGGAGAAAAGGAGAATGTAAAGGAAAAGACTTTGGAAGATTAGAAGTTCAACAATGTAATAAACAGAGAGGAGGAAAAAGAGAGAGAAGGAAGGGAAGTAGGGCAATGAACAGAAGACAGAAGAGTATGGTGATGAAGAGAAGGAGAGAGAAGAGCATGGTAATGAAGAGAAGCATTGTGAAGAAGCAAAGTAATCATGATGATAAATAAAAGTATAGAATGAAAGTAATTATGAAAATAGTGAAGAGGAGAATCTTACCCTTTCCATTCCTGACTCTCCAAGATGGACAACCTCCCCATCTTGTCTGACCCAAGATCTTGCTTCAGTCACAGACGGTTCATCTTGTCTAAGACCTTCTGCTTCAGTCACAGATGGTTCATCTTGTCTGATGTGGAAGAGTTTGGATATTTCTTCTGTTCCACCTAATTGACTTACAGGACTCAGCTTGTTTGTGAAAAGTTTCTCTGCAGTGAGTGAAACTACTTTGTGTCTGTGACACAGGTTAACTCTGAAGTGTTTAACCTTTGACCTTTCACTTGTGGTCTAGTCCTGTGTCAGCTGTGCCCTGTCACCTGTCAGGTGTGTTTCTGTAGTTTTAGTTTTATTTCAGTTCATAATCCTTCTCCTCATCTTCGGTTCTGAAAATCCTCTTTTTCTGCAACTCTAAAACAACTAAGTACCTTGTCTTTACCACAATGTCTACTTATTTTATTACACAGAATATCCACAGAGAGAATGTCCAGAGCAGCTCATTGTGTTTGTTTACACTGTGACACGTCCACAAACATGATCCAGCAGTGAGACTTTGTGATCAGAGCAGAGATGTGCTTCTTTGAGCTGCTCTTGTTTTGTCTCTGTTTCTGTGTGCAGAGTTGTGTTCCCCACAGGTGCCACAGGGGGGCAGTCACAGGGTCACAGTGTCTGTGCTGGACTCACACACAGTCGTTAACTTCAGACCAACACAATCAAACCATTTTTGATCAACTTTTGATTGAAATTCATCTTTTTCTACTAATTTAGTCAAAACAAGCGTTTATAATGGAAGTCAATGGAGAATATGCTTTTTTTTGTACATGAACCTCTCCCATTCAAAACACAAAAATGCAGCAAAAATTTTTTCACCATAAATTATTGACATATACTAGGCTCTGATAAAAATAGCTCAAGTTTTCCACTTCACTATTTTAATTTTGGAAATATGCCATTTAATTTTTTTTACAGTTCACTTGGAGTGTACTTTTGTGACCAAAAGTCCTTGTAAAATAAAAAATATACATCACACATATGAAAGTTACACATGTATGGGCAGAGGAGAAGTAGACAAAGAGATCTGAGTTTTGAAAGTATGAAAAAATATTAATCTATGTGGATTTTATGGCCGTTTAAAAATGGGACCATTAATGGTCCCCGAGGTGACGAACGTAACTTTTTGGCTAAAACCTCTCCCATTCAAAACACAAAAATGCACAAAAAATTTTTTCACCATAAATTATTGACATATACTAGGCTCCAATAAAAATAGCTCAAGTTTTCCACTTCACTGTTTTAATTTTGGAAATATGCCATTTTTTAATTTTTTATAGGTCACTTGGAGTGCACTTTTGTGACAAAAAGCCTTGTAAAATAAAAAATACAAATCTCACATATAAAAGTTACACATGTATGAACAGAGGAGAAGTAATGAAGATCTGAGTTTTGAAAGTACAAAAAAATATTAATCTATGTGGATTTTATGGCCGTTTAAAAATGGGGACCATTAATGGTCCCCGAGGTGACGAACGTACCCTTTTGTTCAAGCTCTTTAACTGAAAGTGTCAGAAAAAAAATTTTGGTGGCATTTTAAAATCTGACTCGATTCATGAATCTGTAGACAATTTCATCGGTCTGACATAAAAACTGTCCGAGATCTAAAAGTTTGAAAAAAAAAAAAAGCTCAAAAGGACCATAAATGGTCCCGAGGTTACCTGAGGGTTAAGGACACTACGATAATCCATGACTTGCTTAGCTTCTAAGATCTAATGAGATCTGGTTTTGACAAGTAAGTATGGCCACCACAGAGTATCCAGAGAGTCAGTTCTGTACTTTTTTTATTTTATTTATTTATTTATTTGACAGGGACAGTACAAATAAACATTGCTACTAGCAAGTAGCCGATGTCCATGTACATAAGGCTTCTAGCCATTGGCTAATTTACAGCCCCCGTCCTGGTTAGGCTTTTGTTGTTAGTGTTTACAGAAAGTTAGTAAAAGACATAGTAAGAACAGATAAAGGTATGTAGAAATAAAAGAAGACATCCCAATCAACTGTACATCCCAGTTTAGTGTTCACATTGTTGCCTTTCCTTAAGCCAGCATTTGAGCTTTGTGGAGAAAAGTCTAAGTTCTGATAGTGACTTAAACTCCAAAGGCAAAGAGTTCCATAAGTGTGAAGCTTTCACTGAGAACGCTGTCTGACCCAGAGCTGTGCGGCATCTTTTCACTCTACAGTTTCCACTGGTCCCAGCTCTAGTTCTGACACCTTCATTATGATATTTTTGTATCAGGCTACACATTACATCAGGAGCAAGGTTATTAAGACATTTAAAAATTGCTTTTAAAAAGGAGAAATTGATGAAATGTTCAAACGTCATCATTTTATATTTTGGATAACTTGGCAGTGATGCCATTTCATTGGTTTTTGATCCATTACTTTTAGTGACTGTTTATACAGTGATACTAAAGGCTTCAGGACAGACTGTGTGGCTTGACCCAGACAATGGCACAATACGACATATGAGATAGAATCATAGCATGCAGATATACTAGTGCAGCTTGTGTAGATATACATGGTCGAATCATGCGGAAACAGTTCAAATTTGTTTTTATGGTCTTAGTCATTTTTCTAACATGGGCCTCAAATTTCAACTTAGGATCCAGAACAACCCCCAAATATTTGAATTCCTTAACCTCTGCTATATCATTTTGATCAATTTTTATTTTAAGTTTGCTAGAGGAATCTCTCTTCAGAGAAAAACACATTGCAACAGTTTTGGTGTAATTTAAAGTCAAGCAGTTATCATTGAGCCACTTAGAAACATCGACTAACTGCTTGTTTAACAGCTCTGAGGCCTGTTTAGGTGAGTCCGCAGCTACATAAATAATTGTATCATCCGCATACATTTGGCAGTTTGTATAATTGCATAATTGTGGTAAATCATTTATGTATAAACTGAAAAGGAGTGGGCCCAAAATTGACCCTTGGGGTACACCTATATTACATTTTTGAAATCCAGATTTTACACCATTTATTTTGACACATTGTTGCCGCGAATCAAGATAAGATTTAAACCATATTAAGGTTTGTTTAGAAAAGTTTAACTGATGTAATTTTCTCATCAAAACAAGATGGTTTACAGTATCAAAAGCTTTTCGAAAGTCAAGAAAAACTGCTCCAACACACTTACTTTGATCCAAACTACTTTTTATCATTTCGGTAAAGTGGCATACAGCCATTTCAACTACTTGAGAGCATACGCATGCACGCACCCGCAAATACACACACACATTCTACGGGAGCTGCTGGTGTGGCTGTTTTCCCTTTATGCACAGTGGTATGTGGTTTTGCAAGCTCACTGTGTAACCAGTATCTTAAATGTGCAGGCTTTGTACTGTGGTGGGCTCAAAAACACAGGAAGTGACTTAGGTCGTGTTCGTACAGCTCATGTGTGAGCTCGGACCTGACTTTTTGAGATCAATTACAGCTCTTGTGCCTTAATGCCCTTTTATTTTGCTTGGTGTATTTTCAGAATTATAGAGCAGACTGAAGGTGACATTTCACAGAGCCTGAACTGGAATGAGGAGGATTGTGCTTTTTATAACTCTGATAACACTTGGTCCAGCAGAGGATGTGATGAGCGACAGCCGTTTTTCTGCGCTAACGGATATTATGAGAACAAACTCTCCTGGCACGACGCACAGAAGTACTGTTTGAATACACGGGAGGACCAACTCTACACCATCCTCACTGTGAATGATGCTCAAGAGTTAGTCGCCCTAGCACAAACAAGAGCGGGTGGATGGATCGGGCTTCACAGAGCGGGAGGAGGCAGCTGGGCATGGCCTGGAGGACAGAGTCTGAACTACACTGCCTGGAGTTCCGGAGAGCCTGTATCCAGAGGTGAGCAGTGACTAAGCTTAGGGCACACTGCATGAATTTACCTGTGATTTTCTGTTGTGTTTTGTCACTCTAGTCTATCACTAGTTGAAGTTAGTCACAAAGTCTTGGAGCAACAGCTTAGATTGATCAGTCTCCTCATTTTGGGACCTCTGATCCAAAGACCTTACAGAACAAGAGTCCTGCAATGAATGAAGCTCTTCCTATGTGCTTGTTTCCTCAGACTGTGGGGCGTTCAGCGTCCTGGAGCAGAGCTGGAGGCGCTTCCCCTGTGACACTTCTCTTCAAGTTTTGTGTCACCGGGACAAGCTGGAGGTGGTGACCCTGAGGAAGACCTGGGAGGAGGCTCTGGAGCACTGCAATGGTCTGGGCCTTGAGCTTCTGGTGCTGCAAAACAACAGTGAGGACTATGACTATGTGAGGAAGAGGATCTACCAGGCAGAAACGGAGCAGGTAAAAGGACACAAAGACATGAAGCAGGTGAGAGGAGATGCAAACCAGGTGAGAGGAGGTACAGACATGCTTGTATATTGGGTGAGCTAGGATTGACATTAATATGACAGAAGCAGAGCAGGACAAGAAGCGGGACTGCAAAAGTAATAAACTACCTGTAACTTCGGGCTCAGATTGCACACAGTTCAGCTTCAGTGCAGTTATTGCAGGCTTTATGCAAGATGACTGTGTGGTGTTACGCACATCCGCTGGTTAGCCAATTGCGCGTGGTGGGACTTTATTTAGGAGGGAGGCTTGTACCTGCCTCTTCCTCTTCCTCACCTCTGGCGTACGTGCACCACGCCACTTTGAAGTTGGCCGCGAACACGGGAGCTATCGTAATCAAACCACACAGCCTGGGAATCAAAGCTTGTTTATGCCTAAAGTTTGTAGCTGCGTAACCAGCTCGTGCGTCTTGCGATTGCTGGGAAGGGCGTGTGGCTCCGCTCTCGTGTCGTGTTCCTCTTCAACTTGCCTCAACGTAATATTGATTTTGCCTGGGCGTCCTTCGCGAGGCCAGCTTGGTGCGTCTCCACTCTGCGCGCACCTTGGGCTTGGAGGCGCGCATACAACAAATTGATTGCGGGTTGCTCTGAGCGAGCCTCTTCTTCTTTCGCTTGTTCTCTTCCACCACGTTGCATTGTAGCGTCAACTCCTCCCATTCACAAATCTTGGGCAGCTACGGCGTTACGTTGATGCCATTTTTCCGGATAGCCTACGGACTAATTTAGGACTCATTTAAAGACTATCATATTCAACTGCCTCACCTGACGGTGCTGTCAGCTGTTCATCCTGTCTCTGTCAATTAAAGGTAACGAACAAACGTTTTTTTGGGGAAAGATTCATGTGCCCAGAACAGTCTTAAAGCTGCTGTACATTTATTCTTATGCAAAATATTTTGTTTTGTATATCTATTGAGGAGAATATTTTTCTCTGCCCAAAGCACTTATTGGAGGCCATTTGAAGCACCTGAGCATTGAGGCCTGGTATGGTTTAACGTGAGGGGCAATTCCTTTGTCAAATGTTTTAAAGTAGTCTGTGTGTGGTTATGTGTGGGGTGTGAATGGAGAGTGCATGTAATTCTTTTAAAAACTTAGGATTTATAAATTAAAATATGGCAACTTAAATAAATGTAAATCTAAACTTTATATACTTGTTTGTTGTCTCTTGTTCATCTCTGTTCACGACCTGTGTGACCTTAAGCGGGGTTATTTCTTCAAAGGTTCCCTAACCTTCAAAAATTAGGGTGGCGTTGTTTGATCTGGTGACCTTGTGGGTCAGGTAATTAAAGTGTACATGCTACGTTTCTAGGGCCACATCACAAAATTGGCGCTGGCTGGCAGGATGAACTGAGATTGAACAAAGACACTTATTTTTTGTTTTGTTTTGGTTATTTTTGGGTGTTAATCAAATTTCCTTAGGAATAATTTTTTGGGGGTATTTTCAGTATTTGTGCATTTTATAACAGCCTTGGTGTTTGCAAACTAAACAAGCAATAGTTGTTGAAAAAGGGTTTTTCTGTACGCATTGCCTTGCTCTTATTACTTTGCTGTGTAGATATTTTGCATGTTTTGCTGTGATATATTTTGTTTTTCTTGTGTGTGCTCAGCAAATGCTGGGGTGCCTTTTTCAGTTAGCTTAAGTTTCAATTAGTTAGCACTTTTTTACCAAGTAACTAAATCTATTTGCACATAATCTGTACTATCTCCGGGACATTTTTGTGTGTGTGTGTTATTGGGAACAAATATACAGCAGCCTTTTTTTCCCAAATTGTTTCTTTTGTATTTTGGTGTGTTTTCCAAAAGTTAACCTTTTTTGTCAAAGATGGATGACCAGGTACGTCAACTTCAAGAACTAGTTGCTGAATTGAAAGCCGATAATGAACGATTGCGCTCTCAGCCTGTGGCCGATGCTAGTGCAGGGCCCTCTAATTCGTCGCCACAAATTCCTCTCAGCAGGGAAACCAAAGAGTTGACCATTTGGTCTTTGTTCCTCGTGATAGGAAGTGTCCATGTTTAGGGGCCGACTGGGTTTAGGACTGGGAGAGTGGCTTGAAGAGGCGGAAGCGTGTATGAGGTCTAGGCATTTGGCGGCTGCAGACAAAGCATTTTTTCTTTTGATCATTTGGAAGGAGAGGCTCGCGAGGAGATCAAATATCGTTCAGAACAGGAGCGACGTGATCCAGACAAGATCATTAGTATTTTACAGGAACTTTACGGATGTACAGAGTCATATGTAGCCCTGCAGGAAGCCTTCTTTTCACGGCGACAGCAAGAAGGTGAGACTCTGTTGGAATACTCGCTTGCGTTGATGTCCTTGATGGAAAAGGTAAAATCGCGTGCTCCAAACGATATACCAAATTCCGAAGAGTTATTGCGCGATCAGTTTGTCGAACATGTTTTGGACGGTGCACTTCGTCGTGAATTAAAGCAATATGTGCGGCAGAATGCAGAGGCAACGCTGCGCGAGCCAGCAAGAATTCTGTCCCCTCGGCCTTTGGTATCCAGTACGCTGTAAGAGGTGGTTATCAGCAGTCTGGCCAGAATCTACAGGCCTCGGAGGTGAGTGAGTTGAAAGAGCTGTTGCGGCGCCAACAAGAACCCAGCGAGGTCGTTCACCTCGTCCAGGTCCCATCATATGGGAAATGCGATGGAGAGAGTGCACGACCAAGATGCGTCAAAATTAATTTCTTCATGCCCTCACCTTGATATCGACATGGGTGGAGTCGAAGTGTCCTGTTTGGTGGATACAGGATCGATGGTCTCAACGATTACTGAGAGTTTCTTTCGTAAAAATTTTGAGGCTTTCCACTCCGACAGGACTTGGTTCTAAGAGAGGTGAGCCATTCCGCGCCAACCCTACAGAAATGTCACAAGCTAGCCGTGATACACCAAACAGCAATCCAAACATGTCATTCAATGGCGAAATGTCACAGAGCTAGTATCGTGATACACCAAAGCAGCCTGGAAAAGTGAGAGTGCGTGGGAAGAAGCCATGTCGTATTCATGGCGGCGTGATGAAAGTCGTGGCGCTACCTGTTCTAATCATTTTTTCTGATGGGACAGTATTATTTGAACCGCTAGAATCGGGTCTACCAGCTGGCTTGCTAGTATCTCCAGCATTGGTTCGGGTTTCTCGAGGCATGCTTACATCCCTATAGTTAATGTTGGAGAAGCAGATGTACTTCTCTATGCTCGTACAGTAATTGGTACTTTGGACGATGTTAGAGTTGTTAGTCTTCCCTCTGGTGTTGCTGGGGTGTCTTCAGTCTCCGCTCAAGTGTCCGCTCAAGATGGTTCCACTTCCATGTCTGATCCGTTTGATTCACTTGACCTTTCACATTTATCTCTTGAGGACCAAGAATCTACTCGTTCATTATTGCGGAAACACCTTCCGGTCTTTTCCACCAGTGAGCAAGATCTAGGTTGCACCAATTTGATTTCTCATGACATTCACTTGCTTGATGATGTGCCAGTACGTCAGCGGTATCGGAGAATTCCACCGTCCGAGTATGAGCTTGTCAAGAGCATATAAACAAGCTGCTTGAGGCAAACATTATCAGGGAGAGTTCAAGTCCGTATGCTTCTCCAATCGTCTTGTTACGTAAACAGGATGGTAGCTTGCGCCTTTGCGTAGACTACCGCCAGTTAAACGCGAAGACACGCAAGGACGCTTTTCCTCTTCCCCGTATCGAGGAGTCACTTGACTGTTTGACCGGCGCTTGTTGGTTTTCAACAATGGATTTAGCAAGTGGATATCATCAAGTTCCTGTGACTGAGGCGGACCGATCAAAAACTGCTTTTTGTACACCATTTGGACTCTTTGAATGGAATCGCATGCCGTTCGGACTGTGTAACGCCCGGGAACATTTCAGCGACTAATGCAGAGGATTTTTGGAAGTCAACAGGGACAGTCTTACTGTTGTACCTGGACGATATCATCGTGTTCTCGTCTAGTGTACCCCAGCATCTGGAGCGCTTGGATGGAGTGTTAAGTCGGTTACATCAGGAGGGGCTGAAAGTCAAGCTTAGTAAGTGTAACTTCTTTCAACCACAGGTCAGTTACTTGGGCCATGTCATTTCTAAGGAGGGTGTATCCACAGACCCAGGGAAGATTGACGCTGTGGCAAATTGGCCAATGCCAACCACTGTGTCAGAGATTCGTTCATTTCTTGGATTCGCGAGCTATTATAGGCGGTTTGTTGAAGGGTTCGCGAAATGGCTGCGCCGTTACATCGTTGTGTAGCTGAACTTTCAGGGAAGACCAAGAAGAAATCGAGCAGGAGTATTGTGAGTCTTGGGATGAGGAGTGTCACGTAGTTTTGAAGCGCTAAAGGAGAGGTTAACCACCGCCCCTGTGCTTGCGTATGCTGACTTTTCACTCCCATTCATTCTAGAAATTGATGCGAGTCACAGTGGCTTAGGAGCAGTGCTCTCGCAAGAGCAAGGGGGGCAGGTGAGACCTGTTGCCTATGCTAGTCGTGGTCTGAGACCAACAGAACGGAATATGTCGAACTATAGTTCAATGAAACTTGAACTACTGGCTCTTAAGTGGCCATGGCCGACAAGTTTCGGGATTATTTGCTTGGCCATCGGTGTGTTGTTTTTACTGACAACAATCCGTTGAGTTATTTGAAGACTGCAAAACTGGGCGCGTTAGAACAGCGCTGGGCCGCCCAGCTTGCATCCTTTGATTTTGAGCTGCGTTATCGATCGGGTAAGAGCAACCGTAATGCGATGCGCTCTCTCGCCAGCAGGATCCCAGCTCAATGGAAGCAGTGGGGGTTGTCCTTGGTTCTGTGTTACCACAGTCTTTGCACAGTCTCATCCCACCCAAAAGTATAGTGGTGACCCAGGCTGCTGTCTCAGCCTTGTCTGGTCATTCTCCCGATGATATCGAGCTCTTCAAGATGCGGATGCAGTTATTCAGGAGGTTGCTCGCCTTGGAGGCAGGGTCATTACCCCAGTTTTGAGGAGCGGAGACGACTGTCCCCATCAGCTCAAGTGCTGTTGCGACAATGGAATCGTTTGGTCGAACAGGATGAGGTACTGTATCGCAAGGTCTATCGCCCTGATGGAGGTGAACCTGTTCTCCAGTTGTTGCTTCCTGTGGCACTTATTGAGGAAGTTTTGACACTGTTGCACCAGGAACATGGCCATCAGGGGTAGAAAGGACACTCTCCCTGCTGCAGTCACGGTGTTACTGGCCAGGGATGGCAAAGGCCGTAAGACAGTGGTGTGCACATTGTGAGCGGTGCCAAGTTGCCAAGGACTCTCGGCCACCTGCTCGAACTTTCATGGGTCATCTTTTGGCATCAAGACCGAATGAGATCCTCGCCCTTGATTTTACTCTGCTGGAGACTGCTCCGAATGGTCTGGAGAATGTTCTTGTCCTTACGGACGTTTCAGTAAATACACTCTTGCCTTTCCAACTTGGGACCAAAGGCTGCGACTGTGGCACAAGTTTGGTGTCCGAATGTTTTCAAAATTTGGAGTCCCAGCTCGAATACATTCTGACCAGGGACGTAGCTTCGAGAGCTCCTTAATGCAGCAACTCTGCAAGCTTTATGGAATTGCTAAATCCCGCACAACCCCATACCATCCGGCTGGAAACGGCCAGTGCGAGCGATTTATAGGACGTTGCACAACCTCTTGCGTGCTTTCCCGGTGTCTAGAAAGCGTGACTGGCCCAGTTGTTTGCCACAAGTCCTTTTTGCATACAACACCACTCAACACCAGTCCACTGGGGAAACGCCCTTCTTCTGATGTTTGGCCAGGAACCTAGGCTCCCCGTAGATTTCTTGCTGGGGTCGAGTGGAAGAGCCCATTAGAGGAGAAGTTCATGACTGATCTTGGAACACCAAACACGGCTTCGTTTTGCATTCGAGGGGGCTGAGGAACGCTTGAGGGCTGCAGCAAACAGTCGTAAAGCGCGGCATGATAAGGGTGTACGCGAGGAACTTCTTAAAGAAGGTCAGTTGGTGTGGTACGCAACACTGGTGTTCGAGGTCGCACAAAGACGCAGGATTGTTGGTTGTCAGAGCCTCATGTTATTTTGAAAGCCCCAAAGGAAGTGGACCTGTGTATACTATTGCACCACAGTCTGATCAGACAAAGACTAAACAGGTTCATCGGTCCTTGCTAAAAGCATTCATTGGGGGATGTGTACCAGAGGTTGACCAAGGTGGTAGTTCACCAGCGTTTGGCCATCGACATCGGCTCAGTGAGTCATCTGGTGAGGTGGACTTGTTCTTTGTTGAGTCCGAACGACCACACATGCTAGAACCTGTCCCGGGTTGCTCAACAAGTACATTGCCTGCTTCAGTTGTTTCTGGAGCTACAAGGGAAAGGTCACCTCCATCTGGTAACGTGGTTGTCTCAAGCCTGCGCCGGACAAATCGCTCTACTGCTGGTCGCCACCTAAATCCACATCATTTACCACGCTCAACATTGGATGCATAAAACTGTATTCAGTTGCCCTTTCCAGTTTCTGGAACTAAAATATTCATCGTCGGGTCGACGATTTAAGGAGGGGGGGTAGATTGTGGTGTTACGCACATCCGCTGGTTAGCCAATTGCGCGTGGTGGGACTTTATTTAGGAGGGAGGCTTGTACCTGCCTCTTCCTCTTCCTCACCTCTGGCGTACGTGCACCACGCATTTGAAGTGGCCGGAACACGGAGCTGAATCAAAGCTTGTTTATGCCTAAAGTTGTAGCTGCGTAACCAGCTCGTGCGTCTTGCGGTGAGTAAATAAAGCCGGAGCGGCGTTTTCATTCATAAAATCAAGTCATTGGGTCTAACGTAACCTTCTTGTAGATTGCTGGGAAAGGCGTGTGGCTCCGCTCTCGTGTCGTGTTCCTCTTCAACTTGCCTCAACGTAATATTGATTTTGGTAAGTTATGCATCCACTTTCCTGATGCATGTGAGGTTTACAGGAGCTTACAATGCGCTGTTTTGTAGCCTGGGCGTCCTTCGCGAGGCCAGCTTGGTGCGTCTCCACTCTGCGCGCACCTTGGGCTTGGAGGCGCGCATACAACAAATTGATTGCGGTACGTATCACACTGCGGCGCATCCAAATCCATCTTTGTGTAGGCAATTTTGTAATTTAAATTTATATTTCTAGGGTTGCTCTGAGCGAGCCTCTTCTTCTTTCGCTTGTTCTCCTCCACCACGTTGCATTGTAAGTTGTCATTTATTCTTATGCAAAATATTTGTTTTGTATATCTATTGAGGAGAATATTTTTCTCTGCCCAAAGCACTTATTGGAGGCCATTTGAAGCACCTGAGCATTGAGGCCTGGTATGGTTTAACGTGAGGGGGCAATTCCTTTGTCAAATGTTTTAAAGTAGTCTGTGTGTGGTTATGTGTGGGGTGTGAATGGAGAGTGCATGTAATTCTTTTAAAAACTTAGGATTTATAAATTAAAATATGGCAACTTAAATAAATGTAAATCTAAACTTTATATACTTGTTTGTTGTCTCTTGTTCATCTCTGTTCACGACCTGTGTGACCTTAAGCGGGGTTATTTCTTCAAAGGTTCCCTAACCTTCAAAAATTAGGGTGGCGTTGTTTGATCTGGTGACCTTGTGGGTCAGGTAATTAAAGTGTACATGCTACGTTTCTAGGGCCACATCACAACTGCAGCAATTTTTCTTTCACAACCAAACAAAAGCAGTGACAGCAACAGCACCACTAGTGCACCAGGCTGAATGTGAGCTGCTCTGTGAGAGGACCACTGCAATACAAGAGCCAGAGCTGAACTGAGTGGAGATACAGAATGTAAATATGTAATATGAGAAAAATGAGAAAAAGATGCTGGAACTTTAGGATAGGTGGGGCTTAAGTCCCTCATCATATCCCCCATGGTGCAAAATCAAGTCAGTTTACCAAACATATATAATGAAAAGACTCAAGACCACACTTGGAGTTTCCTCATCTAAGAGCAGTGAGAAGGAAAATTCAGAAAGCACCGGAGACCTGAGTGTGGCATGAAGTGCAGGCACTCATTTGATTGTTTCTTTGTTCTTGTAGGTCTTGAACATTTCCTTGTTTTTTGCAGGTGTGGATAGGTCTGCGCTTCCTGGCAGGACACTGGTTTTGGGTGGACAATCAGCCTGTGGAAGAGTTGCTGCCTGACTGTCCACTGCCCTCTCAAGCCTGTGGAGTCGTCTCAAAAACAGACAGCAGCTCAGGCCAGATGGAGGACTGCTCCAGGAAATTCAACTTCGTCTGCTACGGCTAGACTAAGTAAAGCATTTCAAGAGAGGATCCTATGTGCTTTCTTCCTTATTAACGTATTTATGACAACCATAAATAAAGTATGCCACGCTCACTTTTTCTCTTAGTTCCACTTGTTCTCATCTTCCAAAATCATTACTGTTCCCTGTATCAAGAAACAAGAAATAAAAAATTACCTAACATTGTTTTTTGTTGTAGACTATAGGTAGTCGCTAAGCAACCATTTGATAAATTGGGCTAAACCTCCTCCAATATAACTTGAGAAGTGAAAAATACACAAGAACGCAATAATTACAGTACACTCATGCGTTTTGTCTCCTTGTGTGATGTTGTCAGCTTCAATTCCTGTCGTTTTTTAAATATTTTCTTTACGTGACGTGAACAGACCCCCGACAGCGACTGGGGGTTGCGTTGGTGTGAAATACCCTTAACTAAACTACAGGAATATTCAGTCCCAAAAACATTGGACCAATCAACCAAACCTTTGTCTTACAGTCGGTGTATGTATCTACTTGGCTTGCTTTCTAAAAAAAACTACTTGGTCCAAGGTATCAGTCTCAAATGGAAATTCCACATCAGGTCCCAACACAGTCTCACTAGATGGCGTGCTTTTACCACGACACAAAAACAGCGTATTCTGACCACGAGTTCACTGCTGTTTTTAGTACTTATGTTACGCCGTGCATTTAGCACGATATGAAAAAGCGTAAAAAGGTTTGGTTGCAGCCACGTGGGGACGTTTTCTTCAAGTAAAACGGGTAAGTTTAGGCATAAAGTTACTAAAATTGGTAAGATTAGGTCTGGGACTTGGTGCAGGTTAAGATTAGAATCAGGATTTCATTAATATTCATAAATAAGAACACGTCTTAACAACCACCATTGAAATGAATGGGGACTGTAATGTGTACTATAATTACGCAAAACAGCTGTGAACTCGTGCTAATCATACCTAGTATACATGTTGTGTAATGTTGTGGTAAATGTACGCTTTCTTGTGAGATCGGGCTCCAGGGCCACACTGAGCAGAGCAGAGCCTAATGGGTCCTTGTGAAAAAGGGCATAAGTGACAAAATCTATTCACTTTTGTATTTTACCAAAAAAAAAAAAAAATTCTTTGAAGAGCCTATGACAGGCGTAACTACTCATTTGAGATAAGTTAAGATTGCTAAGTTTTGGATTTTTCTTAACATTTTACAAATTTTCTCACAGTTTGGCCGTTTTTTATGAATAAATTTCCTATTTATGAATAATGACATCACACTTTAAATACAGTTGGCATCAAACTACGCCCACTAACGGACCTCCAAGAGGGAAAATTAACATGGGAGTGAATCAGAACAACAGCTTGATCACTGGCAAAGCTCACTCACTGCTCAACAACATAAAATGTGAACTTTAGGAGATATATTGTGTCAAATATAGACACAAAGACATGGGATAAATAAAGTGATTCAACCTTCCAAGTATGTAAATGCTAACAGTAGCTGCTAATGTGATGCTAGAACCGCCTGGCGTGTTTTAACATCTTTTTTTTAACTTTCTGTTTACTTTTCTGACATGATGCGACATCAGTAACTTCTATTTAAAACACAGTGTAACTCGACTTGAATTTGTTGGGCTGAAAATACATTTAATTCGCCAGAAAACGTCTTAAAAGAGGTAAACAGTTTACCCTGCATACTTATACGGTGGCATGGACCTGATGGTAAGACAAGAGACGCTTTCCCCCTCAGAGGCCACACTCCCAAATATGACGCGTTGTAGACTATGGTATAGTCGCTAAGCAACCATTTGATAAATTGGGATAAACCTCCTCCAATATAACTTGAGAAGTGAAAAATACACAAAACACAATAATTACAGTACACTCATGCATTTTGTCTCCTTGTGTGATGTTGTCAGCTTCAATTCCTGTCGTTTTTTACATATTTTCTTTACAAACTTACTCTTGATTCATGTAAATCAATCATTTTTATCTACTATAGGTATCAAACTGCTAAACCAAGTTAAAATAATCCACATCTTAGCTGCCTTACATCCATGTTAAAAACTGTAATATGGCCGGCAGAATGTTTGATGTCACATGACTGCAACCTATTGGGAGAAATGTAAAAATGCAGGTGTAAAAGCAGCTTTACATAAAAACATGGTCTCCTCCTCTGATCACGACTGACCTGTGCATCTCCAGAGAAATCCTACGCACCGTGAATGCAGCGTGGCGTGTTTGAGAACCCTGGGAGAGCGCGATGAAGGACGAGCTGTTGTCCATTAAATAAAACGCGTTCTTAGGGTCGGCCCTGGAAGAAATGTATATATGCTGCTGAAGGTTAAGCAGAGAGAGAAACAGAGATGTAGTGTGTAAGAAAACAGAAAGAAAAATAGAAGGAGAGACTGGAAAGAGAAAGGCATTTGATATCTTTTCCACTTGTTATTTCTGCCTTTTCTCATTGTCTCTCTTTTGTTTCTCTTTTTTTCGATCTCTCCCCTTCACTTCTCTCTCTTCTCCCTCCGTCTTTCTCCCCATCCTGTCTTTTCTTCTTGAACTCTCTTTCATCTTGTCTTTTTCTTATATTTACCAGTTATTTCTTGCCTCCTCTCTTCTCTTCTTCTCTCTCTCTTTGTTGGTCAGTACTTTCAGGCTCTGGGTGAGGGCTCATCTCCTTCCTCCCTCCTCCTGTGACTGGATGAGTGTCTCTCTCTCTCACACACAGAGCAGGAGGCCCTTTGATTCCGGGTTCTTGCATCAGTCACATTAAAACACAGATTAACATCACACAAATCAGCAAAGAAGACAAACTAAACTGTAAGAAACACAAGCGGTTACAGCAGAACTCACACCAGTCACATGACCTGCAGCAGCCTCAGGACCAGAAGTTACACTTTTCTGGCCTGACACTTTGACCAACAGGGGTCTGGAAATTCCGGCCAGTTAGGACAACAAGCTGTCGGATATTTAACCAATTATGCAAATGAACAGAGTGTACGTATACAAACAAACTTTAGTTTATCATGAAATCAGTCCAGTCTACGTAGAAAATAGATGTACAACAAAAAATGTATGTCAATATATTACAAAAAACAAAATGTAAAATATCCACAAATTTTGGTTGAAGCCTCGTGATGACATTTTGTTTGGGTTTAAACAGTAAAACTTACCCCAAGACCCAGTCCTACACTTACCCATTTTAGTAACTTGAAGCCTCAACGTACCCATTTTGATGTAAAAAAAAAAAAAAAAAAGTCATGAAAACAAACGTTTTTGACATATCTACAATTTTTTGAAGAATGTGTTGCATGAAATAGGCCTACGATATTTATTTCAAAGATCAAAGTAGTCAGTTTTAGTGACAGAAAAGGCACATCCTGATGAGCCTCATGTGTTGACATGCGTACATACAGTGTTGTACCTGAGTGTCTCCGGCAGCAGAAGCTCTCATTTGTTCCACTGATGCTAACAAACATAATTTGTACAAGCTCTATGTCCTTTCTCTCTTTTTTCTCCACTTTTTAAGCCAAGCACTTACAATTACGCCACCTCAAAAGTTTGGATTCCAAGTTATCACTTTTTTGGGCCATCACATTTTGGCGCACAACGTTGCGTCGTTGTCTGCTACGGTCCAGGCTGTGTCAGTTTTGGAGTTTTTGAGCAAGGTGAACATCTTCCTTCCTCATGCTGCTCACTGTATGAGGCTTTGTTTTCGTAGAAGGGTTCTGATGCTGTTTATTGAACAGTGAATACTGAATTGTTGCATCTGATGTAACTGCTTTAGGTCGAGCAAAGTCTTTCAGATGAGTTTTAAAATACCGTAGCTGCCAATGTTAAAACTACTACTTGATGACATTACAAGGTGAACACAGTATTTTGGCCTTTAGAGATGTAGACAGTCTAATAATGCAATACAATGCAAACGTGAGTGAAGGAAAAAACACACTTTCTAAGTCGTTAAAATCTGTAGAAGTCAATTTTGTACAATATAGAACCTTTAATCTGAAATTGCCTTATTTATCTAGTCACACCAATCCAAATGTACTTAAAATCCATCTAGTTAGGTTTAAATAAACCATAAACAACTTTCTCTCTGTCACTTGTCTCTCCCTTCACCTTCAAGCTTCAGAATCCTCCTTATTTCAAATCCCTTTAATTAAACTTTGTCTCTTTCTCCAAGACATTTTTACCGTTTTTATTCCGGCTGTATTTCCAGGTTGGTGAGCTTTTCCGGCGCGTGACCTTTCGTTTGTTTGGATTTACTCCGCACACGCACGGCCAAAGAAGAATATGTCTTTTTAATATCGCGCTCAACGGCCCTCTTGTGTCCTCGTTAGATCCCACCACTATTTTACGGCCATGCTAATTAGTATCCGGGAGAGTTATGGTGCTAATCATTCCCGTTTTTCCGACGTGGATGCTCCGGAGTTTGTGTCGGAGTGGTAAAAAGCCAGCGGTACGTCGTGAAACTCATAAAGAGCAGAGATCCTGAGAGAGAAAGAAAGAAGTGATAAAACTACGCAAGAGTTTTCCACAAGGATTCAAGAATAAATAAACACGCAAGTCCACAGGGTGGAGCCAGAAATATGTACAAATATTCAAGGAAAGATTGTGGTGCTGTGCTGAATAACTGAGGCAAACAGTTAAAGGAGCATTGTGTAACTTTTTATAGCATTGCCTGGATTGTTGGGTTGTTTAACTTCTTCAATCCATTTCATTAATGGTTTATAGTGCCCATACCTGCTTTTAATACTTTTCCATGTTAACTCTATTTGGAAGATTAATACCTGTTATAAATGTAAATGACATGAGTCAAGAACAAGTTTTTTAAGAAAAGCTGCAAAATATGTTTAAAAAATATATAAGACAATTCTAAACTGATGACATCACATAGGGAGATGAGGACAAGAAATAATTCAGTGAGTCTGTAAACATACATTTATCAATATTCATGTGCTACTGTGTACTTTTTTTTGTTGAATTTAATAAAATTTTCTTTTTATTGACCTTTATTTAATGTTATGATGACAGTTTGTAAAACATTGTAAGTGCTATATTTACATTAGCACAGTGGCATAAAACGGCACAAAACAGTATGTTCAACATAAGCACATGAGGAGCAGCTTCACAGAAGTGAAGGTGAGAGATTCAAGCTAAAGAGAAAATATAATGAGACTTTTATCTTTCATAAAACCCAGAAACAAGCATGTTGGATTTTCTACCTCAGGATGTGAAAAGTGCTCTGAGTATCTGGTTAAACTAGACTGAGGGCTGTTCCAGTAGAAATGTACACGAAGATCCCATCAACAAGTCCCACCACAAGTCCACACTTTGCTTTGTGTAATCAGAATGTTTGTGTTGTGATTGATCAGCTGTGATCAGACTGTGTTGTGATTGATCAGCTGTGATCAGACTGTGTTGTGATTGATCAGCTGTGATCAGATCGAATGAGTTGAGACTGATCAGCTGTGATCAAAATGCTTGTCCTGTGATTGATCATCTACTGCCTTGTCTTGAAGATAAAAAACAAGACTAAACCCTGATTTAAAGCCCTCTCTATATATTTGCGTTCTCTTCTCTCTCCTCGCAGCTCTTCTCTCTTTTCTCTCTCTCTCTTCACTCTCTTTCTCCTTCTTCTCTTTCCCTCCTATCCTTCTCTGTTTTTCTCTGATCTTTTCATCTGCATGCTCTCTCTTCACTTCCTCTTCTCTTTCTCACCCTTTCTGTCTGTCTTTCTCTCTTTTCTCTCTTGTTTCCTCTCTCCCCCTATTTCCAACCTTCCTCTCTTCTCTCTCTCTCCCCCTCTCTCTCCCCTCTCTTTTCTCTCTTGTTTCCTTTCTCCCCCTTTTCCAACCTTCCTCTCTTCTCTCTTTCTCCCTCTCTCTCTCCTCTCTTTTCACTCTCTCATTAGTCCTGTGTCCGAGCTCTTGTTTTGTATTTTACGGCCTGATTTTTTACGATGATTTTTTAACGGTGTTTCTAATGTCTTATTTACGACGCCCATCCGTCCTGCTCCTGTGTGGCCTCATTAGAAGCACATACTCCACATAATTATCCTCTCATTGTTTTAATAAGAGCGTCCTGTTCCCAAAGGCCTGTCCTGTCTAGGATACACATGTTTATACTGCAGTACGAGTACACAGGAAGGACACCGCAGTAGTAACGACATATTTATACTGCAGTACGAGTACACAGGAAGGACACCGCAGTAGTAACGACATATTTATACTGCAGTATGAGTACACAGAAAGGACACAGTGGTAACGCATATTTATAGCCTACTGCAGTACGAGTACACAGGAAGGACAACGCAGTAATGACATATTTATACTGCAGTACAAAGGACACCACAGTAGTAACGGCATATTTATACTGCAGTATGAGTACACAGAAAGGACACCACAGTAGTAACGACATGTTTATACTGCAGTATAAGTATAGAGGAAGGACACCACAGTAGTAACAGCATAATTATACCGCACAGCAACAGTAACATAGTAACGGCATATTTAGGCATTTAAAAGTCAACGACTTTTTTCTTGTAAAGGCTCAAAACACAAGAGCAAAGCAGCTTCAGTCTGATTACAAAAATGTTTGGTGAAAAACAGATAAACAGTTGTAGACAAGCAGATAAACATTTCGAACAGTTTTGCTTTTTCACATATTTTCTGCAAAGTGAGACAAGGTTATCAAACAGTAAATGAGAAAGAATATTTAGCAAGCATTTACTACACCCCATCAAGACAGTGATTGGGGAGAGACATTATATGTATTTTGTTTCTTTCTGCTGTGACTTGAGTCTGCGTTCTCGGGGGGTCTTTTCCAGCCAGGGTCTGCTCTGAGGTCCAACTGGTTCTTTTGGAGGACTACTTTGGACTCATCAAACAGTACTTTGACTTTGTGCAGTGAAAACGGCATTAGTTTGACCCTCTTAGTTCTGTAAGCTCTCAGGCATGTGTTTGTGCTGTGTTTAGGTCAACTCTGATTGCTTCTGACAGTCAGAGCAGAAGCCGAGGTTGCATGAGATGATATTTAGAGAATAACAAGAACATCCAAGAACAAGTGATGCAACAGACCACACACTTATAATCTACAATAAGTATTTAGCAGACAGACCAACCCCATCTCACTGAAATGGGTAAACAGATTTGGGGGTTTTAAGTTAAATTTGAGCATGTCTAATTTGTATTTACCGTAGAACAATGTATCACTTTATATTCAAAGGAACGTTTATTAAGGACAATGTACAATTTTGCATTTAGCACAAAGGCGGACGTGCTTGCACCAGATTCTAGCTTACAGCTAATTTACATTTGTAGTCCTGGGGAGGGGAGAGGGGAGGCACATTGGACATGTTTTTAGTTGTAGGAGGAAACCGGATTACCTGGAGGAAACCTACGCAGACACGGGAAGAACATGCAAACTCCACATAGAAAGGTCTATATTAATGGTCTAGATACAAATAATATAGTATTTGTTAATAATGCAGAAACACTATCTAATCATTTTCTTCTAGCCTCTGTTCTAAAGTGGTGATGATTGGTGACTGGTGGTGAGATTTGCTTCTTTCACTGTTTTTTGGAACTGAGAGATAACATACTGTGGAACATTGTTAACAATTAATTTGGCTCAGTTTAGGCACAATTTTATGTTTAGTTGTGTGCTTAAAAGTTTAGGATTTGGGATGGATGGAAGGTTAGTAACAGAAATTAAAAAAAAAAAAAAAAGTTCCTGAATTTTTAACCAGCCGTATCATAGCCAGGGAAAGGGGACCATTTTGGCCAATTATGGCCCACTATTGATATTACAATCAGCTGAAATACAGGACTAAATGTCATCTAAATATCATCATACTGTAGAAATGGGAAAATCAAGAAATCAAGAATCAGATATCACAATCATCCAGTTAATTTTGTCTAAAACCTCTAACTGAGCTGGAAGTAGATGATTAGTTAATGTTTGTTCATTAGTAGTAAATTCTGTCTATTCATTTAGTAATAGTCAGGTCATGTTATCTTAATAGTTAACTAACATGTATAAATGATTTGTATCTAAACCTTATTATAAAGTGTTACTGAACAATTTAATGTTTTTTTTGTTTGAGTTAATTTGTTAAAATTAAGGGAGGTAAGGTAAGGTAAGGTACACTTTATTGTCCCGTAGGGAAATTGTCCTCTGCATTTGACCATCCTTCAATGCTCTGGGCATCTCCTCAGAGCAGTGATCGCCACAGTGCAGCGCTCGGGGACCCATCTCCAGTGTTGTTGCTAGGCTTGGTCAGGACTACCGTAGCATAGCCACCAATTGTTGTGAGACCAAAATGATGCACAGGCTTATTGACCTCTATCTGCTATTCTAAGTAATAATATCATATATAATAATATAAATGACTTAATGTTTACCCCAATAACGTCTCTAGTCAGAGGTAACACAGTTTATCTCTGAATCATCTCATCTGCAAATGAAAGGCACTGCTATGTGACCCTGCTAGCATAACATTACAGTCTAAATTGCATGTAAGCTATTATGCTAAATTAAAGCTACAATTACAAGTCATAACCCGACTAACTCCTGCCTTGAACTAAACACTGTGAGTGTCTAATGAAGTGGAAGCATCTGATTCCTGCAGTGAATGAGTTTAATACAGTGTTAATTCAGGCCTTGACCTGCTCCTCTTTACGCTGTGTGTTCATAATTATATTTTTGTAGACGGCCATATGCTAATGTAGCTGCCGTATGCTAATGCTTAATTGTCCCCTATATTAGATGCTAATTGGGAGCATTAGCATAATTCATTAGCATCTGCGCTAACATGTTTGGAATGGTAAACAGGAAGAGAAAAGAACCGACTACGCAGAGGGAACATGTGTTTAGTGCGGAATAACACGGGCCGATTAATACACAGCCGCGAGGAGACAAGGGAAGGAGGCAAGGAAGGAAGTATACAAGTAAGAGGCGGGAGGAGGAGGGAAGGAGACAAGGAGGAGGGGAAAATGAACAAGAAGGAGATGAGAGCGAAGGAGGCAAGTGGACCTGAGAGAGGAGAGAAGAAGACAAGGCTGAGGGGAAAAGCAAAGGAAAATGATGAGAGGATTGAAGAAGGTAAAGGAGTAGATGAATGCAGGAAAAAGATGAGGGAGGAGGTAAGAGAGGAGGGAATGAAGCGGTCAGGAGGTAAGTAAGAGGAGAAGGAAAAGAAGAAAGAAGCGAAGGAAGGAGATGAGAGAGATTTATACTCAAAACTGCCTCTATTAACAGCTATATCAAAACTGACTGGGGTATTGAACAGTAAGTGTTTATTCTCATGCAAAAATACCCTAAAATAATTTTTTGATTACATTATTCATATTTTATTTCATTTTTTTTTTCCAGAACCATAAGTGTAAACCTCCACAAACACATTTAAGTTTTCTAAATGAGACAAGTGCTCAGCGTGTGAAGTGCACTGCAGATGTTGTATAATTGTGATGAAATATGAGTCGTGTTGTGCTCAAATGTTCAAACAGAATCATTATTTGCTTTCAGCCTCTTTTACGTAAATTTCAAAGTGGTCCAAAGGGTTCAAATGATTAGGTCGGTCTAATCCTGGCTTAGACGGGCACTTCACACACAAATGTGCACTTCTTTCAAATGTGCAGTGCGCAGGTGCTATGAGGCAGGCCCACTGATTGATCAGGATGGAAAGGTTACCACAGAGTTTCCACGGATCATGGTTTAAACCACAACAATTGTTGTGAGCTGTAGCTGCAGGATGAATACAGTACCAGATTCTAAAGAGTAAAAGAAACAGGTAAACAGAGAAGAACGAGTATGTTCTGTTTGGGACCAGCTTTAAAACCTAAAACCTATCTGTAGACTGTGTGGGTGAAATTTCTCCTTCTGTTTTAGGGCCCAAAGATTTTTACTATATTCTAACAAAATCAAAGACACTCGAAAATCATGGCTGCATAATCTTAAACTGAATCGAATTGTGACTTAAGTGAATTGTCTCATCTATATTGATTATGAATTGAATTTGACCATTCTTATTGGAGTTATTCATTCATTCATTGGTTCATTTTGCAGACTTTATTTTATCCCGAGCCCCAGAATCAAGTGACCAGTGTGCAGCGTGTCCCACCGAACAGGGCAGGACTGTCCAAAGACTGAGGGGTCAGGGGACATGAACATGGACATGAAGACTAGATTGTGTGGGTGACATTGGTCCTGGCCCAGGTCCAGCTGCTCTCACAGACAGATGGAGGCTCTGCAGGACTCACAGGGGCAGAGCTGCAGTGACTTTCAGGGTCGTTACGTGGACTTCACATTACTTTTAGAAATTGTGAACCTGATCCTTTCTCTGTGTGTCCAACTAACATCATCGTCATCTAATCTCTGGCTTCAAAATGTATTCGTTACATAATTACATTAAAAAGCAATTTATTCCGAATACTTGAAATACTTTCACGTGGAATGATTTAATGGTGTCTAATTGATACTAGATGCCAGCATTTGGGTTTTAGTTCAGATTGTTTGTCATTGTTAATTGTTCCTTTTTCTCATTGTTTCTGAAAGTTAAAACTTTTTTTGTTGAATACAAATGTTTTCCTCAATTTAGGGAAAGAACTGTGTCCGATACCTAAATGTTTTCAGAATACTGTTTTTAGTCCACATGACATCACTGCAGACCAATAATTTGCAGCTTTTTGTCCTCTGGCCTCATAAGGAGGTCCTGAGTTTGACTCTCAGGTGACTCGGGGCCTTTCTATGTAGAGTTTGTATGTTCTTCTATTTTCTGGTGCTCCGGTTTTCCCTCTTACTAAAGCATGTTCATGTGTATTCCCAGGCTCCTCTCTTTAGATTACCCCTAAAAAATGTTCTGAGCTCCTGCACCCATGACTAAATTTGCTGTGTTCATTGACATTATCATTGAATCTAATGGCAAGAAGCCTAAAATTTACCTTCAGTTCTGTGGTTTATCTTTGACATAAAATTAGACCATAAATAATAAAAAAAAAAAACTTAAACAGTTTGGATAGCATAAATCACACTCTGAATCTGCCGGTTCTGGACATCTGATTCACTTTCTATTTTCTTATTTTATTAAAATGTTTCCCTGATGATGTTTCTGCAAAATATAGTTTGCTAAAGCCTTGTACATATGCATATAACTGTCAGGTTGAAAATGGCCTGGCTTTCCTCTGTCTTTGATAACTTGTAAATCTCAGAGTGCAAATAAATAAATCTACCAGTCTATAAAATTCTGATAAAGGTTTGATAATCCCGGCCCATGCCGTTAAAATCAATGGAACCATCCCACTCAGGGACACGCAATGTCATGCTGGGAAAGCGTGACGTCAGGTGGAGAGCCGCAAGAAATGAATACTGTTTAAAATGCCAGTTGAGACAAATAGTATCTGGAGCCTACCAAAGACATACATTCCAAACAAGACAAATAAGGTTAAAAATATGTCGGTTAAAATACAAAATGTGTTTAAAATAAATATTTAAAAATGTAATCATGACTTAACTAATAAAAAATTTTGTTGAATTGCGATTAAAAAAATGAATTGTTTGAGATCCCTGGTTATTACTAAACTAAAACCTTATATAATGTGTTCTGATTTTACAGTGTGAGAGAGCCCAAATCAGGACTAACCAAGACATTTTAATCACATCTCTGCTGTCTCCAGCCTCACCCTTCATTTTTCACGCTTTTGATTCCATTTCCATTTTCCGATCGTTTCCTAAAATTCCCAAACTGTTGTGGGGCTTGGGAGAAGCCAGCGTTTGGCAGCTTTAATTGAAACATTCCAGAATATCTGTGAATCTTACCTGTGTGCGTCTAATTGAGTCCACATCCCGACGAGCGCGTGGAATAATGACTGTTTTGTGGAGGGCAGTTTTCCTATCGCAGCATTAATATTCCATGAAGCCGAGGAGCGTAATTAAAATCCATTTGGAGCCGGAGTCACTGAGGCCTGAAAACTAAAGCTCAATTCATTTAAACCAGCCACAATTACCAGCCATGTAATAATAATAATGTAATATCCTGATAATTATATGAAATGATATGAGAACGTGTGAGATTAAAATGCAGAGGGTGTGCTGGAGAAAGTTAGAGCAGAGAGAGAGAGAGAGAGAGAGAGAGAGAAGGAGCGAAGGATTATCGAGATGTAAAAGATCTGGGTTTGAATGAGTTCCATGGGTACCATCATTTTAGTTTTGTTTGAACCTGCAGCTTATGGTTAGCTCACTTCACAAGTTAGTTTTACCTCTGGAACTTAGTTGTTCTAATTATGTTCTAATAATTAGTTGTTCTAAATATTAACTGCCAACATAAAAATGATCTAAGCAGAAATTAACATGCCGGCAGAAAGTAAGCATTTTTTAAAACAAATAAGCCAAATGAGTTGTTGGTGGTTTTCTCGGAACACATGTTACATACTTTACAAATAAGGAGAATATTTCACCAAAGGACCAAAGTGTGTTTATAAAAAAATTCCATGACTATGGGACCATCCACTGTATTTGTTTTGTTAATCATTAGCATTAGCGACCACTTATTATTCCAGTAGTCGTTAGCGGCTAGCTTAGCCCGCCAAAATCACAAGTTATAAAGAACACATTAGAGCCTCATTAGAAGTCATAGTTGAGTTTTCTGCTTAGTGTCCTTAGTACTTTACTCGTTTTGAAATGAAAGGTATTGGTGGATGGCACCATTACGCGCCCGCACCTTTTAATTAATAATTACACAGTCCCATTAATCCCCGAGGGATTTGGAAAATCATAATAAAAGTTTGGGGTTAATTGTCTTTGTGGAGAGTCAAGAGTATAACACCTACATTTTATTTAAAATCTATAGATGTGCTTTTGAGCCTGGAAAACTATGGTTCTAGGTTTGCACATAACTGGCTCGCCCATGATATCCCTTTAAACTTTTCTTTTTTTTGTAAATCCCTATGGGAGTTTATAATGGGCACTGTACTTTCTGAACCACAGCGATCTTTCATGTTGAGCTTCATCTGGTGCAAATGAGCCTTCGTTAACTTATTACAAACCCCTTAAAACAAACTGAACTTTTTCCACATAAAGTTTTGAGTAAAATCGCTGTGAAAACTCCAATGGTGACTGTGATATCTTCTCTTTGTGTTTGTTTTAAGCAGGTGTTACTCCCCATGGTCCACACTGAAACTCCTGTCAGCTCCTTACATCCATCTTAATCTGGCCTTCAGACGTTCTCCTGAGGGACACCTGCACCTGCACCAGGCAACAACACCTGCCCATTATAGATCACAACAGAGCTGATCAATGTCCAACACTAAACAACAGCAACAGATCAATACTCCAGAAGCAGACTGAGGAAACAGAGGACATATGTAGGATCAATCAGTTTGGAATTACTTCAGATTACTGTTTTGACAACATATATGTTATGTATCTTGTAAAATAACAAATGTGAGACGCAAAAACAAAAATGTTTTAGAGTGTACTCTTAAACATTTGCATCTATGTTTTCATATTCTTCTCAAGCTCAACAGGCTCCTTTCATGTTGCCAGGTTAGTTCCTGCCAGCCAGCCCTCCTACATTCTGTTTGAATGCAGAAGGGTCTGAAGCCAAAGACAGAGACAACAATTTTAGGATGTCCAAAGTTAGGATGATCCAATCACAAACGGCTTCTCCCTCCCCTCTGCTCCTCAATTTCAAAACCTCTTTTCTAACCGTTTCAAAACATTCAAGGTGGCGAACAGCTGATAGATTTTTTTTGTCTCTAGCTTCGGTTTTGAACAATTAGGAACATATGAATCAAACCGCAGCAGCCAACTGTGTTGAGAGCCTTCACACAGGTCAATGCTCCATTGAAAACAATCTGTATGCTACATATTTACAATGGAATTTCCGGGTTTTCTTTGATTGGTTGACTTTGTGCTCGGAAAGCCCATCATCAAATTGAACCCAGGCGCTCTGATCCCAGAACCTCACGTCTTTGTGAAGTGTCTGTCAAAGTGTGTACTGACTGGCTGGTCAGGCAAGGTTAGTTTCAGGTGACTCAAAAGTGCGGATCATCTCTTACAGTTGCATTCATTCTCTATGGGAAATTTACCATACCTTGCCACATTAATTATATCTTTAATTGACACAACTAATTTAGTTATCAATAAACGTTAACTGGTCTTAGTAAAGACTTTAGAACATGGGCTGAGAAAAAATCACAGATTGAACAGCAATTCTATCAAAATGGTGTAAATTTAGTGTTTATAATGCAAACACCAGTTTGTCTGTAAATGTTGGCTGACAGCCATTCATTCTTGTGTTGAATAATCAGTCTGTGGTTGTTAATTAGTTTATAAAGATTTCTTATAATAAACTAACTAGTTACCAAGTTATTTGTGAATGAGGTCTGACAGCTTTAAGTAAGAGCAGTAAAATCATAAAAAGTCGTTTCCAGTCGAATATTTGATTGACAGGACCTACTTTACGCTGCTCAAATTTTGCAAAATTCTGCATTGAAGTGACTTTTGCATTCTAAACTAAAAATAAACAAAATATAACAGAACTAATGGATTCTCAAAATGTCAGTTGTGGCCCTAGATCAGAGTCATCAGAGCTTTTAGTGTTGTCTGTCTGTTATTCAACATCAGAGCAGATCATGTGTTGTTTGAAACTGAGTGACAAACATCAGCTCCGCCTCTCCATTGATAAAATGCAACTGTAACAAATTCCATGACTTTGAACTTTGAACTCTACCTGTTTTACTCGATCTGAATTTTTGAGTGACTACAACTCACAAGTAAATACAGACAAGTGGGCTGGAGCATCAGCTGCAGGACAATACAAGATGACTCAAACATGCATGAATCAATCAATCCAAATACAACTGTGAGTAAAGTAATGATGAACACTGTAAAAACATGGTCAGGAACACTCTTTACATGAAAGAATCTCAATAAAATATGCCATAAAATTCACTAGAAAAACGGCCTCTTGTCAACCATCTCGACTTATTACATCATCACATTTTCGAACATGAACACAACCTTTTGGCCTTCAGTCCTCCTTAAGCAATTAATCTGGTTTACACTCTGGTTTATTTAATAGTAGCACTCACTTTAGCTCTAGTTTGATTGACATTCAGCTCTCCATTGTTTAGTATGGCTCTCATCAGCTCTCACTGTTATTGGCAAAACAGGTCCAATTAAATCCTGTCTTTAGACCTGGACTAAGCCCCGAGTCCCCGTGAGACCGGCTCTGATCCACGTGCACATCCTCCACGTGCACGGCCCTGCTCACGTGCACGCTCCTGTCCACGTGCACGGCCTAATACCTGGATAAAGCGGCCTTCACTCAGGTCTGCAGAGGAAACGAAGGAAAACAGACAGAAACGCAACGTGAGTGAACTCAACAAGAGATAAACAAGGATCTACCTGGGTTAGTTGTAAATCTTTACATCTGCGGTGGTACTGACACAAGTGACTGCTCAAATGTACAGCTCAATTTGAAACGGCTGTGTGTAGAGTTTTAGTAATGTGCTAAATACTAATTTAGATTCAATTATTATTCTTTTTTTTTTTGCTTTTTTACATAATAGGTGGCAGGTAAAGCTTCTCAGGACCCTCTCATCTTTAGACGCAATTGAGAGCTACGTCTGAGGCGAATGTTCTATGATTTTACTAGCACCTTTTACAACATTCAACCCTAAACTCTACTGACAAGATGGGAGTGGATCGTGTTTGCATTTGCAGCTCACAGAGAGGTGACACCAGCCTGGGAAGGATTGTTTCAGGGGTATTGGTGAGCAATACTAGAGTACCTCAAGGAATCGCACTTTGGCCCTTTCCATTCATTCTGTACAATGCTGTCTTCACCCAGAAGTAGTATGACAGCTATTATAGCATGTGTGACATGTGGGCAAAGTTATTAGAAAAGTGAAGTCATAAAGAGCTTATTGCTGCGTTCACTGGCTGGAGTATGGACATAACATCCGGTCGTATACTGAGTGTGAGTTAGACTTGGAATGTGCTTAAAACCAATGTGCCCTTGTATACAGACCTCTGAGCAGTGTGAGTGCATGTCCGAGAGTCGCTCAAATGTGCGTAAAAATCCGTTGAGAGTTTTTTTTCTTGGAGACAGCAGCGGTCTGGTGTGGCTTTCATGTCATAATACGAGCATTCTTGTTTGAATCCGCACAATTTTCATGAATCCACGCAGTTTTGGGCAAATCCAAACAGCAATGAACTGGAGCTAATTTACAAGGCACTTCGTAAGAAACCCGCATGTATCTCAAACCGGACCCACCTTGCAGTTAGTAGGCGTCAGTCCAACAAAATCATCCATAATTTGACAAGAGACTTTGACGATCACAGTCAAAAAAGGCAGACTTACAATTAACTGGGTGTTTACCTGATCACAAGCTAGTAGTTATAGATGCTAGTGAGATGTACCAGAGTACAGAGCATGCTGTGAAGAGAGCAGGCCCTTCTTAAGAAGATTTAAGTCATTTCATGTGAGCAGTGGAATGCTTTATATTTTTAATCAGTCTGTTGTGGCTAATGCTGTTTTCTTTGGGAATTTCTGTGGTTGGCAAGATGACCTCACAGTCACCGATTCACCAAACTCATCAACCATGTCTCTCTTTGATGGGAGAAGAGTGGACTCTGTGTGAGATATGTTGGAGAGAAAGATATAGACTCTATGCAGGCCATCCTGAGTAATGCCAAACACCCTCTGCATGACACAACATCAGCTACAAATCTACAAAAAGTAAGCCCAGCTTGTGTAGAAACAAAATGTCTCCAAAGAGCCGTATAATTGATCTATGCAGAGTTAAGTGTTTCAGACTTGTATTACATTATTTTGAGTTGTCCAAATTTTTAAGCTTGTCAATTACTCCAAAAATGTATGCATCCTCTTCCCACTTCCTGTTCGTCCCACTCAGCCTCTTCAGTGAGTCATTCATTTGGAGCCGACCTGAAGTCCTGGTCCAAAGTGTGGTCCCCTGTCGCCGGGCGGAAACACAGCTGTGCAAACACACAGCCTCCACAACATACTCAATAAAAGTGTGAGCAGGAGGACTTAATGGTCCGAGAGGGGTTTTCCTCACAGTCCCAAAGAGTCCGGCCAGCTCCAGGTCCAACAAGAAGCTCAGGGAATACAAAAATGTGATTCAACTTTACCAGAAAAAACATGAGAATTTTAGAAAATCCTGAAAATTATTGAATGTGCACGGTTTCTAAATTTACATTAGAATGATAAAACTATAAAACTAAATTCAAATGTGATAGAGGAGAATATTATTGGAAATAAACATGTTACCCTTTATTTTGAGAACATATTCATTCATTCATTATCTACAGCTTGTTCTCAATAAGGGTCACGAGTGTTTTCAGAGGTGGGAGGAAACCAGAGTACTCAGAGAAAACCCACAGTGACACGAGGTAACAGGCAAACTCCACCCAGAGAAATTGTGAGATGTTGATGGTTCGATCTGGGAGTCAAGCATGTCCTTATTGGGAAGCCAGTGCTCTAACCACTTTGCAACCGTCAAACTGAAAAACATGAATAGAATTTTCTGTGCAGATTTTATTGTTTGTAACTGTAAAGCACAACATTTGTTAGCATTCTAACAGTGGATTTACACTAAGTGCAACTTGGATGCGAGTCGTGACTCGCGCGAGTCACGCAGAACTTAGAAAGTGCTTAAAACCAATGCGTTGATTTACACCGTGCTCCGACATGTCCAACTGCGAGTGCGAGAGTCGCGCGACTCTGCGGAAAGAATCCGCATGAAGTCTATTTTTCTCGGAGACCGCAGCGGTCTGGTGCGGCTTTCATTCATTATACGAGCGTTCTCGCGGGAATCTACGTGACTCCACGTGGCTTTGGATGAAACCGGACCGCAGTTGACAGCATCTGGTGTAACAGGCACTTAGCAAGAAACCCGCACGTGTCCCGACCCGCACCAGCCTCGCAGTCTGTGTAAATCCAGCGTAAGTCTATTTAAAGTAATTATCTTGTTTGATTGCATGTTTTTATTTCCATGTTGTTCTTAATTATGCATTGCAACACTGGACTTTTCCCTTTGTGGAATAAATAAAGGATATCTTAACTCAGGGAATCCCAAACTTTTCAGACCAGGCCCCCAACAATTACCATGTTACGAACTTGTGACCCCCACACCAAAATAAATTGGATGTCTGTAAAAATTTTAAGTTAGAAAAACATTCATTTGTTTATTTTAGTAGATTATTGCTTAAAATTCAGTCAAACCCAGTTAAAAAAAAAAAGATTAAATACCAAGTAATATTTGTAAAATTACATCTTAAAATCATCTCGACCCCTAGATTTTGCTTTGTGACTCCCCAAGGGTCCAGACCCCCACTTTGGGAACCATCGTCTTAACTATAAGCGAAGGATTTCAGCTCCATCAATCAAACATATTCTGAGAATTTTCTGAAATAACTCTGAAATATTACATACTATGAATGGAATTCAAACTTGATCTTTTTAACCTGTGTCTCATTTCAAAGTACAATGTTAATATTACATTTTAATACATCACTTTCTACAACATGAACACCTATAACGTTCTATCTGCAAATAATCACCTCCCAAGAACTATTTTATATTTTAGATGCTCAGCATTATTTAAAAAAATGTGTCTCTTTTTATATTTCTGATGCACAAGTGGTCAAAACTATAAATCTAAAAATCTCAGAATTGTTCAGATCTAAAGCCGTTTCTCTGGTGTAAATGTCTGCATTTGGGGAAATTAGAGCGTCTCCAAAGAGAAACTGGACCAAATTAAAACTGATTAATAAATAAAAAATGTGCCCTCAACAAAAACTAAATTATTCAGAGCCAAATCCGTCAAAAGATGGTAATAATCTTTGGCCTGGATTTGAGCGGCGTGAGCGAAGGTCTAATGAGGCTAAACTACCCAATGATCGACCAGTCCAACTGTCAGAGCTGACGGCTTCATGAGACTGAACAGGAGCTAGACAGTCCTGTTGTAGTCCTGGTTCAGTCCTGTTGTAGTCCTGGTTCAGTTCTGGTGTAGTCCTGGTTCAGTTCTGCTTTAGTCCTCTTTTAGCTCCTCATTAGTTCTTATATCAGTGATTATTGTGATGTGTTTTGCTCTGAGGCTGAGCTGATGTAACTGCAGCGCTCACATTTCACCAAACTCTGCTCCCCTTTTACAGAACAGGACTAAACCAATCATATTTAATGCACTTTTTGTTGTAAGACAAAAGTGAATGAGTCTAGTCACTAATACAAATCACCAGATTGAAAAGGTGTGAAAGACATTTTAGAGATTTCATGGCAAAGTACATTGTTACTATCGTCACATTCTACAACATCAACACAACAAATTTATATTGTTCAGAAGCCTCTTGCAAGCTTAACTTAAACGTAAACATGAGTCAAATTTCTGCCTTAAAATCTTGGTAGTACACTGCAAACACGTTTTTAATCTGACACATTCCCAGTGGCGGCTGGTGACAACTTTGACCGGAGGGGCTACATAACGTGCTATATAAATAAAGTGGATTTGGATATACACTTATGAAACCGGCAAAATATATTAAAATAGCTGCACTCACATGAAAGGAGAAAGTTGTCTTCGGCATTCACCAAACTCACCTAACTCAGGTCTTTTCATGGCTCTGTAAACTCCAAACTCTCATAGCTTTTCTTCTGCTGCCGTTAGTTTTTACTTCCATCACAAAAACTCGCCAAAAAAGAAAATATATTCCTAAAATCGGCTTGTCTGTTGTATTCTCCGCGTTCATGCTCTGAGAAGCCGCTGTACAAAGCACATGATGATTCTGATCCAATGAGAATCTTAGACCTGCCCACTGCTGCTTGTGATTGGTCAAACTAACTGTCAATCTCCTTTAAGAGCCAATGATGCGTTTTGGGGCTAAACAGAATTAGCCCTGCTGCTGAACTTTACCGTGCGCAACAGAACAGGGGCGGGCCATGCACCTGTCAATCATCCTCCATAGACTCCTGCAGTTTGTGCTGAGCTGCTGCGGGCTGGAGAAAATTAGCCCTGCTTTCGTTTTTTAAGGATTTTTTCAGCAAAACTGACATAATTCAATTCTGAAACTATAATAACTCATAGTAAGACGTTTAAAGGTGATATTTTTATAAAAAAATATTTAGTTATAACCAGTAGGCGATTTGAGGGGGGATGCGAGGGGATGCCATCCCCTCTGCTGACGACGAAAGGATTTTTTTTTTTTTTTTTTTAATCGATGCATCCGGCATACAGTGTCTCGCTCCGTTCTGTTGTTTTAACGCGAGTTTGTGCATTGCTTCACTGAACAACCTTTTCACAATAAAACCTCCGGTGCAGGTAGTAAACACGAGGACTTTTATGTTGAAAACTCCACACGGGAAGCTGTCACTGAACTTGACGCAACAGACACGCTCAAACTGTCAAACTTTTGTTGCAAAGCCAGGACTTTACAGTGCCTCACGGACCACAATAAAAGACGCAGAAACAGAAAGACGACACATGAGGATTGCATCGGAGGAACAGACCGCTCGTGCATCAGACAACAGGTGAGTTTACGCTGCTCCGGGGACGCTCGTTCTCATGCGCGCGGCCGTGTCTTCTTTCCCGATACTTTTCGCATCTATCCACAGTCCTGTGTCTTCTCCCGTGTCACCCAATGAGCAATGCGCCCTTTTTTCTCCCTCTCTCTCATAAACAGTCCACACACATAGGATCTGTTCCGCTGTAGTTATTGCAGTGGACACGAGGAAGAGAGGTCAGCTGTACTGACAGCGGGACAGAGACGAGTCTGAGCTACGTGTGAGTGCTTAAACCGTCCAAAAAGACCAAAGAATCACGGAGATACGACCCGTTAAAGACTTCAAACCGATAACACCTCATTAAATATGCGCACGGTACGGAGAATAAGCGCTCGATCAGCGGCGATGCGCGAACATTTACACACGTGTTTGTGAACGGCCTGGTTTCACTTCCCACAGTGTATTTAGTAGCACTGAGCTGGTTTTAACCAGGACTATCCCAGAACTAGACCAGGTTTTCATCAGGACTGAAATGTAGTTACCTCGTAACTGTAGTTCTATGAGTAGCTAAAGCTAAAACCATGAGCTTGGTTTTATAAATTTCTGTTCAGCCTAAACAAAATGAAATAACATTCTGATCATAAAAAATATTAAAACTGATGAACACTGGTAATATTTTAATGTAAAACTGAGTTTAATCATTGAACTACAAATTAGACATTTTTAAATATAATTTGGTGTTAAAATTATGCATCTAAACCTAAATACCACAGACAGACAGTTTTGTATTTTTGCAGATCGGGTAGGGGCGTGGATCATTTTTTTCTATTCCAAAGGGAGCATGGCAAAAAAGTTTGAGAAGCACTGTCTTAAGCAATTAATTTTCCCAGAGAGCCATATTCAAATCCAGATTAGTGGCAAAAGGCAAGACCACAATTATTGATATAAGAATTTATTGTTTGAAGCACATTTTTAATTGAAAAACGGCTATTTATCTATTAGTGTTCATTAATTGTGTATATTAAGAGCACAAGTGCAAAAACAGTCTCCACAGCCAAGTCAATCAAATAAAAGAAATATAGGCCTGAATATAATTTTTTTCTGGTTTAGATTATTTATAACTTTATAACTAAATTTGATTCAAGCTAAAATGTTTTGTCGGTCAGACATATCTTACAATAAGTGACATTAGCTGCCAAATAGATATGTTTATTCTGAACTGGCTAAAACAACTACAATTAGAATGATTATTTTGAATTCTAGTAGTTTTAGACACTTTGCAGTGTAAAAAGTAATGCTTATACTCAAAAACACGCTGGGGGCCTAATTAAAACAGGTAGAGGGTCACACCTGGCCTTTGGGTTTTGGCACAGTTTACCCAGGTCTGTCTTAAGCTGTGAAAGAATAAAGTCAGTTTGATTTTCAATCGAACTAAGTTAAAGAGGCCTAATCAAAAAATAAAAATAAAAAAATTAAATGAGTGTATGCTCTTTGCTCTGTGCTCCCACCTCGTGGTCAAACAATCAAAAACATATTCATATGTATTATTTAAAAATATAAAAAAATATCTAAAGTAGGCTTTATAGAGTTTGTTCTGTCTTACTTTACAGGAGCAGCTTCATTTTACTTACAGTGGATAAATAAACTATGCAAAGTGTTAGTGAAGTGGATTTTGTATAATAATAAGTTAAACCTAAGTGTTACACACATATTTTACCAGGCTTTCTTATGGAATGTGCAGTGGATTATAATCAACCATCACATTACATTATCGTGTGTATTTTTAATACAATTTAACAATAAATCCCAAACTTGCTAGGACACCCCCAAAGTGCACCAAATTAAAGGAAATGTGGTCTGCTGTGTTCAAAATTTTCTGGGGGAGGGCCCTCAGACCCCCCGCCCTTTCGGAGTCGCCGCCCCCAATACCATCCCCCCTGTGAAAAATAAACAAATCACCTACTGGTTATAACCACATTTTCTTTCCTGAAATGACAGAGGGGCTTAGCCCACCTAGCCCATTGATACCAGCCGTCCCTGCACATTCCTCTCCTAAATCCTTAAAATAGAATGTCCAACATGACTTTCCCCCTCACAAGCCACGCCTTCAAATGTGCCACGTTGCAGACTGTCTATCAGAAAGCTGCATAAGCTCCTGATTAGAACTAAAATTCTTTATTATTCAATTCAACAGTACTCAGTGGTCTCATTTTTTCACAAAGCGCAGTATTTACCAAAGGAAAACACAAACTAAATAAGTTACATACCCCCAACTTTAAATGACACATATTAGGCAAAGAATACTTTTTTGAGTGTTTACATCCTGATCACAAACATTCTTTCAACACTGAACAGCCTAGTTTTATAGTGTTATAAGTACATTTCTGAGATCTTCAGACCTGTTTCATTTGGAGCATTTTTGCAGCATTAGCATATCGGACAACATAACTTTGATTATTATATTCAACTTGTGCAAAACACATGACTATAATGGCTGATTTATTACGTCTTTTTTATTAGTTCTGTTTCTTGTTGCACGGGATTCCAGGAGCAGTTTAAAGGGTGAGAACAACGCAATTAATGCATCAGCATTTGTTCTTTAAATGAGACCTATTGTGTTTTTTCTGTGTATTTAATAATAAACTATGACACATGTAGATCAGTAACATTCTGTTCACCGTAAAACACAAAACTAATCTAAAATGGCTTGGGAATAGAAAAAGGTCCATTGAATTCCTGTTGAAAACGGCAGAACTGATAAGCTCTGCTTCTTCATTGCAATTTACTTTAGTGAACAGCTAATTTTGAATTACAAATTTTGGAGAGTAGAAATGTGTCTAATCAACCATTTTAACCCATATGTTGTACTTGGAATCCAAGTAGGCAGGGATAGGTGGTGATAACAAACAGAGAGAGCATCAGCTGCACGACAAGGTTATTTAAACACACATGTGTCAATTTAAATCCAACTTACTAATGTTGCCACTACACTGTTGTAAAATGGCTAAAAAATCAGAAAAGTAGATTTTACACAATAGATCCCCTTAAAAAGTAGGACCTAACAAATGAAACCTTGACTAGTAAAGCACATTTAATCTCTCTAAACAATAATGGAACTCTGTTTTACATGTGTTTATAACCTTCCTGACTCTGTTTCCCATCATTTTAATATGAATATTATTTCTGGAGGCTTGTTGTACTTTATTAACTCTCCTTGTCTCCTTCTCTTTCTACCACTTCCACTAATTTCACATCTCTCTGTTCTTCACTCTCTTTCACTGTCTTTTCATTTCCTTTTTTTTCCTTCCCTTTCCTTTGCTCTCTCCTCCTTCTCTTCCTTTTTCACGTTCTATTCTTTCTCTTCCCTCCTCTTTCTCTGTGTCTTTTCTCTCCATTTCCTCTTCTTCCTCCTCCTCCTTCTCTCTCTCTCTTTCTCTCTCTCTCTCCCATTTGTTCTTTTATAACCTTTCCTGACTGCTGTCTCTCTTTGTTTATCACACTAAATCCACATATTATATCTGGAGGCCTGTTGTACCTATTTTATTAACCACGTTCTACATTAGATTACTGTTTTTGCTTCCAAAGCCTGGAGCACAAACACTAAAACATGTGGTGTATTTTGAGTAAATTCATTACTGGTCTGAGTTTCCTGTCACTTCCTGCGTGTCCTCCAGTCACACAGACGGAGCTTTTCTTGTGTTTGCGGTGAGAAAACGATTGTATTTGACAGAGTTTGGAGAGATGAGAGGAAAAGGTCTCCGTGGACACGAGGAGATGATGAAACTACAGCTGCAAAAGTGACACACATTTAAGAATTTAAGAGGAAAGTTATGCTCTACTTCTGATCATTTCAAATATCCTGCAGTCTATTGTGCTTTTTCTCTCTCTCCTCTTTTTGCATTTTCTCTTCTCTTTCTTTTTTTTTCTTTCCTTCCCCCCTTTCCCTCTTCTTTTTCTCCCCTCTCTCTTCTACACCCCCTTTTCTATTCCATCTTGCTCCTTCTCTCTCTTCTCTTCTTTCCCTCCCTCCTCTTTCCTCTCTCTATCTCTCTTCTTCTCTTGCTCCCATTTTTTCTGTCCTCTCCTCCCCCTCTTTTTCCTCTACCTCTCCCCTTTCTTCTCCCGTCCTCTACCCTTATTTCCTTTGACCCTTCTCTCTTTCTCTCCTTTCTTTACCTTTTGCTTCTCTCTGTCTGCTTTTCTTTATCTGCAAACGGATGTCTAGTCACATCTACAGTCTGTCGGTCCATGGGACAGGATCTTTGGAGTTTCTCTTTTTTCTCTCAGACCTGAGGACAGTTTGACAGTTGCTTGTTTGCTGTTGAACAGTCAGCACTTTCAGTTATGACTGGTGGCCATACTAGTTTGTCAATGCCTGATTCCATTAGATCTCTAAGCAGTTTGAACCTGGGCAGCACTTGGATGGGAGACTGCTAGAACTCCGATGACCCAGTGGTATGGCACTTCATTCATTGTATGAATGGTGCAAAATGGCTGCCTTGCTTCCATCAGTCTGCCCTAGGGCAGCTGTGGTTACAATAGTGTGGAGTGAATGAATAATGCAATAATGTAGGGTAAATATGTTTTCATTCTTTTTTTCCGTAAATATGCAACGAAAAGTCAAAACCTAAAATAACCATGATTTTGGGTTGAAGCCACATGGAGACATTTTCTTTGGGTTTGACAGGTTTTTTACATACTCTAAGCCCCTGTTCTAAACTTACCCATTTTAGTAACTTGAAGCTTAATCTTACCCATTAAACCCAAAGAAAGTGTCACTACTTGGCTTCAACCAAAATTCATGGTTATTTTATGTTTTGTCTTTTTGTAACATATTTATTTGCTACCGCTCAATGACAATGATGATGATGTTTCATTGTTTGATTTTCAAACATTTCAGTTTGCTAAATCAACAATCTTGTGAAGCCTCAGAGACAGCTTTTGTTGTGATTTTCTTGTATTAAGCTTTTAATTAATTTCTCCTCTGTCTCTTTTACCAACATATCTCCCTTCCACTCTTTTTCCCCTTCTCTTCTCTCCCATACTTATTTTCTCTTTTGAATACAAAGTCAATGGACCGGTAAAAATACTACTCTGACTTTAGAGTCATTGGGAAATTATGCAGACACAGGTAGAACATGCAAACTCAATCAATTTGGCAAATTTTCTAAATCTGACCCAGGTCTTGTTGTGGGAATCAATCTGATTTTAGAGCGACTTCAGACTGAAAGATCACTCACCCCTCCTCTCATTCCTCCTTTTCTCCCATTTCTCCTCTCTCATCTTCTCAATCCTCTCTCTCTCCCCTTCCTCTTTCACTCTCCTTTTTCTGTCACATATTATTCTCTTCTCTCCCTCCTCTATTCTCTCCTCCTCTTTTTCTCTCTCTCTATTCCCCTTTTCTTTCTTTCCTTCCTTTTCTCTCTCTCCTTATCTTCCTCTCGCTTGCCTCCCTCTCTCCTTCTCTCTCTTTTCTACCTGATCATTTATTGACGTCTGCTTCGCTGTTTTCTGCTCGTCCACTCGGTGCTGTTTGTGTGTGACCTTCCCAAGATGGCCGCCCAGGAGCCCATTAGCGGCTAACGCTTTTCTCTTTTACCTGGAATCCGATACCTTTGCCCCCCTCCCCCGCGGCCCGGAGACGAGCCCGGGGCATCGATTTACCGTCAGAGAGAGAGAGAGAAAGAGAGAGAGAGAGAGAGAGATGGAAATGAGGCCTGGGATTTTGAGGGAAACTGAAAGAAAGACGTAAAAAGACAGAAAAACAAACATGATTTAAAATGTGTTTTTGGCTCTACGACATCTCACTATAAACTACAGCACTGGAAAAATCAATTGTCTAGCATTGACTAACAGAAATTCAAACATTCAATCTAGTTTTAGTTTTGACCACGTTCTAAGAATTGTTGAAATTGAGCTGTATAGTTTCAAGGCATGTTTGACTGTTAACAGGAGATTTTAGCTTGAAATAAATTTGTCAGTGTGTGGAAAGCAAAATTATTTTATGTTACTGGCAAATATTTTCACTATTCACCAAAACAATGTTAGGATCTAAACACTTTCCATTTTAGCCTAGATTTTTGGGGGGTAAACTCAAATTTTATATATATATTTTTAAATGATGACATCACTTTTGGAGAATGCCTTGTTATTATTTTCAGTGTATTTGTATGTATGTGTATGAAGTTGCAGGTGAAAAAAAAAGTAAAATCTCCATTTAATGTGATTTTGTCAGTTTAGACCTCTGCTGTTATTTGTATATTTTTTCTTCACAGCACGTTCTTTATAACTTATAATTTATACAGTATTTACAACACTAACAGGAAATTAAGTCAACGAGATGATATAGATGAAGGCGTATGTTAAAAGCACTCTGTGAAAAGCACTATGCAAATAAAGCTTACTTACTTATAGTATCCCCCTCATGTAGCAGCAGCAGCCCTGGGGCAGCTCAGCAGAAGCAATTTGCCTAAACATCTGGAGCCTCAACCTCCGACCACCACCTGCATGTTACTGGTTGGTGTGGAAACCGGAGCACTCAGACACACAACCTTCTTGCTGTGAGAGGAGAGCACCGTGCTACAAATCCTTCTTCACTTTGGTCCAACTGTGATAGACACATGACAATCACATTCTGTCATAGTGCTGAACATGAACAGTGTCCTTTTATTGTGGACAGTAGGCTGTGCTATATCCATGCCATGTATACTTTTGCTGTATAGTCTGAATGAAGATAAGCTCCAGATATCCACCATAATAATACTGAGTGTCGGTCCCTGGTGGACGTGTTAAATGTGAGGAGCAGCCGAGCGTCCCATAATGCATTGGTCTACCAGATTCCAATCAACTTCCTGTCTGCACAGGGGCTACTTCCTGTCAGCGTTTGGCTCTAAAGGTCAAACTTCACACACAGAAATGGAACCAGCCAGGCAGAGAGTCCACAATAGAACCAGGACGAAAGCTGGACTGAATCAGATTGTTTTGTTTGGCGAAGACACAAAATTTTAAATTATGTTTATTTATTTTAAATGTAGAATGAATTAACTTTTTCTTTTTAAGAAACATGGTCTAGTACCATATCTAAAGTTATACCTTGAATAAAGATAAGGTAGCATAGATGGGAGGAAGGTGAAAACATTAGAGCATCAACTGCAGAATAATTAAAAATGACTCAAACTGACTGTTAGTAAACTAATGATGAGAAACACTGCTAGAACATTACAAACTCAGAAAGTTACAAACTTAGAAAAGTGAATTTTCCATAATGGGTTAAAGAGAATTATTCCTATATTGTTTTGTTCCGTGTGCCCCTAGTGGCCATCAGCAGCACCGCAGGCTTAATGACGCTGTTTTTCCTGAATAAAGTGAGTAAACATTTGAAGTCCTCTCCTCAGAGGCTTTTGGATCGGGTCCTGCTGGCTCAGCCCGGCCCGGCACACACATGAATACATGCAGGAAGCTTTTTGGCTGCGGCGAGCGGCGTTCCCGGTGTTCCGATGGGAATCATGTGGAAATGTGCAGCCAAAACTACACTCTCCAGTCAAAAAAAACAGCTTCTCACTGTGGCAAAGGACAGAAAAACAAGATAGAGACTTCATGTTTAATAGAAATTTCAAAATATGTTTTTATAAATTGGTTTAGTTTAAATGAACTAATGTGAGTGTTTCTGCAGGGTGGAGAGGTCAAAGTGAAGACTTTGTAGACCTTTTTAACAAAACTCCAAAAGTAAGACGTACTCCGACAGTATTCAACAACACAACTTTTTTTTTTTTTAAAGCGACAAGATATAGTGTGGTATTTTGTTGAAATTAAATTAGCAAAGAAAGAACACAATGAAACAACTGAGAATTCCACAAATTCTATCAAGTTTTATATCACTGAGATTGAGATTATATTAGTTACGTTATAGCAATGTCCTAGATACTATACAGTAATCCACAGTACTAAAGAGACACAGTGGAGAGAAGAGAGCACACCCACTCTGAAGAAGATGGTGTGAAGAAACAAAATCGTATCATTAAAAAAGCTAAGATCAGGAGAATAAAGAATTTGTATGGCCTTAAATTGAATATTTTCAATTGAACACTTTCTAAAGCCTTAAAGAGCCAGGACCCTAAAGCAGTCCAGTGCTCACACTCATGTTTTCTTCAGGCTGTGGGACCACGTTTTGCTCGTGGCTGAATCCTGTCCATCACGCGGCTCTAATCATGATCCAGGGAAAAGTATGTCCTTACACTGATTTCACCAAGGAGCAGCCACTGGACACTGCTGACCCTGACTCTCATCATCACATCCATCTACGGCTAATGCATAATGGTATTTCTGAATAACTATCACTGTGTAATGAGTGATTTGAAAGAAGAATTTGAAATGTACGGAAATCAGAATTTTTAGTGATCCCGTCAAGCAAAAATAATTGCACTGGATATGAAAACAGCAAATCTTGGATTAAGGAGGCCACTGAGATAAGAAAGCTGGGAACCAACAGCATCAATCGTGATGATGGAGCGCTCTTCTTTCATACACCTAGGAAACCCTCCTCTAGAGACCATCAGGCCACAGGAGGTGTGGTCAGTCTGATCGACAGGGTGACCCAGAAGCTGAAGCTGAGACTGGTGAATGTCCTGAAGATGGCCACACACAGAAGTCGAAACAAGACAAGATAAATGCAGTGACAGAACTGTTTGAAAGTGAAGCAGAGCGGACTTATCATTAGAATTATGCACTTTTCAAGACATTCAATTTCAAAATTTCAGCTCTACCTTATCAAGACTCGTGGGTGCTCGCAGCCATCCTCCGCTGTCAAGTAGACACACAGAAAATAAAAAATAAATTCACATGACAAGCTGACACACATGTTCATGAGACTCTAGCAGAGTTTCCCAAATCACATGAATAAGTCTCAGTGACTCTTCTCCCAGGGGACAGGCAGGTGAGTGGGCGGGGCCTGTTCACACCTGTCCATCATTAACACCTCCCACAGGTGTAGCTCCGCTGTGTGAACCAAACAACTGTAAACAACAGTCATTAAACAGACCTACAGAAGCATATGACCTTCAACCTTATATGACAACCCTCTTTTGCTCCCTGCTGGCACACTTAGAATATCATATTGTATGATTTTTATGCAATTAATTTGGACAATCATAAAGTTTATTTCAGTACTTTGTATTGAAACCTTGGTTGGCAACATTAAAGGACACTTGTTTGCACACAGTGTAGCAGGTTTTCTGACCTACTCTTCTATACAGATCTGTATTTGGACACCTCTCTACAGATGTTTTTTGGACCGAGGTCTGGAGATTGGCAGGGCCACGCAGGTCCTTCAAATTCTTCTTACAGAAGAGCCCGATCTCACAAAAAATTTACATTTACCACGACATTACACAATATGTAAATTAGGTATGATTAGCACGAGTTCACAGCTGTTTCGCGTAATTATAGTATGCGTCACAGTCCCCATTCATTTCAATGTTGGTTGTTAAGACCAGTTCTAATTTATGAATATTAATGAAATCCTGATTCGAATCTTAACCTGCCCCAAGCCCCAGACCTAATCTTACCAATTTTAGTAACTTTATGCCTGAACTTACCCGTTTCACTTGAAGAAAACGTCCCCTCGTGGCTGCAACCAAAACTCGTCCTATTTTAACGCTGTGAAATCTCGTGTCATTTTACGCTTTTTCATATCGTGCTAAATGCACGGCGTAAAATAAGTTTACGTTTTTTGCTCAAAATGACACAATACATGGTTTCGTTCACTTTCTCTTTTACAAAGATCAGTCATTTAGTCCCCTTTGCAGAAAAGTAAAGGGGACTAGATTTTTTTTTTTTCCGTCTCAACCACACCATTCTACCATTACTCCTCGGGATCATTCAGGTGGTCACTAGCTGACTTAAATATGGACCTGGATACATTCTTAAGCAGGAAGGCCTTTAGCCTTGACAACATAGTGTGTTACTAATAGTAACTTGATCTTAGCTTTCTTCAGGTCATTGATCAGGTCCCGTCATGTAGTTCAAAGGTAATTCCTCATCATTCTCAAGCTCATTGATGCTCCACTAAGTGAGACATTGTCAGTAATGTATTTATTCAATTTTATTGTAGTTATTCCCACTGTTGATCTCTTCACACCAGGCTGCTTCCCAGTTGTATTGTTTGTTTGTTTCTGATAAATGTAAACACTTCAGAGCACACATACTTTTGCTAAATTCACAATAATCTTCACACAAAAAAATTGTCAAATGACTTCATCTCACACTTGTTCTGGTTAGACCATAATTTAGATTTACAACAGGGATTAATCTTCCAAATAAAGTGAAAATTTAGAAACTCTTAAAAATATCTCAAATAATGTTTTAAACAAATCTAAACATTTCTTGTTTAGCAGTATTTCTGTCTTCTGTTTCTCACCTCCATCTCTCCGCAGACCAAGTGCAAGGCCAAAACCTCTATAAAAATCATCCTTTATGCCTTTTTTCAATCTCTCAACTTTGAAAACTCACTTCAGACGTGGAGCAGAGACCGTCCAGTGCTCCAAAGACGGACAACAGCCTCATAAATAATGTAAACAAGCCCGGGTGAAGGAAGAACAGTCGCTAAAGGTAGAATTTTTAACTCGGCAGCCAGAGGTGAAGAGTTTTTAGTCTCTGGTGTCACCTACAGCCAAAGAAAACTCGAAACTGGATAAAGAGAGACTCCGAAATGAGCTGCGCTGAACGAAATGTCTACGGACTTCGATAAATATTGCAAATCAATTCAAGCAAAGGTAAACGCAGAGCAGGAGAATAATAAATGAATGGTTAGTGGTGTGTTATGGACTGAAGTGTCAGAGGACAGCTGAATATTGGACAAGCAGAGCTAAAGCTAATGGGAAAAGTGGAGTTTTTCGTTTGGCTAAAGTCGGAATGCGGGAGTCACGCTAGCGGCTACGCAGAATGTGTGATCGAGTAAATGTCTACGGAGTTTGAAACAAAAGTTCAATGCGGGCAAAAACAAGAAAAATACTCTTGTTTTTAACTCACTGGATAAAGGCAGATTATATTTATCAAAACATATGAAAAAGATTAAATATTGTGTAAGACAAATTTCTCTACAGGAACAATAAAGTGTCCTATACTCTATTTTTGCTTCCTTAAACAAACAGAATAACATGTTTTGCTTACTTACCTAATACTTTCTGAGCCTGAGCAATTGGCTCTGTGCACAGAATGTCAGTTAGCTTGTTCATTTTTGAAAATAATGTCTTGCAGGCAGGCGTTTTCATACATTTAAAAATACTATTTAGCAGTGAACAGTGAGTTGTTTTTTAGTTTTCTCAGACAAAATGCTAATTACTTTACAAACCAGGAGAAAACGTCACCAAAGGACTAAGGTGTGTTTATAAGGTTGCGTTCACAAAACAAACTGAACCAGACTAGGCTCAATTAAAGACCAAGACTGTATTTTCTTAAGCTGATTTGGGTGATTTGCGTTCACAAGACACTTTTAACCAATGGAACCAGAGCGGTAGATAGATACACATCTGCCTTTTGCCTGTAGAGGCGCTGTGGGACAGAGACACACAGGCAAACAGCAAAGAAGACACCCGGCTTCTCTGCTACATCAGCGACTACGGCTACATCCAAAACAAACACGCTGCTGGACTTTATATTTTTGGTTTTTATGGAGAGATGAATTGTCAGAGCGCGGACAACGTGGCCTTTCACTCCAAGAGATGAGAGAGGAGGGCTGGCATTTCGTAATGTCCAGAGTATGACTGAAACGTTAAAAAAAGTTCATCTATTTGAGTAAATCTGGCTCTGAAAGGTCTGTCATCTGCTCACTTAGTTGTATGACTAAACATTGGATGAATATAGACCTTTTCCCCACAGTAACATGAGCTTGTTGTGTTACTTTCTGTTGTTTGGTTCCATCTAATATTTAGCTTTGTTATTTTTATAACTAACGAGAGAAAACGAGGCATATGGTCGTGGATCATAAAATTTATAACTAAATCAGTCACTGTCCTTCTCTTGTTACTTTCATGTGTTTTTGTGTATTATTTGTCTGGTTATTGATCTCACTCATGAGTTTGTTTTGATTCTGAGCCTCATGTGCGTTGGATCATGCCACTGTTCACTTCCTGGTTTTATTTTGCTCTAGGTCCGTTTGTGTTCATAATGCAAACGATACGCTCCAGGGCACGATTCAACCGATCCAAGACCAACCTCTCCAATTGAACCAGATTTTGCAATTTTAGCCCGGATCACAATTTGTTTGTGCGTTCACATTTATCCAATCAAATCGGGTTAATGTTTGTGTGTTAATGCTAATGCTTAAGTCTGACAGTTTGAAAATAAGCAACTTACATGCACACAGACAATTGTTTATCACAAAGTGTTTAAGCTGAGAGTAAGATGTGTCGGTATGCTAACAGCAGTTAGCCACAATGCTAACAACAAAACAGACAACAAACTTAGTGAAGTTTGGTGAACAAACAGGACATTGTTAGATGTAATCAGGACATTGCAGACTAATGTCCACATGAATAGATGTAACCGGTGTATTTCTATCTGCGTTGTGTGTGCTGGTTTATGATTGTTGGTGCAGGAGTGAACCACAGGATACAGTCGAGCTATTGGAGGCGGTCTCCATTTAATCTGGATTACAATAAAAGTGAACAACATCAACATTCATGTGCTGGTAACAGTTGGCCCAAACTACACTGAAGAGACAATGACGGCGTCAGTGTTTTTCCAAACGTCTTCACATCAATAGATAAAAACATCGGAACAATTCAAAGGCTTAATATTCATTTAAAAACATTATAGCTTGTTTAATTACCAAAATAAAAGTGAAATGATGACTAAAATGCACTTAAAACACATGATTACATTGGATAACCAACCTTTTTTATGCTTTCACAAAGTGAAGAGGAAGTTACGACACACAAAGAAGAAATGTGGGCGGACCATGACAGCACAGCGCCCGGATGCCAGGTATGAAGAATAAACAGCAACAGAACAATTTTGTGTCATTATAACATAAATTAACCGGTTACATAGGTACATTAACAAGAGATCTTTGCTAGAGGGATTTGATTTAAAGTTATTTTATACTAACAAATCGGGTAAAGTCTCTTTAAAATCAAACAGAATTGTTGTTTATTTGACCACTTATAATAGATAGTCATGTTTACAGGCACTGCAGTCAAAGTGAATGATTTTAGTAAAGAGCTACTGTATTCTAACTTCTGACATGAGCTGTGAGTAGAGCCATTAGAGAAAAAGCTACACAAATATAATGAATAATCTAAATGTCCGGCAGGTGAGTGTTTACTCCGTGATCGGCTCTAAATATCTGTAGACACATAAATTTTACATTTCTATTCATGGCGGGGAAAACTACACTCAAAATCCAGTGTTTTGTGGAGATTTCGCTCTGAGGCTAAACTCGGAGCGCAGTTTGGAAAAGTCTGTGGAGAAAACTGCATTAATATTAGAAAGAGCTTAGACCAGACCTTTGATTCACTTGTTACAGCTGAAAGTTTACCTGCTCCTGTCCAGGCTTAGCTTACACTGGTTAAAAGGACTTTACTAGACTCATTTGAATCTATTTTATAATGTTTTTCATCATCTAAAAATCGTTAGTGGATTGACACAAAAACAAATGTCATTATCTTTTGAGTTTTTAATTTGTCTAACATTGCTTCTCCATCCACTGGCTGTCTGCCCATCTTTTGATTTGAGAAAACACTATTTTGAATGTTCCACTGGTTTTCACATCACAATGTGACAGGCCTCAACCGAGCACCAAGTAATCATTTTTCATTGAAACATTTACGGTTCAGTTTGATACTGCTCTTTAAATTATATTGCCATTGTTTAATAGAATCAGTTAACATATCAAAATCAATTACATTGCAGTTTATTTCCATAAATATAATTTAAATCAAAATAAAATATATTGCAAATTATACAAAAGAACCCCATACAAATCCCAACCGTTCTACTCTGAAGAGCAGAGTTTCTTTACAATGGAAGTGTTTTTCAAAGTCACTTACTTTCACTTGAATCATTTGAATATTTTCATTTCAAAAACACCTAACTTTTTAGAAAGTTGAACATTTTTAACATAAAAGTACAAAGAACCAGACATCAGGAGCACTCTCCTCTCTCTTCTCCCCAAAAGTGGCATGTAGCATTGGGCAAAATAACATGCCCGTTTGCTCAATTCTGGTATGTTGGAGGAAAGAGGACAAAGTCACACTGCTCCTCTGTATCCCCTGTGTGAGTTTTCCTCCATGAGAGGACCGCTCCAACACAACAGCCTGGGGTTAGAGCACAGTAGAGGCAACCCTGTGTCAATGTCACAAACAATGCTGTCAAGTCATCAAAATGTCCTGGGCCCAAAAGAAAGGTTTACTGGAGTTTAAATAGTCTCCACACTGGCCTCAATATTTCTGGGTTTTTCGTATGTGTGAACACACCTCAAAAAGGGGAAGGGGCTAAAGGTAACAGAAACAGCAAAAGGTTTCTATAATGCCAAAGCTCCTTTTGTACAGATCAGTGGTTTAAATTTAGCGTGTTGTTTGGGAGATAAAACTAATATAGAATCGGATCTGAAAAATTGTTTTGTCAAAATCTTTATGTGAAGGAGAAGTTCCATGTACATCTATTTATTTGAACAAATATTGAAACATCCTTTAGAGCACAATTGACAATTTTGTAATTTCCTTATAAAAAAATAAATATGTTAGCAAAAAAACAAACAAACATGTTTTCTGTATCTCACCTTTAAGTGCTAGTTTATCTCTTGTTTTTTTCTGGTCACCTGCTCATTGACAGGTTCTTGTAAATCCCACTGGGGTCAGTTTGGAGGAAGCGCCCGTTGACCTCTGACCTCCCCTGAACTCATGAATCCAGTCATGAAGACTGGACTCCAATTCCCAGCATGCACCGGGCTCATGTTTAATGCACTTGTTCAGTTTGACCTGGTGCGATCGATGGGGCAGAATAATGGACTTCACCTTAAAAACTGCGGCTTAGAGGATGAACTCAGGTGTGTGTGTGTGGTGTACGTGTGTGTGAGGTTCACTCTGGTATAGTGGGTCTATGAACTGAAGCTGAAACTTGTAACAAAATGCTCATGTGAACAAGTAACAGACCTTATAGAATCATAAAGTATGAGTATTCGCATCACAAAATATACATAAAACATGATGCATTTTTGTGCCGTTCCCAATCAGACATGTTCTCCACTTTGAAATCTCATGGACCAGAACCATTAAACACAGTGTAGCAATGTACATTAGAAAGTCATGTGTTTCCCACATCAGAAATTGAGTTGGAGCTTCATCTACTGGCTATAAAGGAAAAATCAACAGGGAAATTGATCTTGCGTGATATGCTAATGCTGCAGAAATGCTCTAGATGAGTCAAGATGATTTATGATTTTTTTAAAAGTGCAGAAGATATCATCATCTCACTAGAAGTTCAAAAAGTGACTTTACATAAATTGTGTTATTTATGTTAGTTGAAATCCAAGATGTTACCAGTGCTTAGAGTTTCAGACTAGCATAACTGGCTGCCTTCACATTGCAGAATGATGAACAAGAGCCAGTTTTTATAACATTGTACTTTGCCATGAAAAATCTTAAAGGTGATTTTGCACAGTGTGAATCTGGTGAGTTCTATTGGTGGCTACAACCATTCATCTTATTATTACAACAAAGTATTAAGTATTAAAACTATCAGTATTAAAAGTGACAAGATGCCAAGCATGTGTATTGAATATGATTGGCCTGTTGAATGTTGAACAGAACCCATTGAAGTTACTGGAGTATAACTATCAGAGACAGCCGTAGTAATGACTGTAAGAGCACTTTGTATTTGATTTCCTCTGAGTCAAATCCTCCTGGATGTCTCCTTTGCCTCTTCTTTCTCTCGCATTAATAATCATCATCTTTAATACCAGAAAGGTCAGTGACAGGCGGCCATCTTGTCTCCTTCTTTGATCCTCTCGCTTGCTCACACACGGCGCAGGATTAGCATTTGCCAGGCCCGAGGTAAACGCGGATCAAACGTGCTAATGCGGAGCGACGTGACCAATCAGAGCCCACACTGTCACACTGAGGCATGCTGGGAAGGCGAGGAGACATCACACAAGGAGACATGAAAGGAGGCTAAAATCAGACCTGAAGGAAACAAGGCATGTGCATGGTTCAGAGGTTTATTAGGGAGTGTAATCAGCCTGTTACGATTGGTTACAACAGCTGCCAATCATTATGAAGAGCAGAGGGTGAACTCAGGACAGTCATCAGATCTTCAAAACACTGACTTGTCTCAGAGTCAGGACTAGGCATGGACCAGCCTCCTACTGGTGCCAGAGTCAGGACTAGACATGGAACTTCTGCTGGTACCAGTGTCTGGACTAAACATGAATCAGCCTCCTAGCAGAGTCAGAGGTAAACATTGACCTTCTGCTGTTGCCCCAGGAGTAAACATGGACCTTCTGCTGGTGCCAGAGTCAGGACTAAACATGGACCAACCTTCTACTGGTGCCAGGGCCAAGACTAAACATGGAACTTCTACTGGTACCAGTGTCTGGACTAAACATGAATCAGCCTCCTAATGGTGACCAGAGTCAGAGGTAAACATTGACCTTCTGCTGTTGCCACAGGAGTAAACATGGACCAGCTTCTACTCATGGTGCCAGAGTCAGGACTAAACATGGACCTTCTGCTGTTGCCACAGGAATAAACATGGACCTTCTGCTGGTGTCAGAGTCAGGACTAAACATGGACCTTCTTCTGGTGCCAGAAGGTCCATGTCAAGTGCCAGAATTCTGGCACTTCTGCTGGTGCCAGAATCAGGACTACACATGGACCAGCCTGCTGGTGCCAGAGTCGTATTTTTTGTATGTATTTTATTTTTTCTTGTTTTGAAAAGCATTGTTCAATTGCTTTGTGTATGAATTGTGATATAGAATTAAACCTCCCATGCCTTGTTGAAGCCTGCAGGGCGCTCGTCCGAACTGGGTCAAATCTTGGTCTACAGTGGGAAGAGTGGACTTTCAGAGCTATGCTAATCTGAAGCCTAGTTCACAGAGGTGTGCACTTAAGTCAGACTTGAATCACTATTTTGATGACTTGACTTGATAGTATGAATTTTAGATTTGGGACCTGGATTTGAAGGTGGGAGTTCTGTGACTCTAACCTGGACCACAACAGATCCATCCGGGAGTATAATGACGAACATTTGAAGCTGATATGGTTGAACAGCCTGTTCTCATGGATAAGCGTGTCAATACCACGCTACTGTAAACAGCGTGTCCTATGAACGCAACTTCTATTTTGTGCGTGTGTATTTAACGCGTTTCTATCCTAGTTCATTTCAATGGTGAATGTTAAGAGGTGTTATTATTCATGAAAACTAACACAATCTTAATCCTAACCTTAACCAACTCCAAGCCAAAAAGCTAAACTTACCCAGGTTTTTCAGACCCTTGAAAAACCTCGTGTTTGTCGTCAACCACTTGGCGTGTCCAGACTACGCTGGAAAAAACGAGCGTGTAATTGCACGCCAAAACAGGCAGAGGGCGTCATCATGACACGCAATTTGTCATGGCGTGCTATTTTACGAAATCCATGAGAAGCGTCAAATCACTGGCAATTTAAATTCTTGCTAATTCCAGCCAAGCAGCCGAAAAAGCATTTTTTTCAATTAATTCAATATGCAATTAACTTTTTTTTTTTTTTTCACATAAAATGCCTCAGCTGCTCTGGAGGCAGCTGCAGGGAGACAGTTCCTACATGATAAAAACAACTGTTGTTATAAATCAGGTCTAAACTACGACTGGTCTGAAGAAGCACAGAGCTTTTTTGTGTGACGTTGCATGTTCTACCTGTGTCTGTGTTGGTTTTGGCGACCACTTAAAACATGTACAGCGCCCTCTTATACTTTCGCCCAGAACTCCAGTGGAAAGATATTCAGATCTTTATTTATATGAACCAGTTCAATAAATAAATGAACTGGTTCATCATAAATATTGTCAGAAATCCTGACGCAATACACATTGTTTTAGAGAGTGTGTTTTCAAGAACAATTTGACTCTGGACTTTTTTCTGTTTTTCCTTCAAATACGTTCTTTAAAAAAGATTTTTGCTTCGTTGCTCTTCACATCAATTGGAGCGCGGCGTCAGTTGCCATGATGGAGTGTAACATAGATAAGGGCCTCGCTCATATCTGGAAAAAGAGACTGTGTGGTTCCCTCTGGACCTATGTGCACGATCCTTACTCCTTGTACAGAGAGACAGTCTGCTCAATAATTATGCTGAGTCTTTCAGTTATCAAGATTTCATCTCTCTCAATATATTATACGCATACAATACTCGAATACTTCGTCTAGAGAGACTCACCGAACCCCTCTCGCTCTCCAGGAAAAGAGAAATAGACGCCGCTCGAGCCAGATAGAGCTTCACATGAACATCTCTCTCTCAGGAAACGTTGATTACTACTGTCAAATTACAAGAAGCACTAACTACAAACAAAGCAGTCACGATGTGAAAGAGAAACAAGCAAAATCTTTTTAAAGAACGTATTTGAAGGAAAAACAGAAAAAAGTCCAGAGTCAAATTGTTCTTGAAAACACACTCTCTAAAACAATTTGTATTGCGTCAGGATTTCTGACAATATTTATGATGAACCAGTTCATTTATTTATTGAACTGGTTCATATAAATAAAGATCTGAATATCTTTCCACTGGAGTTCTGGGCGAAAGTATAAGAGGGCGCTGTACATGTTTTAAGTGGTCGCCAAAACCAACACAGACACAGGTAGAACATGCAAACGTCACACAAAAAAGCTCTGTGCTTCTTCAGAACCAGTCGTAGTTTAGACCTGATTTATAACAACAGTTGTTTTTATCATGTAGGAACTGTCTCCCTGCAGCTGCCTCCAGAGCAGCTGAGGCATTTTATGTGAAAAAAAAAAAAAAAAAAGTTAATTGCATATTGAAATGAAAAAAATGCTTTTTCGGCTGCTTGGCTGAATTAGCAAGAATTTAAATTGCCAGGGATTTGACGCTTCTCATGGATTTCGTAAAATAGCACGCCATGACAAAGGCGTGTCATGATGACGCCCTCTGCCTGTTTTGGCGTGCAATTACACGCTCGTTTTTTCCAGCGTAGTCTGGACACGCCAAGTGGTTGACGACAAACACGAGGTTTTTCAAGGGTCTGAAAAACCTGGGTAAGTTTAGCTTTTTGGCTTGGAGTTGGTTAAGGTTAGGATTAAGATTGTGTTAGTTTCATGAATAATAACACCTCTTAACATTCACCATGAAATGAACTAGGACAGAAACGCGTTAAATACACACGCAGAAAATAGAAGTTGCGTTTATAGACACGCTGTGTTACAATAGCGTGGTATTGAACGCTTATCCCCATGAGAACAGCTGTTCAACCATATCAGCTTCAAATGTTCGTAATTATACTCCCGGATGGATCTGTTGTGGTCCAGGTAGAGTCACAGAACTCCCACCTTCAAATCCAGGTCCCAAATCTAAAATTCATACTATCAAGTCAAGTCATCAAAATAGTGATTCAAGTCTGACTTAAGTGCACACTCTGTGAACTAGGCTTGATTAGCATAGCTCTGAAAGTCCACTCTTCCCACTGTAGGACCAAGATTTTGCCCAGCGGACGAGCGCCCTGCAGGCTTCAACTAGGCATGAGGAGGTTTATTTTCTATATCACATATATCATACCAAATAAAAGCAACTGTGAACAATTGCTTTGCAAAACAAGAAAAAATAAAGAATACATAACAAAAAAAAATGCGACTCTGCACCAGCAGGCTGGTCCATGTGTAGTCCTGATTCTGCANAGTTTGTCATATAAAAGTTGTCATTTAAGGTAAAAATAACTTTATTCATGTCGCAACGTGAGGTCTGTGACAATTAAGTGCCTATGCTGAAATTACCATTCAAGTTTAGCTGAACTAACACATAGTTAAGTCATACTGCTGAAGTAAAAAGTTCCAATAAAAAGCAATATTTATTACTGGCTTAGAAAATCCCTTTTTGGAATCACATTTAACAAACTGACCAGAAAAAACATTCACGATAGTTATGGAGCTCAACAGTGACCGCCCACTTCCACTTCGGGCTCCCATGTTAAATGTCCATAGAGGTTTTCGGAAAAAAAATTATATTAAAAGTTTGAAAATGTCCCTGTGGCTAATCAACTATGTGATGAGTAAGGCGCATAAGACCTATATTAAAAATATATATATTTATACAGCTTTTTAAACTACAAAGTAGTTAAGACACTTTGCCAAAGTTATGTGTTTTTTAGACTGAAAACAACCGCTCTGTGGATCTAATTTAGCACATAGCGCAGTAGCCTGCGATACGTCATTAAACTCTTGATATTTGAATTTTTTTGAAAAGTCTACGGCACATTACAATAAGGCAATTTGCTTGAGGAAAAAGGTGATCTTCCGCTGTTGAACTCACAGCATAACCATGCCTAACTACACAAAAAGGCTTTTCAGCAGAGTAAAATAACTCCTCATTCAGCTACATTCTATAGACAGTGGGAAGAGTGAATATAAGGGCTATGCTAATCTAAAGCCTAGTTCACAGAGGAGTGGACTTAAGCCAGACTTGAGTCACTATTTTGATGACTTGACTTATGGATTCAGATCAGGACTTGGATTTGAAGGTGGAACCACGACAGATCCATCTGGGAGCTTCATTTGAAGCTGATATGGTTGAAGCATCAATTCCCTGGGAAAATAAATTCTTGCTAATTCCAGCCAAGCAGTCGAAGAAGCAGTTTTGCATTTTTTTGGACCCTGTAATGAGCAATTTTCAATTAGGCTATGTGAGTAAAATACAGTCTAATTTTTACAGAGCATAACAATTTCCGATTTTTTTCTTATTTACTTGCAGTATACTTCGCCTTAAACAAGATTCAGGTAAGCTTCAAACATCTGTGCTCAGTATTACTGTCCCATAGAATATCACTCCTTTAACATAAATGCAGTCTAACCCATGGTCTCTCTCACTCTTTCCCTATTTGTATTTACTTTTGAACTTTGCATAGCGCTAATTTTACCCAGCCTGCCTCTCCACTACATCTCTCAGCTCAAACCAGGTCTACGTCTGGTCCTGCAGCCCAGGTCCGGCCTGGTCTTCCCCCGGTCCCTCCCTGCTCCTCTCCGCACACACCTCTGGCCTTTGCGTAGCTCTAATTAGCCGCGCTGCCTTGCTCTGGCTCCTCGGGGGACTTTCACTTCTGTCTGCGCAGGATTAGTTTTCTCATTTAGTCCATGATCTTGGGCTACTCCCCGGCTCTCTTCCCGCCGCTCCGACCTTCCGTAATTAAGTCCCGCGGGCCCGTTATTGGCAGCAACCGTTAGCCGTTAGCGTTAGGGGAGCGCCGCTAATTACAACCGCTACGCTAATCTCTGCGAAAGGAAAGGGGAAAAAAACAGAGAGAGCCAGGAGGAAGAGGAGAAGAGGAGAGGTTTTGACTGACAGACAGCGGCGCGTTACGGATCTGGCGCTAATGCTAATGGGACGGGCCCAGGAGAGGCTCGGCTACACCTGGGGGGGAGGGAAAGGGGGGAGGAGGAGAGAGGATAAAAGAACAATAGTGAGAGAAATCTGCTGGAAATTGATTACATCTAGGAGATAGAAAAGGAGACAATATGGCAGGGCAGGAAAAAGGAGCTGAAACAGGGTTAGGAATCACATTTAGGGAGTTTGAAGGGAAAAGGAGACAAGAGGGAGGATGTAGGAGAGTGCATAAAGACTGTATATGTTGTGTGGACATGTTTATGAGTGTACTAACCTCTGAGGACCTTAGGGAGCGCCCGGTTTGCAGCGCAGACAGAAACATGAACATGATTTAGCATGTCGGCGCGCGCACAGGTGTCTGTCCTGCAGCGCTGATGCTCAAATGTACATCTTCTGCTGCTTTACATGAACGAACATAAGCAACGTGTGGTCTACAACAATCGGACCCAAACCTGCTCATGTAGCTGAGTCCAAATGTACTCTCTTGTACCTAATAAGAATAGTACTGACTAACTGATAAGTTGACTGACGAGGTCAAGCGTGACTACTTAAAGAAACAAATCAAACATCTCTTTCATAGTGTCTCGTTCATAATCACCACTGTTTTTTTTCTCTCACTGAAATGTATATACTGTATACTACAACATGTTAACAGCGTATCATGAGCACGTCATCTTTTTACTGTCTATTATACAGCGTCTCTATTTCATGCTAGGCTATTTCACACTGTGGAATATAAATGGTTTCCTGTGATACAGTGTTGCACAGGCGCAGCAACAATAACCAGTGTTGTTGTCAGCTACAAGAGTTTATCACTGTGTGAAAACAAAAGTTATTCTGCTAATTCAATATTTGTAAAGGAAATTTGTCCTTATAACTCATACACGTTACATTCAGGTGAGTGAAAAAGTAAAGTGAAAAACACTGCCCTAAGTTTCAGGAGCCAGATGTCCATCATACCTGTTCATACCTGATCAAAACAGCTTCTCTCATTTAGTTTGGTTGTTTTTATAAAATAAATTTCAACCAGCCAACTAGACGGACAGTGACATTGACGGATAATCCCTCTATAGGCATAGTTCCCATGTTGAACTCACGTGGGAACAGTGTCTTTGGGTTTAACAGCTAGGTTTAGGTCTGAAGTTACAAAAATGGATAAGTTTAGGTCTGGGGCTTAGAGTTGGTTAAGAGGTTTTGGTTTTGTTAATATCCATAAATAATACCACATTTTTACATGCACCACAGAATAGAACTGAGGCAGCATTGCATATCATGTTACGCAAATTACATAAATAATATATAAATATGCATTTAAAATATGCATTTAAATTTGATAGTATTCTGCATTTCAGTGAGCTCGGCTTGCCTTGAGATTGTTTTATTTATTTATTTATTTTTTCTAGGGTGTTCTATTACACAAAGATGTCTCTTGTAAGGACATCTCACATCTATAATATTCATGCGAACACATTAACAATTGACTCTTGTTCTGCTTACACATCCCTGGCCCAGCATTTCATGATAGTTAACAATATTAATTGTACGTTTGAATAACATAGGTTATTGCCCTACAGCTTTCCAACTAATAATATATTTATATTAATATAGTGTTATGATAATCAATGTCATTAAGGTTTAAACAAGAACTAATGAAGATTCGTGTACTACTGATAGAGCAGAATAAGAGGCAGCTTTACGACAACAAAAATCTTTTGACCAGAAAATCTCAAAAGAAGGGACAAGACTTTGTGATGACATGGTATCAAATGCTGTTTCAGATCATTTAGAAAATCTTATGACCACACGTAAAAATGAAAATTTGTGTCTCCTGTTTTTCGGCTGTAATTGAGTGTTATATGACACAACTATTGTCTATAACAATAGGAAACATCTCCAGCATAAACTCGGAGTTACAAGTTTAAAATCTCTTTGCTGATTAAATATATTAGTCTTTTTCCTCTGGGACTGATTTCTTCAGACAATTATGTTTGATTGTCTCCTGTCTGGCTACATTTCCTGCTGCTCTGGGGCTCATGTTCAGGTCTCTGTTCAGGTCCAGGTGGAAAACAGTGAGAGAGCATAAAATCTACGAGATGTCAACAGATTTATGTAGAAGACAAAAGACGTGTTTCACCCTCACAGAGCTGCTGGCATTGGTCCAGAGAAGAGTCGTGTGGAGCAGGAGAACGGCAGGATTTCAGATTTATCATATCCGGTCCCTGTAAGAGAGTGAATCACATGGAAAGTTAGACCGCAAATTGGTAAATTCCTCTTTCACTCACCTACGATCATGAGCTTTGGTAAATCTATTCTCTCACCTAAAGGAATGATTGAAAGGACAAGATTCTGGATACAAGATGGTAAATGAGTTCACTCTACATGTGGCTAGGCACTATCCTTGAGTTAGAGTGAGGAGCTCAGTCACAGGAGGATCTCGAGCTACTGTCTCAGGCATGTGTTGCTCTACCTACTAAATAAGGTCTGCCTGTGGTGTTCTGGGCCTGGAAAATCCAATATTTCAAAAATATGTTGGGCATGATGAAGAGATGGATCAGCATCATCTCTTCTATGAAGACAAACATGGTTGCTACAAGGAAACAATCAATTCAAAAGAATACAGCAGATTTCTGCTGAATCAACGAGCAAAGTGAGAGAGTTTGATTTGGTTGTAAATAACCAACTTAGGACCTGATTTATCAAGCACTTGCACATGTGCAAAACAGGTTAGGGGAGCAAAACCTTGGCAGATATGATATTTTTCTCTCACACACACTCTAAAGATGAAGAATTTGAGGTGGTTCATATCTGTTTTGTTTAGTTTGTTGTATGTGCATCTTCCAATATTAAAGAGAAATCACCCCCAAACTCCACCACAAACACATTTCAAACACAGCAAACTCATTGAAATGTATTGGGAAAAAGGAAAGGAGGGGGTCAGAGAGGAGAGCAGCAGTGTGATGGATTGACAGCAGGTGTCTGCAATTAAAGCTCGATTTGAATGACATACACGTGAGTCACAGAGCACTGGATTGACATGAGAGACACAGCAGTTTGTGATATTTTGACCTGAACCTGCTAATTTGCTCAATTTGCACTAAAAATGCCAAAAAATGACTCAGAATAGTAGACAATGCATTAAACACATATACACAGTTTAACAGCCAAAAAACTTATTTTAGGTTTAGCTTCTCTTTAAGTTTGTGTAATTGTTCATAATAACACGTGATTTTTTTTTTTCACTTTTGCACCTGCAATTTAGCACCTGGCTTGATAAATCAGGCCCTTTGTCTTCAGAGAAAGCGTAGATCTACAATGAAATGTCAAAGTTTACATTAAGCGTGTTTCCACGCCTTTTTTTTTTTGTTTTTTTTGTCAATTTGTAACGAAAAGCAAAACTGTAAAATAACCACAAATTTTTATTGAAGCCACATGGCATAATTTTTCAATTTACTAAAATGGGTCAGTGTGGACTGGGGTAGTTTAAGTTTACCTGTTGTTATTTTATGTTTTGGCTTTTCGTTACATATTGACGTAAAAAAAAGACGTAAAACGTACTTATCATACATTTTTAACATTTCGTTGTATATACATTTTCTCCGGAGACTGGGCTGAACAACAGATGGCCAATGAGTTTGTTTCATGTGCGTCACACAGATAAACTATTTTGTTGAACAGTACAATGTAAAGTTGATTTAAGATGTGGTGGGAGGATGAGACCAGATCCACTCTGACGAAAGTATTGCCAGAGCCTGAGCTTTGGATCGCAGGTAATATGGACTAGGGCTGCATGATTTGGAAAAACTATTATAAGTGCCATATTTTTGACCAATATTCCGACTGTGTTTCAATTTTCAATGTTATATGTATGTTTTAAGTTCATATTTCAGTAGTGTTTAGGAGAACAGACAAAATTAAATATGATAATAATAAATATAATAATTGACATGTGAACTACAGTGTTTCAAAGCAGATTTCATATACAGGATTAACAGTTTTGTAAAATAAAGTACTTTAAAGACGACACATTTCATGATCAGAAGAGTCAAGTCCTGCCTTAGTCTGCTTCAGTTCTTGCCATGCGCCTCATTGAGCTCATTTTCATATTCACATATTCAGATCTATGTAAATGTGACTTTAACGAGCTCGGCTGATTTCTGCAGAACTTTATGAATTGATCAGTTCAGCTCATGTAAAATGGCTCCTTGTTGACCTTTGACCTCATACTCTTTAACTAATGATGAAATAAATTTGAGACTGAACAAAAGTCAGCTCTGTCAAATGGATAATTATAACACTATCTGAAGTCAGACTTTACTCATTTCCTTTTCTCACTGAGTAAATGTAAAGTGACAAACCTTTGTTTTGACTTGAACTATGATTCATGTTCCACTTCTCAACACAGTTTTCCTGTCTAAGGCTCTGCTCACACACAGACGAACCACACACTGAGGAAGTATTTGTAATAAAGTGAAGAGCTATATTCAGGATCAGAACCATTCAGGATTGGCCAAAAACAACAGCTTTTGTAAGAGTGTGATAATTTCCCAGACCGCTCCCCTTGTCTCTCTGAGGACCACAACTCCCACAATCCTCTTTGTTTTGAGTGTTTTTAAATGTAAGCCGTCCACTGACCCTGACCCGGTGTGGGCTCGCTCTAAATCCTGTTTCAAATGAGCCGTTTAAACTGTTAAAGATGTGGATTATAAAGTACTATTGTTTTGAGGACAGGACTCTGACTCTCAGAAGGCACTGCAGCATTGGCTGGTTTCCGTCACAAAACCTGACTTCAACTTTAGGTCACAGGTGCAATCCATAAGGCTTAAGATGATAAAAAAAAATAAGATGCATAAAAAAATGTGTTGCGCGTACGTATGAGGAAGTGGGCAAGTAACTGTGGCTTTAGTCTACATCAGGACCAACAGCATGTTCTTATGGAATGTGTTTGCATGGGATCCAGAACCCACACTTCAGCAAACTGCGAAGAGTGGGTCTGGTCACTACGCCCTCCGCCTGTGTTTCAGATCAAATATACATCGGACCGGGCAATCAGGTTAGCTTATTAGCGTGACACAGATGAAACAAAGGAGCTGATTGGTCGTCTGTCGTTTAGACCAAAATCTAACTTCACTCACCTCACATTAAAATCGTTTTTTGCTTCACTCATTGATTCTGCAGAAATCTGCAATGTTTTTCAGTTCAACGTGATATTTTTTCCATGTATTTATTTTCATTGAGAGCAGCCATGTTGGTTTTTACACAGCGGAAGATGCGGGTCTGTGATTAGCTAATTAATTTGTCAATCACGGCTACAGAAATCCGAAAGAGGGACACGTTGGCCAGATGATATATTTTTAATATATCATCTGGATTTTCCAGGCAAGAAACGTGTGCCTATGCCACGGCATGTAAATAGTGTGTCATGGCAACACATTTTCATACGGTTACATTTGAATTTATTTAGATAAAAAGTGGGCCTTTGGACTTCTGAGCAGCCTCATCCTCCATGCTGCTACGACAGCATCGGTGCTTCTGGATGTGTAGTTGTTCAAAACAGGACGGACATGTCATTCTACCCAACTTGTGTTCAACCATTTCTGACTTGTTCTGCATGTAATTAGGTGTAAGCGGAGTCAGTATGTACATTACAGCGCCCCCTATCCTCTTATAGAATAAAGTCCTTAAGCCGGTAATCACCTTCCCGTGGCAGGCTACATTTGGGCGCTAAAAGACAGCAATTGTTGTTTTTTGCAAATAAAGAGTGAAATGCATCATGTCAAATGACTACTTTTATTTGCGTCTTAGACTCTTGTTTTGGGAGGCTTTATCTGGGATAATAAAGGCTAAGTTCAGGTCTGGTTTAAAAAAAACAAACAAATCAGAGCTCATCCTGATGCACATCTCAGGCTCATAAACTGGTTTGGACTAGATCTAGAGCTGGATGTAGGTCTATATTACACCTGAGGTTCAATAGAAAAAAGCTGAATATAAAAGTTTCATTGTAAGACAAAGCAGTGCAGCAAAGCAGTTTTTTCATTTTCAGATTTGTACATTTGTAAACTCTTTTTTTCTTCCAGAGACAGAGGTCATATGTTCTGCAGAAGTTCACCAAAACAAAAGCGTCTGATGAGTCTTTCACACACAGCAGAGTCTCTAGAGTCTGCTCTTCTGCCTCTCTCTGACGCTTCTGTCTATAACTATCACAATCTATTATACAAACGAGATGTGCTTTTGACCCTCTACAACAGGGACAAAGAGAGGAAAAGTCAACTTAAAACCCAAGTCTAAAACCAGTAGTGCTTACACTTTCTATAAACATTTTGTAGACTCCACAAAAACATTAATGCAACACAATGCAGTGATAAATTCTCTGCAGCCATCGCATGTTCATTCTCCATCAGCTCCGGTGAAGTCCAAAGTTTGATTTCACAAAACTGGTGACAAACTTGAGAAAAAGTGACGTGTAAAAGAAAATAAAAGATCATGTTTGATCCTGACAAGTATAATCATGAATAAACAACAATATTTTGTCTGGCAATGATCATTAACACTACATTTTGATACTGTGACATCCTTTAGTTTTCGTCCCGAGTTAGTGCTGAAGTGAAAGTGTTGAGATTGATTTGCTGTCAGGCTGACGGACAGTGGACTGCGTTTCCCATGATCCCTCAGGAGCAGAGGTCAGAGCTGTAGCGGTCCACAGGGTCAGAATCACGCCTCTTTATTCCATTATTGATCATGATCGATGACCAACCCTGCAAACTTCTCATCTTTTTTTCTCTGCATTGGGACTTTGACAGGCAACAAGTACGCCAAAGCCTTGAATGGACTGAAGAAAGAAGCTTGAATCGAGGGTATGCTCTGTACAGTTTAAAAGTCCACATTTTCATATGCTGGAGGATTTACTTTGTTTTGAGACGATGAACATAGTAAAGCATCTTGTCCAGCTATGAGAAAAATGAAAACCTTCAGAAGTCTGTTTTTGCCTGCAAAATCCTGACAATACAGTATTTAAGAAATATACTATGGTCTAGCTGCCGTGTTCATCTTTTGAGTTTTAGTGGGCGTGACAGATTAATTGGTCAATCACGAAAACCTTTGGATAGCACTCTCGCCTCACAGCAAGAAGGCTACGAGTTCGACTGTTGCACGGGTCTTTCCGTGTGGAGTTTGCATGTGCACTCCGGTTTCTCCAACAACCAATAACATACAGGTTAGGGAACACTTGGTGTTGGTCGAAGGTGCCAAGCGCTTAGGTGAATCGCTTCTGCTACTATCACTCTTGCATAAAAACGGCAATTACGACTAAAAACAATGGAAGACTGTAAGAAAAAATTACGAGGAACTGGAAATTACGGTGGATTTTTGTAGAATCAATGAGCGAAGCAAAAAAATATTGTTCTAACTGACAGACAATCAATGAGCTCACATGATCATTTCATGTGCATCAAGCAAATAATCTAATTTGATTGCTCCGTTTTGTTGTGGAGATATACATATGACATGTCAAAAAAGTACGATAATCATGTTTAAATCCTTTTTTTTACGTCAGAATGTTACAAAAAGTAAAATGTAACAAAATGTAAATAATTGCGAATTTTAGTTGAGCATGTGTGACATTTCTTTGTGTTTAGCAAGTAAATCTTTACCTACCCCAAGCCTCAGACCAAAACTTACCCATTTTATTAACTTACTAGTTAAAGCTAAAGAAACATGGCTTCAACCAAATTTGTTGTTAATTTACATTTGTCTTTTCGTAATATACTGACGTAAAAAAGGCATGAAAACGTACTTATCAGACATTCTTGACATTTTGTTGTGAATCTGTTTTCTCCTGAGATGTGTGTCACAAACTATTGCTGATCCATGAGTTCCAGGCAACTCTTGTTTGGATTGGAGTGTGAAAAGGCAAATATGATGCAGTACTGGCTTTGTTTCTGGACCTCAAACATGCTCCTGAGCACCTCCACTTTGGAATGGCATGTACCAGAAGCAACCAAAAAGTGCAATGAAGCACACATAACAGTCATGTGTATTTCACAGAATTGAGATACAGCTCCACCAACTGGCTTCAAAGGAAATAACACAGGGAATGTAATCAAATCAATCTGACCTGATATAAGTTGCAGAAATGCTTCAAACAAAACCTGATGGTTTATAAAGCTAGGATCCTGTTTTTACACTGCAAAATTGGCCGTATTAAATCATACTTTGTTGCTCGTCAAAATCCTTGTGCTTAATATGTACATCATTGATTTTGCCTGTAATAAGAACATGTTTTTACCGTCAGCAAAGTGAGTCTTTTTCTTCCTCTCTTTCTTCCCTTTTCCCTTACTTTCTTTGTGTCTTTCTTTCCTTTTTTTTCTCCTCGTTCCTCTCTCTCTCTCTCTCTCTCTCTCACTCTCTCTCTCTCTTCTTAATTTGAGATTCATATTTTTAACTTATCTTTGAGTCAAAAGGCGATTTGTTTTATAACCTTAAATCGTGCTTTGATATGGAACATTCGACAGAGTGTGGGTCGATCCTCAGAGACACAGGAACAAAGAGACGACTTTGTTTTGGATGAAATAATGAAAGATTCTGTCCCGTTCTCCTCTGTTCCTCCCACATCACTCCCATCGCAGCGTTCCCCGGAGTAAGCGCAGGATTCCCAACAGGAAGTAAAAGCCGTGGACAGGAAGTGATGCAGCCTGAGGACAAGATGGACCGGCCCACTTTATGTCTCCGAGCTGAGTGGCAAGAGATTTGTAACACTTTTTTGTTTTGTAAGTTGCCCATAAAAAAAGACACATGCAAATCTGACTTTTTAGAGCTTTGCATTCTTCGAAATCTTCAAAAGACATTCCAGAAGTTGTCTGCACTTTTCTACAAAATCAACAATAGACCCACATACTGGAAAGTTTAGTAGCGCAGCAGTCCCATATGTTTTCATGCTACACAGGTGCATTGTCAGCTTTTTTTTAAAAGGCTTACGTAACAAACGACAAGTGACTCCAGATCAATGTACAGTTACTGAATGTTACCATGATTTTAGTAATATTGAGCCTGATGTAAATTACGTATGATTAGCATGAGTTCACGACTGTTTTGCGTATTATGGTACGTGTCGCAGTCCAGTTCATTTCTATGGTGGTTGTGGGTGTTTTTATTTATGAATATTAATGAAATCTTGATCCAAATCTTAACCTGCACCAAGCCCCAGACCTAAACTTACCCATTTTAGTAACTTGATGCCTAAACTTACCCATTTCACCTAAAGAAAATGTCCCAAAACTCGTGTATTTTTATGCTGTGAAATCTCGTGTCATTTTTATGCTTTTTCATATCGTGCTAAATGTACGGCATAACATAAGTACGCAAAAAAGGCCTGAAATAATGGTCAAATACACTGTTTTTGTCTCTTGGTAAATGCACGCTTTCTTGTGAGACTGTGTTGGCATATGAGATACTTCCATGACTCTTTGGCGATCCATCGTTTTTGTTTTGTTAACCATTAGCATTAGTGACCTCCTACTATTCTCATAGCAGTTAGCGGCTAGTGTCAATTGGTGCAAACCATTAGGATAAGTCAGAGCCTTGTTAGAAGTTATTATTTAGTTTTGTATAGAAAGTTGGTAAAACTGTGGCATCATTGCAGTACTGACATTTTAATGACATAGGCTCTGAATGAGTCTATAGATTGTGTTCACATGACATCACAACATTCCACTGGCCATTATATTTAAAGAAGATGGAGGACAGCTAAACAAATTGTTCAAATGCTGTTTTATTTTAATACAAAGGGTTAATGGGTCTAGTCACCTGCAAAAATCTTCAGATTCTAAATGTGTGAAATATTCTTGCCCTCCATCTGCACTTGTGACATCATATTTTACAACGTGAGCTAAATGTCAGAAGAACTGTGACTTCCTTTATGCGTTAACTCTGCAATGAGTTGGCCACTGTTCAGATGGAGAACTAAAAATAATTAATAATGAAAAATTATGAGGGTTCTGTGAGAATTAACCAGATTGAGCCTCACATTAATTGTGACTTTACAAAATCTTAAGAATCCCAAGAGATCACTACTGTACGGCCAAAGTGAGCTGGACCAATCATAGAGGAGAGTTGCAGTTTTGGCAGTAGTGCTGACAAATGTACATCGGCCTCATTTGTTTTTTACAGAGATGATCTGTGACTTGTGTGTGCAAGAAAGATGTCTGCCCTTAATGTGACTGCTTGTTTTTTCCACATTCTGATACTTTGCACAATCAACTTAAAAAATTCACCATGACGCTCTTCCTTTTCCCAACAGAAATCTTTCCAGATGAATAAAACTCAGAACTCTGGTCTGAGCTGTGTTACAAACACACTCCTAAACTCCAAAGATAGAGTTAAATAAATACACTGTTAAGTTGTTTAAAGAGAGGAAATACTAAGTATGGCATTGTTGGTAGATCTATGCATATAATTTATCCCCAACCACTTGGCTAAATTCAGTTAAATGAAAGGAGAAGACTGTGCAGAGTAAATGCAGATGAACATATGCGTATTCTCCTCTTGTGTCTAAAGCAACACATCTGGAAGGATCCTCACTCTTCAGTCTCAGCTCTTCACAATTACCCACAGCCTGATAAATATTCATGTGTGTGGACATGAACCCAGCTAAAACTACTGAAGAGGCAGAGGGATTCTGGGAAAAACAGCTGGAGAGACGCACAGAAAGTTGGAATAAGTGCCTCTTAAATACATTTTAGGCCAAAGAATGGATTGCTTTCTCTGTATTTAAGCGTTTTAAATTTTAGTCTAGAGCCCAAACTATCCACAAAGACATTCTGCTTGAGACCCTGTTGTCACTCTCCAACAGTCACAATACCGATCAAATTATCTAAGCCACGAGTCTCAAACTCAAACTATTATTGTTAGTTTCCAGACGAAAACGTAACAATTGGAACTACATCCCACAATTGATGTTTCCATTAGTCTGGATCCCTGACCCCTGCCGTGCACTGAGTGCAAGTTCAGTGCTGGACTTGGAAAGTGCGTAAAACCAATGCGTCTTTGTACACAGACCTCAGAGCAGTGCGAGTGCATGTACATCCGAGAGAGTTGCGCGAGTGTGCAGACAGAATCAGTAGAGAGTCTATTTATGTCGGAAGTAATAATACAAATTCTTGCTGGATTCCATGTGAATCTGCGTGTCTTTGTGCAAACACAGACTGGATCTGGTGTGCAAAGCACATTGCAAGAAATTTCCACGTCTCGCATCAAATTTGCCTCGCAGTCGCAGTACAGAAGGAGTCAGACCAGTTCACTTTGGCGCTGTTTGGGCTGCTTATATTAATGATGGTGAGCGTTTCTACTGCAGCTTTTGGCTCCTGAGGGTCTGCTATGTGAGAAGCTGACATCACTCACAGCAGTGTCACAAGAAGACATACATTCACCACGACACAAAATATGTATGGAAAAGCCTAAAAATGACACGAGATTTCACAGCGTAAAAATACACGAGTTTTGGTTGAAGCCAGGTGGGGACATTTTCTTCATGTGAAACGGGTAAGTTTAGGCTTCAAGTTACTAAAATAGGTAAGTTTAGGGCTGGAGCTTGAAGCAGGTTGAGATTAGGATCAGGATTTCATTAATATTCCTAAACAAGAACACATCTTAACAACCACCATGGAAATGAACTGAACTGCGACACGTACCATAAATACACTAATCATCAGAACTTCTAATCACACGCAATCTACGTGTCCTGTAATGTCGTGGTAAATGTACACTTTCTTATGAGTTCAGGCTCCACTCACATATTCCACATTTTCTTAAATTAAAAAATCACAGCGCTGTGAGGGTGTAAACAAGAAACTACTTTCAGTTTATTGACACCTTTTTGCATTTCTTTCACTTTTTTACCAAACCTCTGTGAGTCTATGATGCATTTTAACCTTGCTTTTTTAATGCATTTGTGAGTGTTTTGTCTTGACAAACAGAAAACAGATTATGCTAATGTGCTACCTTTGCTTTGCTAAATCTATCGGCTCTACAAATATAGTTATCATCATCAGAAATGTGGCAGTTTGATCAAGGCAGGTTGCTTTGGCAAGTGGACGCAGCATAGAAACTACTACTGCCCTGAACTGAGCCTATGGAAACAGGACTCATGTGTGTGAAGAGCAGCACAGACCAGAGTGGAAATATAAAGACTTACATTGTGACTATAAAACTTATAAAATACTTTGTAAAACAGCGAATTACTGTACATATAAATTGTCAAAAATGTTCCTACGGTGGACAGTCTGACCGTGGTTGCCCACTTTTATTTTTAATCACATGGGACCTTCTACTTTGTCCATACTGTACTATGTAATTGAATTATAATGTAATACATCATACAAAATAATAAAGTTGTATGTTGCATGAAGCTTTAGGCACAGTGCCATATCTAAATATAACACACAGGCATATATTTTAAAATGCTTGCTCGACCAACTCTTACTATTTCTACTCCTGCTCCATTTGAGTTTGTGAGAATTGATCTAAGCAAACATTCAAAAGTGCATTGTGAATGGAGTCTTAGTTTCTAGTCTAACATATTGTTGAATTAAAAAAAAATGTTTTAGTGATTTACAGATAATAAACTGTCATCTTAGCAAACACTTTTCAAATTGAGATTTGTGATCTTGTGTGCTTTTTATTAACATGATAATGATCACAGCAGACATACAGTATCACTAAATAAAAGTTGTATTTACTTGACTGTATTGTCTTCACTATTTGTATAAAAGCATTTGATGAGCAGAAAAAGACCATTTCTCGAATACCATTAATTGTGACAACCGTTCAAATGAGATAATTATTTTTTAAATTATTTTAAAAGACATAGATTTCTGTGAATGATGACCTGTATCAACGCAGTAGGAAGCTTAAAAACAGAGATTTGGATTTACAGAAGTCAAATAAAAGAAAGTGATTGTAAAAGGCCATAAAATAACACTGTTTATAGATAGACACCTATTTATAACATGGAGATTCAAAGTAACAGAACTTATACTCATCCCATACTCAAAAGTTAGATTTGATCACATAGAAAACATTAAATTTGTAAATTAGTAAGCTTTGTGTTTACCACTAAAAGTATATGCTAATGTAACACTTTCTGAAAAAATGAGACCACTGAGTACTGTAAGAATAATAAAGAATTGTAGTTTTAATCAGGAGCCTATGGCCGCGCTCTGATTGGCTGAGCTTGGATGGTCCTCTCCAGTTTGACTTTGTTGTTTGTAATATTAAGTTTATAAACTGTAATTGCAACAAAAATGAATCCATGTGGACTTAACCATGTGTCGCTGGATATATGAGAGAAAGGCATCAAATTTAAACCTAAAATGTCTTTGCAGTGTAAAAATCAGCTCCTCCTGCTTTAATGTCATTGAACAAACAATTTACCTTCAATCAGTTCAACCTCCTGAACATTACTTAAAAACTTTTTTTTTTTTTACTTGCGCATAATGATAATTATTTTATATATTTTTTAATAATGATACATACAATTTGGCAAAACTAAGTACGCAGTTTTTCTTTTGTTTTTTGTTGACATAGTTGGGTTCTATGGGTTCCTTTTTTTAGATTTGGCTTCAAAAAATATTTCTGTATGAAACATGTCATGGGTAAAAAGTTGTAGCTAATACATTTTTGAGTAAACTTTTCAAAAATGTTCAACATACATTTAAAATTAGAATTTTGTTCCTCTTCACCTGCAGGGCCTCGTAGGGTCTTTTGTAGCTTTAAAGATAAAGATTATGACAATTGCGCTTGATTCAACAATTGTGCATTTATGTGTTCGATCCATTTGACCATTTGAAACTTATTTAAATCTGTGAATAAATGAGACCATCCTGACTCACATTTAAAACATTGTGACACTGTGACATTTTAAATTTGTAACACGATTCTCTCATCCTGAACAGATGTTTGTGTGATTAATGTTGGATTATCAGATTTCGGCTTCACGTCGAACCCTCCTCAGTCATTTTAAACTGAACCAGGTGAATGTCTACTTAAAAATATTTAAAAGATATTTGGTCTGTTTTTATTGATTTTGAGCTTCCGAAAATGTGTCAGCGATAGGTAAGTGTAACAGCGCCCTCAGGTGGATGGGAACTCATACTGCACTGGCTTTGAGTTTGAAAGGTTTAAAGAAGAAAGAGAAGAGAAGAAAGAAACAATAGAGAAAAAGAGGAAAACGAGAAAGAAAAAGAACAAATAATGAAAGAGGGAGAAACAACAAAGTGAGAGAAAGAGACAACAAAGAAAATGTGAAACTGAGGGAAAGAGAAGAAGAAAATAAAGACAAAAGAAAAAGAAAGAAGGAAAAATGGAAGAAAATGGGGGATATTAAAAGTTAAGCAAAGGAGAGAAAAAGAAAGAGAAATGAGCAAGGAAGAGAAAAGAAAGAAAAAGAGAGAGACGAGAGAAAGTGCACAAAGAGAAAGTGACAAAGAAGATTAATTAAGAAAGATACCACGAGAGAATAAAATGAAAAATATTATTAATAAATAGGAAAGAAAGGAGAAGAGAGAGAAATCTTCATAAAATTGGCACAATTTACGAAAAAAAAAACAAGAGGAGGAGCATAAATAGAAGAGAAGAATAAGGAGGAGAGGGAAGGTATGGAGGAATAAAGGAGAATTATGAGATCAAGAGATGAGAGATTGAGAAGAAACAAGAGGGGGAAGGAATGAGGAAAGAAGAGGAGAAAAAGTATAGAGGAGGATTAAAAATAGGAGATAAGAAGGAAGTGAGGGGGAGAACGAAGAAAGAGAAGGAGAGAAGAAAAAATAGAAAAGGAAGGGAGGGAGCCAGAGATCAAATGAAAGAAGAGAGGGAAGATAAATAAGGAGAGGAAGGGAAGGAGGAGAGAGGAGGAAATCAGAAAAGAGAGGAAGAAATGAGAGGTGCATGGAGCAAAGGAGGAGAAGAGAGGAGAGGGAGAGAATGACGAGAGAAGAAAGAGGAGATGAGGGAGAGAAAGGCGGAGGAAAGAGGACAGGGAGGAGGACACAGCAGAGGTGCACAGATGTTTGGGGACATGTGGACAAAAAGGACGAGTGGATCGTTTCCCAGAAGACAGAGCTTTATTAAACTCTGGAGAACGCGAGGACTTAGGACAGAAGGACACATCACACAGAATGTCCCTCCAGGCCACCGTCCGTCCCAGAAGCGAAGGATCATGGGAATCGCAGTGTTAAATCTGTAAAGGACACGACAGGACATTTGGACGTCCTTTGGCTCTGTGTCCACACAATCACACAGTCCTCAAAAGATTTAGTTTTCTCTCTTTTTCTCTTTCTCTGCAGCTTTTCTTTGTGATAAAATGACAAATAATATTAATAAAAACAACTGGTGAGATATACATTTTTTGCGCAAATACAATTTTATTTAGTGTTTCTTTTTCATAAGAAAACACCCTTTGCACAGAAAAAGCCTTTTATTGTCTGAATTAACAACTAATAAAAAAAAATCTGATAAAAATTTTTATTTAATCATCTTTACACAACATAGAGTGAATTAAAAAAAACACTTGAGATATTTATTTTTTATTTATTGATGAAATATGTGATGAAACAAACAACAAAAATTATTAATGTAAATGAAAAACACGTGGAGTTTGAATTCAAAACCCTAAAGTTGTATAAAATGTGTTCACAAATTCCAATGTGTTTCTAGTAGAGTCTGAATGGCTAATTAGAAAAAAATATATATTAAAAATGTACTTTAAAAAAAACTGAAAAAACAAAAAACAAAAAAAAACAGAATTTCCAAATACGTCATAAAAAGGTGAAATGGAAAGACAATTACACACAATAGTGGAGTTTAAAAAATAATTTAACTAATAAAGATATTATCATTTGTCAAAACATAACATCTGGGGGATTTATGTGGATTTGGATCCTTTTGACTTAAATCACGTTTTGTAAAACAGTGAGTGAATAGGTCAGTTTAACTTACAAATTACATTTTTGGTCACTGTATCATATGTGAAGTTGTCAAGTTCAACTTACAAAAAATGATTCTCTATTTTAAGTTCAAACTTGAAATAGTATTGTAGGATATTTCCTACAGATGCTTCCAGCTCTGTGATACTATTGTGTTGGATAAATGTGTTAATGTGGCTTCTGGTGTCAAATACTGCATTGACAATTTTTTTTTTTTTTTTTTTTTTTTTTGGCTGGAAGGGTAATTGAATGTAATTTTCTTCCTCCTATTTGTTTTGGTTTACTCTTGTTCTTTATCAAACTGAATATGCTGTATCACAGGTTTACTCTTTCACTATTCTTGCTTTGACCCCTCTTCTTTTTTCTAATTTTAAACAATATTAACAGCTCCACAAAAAACTTGGTGCTTTGAATCATGACATGCTGTACTTTAAATAAGACCCACGACTGCTACTTTCATTAAAAAAAAATTGGTTTAATCCGTTCCCTTTTATAGACATTTGAAATTCATTGTTTTCATTAGATTTCAATGTTTGACGGAGACAATAATGTTTTTTCTAAATGAACTTTATGTCAGTGTTTTTTCCTCTGTTCTACTTTTTTGTGAAAGAATATGGCCACTATTATAACATAATGTCTTAGGATAAAAAATACAAGGTTTACATGATTAAAACAATGAGACGAGTGTCTTTTTCATTTTTAAATCAACAAAAGGTTTGTTACAGAGAGAAATCAGCACAAGTTTTCACTTTCTGATTCAGATTACATAGATCAGCTCTTTATGGAGACGACTTTATTTAACCTCCAAACATGAAAAAATATTTACTCACTCTGACACTTTGGATCGCTCATGAAGAGTTTTGTTTCTCCGAGACTCGTGCATGTGCCTTCTCCTCAGAGTCCTAGTCCAGGATTGTGCTTTTCTTCATTTAAAGATCAAAGATCTGCTCTAAACTTCTCAACAATGTTTTTAGTCCAGATGTTTTGCCTGTAATCCGTTTGAAAAGAAAGCCGCCCTTTAGAATCACCTGATCACGTAACCACGACCGACATTGTCCCCCCTCTGCTGTTGAATCTGTGAAACTGCATCATGTATTTGACTTTAGGCAAAGTCAGCAAAGTCAAAGAGGCTCATTGGCAGGTGAAGAAGTTTTTTGTTTTACATAATAGCAACTTGTGTATTAGCATTTGAACATTATAAACATACAGTAATTTGATTTCAAACAACTGTAATTTGAAAGTCTTTACATTACATCGTTACATATCAGACCAACTCTATCAGGAGCTGATAAGGGAGTCTTTTATTTTTTTATTGGGCTACATGGTAGGTGAAACACTGGAGCATCAGCTGTGGGACAGTACAGAATTACTCACAAAAACAACTGTGGTAAACTAATGATGGAGACACTGGTGAAAAAGAAGAAAAGTGGATTTGACATTGTAGTCTCACTAAAAGTATTTTGAGGTTTAGAAGAGCAGCAGTTTTTGACTTCAAACCGGATAATCTTGTTCTAAAATAATACTCAACACCATTTTGTCAGAACCGAAGTATTAGAGTCTCCACACGTTGAAATGTTTCTTCTTCTTGTTCATTATCAGCCCAGACGAGGTGTGCAGCTGCCAGTGAATCTATTAGAAACATTACATATTATTTTCATCTCACATAAGTCTGTTCACGCCTCACTTTAGCACCAAAACACGGCGTTATCGGAGCGAGCGAGTGTGGAACTTTACACAGACATTAGGAACAAAAGGATCGTTTAAACTAATGACAATCATCAAAGTAAAACGCAACTTTAAAAGAGCGGCAGAGACACACGTTTTAAATTATCGCAAGAAGGAAGTTTGTGTGTGCACTGCAGTCGTATCAGATCTGTGACTCAACATATCTATGGAAAAATCTTTTTTTTTTTTTTTTTTTAATACAGGCAAAATGTTCTGGTTTTTGTTTTTTGATTGTTGTATTTTGTAGTTTAGCATTTTGTGTCTTTTTAATAGTTTACTTCAGTTATATTTACCAGTGGGTCACATGAACACCTTAAACTGCGACGATGTTGCTCTCCTGCATTGTCACTTTAACAGTCATATCATCACGCCACTTTATTCATTCATTTATTCATTCATGTTAGTATTTTCTCTTGCACTGACAGATTGCACTATTGTTCTGATTACTGTGTATATTTTTATTGCCTAACTTTTATTGGCCTATTTTTGCATGCCCTTATAGCCATTTGATTTTATATATTTTAAATATTTTGATTACATTTGATATTTTTTACTTCTTAGATTCTTTATCTTTATTTGTGTTTTCTGTGTTATATGTTGCACATTAGTACCGCAGCAAGTTCCTAGTCTGAATTCTGTTTGTTCACTGACAATGGCAATAAAATTCTTTCTGATTCTGATTGTCAAAAAGCTGTGGTCTGAGGACCGGACTTCAGAAGTTACAAAAGTAGGCCTATTTTTAACTCCAAGACCACAAACAACTAAAAACTGTACCATTTACTGACAATCTACTATTTTCAGTGAAATAAATATAAAAACAGGATTACAGGGACTATACTGGATTTCTCTTTCCACAATAAAGTAGTTTTGCAATAAAATAAATTTTCCCCCTGAACAGATTTCTTTTTAATGCATCCATTTAGGTAAAAATTTGTTCGCAATGTCCTGCCTCTGTGTAATAATGTCCCGTTTGTTCACCCTTCACAGCTAAGTTTGTCTGTTGTTGTTGTTGTGAGCATTGTAGCTAGCTGCCGTTAGCATACTAGTACATCTCACTCCTCACAGCTGATAAAAGCTTAAAACATATCGTGCTGAACAATTTGTAGCCTAAGAATTCATTAGGTAAGTGAGCAAAACATGTAGACTGATGTAGGAAGCTTAAATTAAATTATTTCACTTTAGACATTTTAAGAAAGCAAAATTCGGGACTTTTAAGCCAATACAAACTCAATGTCAATCATCAACCAGACTTGAATCAGTAGCAGTGGGACTAGACTTGCTTTCAAACCAAGGCTTTGCCTGGAATATAAAAAAAAAAATATATATCGTCTGGCCACCTTGTCCCTCTTTTGAATTTCTGTCTCTGTGATCGACAGATTACTTTGCCAATCAGAGACACGCATCTTCTGTTGTGTGAAAACCAACATGGCTGCTTCTGACGAAAAAAATACATGGTAAAAATATCACGTGGAACTGGAAAACATCGCGGATTTCTGCAGAATCAATGAGTGAAGCAAAAAACAATTTTAATGTGACAGACGACCAATGACTTCTTTGTTTCATCTGCTTCACACAAATAAACTAATCTGATTGCACTGTAAAATTGCCCCTGTGATTGACTTAGTCTGTGTCTGCCTTTATGTGTTAACTCCGTCCAGGGTGTTCCCCTGCCTAAGGCCCAAAGTCACTGGGATATCGCTCCAGTTTCTGCGACCCTAAGTGGTAGATATCGAATGAAAGTGGTAGAGTGTAAAATCTGCAAAGAACATTTTCAAAGCAAGATTCTAAATTCTTATTTTACTGTTTTTATTGCTCAAAAACACCTTTATCACAGTGAGTGTGTACCTGTCCACAAATCTGACTTGTAACTTGGCCTGGCATATTGTCTCCAATACTGGTGAAAATACACACTTTGAATTTTTAACCTTGAAATATTGCAAATGAAAAGTTTATGTTGTTTTTTCAACAATTCTAATGTTGAATTTTGCAGTTTTACATTGTCAGAGTCTTTTTCTTTGTTTAAAGTTTCAAATTTACATTCTGAATTCAAAATAGCTGTAAAGCTATTTTGCTTTCAGTAAATTGTTCTCAATAAAAACATTTTTTTTTTTTGATTCATTGATTAATTTTTATCAAATCAGCAGTAAAAATGTTCAAATCAAATATTCAAAATGCTACAGCCTTACTACACTTTGTTAAACTCACTGAGAATGGTGCATTTTGAACTTAGATTGCAGAATTTGAAGACTTGGAAATCTATAGCTGAATTTGCCATTTTACATTTTTATCAATAAAATGTTACAAAATCTAACAGCTGAACATTCCAGCGTGTGACTTTCTTCCGATGAGACAGTTATAACAAGCCATAAGCTCGGTTGAAAACATTTAAAACATGATTTTCAAGGTTAAAATTTCAAAATGAGAATTTTCAATATCAGACCAGAGAAATGATCTTCCACCAGACTTCTCTAAATGCCGCTCTGCTTCTGTGTTTGGACTCAGCTCGTCTTGGCTTTAATTATCAGAAGAAATAAAGAGTAATGGAGTCGTAAAAGTATGATTAAAATAAGATCACAGAGGAGAGAGGCCGACGGAGTGTGAAGGAGACACTTTATTAGAGAAGGAAGAATCAAACAAACCAGGACTAAACCATGGGTAAATTGTAATATTAAACTCAGTGAAATTTTCAACTGGTCTAATGTAAAACCTATGAAGATTTTAAATGGCTTAATACTGAAACTAGCGTTAATTAAAGCATATTCTGAAGCTAGAGTGAGAGATGCATTTACCAGTATTGGCTCAACTGTTTATTGTGTTGTTCCACAGTTAAGTTTACTTTTCATTTGAAGGATTTGGAGGCATAACATTCATTAAAAGAAGAACATAAAATGATTCAGATGGAAAAATGTACAGCATATTACAAGAAAACCAACTTAATTTGAGCGTAAGACAAAGTTTAAAGGGACAAATGGAAAACCCTGGTGTATGCCACGCAGCGCAAAACACCATGTTATTTTAAAAAAAAGTTTTTTGTGTGTCTTAGCCAACTCCAAGCATCAGACCTTAAATGTTTTTACAGACTTGAACTTACATCAAAAAATGTCCTAGAGTGACTTCACCAAAACATGTGTCTATAAGATGCAAAAAAAAATTGTTATTTTAATTCCTGTAATAGTGTTTTGGAGTCACCCGCCACTTCAAAACAGGAACAGGCGATAGAAAAAAAAAGAATGAATGAGTAAACATTGCTGTGGTGTGGTCTTAGTGATCTTAGTTAATGTGGTCTAGAAAAAAAACAGGATTAAGTTAGGACTACAGCACTAACAGGACCAAAACACACTGTAAAAAATATATATATTCTGGCACTTAATAAAGGTAGCATATTAGACTAAAAACAACACCAACTGCCTAAAATGTGAATGTATGTATTTTAATTGTTTATTACTTAAACCAAAAAATTGCGTAAAAGCAAAGACTTACTTGTTGCACATGCTCCAGGAAGCAGTACCTAACACAATATTTCAAAGCCTGATACCACCAGATCTCTGAAGCTAAGCATGTTGGGCTGGGAAGTACTTGGATGGGAGACTGCTGGAGGTCCAGAGCCACAGTGCGGCGAACAGAGCAGAACTTACGTTGTGTCTTAGGCAAGACACTTCAGTTACAGTAATTTCAACATACATGTAGTTGTATATATTCAATATTTCTAAACAAACATTACTAATCATAAAGTAAAATCCATATAAATTATTTAGATTAGAAGCAAGCATTTTATTTGATTGACCCTCACTTATTTTTTTTAAAACTGAATTTAATTAAGTTTATTTTTTTTTTGCAATATCCAAGTTACTTTTTCAGTGCACCATTACAGACTGTCAGAACACAACTTCTACGACACTGCACCGACTGGTACTTCTTCGTACTCTTAACTTTGTGAATATTAAAGTATTTTCTAAACTGTATCTCCTCTACGACTTTTGCCTGTCACATGTGAAGCTAATTCTACGCTAACATGAATAATCCACAGCAGGAGGGAGAAGACGGCGCCTCCCGGTGGACACTGCAGACCTAGCACAATCGCATCAAACTTTAAAACGTGCGAGGAGACTGAGATGAGACGACTCTCAGGCAGAAAGACTGACACTGATCAAACACTGCAGGAGAATCCATCGAGAGGTCGTACTGTTCTTGACGAGAAGTTTTCTGACACATTTGGATGTAAACAACAAAAACAACATGACAAGTGATTATGATTTGGATTTGAACTCTGAGTCTTCTGGTTTTGACAAGTTTTACTCCTTAGAGCAGTCTCTACATTCTAATAGTACCATACATTTACTTGTAATGCTGCTTTTTGTTCTGTTGAAGCAAGTGGGACGTTAGTCTTTTGTTCAAAACCTGATTATAAAATATATTTGGGCTAGTTGAGTTTAAGTATGTACATTCTGCAAATAAATCGTATACACAGAAAAGAAGAACAGAATAGACGAATTTATTGTCATTGTCACAAAAAACAACAAAATTACATTTTGGCCACCAGGGCGCGCTAATGTGGCCGCTAGGACTAGACTTACATTTGCATACACAAAAACTACTAATTAGCGCCAAACATTGTTTAATTATTGGCTGGAATTTGATTACAGACACATGTTAATTAGTTCACAGTTGGTGGATTCATCAGCAATACAACGAGAATTCACAAGAAGGTAATTAACATTACGTAATATGATAGCAGTTCACAGCGTCCGTATCATGTCGCCCATGCATCATTTCAATGGTGGTTGTTAAGACATGTTCTTATTTATGAATATTATTGAAATCCTGATTCTAATCTTAACTTGCCCCAAGCCCCAAACCTAATCTTACCCATTTTGGTAACTTTATGCCTAAACTTACCCGTTTCACCTGAAGAAAACGTCCCCTCATGGCTTCAATCAAAACTTGTTTTTTTTCAACGCTATGAAATTTCATGTCATTTTTGCGCTTTTTCATTTGTGCTAAATGCACGGTGTAACATAAGTACTAAAAACAGCTGTGAACTCATGGTCAAAATACGCTGTTTTTGTGTCGTGGTAAAAGTACGCCATAGTGAGACTGTGTTGGACAATCACATGCTGCATCTCTCATTATCCTGCTAAGCTGTGTTGCCTTTTGTTCAGTAAGATTCCTATACGTTACCATGCATATTCCAACTATGTAGCGTGTCTGATATTCCCGGTGATATTCCGAGTCTTCTTCAGTCACAGATGGTGCTCCTCGTGGTCCCTATTCTCCTCCACATCTGTCACTGCAGCTGTCACACCATCACCAGAACTCATAAATACTGCACTACTGCACCCGGAGTACCATACGGAGGAGGGATAGTACATGGAGACGGGAGTATTAAACAGAGGAGGAGGGTGCCACTCGGATTGAGCAACAAACATGGTTCTTTGAAACTTTCCGTAAAGATTCAGCAAGTATTTGGACCAAAAGAGTTATTCACTTTCAGTGGTTTGTGACTTTATAAAGTATTTGCATCAATAAGCAGACAGCAGAAACAATTTGTAGTGTAGCTGTGTACGTTTTACCTGTCCTATACAAACTTAATAGAAGCTCAGGGCTGCTGCTCGCATAGTGACTCCAACACACATCGTTCTACATCTCCCTAGCAAGTGCACTGTGTAAACTCACTTTTTAAACAGTAAACATTAAAGTTGCGGGAGGTTTTTATGCATTTAGGAATAAACTATTATAAAAGTAGATCAGTAATTTATATTTTGTTTCTGTAAAACACAAAAATTATATAATAACAACTTAGAACAGAAAGAGGTTAATTTACTTCCTGTACAAAACTGCAGAGCTGATCAGCCCTGCCTCTTGTACAATGTTAATGTAAGCAGCAAATTTTAAATGTGTCATTTTTATTGTTGTAAAATTACTGTGTGACTGCTTTGCACCATACATGCTTTATGAATCTGAATATTTTGATTAATCACAATTAAATACAGACAAGTGGCGGGGATAGATGGTAGGTGAGGACAAAACTTTTCTGAGCACTCAATCATAAGCTGCAAGTCTCATCTTAAGCTTAAAGATCTCTTTTAAGAAGCAGGGATCCATAGTTAAAAAATATTCATTTAAAAATAAATAAACAGTGTTTCTCAAACTATGGTACACGACCACTAGTGGTATACTTGAGCTGCCTAGTGGTACTTGAAACCATCTGCAGTTTGAATATTTGTTATATTTATAGATAAATCTATTCATGTTCCTCTTTTGGGTTTTGGGTATCTATTGCTTACCAATGTTTTAGATCTGATTTAGCCTAATTTTTAACCATTTAAGCTCTATTTTAGCCTTGGTATTAGCGGAGTTTTGATCTGGTGAAGCCAGATATGGTACTACCACACAGAAGAAGAGGATGTCAAAGTTATAGTTTTTCCTAGCATCACATTTCAGATGGAGTTATCAAAGAGGACATCACTTTTTGACGTTAAACAATATTGTTTTAGTTGTCAAACATCTGTGTCACAAATTGCGGAATGGCTGGTGAAATGTTGTGATGTCACTTGAACAAAACCTGTTGTAAGCTGCACATTGTATAATATTTTTGATAAACAACAGGATCAAATTGTTTATGAAACAATATTTATTTATTCATTCATTCCAGGATGAGCAGTCGCACACATACAGGTGGTAAATGTCGAAGTGTCTGAAAGCGGCTTTAGTCCTGGTTCTGGCCCGGTCTCTGTGGACAGGACCAAATCTGGCCCATTAGAGGCCATTAGAGTAATCAGTAAGCTGCTCTGTAAGACTAAAGGCATTAATGTACAGAACACAGGTGAGGAGAGAGAGAGGAAGTGGAGAAAGAGGAGGATAGAAGGAGAGGAGGTGAGGAACAGAGGGCTTGAAGGTGACTTGGTCCAGTTTATGTCCGCACTGAGGTTCATTAGTCTCACATAAAAACTTGAACAAGATCCTGGTTTGGACTGTGACATATTTGAGAAGTTTCAGAGAAAACGATTGCTGGAGTAGTGTCTTTGGTGCATTGAGATTGTTGTGGTCTCCTAACCACAGTTTTCATATAAACATTGCCCAACTTTTGTGGATCTTAATGATCGAGTGGTGATTTCAGCCATTTGTCAGTAAAGGATGATGGTATTCACTGTATTCATGACGTTTTGATGCCCTGGACACTTATTTGAATTTGTCTCAAATAGTGCACTGTATTAGGTGTGTTCAAGATGTGAAAATTTTGTCTGGATTGCAGATTATTTGATTATCATAATTTTGTTTAAATGATGCATCTTGTTATCTATTTTATTGAACAAAAACAAAACAGACTAGAGCAGGCAGCTGAAGCAAAGGGGAAAATGACTTTCAGCGGATTAAGATTTTAATGTATTGAAGCTGTGTGTAATGTACAACAGCCTGGGTCTTTTCTGAGTCATGTGTGATGTTATAGATATGATAGAGGAGGAAGAACTGCACTGTACGTCTTGACCATCTTGAGCACAACTATGAAGGAGGCTTTTGTTCTGAAAATAGCTAGTTTAGTTTTTTTTTTCAACTTTGGACACTGAAAAAAGTATTAAGCTTTCGGCTGCCACAATCAGACACAAAAGAATCAACTTGGATGAATCAAACATTTGCGTAAAAGCACACAATGGATGTCACACTTTATGACTAAGGACAGGGGATGCTATGACAATCATTAATTTGCTCTACTAATAATCTGCTTTGACATGCTTGATCAATTACTGCTTTGAATGTTTATTGTTTCATTGAATGTGTATTGTTTATTTTTATTTCCTATATTCATGTTTGCTAAATTAATAATCTTGGGAAGTCCTCAGAGACGACTGTGTTGTGATTTTGGGCTATACAAAAATAAATTGATTTGATTTTGATTTGATGACTGTAATCTTTGTAGAGAAGTACATATGTTTGTTTGTGTGTGCATGCCATTGCAACACATCTCTGCTGTTAATCATCATATATTTTTTAAGCTTAAACTTTATTCACATAACATTATGAGTTTAATCTCAAAATGTTGCAAGTTTGATGTCGTAGACCAGGGGTGGGCAATATATGTTTCAACGTGGGTCATGTTTGAATCCAGATAAGAAACGAAAGGCTGGACCATGGCCATTGGTGTAACAAATTCTCATTATTGCAAGCACATTTATGCAAAAATAAATGTATTACTGTTCATTTATAGTGATGTTTATGACGAACACATGCACACATTATGAGCTTTTTTCTTACTTGTCTCTTATACTCCATTGTAATTTTGTCAGTGTTTATTTAGCACACAGACATTTAATGTGTCTGTCACCAGCCTAACTTGCATTGTTATTTTAGGCTCACCAGGACCAAACTAGGACTAGACCAGTACTCTCTTTGTTCTGGTGAAATCCTTTTAGCTGTTGGTTCATTCATCTCCTTTATTTCCCAGCTGCCCCAGCTCGTGCACGGCCCTGACAGTGCGCGCCGCTGATTGTTTTAATTGATTTGCTTTGGGGAGCGTGCACGAGGGACGCGCACGTGGCAGGCCGTGATCTGATTGGACGAACGCCGTTCCATCCGTCTCCATTTGTCTGAGCAGGCCGTGTTATTAAAGCCTTTTTAATCAAACGCAAGCTGCTGAGGAAGCCGGGACTCCGCACATTACCGAGACGGGACCACAACTCCCACGATGCACTGCTGTGCCACTGCTCAGCAGCACAGCACATATGGAGAGCAGCCATGCATTCAGCTTTCAATTTAGACTGAGCGCTGAAGGACTAAAGGAGGTCTAGAACATATACAAAGCTGTAAACTCAAACGCTCACTACGTATATGTAAGACTAAAGTTTATAATAAAAAATATAATGCACTATCTATATCAGGGGATAATATTTTTTTATATAAACAACATTTGGGAAAATCTTGTACTTATATTAGTCATTTAATATTGTATTATATAGGGGTTAGTATATAAAAATGGAATTTTATGTGATTTTAGGTTTTTCCGTGTCCACTTTATAATTTCAGATTTGTCCTCAAACTTGGCAAAATGTTACTATAAAAGTAACGGCAACTCATTAAAGTTTTAAAGGTTGACATAAGAAGAAAACGGTTCATCGAGACCAAATCAAGACATCTTGTCATCATGTCATTTTCTTCCTTACAGTAGGTTCTCTCTGTCATTGTGGCACACATATCATTCATATATCATGCTTTTATCAAGCTGTCTCAGTTTAATCTAACAAAGCACTTGAAATAATGTGTATACATAGTTATCCATTTGGTCAGTTCATTGCTAATTCACACCGCTTTCACAGTTAACAACGAAGATTTTTTTTTACTCAATTTTGATTTTTTCTACTGCTGGTTGGTAAATGTGTTGTGTAAAATTGAGACAAATGAAATTGCTCGCATATAGGACACTGTCTAGCTTTAGAGATGTTTGCTCACACATAAAAGGGTTATCAGTGGAAGTCACTTTCTGCGCTACTGCGCATGAATGAATGAATAAATGACACAACGATCTGGCTATTGAAGCATGGAAGTGTTTTTCTCTGCGTTTTTTTCATTCACCTGAATGTAGCATGTATGGGTCGTAGGGACAACATATGTTAAGTTGGCAGCATGGATTTTTTTTCTGCACAATGAAAGGCTCTTGTAGCTAACAACAGAGCTGGCTAGTGTGGCTGCTACAGTTTGTGTCAGCAGCCGCAGCTTTTTCTGCTAACAGACTGTGTTCACAAATAATTTTTTTATTGTTTCAAACTGTCTCTCAGATAGGTCAAATGTTGGGGTTGTGTATGAAGTCAGGATGTTGTGCATCGTCTGATGCAAAAGAAGTACTTGCTGCTTTGTTCTGTGCACTTACTGCATAAAGCATGTTGGTATTGAAACGTGGTCTCTGTGTCAGACCTGGAGCCTATGATAAGACCGAGTCAATATGCCCAGCCCGATCTCACAAGAAAGCGTACATATACCACGACATAACTCAACATGTAAATTACGTATGATTAGCACAAGTTCACGGCTCTTTTGCGTAATTATAGTTGCGTCACAGTCCCCGTTTATTTCAATGATGGTTGTTAAGATGTGTTCTTATTTATGAAAATTAACAAAATCCTACATCTAATCTTAACCTTCCCCAAGCACCAACCCAAATCTTACCCATTTTAGTAACTTTATGCCTAAACTTACTCGTTTCACCTGAAGAAAATGTCTCCACGTGGCTTCAACCAAAACTTGTGGCATTTTTACTCTGTGAAATCTCGTGTCATTTTTACCCTTTTTCATATCGTGCTATTTGTACGGCGTAACATAAGTACGCAAAAAAGGACTGATATCGTGCTAAAAATACGCTATTTTTGTGTCGTGCTATATGTACGCCTTCTTGTGAGACCGTGTTGATATGCCACAAGACAAACTGAGACTAGATCAAGACCGGACTCAAGTACTTCTTTTTGTTCGCTTTGTAGTCCAAGAAGTAGAGCTTTAACATGTTTGTCAGTGATTGTTGCAGTTTTTATGTGATAAACTTGCAAATTAAAAAGTACAATATCATATTCTAAGTTAATATTTAACACAAGGTCAGAGGAGAAGAACATATACAGTCTGCTGTCTCAACTCGGTTTGATTCTGGCCAACACACCACTTCGCTCCTGTTTGCTGATTGGACGACCGTACTTTCTGCTTTTTGGGAACCATCTGCAGTCCTGCTGGAGTGAAATGAAATTAAGTGGAGGCACTAGGTGATACCAGACTGGATAGCAAACTAAAATTTTGAAGTTGAGACCCGTATACAAACCTATTCCAAACCATGTCATTCTTTATAGTTTGTCAGTGTGTGTTTGCTTACATAGTGTGACCTCTATATTGTCATGTTTCTGTGTGAGACGTCCCTCTCAGTGTCATCATGTTGCTGTTTTTTGATCAGAGTTAGAGCTCTTGTTGCTGTTGTGTTGCCAGATCCTCCATTTGAGCAGCAGCATTAGTTCTCTTCAGAGACGCTCTCAGACACATTAGAGCTGCTGTTATTATGAAAACACATTTGGAGCAGTGCCAGACTTTTGCTCACATTCAGGCATTTGGTGAACCATTTAAAAAGTTTACACAAAACAAACAAACAAAGTCGATGAATTAGAATTTACCCGTCTTCTCCTGTTACTCCCTTTTCCTCCCTTCTTCCCCCTCTTTCGGCGCTCGCGTGGGCCTGGTGCAGAGGCAGATTGACGTTTAAATATTCAGCTTTTGGTGCTGTGTGGACGAGATCACATCATCTTTAATTCAGAACTCCAGGTCCAGAGAGAACCAGAGGAAATCTGCTCCTGCTGCAAATACTACAACTACAACAGAGAGGGCCCAGAAAGGCTACATGGAAGAGGATGTGTTCATGTTGTAGAATGTGATGATGTCATGAGTCCAGATGGTGGGCAAGAGATAGGCCTTGTTTTCTTTGACTTTTACACACAACACAATGTAGGGTTGAAACCTTTCAGAAATAGTCAGAACTTGAACAAACAGTAGTCTGTGCATGTGTGATATTTCTCTCTCTAATGTAAGATACATATTTTCTTATCTTATACACAATGACAAAAACTGTGAAATCTAAAAATCAAAATTTCCAGATTGCCGAAGTGCTAAAATAATCATCGGTAAATACTTATTGACTCAAAGTGGACACAAATTACAGCTGATAGCTAATTATTTGCTGCATGTTCAGACCTTCACATATAAAGTATATACTGCAGGAAAAAAGATGTGTTTATAGAATGTGTTTGTGTGCCAAATGCTATAACCTAAATTATTTTCATTTCAAAATTACAAAGCAAACCAGCCTGGAATTTAATATACTTAAATTGTCAGTTTTATATTTAAAGAGAACATATAATGCAAAATTAACTTTTTCCTATTCTAAATTCCTTATCAAATACACAGCTTAAGTTTCGTCTATGAGATATCTTTTGTTCCACTGTGAGCCTCAGAAAACACAGTTTTGACTGCTCCTGATCTGCCCCATAAATCATCCAGAGCATTTTTGCCGCACTAGCGCCTCAGGCAAGATCGTTTGCTTGTTTACCCTGTGTAATTTCCCTTGAAGTCAGTAAATAGAGCTCTAACACATTTTTGATGTGGGAAACACATGACTGTCATGTGTGCTTTACTAGACTCTTTTATTGGTCTGATGCATGGGATTTCAAAGTGGAGATGCTTCTGAGCATGTTAGAACAAGAGAAACATAATAATGTATCATATTTGACCTTAAAGTTCATTTCTTCATTAGCTGTTAGTTTTGGGCTAAAAAAAAACACACAAAGTTTTGGCTGGTGAAATATTTACCTTGATTAAACTTGACACAGCTCAATAGGAATAATTGGAATGAAAGAGATGACCCACAGGTTTGAGGGGAATCTGAACTAGCCTAAACACATTGTGAAAAGGCCTCAACATCTTTCTTGTAATGAAATAGATTACAAATAGGTAATGACTTGGTTAATAGAGTTTTGTGAGTAGGACCGCGCCCCATCACACTCCAACCACACCCATACGTCACCAGAAGCCTTCATATCCCAGCTCACGCTTGTGTTTCAGTTTGACCCATGGGTTTGACCAAGCGCCTCATCTCAGTTCAACCCTGCGGTCTCGACCCACCCGCCCTCCTTTTCTCATAACATTCCTTGTAGCACCCAGTTAGGAGGGGGATCGGCCGGATAGATCGCCAGGACAGAACCCCCACACTGAGTCTCCTTGCCTGGTCATCGCTCATTGGATTCCACAGAACTTCAACATTAATATCTATTCAATAAACAATGTATAACTATATGTTTGGTTTGGTCCTAAATAACAATGCATTTTGCAGCAAGGATTAGTATTCTGTGACTAAAGTATTTTACACAACACTGTTCATTACTATAACAGTTACATCTGGACAATAAACACTCCTCACTATAACATGTTTAGGGAGTTTGCAAAACATTAAAATAAAAAGCCATGCAATGCTTGATTTCTCTGCACTCTACACAAGCTTTGTTTTAAATCACTTTTATTAAACTCTTACAGAGATGTTCATTTATTAAGTGTGCATACGCACAAAAAGTTTACGTTCGTCATTTTACTTTGTGATTTATAAAAAAAACTACCTGACATAGAATGAGCAATCAAATACAAAAAAATTCAACGTTGCACCTCTGAGATTTTAGACATGTGACAGAAAGAGATTTGTGCTGAGACAGATGAGAAACTGTCAAGAAATCACACAGTTAATAATCGACAGGCGCTTAACAGCTTCCTCTAACTATTCATCTAGAAAAGAGAATCAAACACACAAGGCGGATACTATTCTAATTTGCAAGTGGGCAATGGTAGGATATCTTAACTCGTTAACTTTATGTTTACAAATGTGAGGTTACATACAATAATACAAGCATCATTTCTGAGATACAGGGTCAAACACAAGTCATTACTCAAGACAGATGAGGAACAAACTTCACATGACAAAAGCACAAAGAGGAACCCTCAGAGACAGCAGTCTACACAAGAACATATTTTGAAATACACTTTGATAAAATTGCAAAATAAGCAATATAAAAAAAACAAAACCCTTTGCAAAAAACTATCAAGTTTGGAGAAGTTTGTTTTGTTATTATGCACACTTTCAGTAAGAATTCCACACAAAGTTTTATAAATGAGACCCCTTTTCTATTATTGCTTGACTTAGCTTCTATTGCTGTCTATTTGAATGTTGCTTCTTTGTCTATGCATACTAGGTTACACGTGGAGCCTTTTGTTGTCTCATAATGATGATGATGTTGGTATATGTGGATGCTCAAAAAACAGACCTCCAGTTTGCAAGATATAAAATGCTTTATTCACAAAATAATACAAAAATAGGCATTAACTGGACGTCAGCAGTCAACACAAACTCTAAAAAGAATCATAGTTTTAACTATGTTTTTCAATGAAAACACCAGGTGACCTTTAACCTCTAAAAACAGTGTTCGTCCAAAATATAAATTTTGAAATCTTTATTTTGACATGTAACGAGATTATGATTGTGATTGATTAAGGTTAGTGTGGCATGATGTCTGTGTTTTTACAATCTCAAGAGTAATTTAATTTACATTCAAATACAGTAGGAAAACGTTTGACACTTACACAACTCAAGTTACTTTAAAAAGCCGTGACAATATATTTCTGCTGTGATTTTGCACTATACTGATAACTGTAGACAGTTTACATATTTAAGCTATTTTTTTCTTAATAATTACCTATAGTAGTGAATAAAATGTAGTCAATAGTGATAGCGTTCAATCATGAAACATTTGCAGACCTTGGCATGGTCTCAGTTCTCTTTCCTCACCTCCTGTTCTCTCTTTGTCTCGAGTGTGATTTTAAAAACCTTGTGAAGGAATGAGAGGAGCTGAGGAGAGGCAAGAAAGTAAGGAAAGAGAAGCATAACCACTTCTACTTCTTGTCCTGCAGCAGAGGCTCACTGCAGTGTTGATCCTTGTTGGTTGTCTTGGCAGGTTTGAGGGCCTTGAAGCTGAGTGTAGCAGAGCTGATGCCCAAACACAGCCCCAGGACAGACAGCGTGACCAGGACAGCACTGATGGAGTACACCAGCACCCGGAGCAGGCGCTTAGCCTCCAGACAGCGCTCCTGCAGCACTTTCTGCTGAGGAGACACTGTGGTGGTGGTGATGCTTGAAGAGCTCCAGTAGTCATACTCATCGTAACACATGGAGTAGAAGCTGCATGGGACAGAAGAGGGCAGTAGTGAGAAGTACAACAAAAGAAAATGTACATATTAAGAACTTAATTATATGAGGCAATAGGGGGCGCTCTGACGCATGTGCTGAGCCATACAACTAGACAGATACAAGTTATGTACTGTTGAAATAAAAATGTTTGTTTTTCATGTAACCATGGAGATGAGACATAAAGGTAAGGATGCTATTTAAGCTTGCTTTGGACTTGTTAATGCTTCTGAGACTGTGATGTGTCTATCACTGTGATTTTCCCAACACAACATCATGTCATGGAGATAGTTCCAGGTCTCCCGCATGCCGTAAAGGTTGACCCTTGACATCTCCAGGATGTCCTCAAGCGACGTTAAATTTGGCAAATATTTTATATTCAAGTCACTTTTGCATTATAAACAACTAATCCATTCATCAAACGAATAATCGTACAACTTGGCAAGGAGTCATGAATTCCATCAAATGCGGAAAAAACTTCTTTAAAAAGTGGTTTATGACAATATAGTGTTTATTACTTGAAGGCTAAATAAGTCTCTTTTGGTTTGCAAAATATTTTTTTTTCTGTAAAACAACATTTTAGCTGTAAACATCAGTGGAAAAACATTGAGTTATGGGATGCAAAGCAAGAATATGACTCACGCTCAAAAAGTTCGAGTGTGTAGTTTGTAGAATTAAACTGAGAAATTGTACTGAAGTAAGTGAACTGGGATGAGTACCAGACGATGGCTGTGATGGACATGGCCACTCCGAAAAGGTTTAGAATGCCGCTGAACAGAAGAACACAGGGTCTGGGGAACTTCTCTGTCAGGACAGTGCACACGCCGATGCCAATGAAGAGCACACCAAGCCACACGGGCAGTAAGTGTCCCGCAGCTGGTATGACGCGGCGCCCCTGGTGGGAGGGAGGCCAAGATTATGGATCAATTTTGGTTATTCGTCTCACTGCCAGTTTTAGAAGCAAAACTAAGTCTTATTAGCTCCAGCAGTTGTGGTCACACCAGCCATGGATTCCACTGATTTTAACAAATGTAAAATGTATCAAGCTTTAAAGAATGTGGAGTCAGAGCATTATGCTGACAAAACTCTAATATGATGAAAAAGTTTACATTTGCAGCTAAATAGATTAGACATGCTTTAAGACTTTTATTGGCTACCAGTGGACTTTGACTTTTTTATAATGATTTAATCATTGTTTCATTCATGAATCTACTAGAAGCGAAGAGAGTGAGAGGGGAAAACTAGCACATACGCTAGTCAAAACAACCTTTGCGTAATTTATGATTTAATAACAAAATAAAGTAAAAAAACATTACTTTTCAGATGTTTATTGCATTGACATTGAGAATTAGCCTCTTTCGTGTACAAAAGCTTCAAATAAATCAGAGCACAACATGTTTTCACCATTTTATCCAGATTAAACTGTTTAACTTCAGTATAAAGTTTATATACACAAGGTTTTATAATAAAATTTACTTCAAACAAATGTTAAAAGGGAAACTTCTTGATCATACAAAAAGATGGAAAAAAACGCTTGAGTTGGTGCGCGAATTAAACTTTAAAGCAAAATGGTTGCTGATGCATTATTTGGATTTAATTTTGAAATGTTATGTTAGTTTATGGCAAACTTCAAAAGCTAAATTTCAGACTTGTTGCCATCTCTGTTCCATCAATAAAAAAAGAATTAAAATGGAAGATAGTAGAACATCTGTACCTGGTGGTGAGGAGGATTGTGCCCAGGCCTATCTGCATTAGACCGCTCATGATCCACAGAGCTCCCAGCACCGCCTGGGAGCCTCTGCGGGGAAGGGACAGGCGCTGGGATGGGGAGCAGAGTCGGGGGTGTAGCACAGCGCCCCCAGCAGCTGACAGAAGGGAGGGCACGCGCTGGAGGGGTCAGAGGTCAGGGTGAGCACCGTCACGCCTTCACACTCAGAGCGAACAAGAGACGCAGACATGATGCTGAAAGAACAGAGGGCAAGTCAGTATTTTCTAGAGTTGAGACAATATATCACTTTGTTGTATAGGCTTTGTATCGATGTTTGCAAACACTGCGTCTTGTGGTGGGTGAAGTGTAATTAGAGGCAGAAAGAGACGAAAGAAATGACAAGTATTGTTTGGAACTGTGGTTGTAAGCAAGTTGTCTGAGATGTTTGCTTATGGTGATGACTGAGGATGGAGTATTTGAAGACAGTTTATTTGTGTTTGTCAGAGATAGATGTGGACTTTCATGTCATAAAAAAGTTTTTATAGGTCTATTTTGCATTGACAAGGCCCATTAAGAGCCTAAAATAAAGTTTAACAGTTTATTCATGTCTGTAGTGATCCAATTCCCTCTGTCCCATGTCCCAGCAAATGTATCCATAACCATTATGTCCCAGTTTTACACAAGACATGTCCCTTTGTCTCAGTGTTAGACCACTTTCAAACCCAGTAGTACAGCAATAGATTGTCATTCCTTTAGACAAAGAATTTATTTGGGGGAGACTAAAGTTGTTCTATTACAAATACAGTACAGTTTTAGTGATATCTTGAAGTAGTTATTGCTAAGTCATAAAACCTCTTCTCTCTGCGCATGCTTTGGAGTTTGTGTGCAAATATGTAAACACTTACTCGATTAATAATACGATTAGCACACAATTGATCAATAGAGATGAATTGATTAACTTGTTGCAGTCAGTCCTCTCTACACAGTTACACACATTATCAACAAAAGCAGAAGCTCTTTTTGTTGACATAAAATGCTGTTCTTGTAGCTCTACTTCACATTCGCATACTTTCAGCCGGGGCCTAGGCCACGTTTGTTTCTCTTTAAATCGATCTCTTTCACTTACAGCTTAACCTTATCGTAGAAATACAATTCTTAAATACTGCTGCTAATGTTTAAAAGTGAAATGAAGCTGCCTTACCTTGTGTCTGTTGGCGGATTTACTGTAAAATTACTGTTTAAATTACGTCCAAATCTAGAACGTGTTCTCTTCCCTTCCGTGCGTGTTTTCCCGACAAACCCCGCCCCCTCACACACAGGTTAACTCCTTGTTCACCACGAAAAAATAAATCATAGACCTAATTCGTGTCTAAATTGTTAAAACGTCTTCTAAAGATTTTAGTCTGGTGTGTAAAATTATGGTTTCTGTCTGAAGCTTTGTGCAATTGTGCAACCAAACTGTTGAAGTTCATAAGCATTTTTTTTTTTTTTTTTTTTTATCTGTGTCATCAAAATGTTCATCAAAAATACAGAAACTATTTACTCACAACTGACACATTTTCTGACACTTTAAACAATAATTTAGCTAAAAAAATTGATATCTGTAATAATAATAAAACTAAATTGTATTTATATAGCACATGTCAAGACACTCAAAGATGCTTTATTGACAAAGGTAAATAAACAAGGTGCAAAATATAGTGAACAGTGAATAATTAAAATGATGGATTTGTACTTTATGTATGGTTAGTGCTAGATAGTCAGGTCTGAAGGGACAGAAGTGAGCTGGTTGCCATGGTAATAAGTTTATTTCTGTTGCTAAACGCACCTAAAATGTTATATTTTTATCTTAACCTTTACCCAAACCTTTTTCCTAACCTTAACCATCACCCTAACCCTTTTCCTAAACTTACCCGTTCTCCCAAACTTAACCATCATCCCTCCGGACCTGACTATCTAGCATTAACCTTTATGTATCCATTTGTGTTTCTCATCATAACTATTGTGTAAGTTATAGACTATTGATTTTTGCTCTTGCTTACAGTCTGGTTGCTAAGTTAAAGTTAGGTTTTGTTCACGTCCAGATATTCATATTTCTTTTCTTTATAATTTAAGTGCAAAGCTGAGCAAATTAGCAGCCCTGCTCCTCCTGTGTCTCACTGCTGATCACAAACACCTGATGTCAAACCAAGAAAAAAAAAGTAAAAATGTAATGTGAGGTGAAAGTAGATTTTGTTGACCAATGAGTTTCTTTGTTTCAAGTGTGTCATGCAAACTGATTTGATTGATTGTGCATTGTGGAGTTGATTTTAGACATGGCAGGCAGAAGGGATAGTCCAGAGTCACTCTAATGATGTGTCCAGACCAAGGTAAGTGGTGTTTGTGAAGCTTTTACTTTGCAAAAACAAACAAACAAACAAACAAACAAACGGAAAAAAAAATTATCGCATGATCTTTTTTAAAATTTGCAGCAATAGGAGTTTGGGGCCATAAGCCAGAGTTTGGAATGCGTGACTTGAGAAACTATTTGTGACTTTACTTGTCTCAACCCAGTCATTCCCAACTTCTTTTCTCAAAGTTCTTCCAGCTTGAACCAGGAGCTGACAACTGTAATTGTGAGACAAATGATCTTATGTCCTTTTGTCTGTGACCGTGAGTTGTGAATGTGACTGACACATAGTTATAGACTTTACAAACCCGGGAATTACTTCACCAAGCCAGAGGGATGTTTTGTGTATCAATGCTAACGTTCTTTGTACTGTTGTGACCATAAATATACAGTAAATGAGAAGAGGTGGTATAGGTCACTAAACTAGTCCAGTATATACAGCCTATTTTCTCTTACATCTGTCAGTATTAACCCCTCCTCCCTCTCTCTGTCTCTCCCAGGTGAGATCTGTATTTCCCAGAATGCCACGCGACTGCTCAAGCTGATGTTTTGGCACTGATGCGATGATTAACGTCTGTGCCAGAAACTGTGCCGAGATTTGGGACCGAGAGCCCAGTGTAGACACCAGAGACGAACAGAGCCAAGAAGAGACTGCAAAGACCTGCTCTAGCTTGGCTCAGTTCTGGTTTTTAGGTAAAAGCGGGACAAAGAGTGGTGGTCCTAAAGCTTGTCCCTGTGGAGTTCCTGTTCGCCCTGATGCATTGTAGTTTGTAAATAATGCAGTAAACACGCGACAAACAGCTCATCCATATTCATGAGGCCATCCACCACGGAACCCAGCGCCACAGGCAAGACTCAGGGCACACAAAGTCCTCGTTCAGTTCTGGGTTTAATACTTTAGGTGGTGTTCATGTGACATCACAGCAGTCTACGAGGCAATAACATTTAGGTAGGATGATATACTGTTGAAAAATGCACACACACATCAGCTTTGTGCTCACGAAAGAGAAAGAAATGTGTGATTTTCTTTCAACTGGAGAATTTCTCAGCATGTTGTAACACTTTGATCAACCACCTTTAAATTCCCAAAATGCAATAGTGAGGTCTCAGTCGATTCAGACCTACACATATCAAATTTAAATGTGCAGTGCATGTGTCTCCTTTTTTGATACACATTTCCGCTCCAGTTCATTTTTTATGGTGGGTGTGTAAAGATGTGTTATTTATGAATATTAATGAAATTCTAAACTTAATCAGTTCCAAGCCCCAGAACTAAACCTATATTTATAACTTTAGACCTAAACTTAACCTTTAAAAAAAGACCTATTCTATTTTTCTAAGTTTTTAATGTTTATACCTGTATTCTCTTATTATTAGTTTTATTAAAAATGATTAATGCACGTTTGAGTAATCTTGTATTGTCTTGCAGCTGATGTGCTCAGAAAAGCCTGGTTTTCACCTACCACCTATCCCTGCCCACTTGTCTGTAGTTATTTGATTATTAAATACTTTGTGATTATTCAAAATATTCAGATTCATAGTGAAGAATGTATGGTTCAAAATACTGCCCTACAGAGGAAAAATAATACCTCCTAAATATTCACTCAACCTGAGGTATCATATAAACACACATTAGTGTAGCTCTGAGAAACACACAAGGGACAGAGTCTAAGCTTTAAAGTATCTTTTCTCAGTTTAACAGACAGCGCAACTACTGCGTTTTTCCTTTGTTCCTTTGAAATGAAATTAAGAGATGGTATAATAATTGTTTCTATTTAAAAACTTACTTCTTCTTTTCCACTGATAAAACAGGGGTAACAAAAAAAGTCTGATTTTAGTCTGGGTTTAAATCAAGTGGCCAAACAAACAACATTCCTAATTTTGTCCCCATAATGTTTCTGCGACTGTGTAGAGATTTGCGTCCCCACATTGTGCTGAGTGTGGGCGCGCACACTCCTCCCTGCTCCTGAAAGCTGCTCTTGTGTTTTGAATAAAGAAGACATGAATAAAACATAAAGATATTTTGTTCCTACTTTGTTCATTTGAGCGTTTTAATGTCATCTGTCTCATCCACTTATCCTAACCTCTTCCGTGTCTCCTAAACCCTGATTCCTCGACTCCTCCACTGCAAAATGAATGAGTTGTACATCATCCAAACTTCTCCAAATCTGTTTTCGTATTTACACTTTTTAAACGTGCAGGCGCCTTTGGTTTTAGTGTCAAAGATGTCTTCTTCCTTAACATTTTCAGCTTGTCTCCTTGTCTCCTTTCCTCAAGATGTCTCCCTCTCCCCCCTCCGTCTTTTCTTCTGATGTGCAGATATCTTGTCATTTCTCTCTTTGCCTCCTTTTCCTGTTTCCTTGACTTCTCTTATTGTCTTTTTATGGTGTGTCATCTTTGTCCTCTGCTTTGTTGCCGTATCTCCTCCTTTTCTTGCTTCCTTTATCATCCTCTTTCCTTGCCTTTTTTCCCTCTCTGGGTTTAACAAATATGTCCATGCATTTCTCTTTGTCTGCCTCTTTTTTCTTGTCCTTGTCCTATCCTGTTTCAACACAGTCTCACAAGAATCTCTTCCTTGTCTTCCTTTCTACTCTATTTCTCCTTTTCTTCTCCTCTTTGCTCACCTACCGTCACCCCCTCTTGTCTCCTCTCCTTGCCTCATCTACTTGTCTCCTCCTCCCTCCTTCTCTCAACCTCTTCTTGTCTCTTTCTCTCTTTACTTCCTCTCCCAAGAAAAGATTCCTCTTCTGGTCTCCTTTCCTCTCCTTCTTTTCTCTCATTATGGCCCTCTCTGCTTTCTTTCTCCCTTGCTAGTTAATCCTGTATGTTGTTCCCTTTTTCTCTTTCATCTCCTTGCCTTCTCTCCTTGTTTCTGTCTCTCCTTGCATCCTTTCCTCTCCTGTTTTGCTAGATCAGATGCCTTCTCTCCTTGTCTCCTTTCCTTTCTTGTCTTTCAGATGCCCCTCTATAGTCTCATTTCTTTTCTGCCTCCTCAGAATTTCAGTTTTTCTCATTTCCTCTTCTAATGTTTCCCCATCTCCTCTTCTCTTTGTCTCCCTCTCTCCTGCTGTACCAGATTCCTCCTCTTCTTGTCTCCTTCTCTCTCCTCCTGTACCAGATTCCTCCTCTCCTTGTCTCCCTCTCTCTCCTGCTGTACCAGATTCCTCCTCTTCTTGTCTCCTTCTCTCTCCTGCTATACCAGATTCCTCCTCTTCTTGTCTCCGTCTCTCCTGCTGACCAGATTCCTTCTTCTTTTTTCCTCTTCTCCTCTCTGTACCAGATTCCTTCTCTCCTTGTCTCCTTCTCTCTCCTCCTGTACCAGATTCCTCCTCTCTTGTCTCCCTCTCTCCTGCTGTACCAGATGCCTCCTCTCCTTGTCTCTTCTCTTCCTGCTGTACCAGATTCCTCCTCTCCTTGTCTCCTTCTTTCCTGCTGTACCAGATTCTTTTTTTTTTTCTTAGTCCTCCTCTTCTTGTCTCCTTCTCTCTCCTGCTGTGCCAGATGCCTGCCCTCCTTACCTCCTTGTCTCCTTTCCTCTCCCCTTGTGCCAGATGTGCCTCATGTTTAGTTAATCCTGCATTTTGTCCCTCTTTGTCTCCTGTAGGATCCACACAACTGTTTTGAGTGAATATTCATGGCTGAATCTCCGCAGGGCTCAGAGGCACTCCAGAAACTCAGGGAATTCAACCCACAACTGGCCTATTGCACTTTAATGAGCAGAAGAACACAACATCAGGCCTGCGGCGCAAAAGTGATCCAAATCTCTGATGAGTCCAGTGCAGGCTTTAAACCCACTTTAGGCCTCGTTTAGACCAAGCTTAAATTTGGTTTGGTTTGGTCAAGGTTATGGTTACACTTCATACAGACTCATAAATGGCATTCATTAAAATAAGCAAAGAATCAATAAAATACAAATATAATACATAAAATATAATATAGTGCTGCTCGGAAGTCGACACTTGTCAGATGTTGAACAGCCCATAAACCACTCACCATTCCGAAGGCCGAAGTTCCTCGAAATGTTAAACATTAAGAACTTGCTGCAACAAAGCTAAAGTGCATTTTAAAATCAATCGTATATTTGAACCACATGGTGAGCACCACAGCTTAGACAGATTTTTTGAGGCATCGCATTTGTTTACATACACTAGAAACAAATGCAGGTGGCACAGGTGAGGCATCAACTGATAGTCCTCCTGGTTCAGTCCTAGGCCGTGTTAGAGGGGTTATTTGTTTATCAACACGGGAGATGTGTGCCACCAGTATGCAGAAAGAGCCGCCGCTCATTGACACAAGCCATGGCAACAAAACAAGCCAACGCTGTTGTCCACTAACTCCAAGAGTTTGTTACTGTGACAAAAAAAAAAAAAAAAAACTTCAGGAGCCTTTCGTCCGTCGTACCAATTCATAACTGATTTTGTTTTGTTGTTTGAATGAAGAACGCCTCTTTCTGCATGGAGCATGTGCAGTATGGAGCGGAAAGTGAGTCGACCGATAGGCTAATCCCTCTGTACATTGGGAAAATACTGCTGCTGCTGTAGTTTTTACCTAATTTGATCAGCATTTAGACTCAAATCAGGAGTGTATAAGATGTGCTATTCTCTGACATACTGCTGTTCTAAAGCAAAAGTAAAGTTTTTCAGACAGTTTCTTGTGGAGATTTGAATGTGTTGCTCGTGTATTTTGTCATTGCTGGTCACATTACTTTATGTCTGCAGAACTAATCACAGGCCGAGCTGTATGAGGAAAATTAGCTCAGATTGGCCCCTATTGTCTAAACAAACTATCTCTGCCGTCGTTTTCTGCAGAGTGAAAAGTGAATTTGGACTGGGTGAACTTGCAGCTTTTTCTATAAATAAAAAAATATCTGACATTAAAACTCAGCAGATTAGTGAAAACTCACTGCTGTAAATTCTCTTTAGGGGCAGTTTACACAGGAACAGCTTCACAATAAGCTTGTCCTGGTTCAGTCACCATTTTAAATGTGGAGTTTGGTCTATATTATGGTTCAGGGCTGCTACTTACAGAGTTAGTCATATTTTTTCATGGTTTACTTTATCAACTCTTCACTTTTCCGTTCCAGCTTAACTTTGTCAAACCACACTTTTCCAAACAGACATTACTTACTTGGAGCGTATCCTTTATTATGTGTTTATTTACTTGTATTTGAATGTGTTTTAAACAGCTGATAAAGACGTAAAGATGGTGTTTGATGAGCCTTAGGTGAGTCTCCAAAGCTTTAATTACCCCCTGAGGACCAGCTTGGACCAACACCACACACAGACCAAAGTGTGCTCAGAAACACTGCTCCTATATGAACACACGCAGACACATATAGAAACGAGATCAATGATTAAAGAGAAGTACATTCCTTCAAAGGAAAAAAAAAAAAAAAAAGGTGGACTATATGTAAAATGTTCTGTTTTATATTGAAGCTGTTCTGTTAAAATCTTGGCTTTAACAGAAATGTCACATTTTCAAATGTTTGCTTTGAACTTGAGTTTTATAAACAGGTGCAGATTTGAGAAACAATTAAAAACGGTCTTTCTAAATAGTTTAAAAGTCTTAAAACCATGACATCTTAGTTTGAACCTAAAATATTTTAAGAAAATTATTCTTATTTTAAAGGTGCACTGTGTAACTTTTTGGCCCAAAGTAAAATGTTATTACCATTTAATCTTTGTGACTTTCTTTGGCCTTAATAGGGCCTCCTCCTTATGTTGTTTTAGCTGTATCTTCTCACATTATGAAATAAAAAAATATTTATTCTCATTTAGAATGTCACAAAGTATGTTGTTGTTTTTTTTTAAATGCAATAGAGAGAGACATTTTATTTGCCTCATTGCAAATTAGTTTCAAGTCAGAAATGTCTTGAAGCAAGTGAAATTTGCTCTATCAAGAATATTCTGATAAACATGAATATTCTCAATTATAGTCTTTTGAACCAATAGTTCACTATTGCAGTGGGCCTACGTTAACAGTACTGTGTAAACTTTTTCATAAAGAATGAAAGATTTACTTTGCTCTGCATTGTGCATTTACACGTGTCTTTAGTTGATTCGATGGTGTGTTGAAACAGTTTACAATTTAGACGATTTTAGAGGAAAATAGGCCATGGAGATAAGTTGTGGGTATGTTAATCACCATTGATAATTACTAACTCACTACCAAGTCAAAATATATTATCAAATCATGATATTTAATCCAATCACCTTTTTGCTATTATTTTAATAGATTCTAGTTTTTTCCGTGTCTCAGGACAAATGTGAAGGAAGGGTGATTTAGTTTGATTTCTGTTTAAAATAAAAGTGTTGAAGCAGAGCTGATTTGGAGGTGTGACAGGAGAAGTCCTACAGCGCCACCTGCAGTCAATGTGTACTTTCCAACATATTTATGAGGCTTATTTTGGTTCAGTTTTAAACCTTAAACGTAACATTTTTGAAATCTTGCAGTCATTCTCAATCCCCCCTTTTTTATCAATGTGAACTTGTGCTGTAAATTACTCACAAAAATGTTACAAAATGCATAAAGAATGCATGATGTTTCTTGTCTTTTTTTTTTCTTTAAATAGAAATAGGCCTAAGGCATTTTTATAACCAAAAAACGACCAAATTACTATTTGTTTTTTGTAAGTTAGACCTATCTCAAATGCTATTACTGCAGAATGGTTTATGGACTTATAAACTAAAATAAGTGTAGGCTACAAAAGTGTACAAAATCTACTATGCCATCACAAAAGATTTATAACATTTATAAAATATAATATTTTCTGAGGCTCACAGGGGAATGAATAGATTCTACCAAGCAGAATTCCAGTGTTTGTGGCGATGAAGTTAGGACACTCAAGCAGTTTCATTTATCATGTGTAGGCTATTCACTTTAGTCCTCAAAGCCAGAGATGTTTGCTCACATTTATGAGATAAATAGTATTTTTCAGAGTGATTTTCCAGCGGAATACTCTTGAGAAATGTCTTGTGTTAAGTAATTTACCCATTGAATTGAACAACAAAAATGTATAGTTTTTGCACTACCTGTTGTACTCTAAAATGGGCTCTAAAACGCCTTCTGTGAGTATTCCCCGTAGTGCTGCTCTTTCCGGCCACACCGGGGCGGTAGTGCTTGTGGCTCTCTGTCCCGCGACAGAGGAAGTGTCCGGGTGCACGTGGTGTAAACACAGCCCGGTGAGAGAGAGCTCCGGTGAACAGAGATGTTGTCCGCTCTGAGGGACAAAGTGGGACAAGTTCTGCTCCCTGGGGACACGTTCGTGTGCCAGCCCGAGGACACGCTCTCTCTGTCGGCCTCAGCGCGCAAAGACACAGCGGTGTGCGGCCCGGGACTGCGCCGGAGCGGAGACCGAGTGACAGTGTGTGTGAGCGGGCTTCTGAGGCACAAGGCCCCCAACGTGTTCTGGATCCAGGCGCACGGCAAAAGGGTGAGATTAGTATTCATGTTTGAGGGTGAGAACAGCACTGTAGTGTTGGGAAGGTGTTTTAACGAGCGTTTCACATTTGGTTAATATTTGTCCAATTTTATTCACTGAAGTCATTCAATATGCAAATCTCACAATGCAATATTTATCAGGATGTGTCGATTTTTACAGAGAACCTACGATATAGACTATGCTCACAATAATAACCACTATAAAGGAGGGGCAGCTAAACTAAGTCAAGCTGTTCGTCGTCAGGTAATGACAATGATATATTGTGACAATTTTGGTATTGCAACATCACTTACTGTTGCATCCCTATATTGAAGTTATAGCCTACTAACATCACTTTATTTGATAAACGCTCCCATACCTTTGTGGGCAATTGAAAAATGTACTTTTTTATTTTTACGGACACATTTTAAGCCTTGGGGGTTTTGTTTTACACAAATCTTTATGTGGCGAAATGTGGCGATTTTTTACATTTTAACTGCAGTATTACAATTTCTATTCTCATCAAAAATACTCAAACATCTTTTAGGAAGAAAAAGGTTATTACTTCATCTGTGTGTGATTCCAAAGTCTGTGATGAACCTGTTTTTGTGTCTTTACATGTCAGTTACAAACCCATTGTTCTGCAGAGTTGTTGTGGGTTGATTTTTTTTCTCACATTTCTTATTTTGAGCTCCCACAGGAGAAAATGTCTTCTCTCTTCTTTGACTCTCATGCATTTCTTGCCACTAAGACCTCACATTTAGAAAGCATAACCTCTATTAGCCACTAAAATTATCTTGTTTGAAGTCAGTTTTTGTTGTTATAAAAAAAAGTAAATTGGTCAATTTTTTTTTTTTTTTTTTTTTTTTCAGAAAGCAACAAGCAATCAAGCCTTTAGTTAATTCAACATCATGTGATACAGTTAATGATCTTAACACTCATCAAACTAAAATTAAATTCAGAGAAAGAAGCCCAAAGTCACTATAAAGAATGAGACGTGGCAACTCTGGTCAAGTGACGAGGAAATGCAGTTGCAAGACAATACAAGATTTAAACACACATGAATCAATCCAAATACAACAGTGACTAATTTAATAATGACACACACTGTCAGAAAAATTCAGAAAGGTTGATTTTACATTAAGTTACAGCCTTTTGTCCTAAACTGTACTACTTCATTTCAACTTCTACAGTAAATTTGTTTCAGCGTATTTGATATTTTTGTCCTCTTTTTGCCACAGTACGTCCCGGCGAAGGGAGAGTGTGTGATCGGGATCGTCACTGCCAAGTCTGGAGATGTGTTTAAAGTGGACGTGGGCGCGAGTGAACTGGCCTCTCTGTCCTACTTGTCCTTTGAGGGGGCAACCAAGAGGAACAGGCCCAATGTGCAGGTGAGAAGTAAAACTGTGGCCAGAGAAAATCTCACAGTTTAGTGATCATGTAGATGTCAGAACCAGACAACAGTGACATTTTTCTCTTTTTATTTCTCAAGTTTGTGACCATTTTTGTGAAATCAATCTTGATGTGGCAAAGACATGCAATTTTTTTTAAAGGGGCACTGTGTAAGATTGAGAGGAATTTTAATTATCACTTATAGTCCACAAACATTTAAATCATATTTATTCTTTACAACATGAATACTTAAGAGAGCACTGTTAACCAATCCACATCAATTGTGATACATTTATATGTATTTGAAATGTTTTATTACGGGCCGGAATATGGATCATTGACGCTAGACGGCAGCATGGTAGATAGGCAAAATGCATGTGAAAGGCTCCCTCTAGTGTTCAAAAGTGGAAATCACTTTGTTTGTTTGTTTTTCTTACATAGTGCCCCTTTAAATAGAGACTGTTGGTGCTTGTGTTTTATATTTCTGTAAGCTGAAAGATAGAATTTTGCTTCTGAAATGGCCACTTTTAGGGCAGGGTCAAGTTTTTTTTATTATTATTATTGATTTAGCCAATAATCATGGTTCCAAACTAACACCTGCTGATACTATCATTTGAAATTTTAGATTAGATAAGATAAAATACGCCTTTAATGTCCCCATAGGAGAAATTTGTCTTGGGGACAGGGGGACGTTTACCACATAGATTCCAGCACCACATGTGAACAGAAAAATGGACCAAAGAACAAAAAGACAAATGATCACAGTCTTCTTATGCATTTAAATCAAGTTCTATCTTACTTTGCACATTCCCTGAGCCTATGATGGGCAGTTTTTCTTGCACAAACCCTAAGCCTGGCATCACGTGCAATTAAGTCTGTAAATGCCTTGCCTTCAATTATTTTTATTTTTGACTGCACACTCTGAATTAATCAAGTTGATTGTCAATTGTACAAATTAATGTTATATCTATAGAGGGATTTTCGGTCAACGTGAGTCCGCCCTACTGCGCGTGCGTCATGCAGAAAGAGCTCATCTCCATTTGTTTTTTACATTGGGAAACTTGTTCGAATCAAACAACGAAACGGGACGACAGCTAGCTGCTTTCATCAGGTATGAACCGGTATGACAGACACTGTCTGAAGCTTGCGACAGTGTTTTTCTCGCGTTTTTCTCACTTACCTGAATGTAACTTCTAAGGGTCGTAGGATCGAATTTCATCCATAAATGTTAACTTAGTTAACTTAGCAGCATAACTTTTGTTTTCGCAAAGTGATAAACTCTTGACGTTAGCTGACAACGGAGCTTTTTTGACTTGTTTCCACTGTTTGTGTCTATGTGCGGAGGGTCTTTCTGCAGGACGGGTGCGCACGCATCGCCCGTGTTGATAAACAAAATATCCCTCTATAGCATGGCTAACAAAATCACAAATATCCTTTTTACTGTAGTAAAGAAAATGTAATTATTTGGTATAAAGAGTTACATAGTAATGGAAAACCTGGAAAGTCAGGCCTTGGAAATAAAATTTCCAGATTTTGGAATTTTATTGGTTTTGAAAATATTTTGGGTTAAAAACTAAACTTGGGATAATTTGCCGAGACATACTGGAGTCTTATTTTCTGCTAACCTAGCTGAAAATCCAAGATATGATTTTTAGAATGCATTAAATTGTATTAATTAAAACCTTTTGGCACAAAAGAAAACATAGGCCACAATCTACTGTATTTTTGTCCATGTTTATGTCTTGTGTATATGTATATGTTTGTTACTAGAATTAATTGCACGGAAGACACTGATTAAGCCAAACAGAATGGTAAATTTTCAGATTTTTCTGTTTGTAAGTGTGAATAAGTTATACAAATCATAGAAATGTTTGGAAAAGTTATGGAGAAGCCATGGAAAAGACATGGAAAACAAGTAATCTTGACATCCCTAGTAGTTGTGCTGTTAATCTGCTTCAATACGCTGACAATTTTCAGCTGTACACAATCGATAGATGTCCAGACACTTTTACGTACTGTTTCAGACCTGTTCTTCTCTGGTTGCAGGTTGGGGATCTGGTGTACGCTCAGTTCCTGGTAGCTAACAAAGACATGGAGCCAGAGTTGGTGTGCATAGACGGGGCCGGGCGCGCTAACGGTATGGGCGTGTTTGGAGCTGGAGGACTCATGGTCAAAGTGTCTCTGGGACTCGTGCGCAGGTGAGAGAAAGAAACCATCAGTGATCTATCAAAAATAAATATGTTTAATCAGTTAGTCTGGGGTTATAGATCTGTTGAGGGCAACATGAGAGTGACAAAACAGCACATTTTTGGAAAAGCATTAGGAAAAGGCTCTGAGTAGAGGGCAGCAGTTTGATTGGTTTGACAGCAGGTGTTTGTGGTCTGTGCTCAGTTTTTTCAGTTTTCAGTTCTTTCAAGGAGCATCATGTAATGTTTATAGTTTTGCCTGTTTTTAGTGTTCTGTTATTGAATAAAAATACGTACATGGTATACATAAATGTGTTTATTCTTATTTCATAGATTGAACATTGAATCCGGATCATTTTTTTCAAGGCACATCTGGCAGTATCTGAAAGCACACTAGTGTTCTTCCCAGCACAGGTTGAAAATCACTGACTTAGAGTCACAACACGAACACAGTTTTAAAAGTAAAAAAAAAAGTATGAAGAGTTAAGCTTCACTTTAAGCTGTATACAGGCAGTTTTTGTGAGAAGAGGTTTTAGGAATCAGATAAAAAAGTAATTACTCTCTTCTCTATGTGTCTCCTCTGTTATTTTTTTCTCCTAGTTGTGTCTCCTCTCCTCTCTGTGCCTCCTCTGTTATCAGATCTTTTCTCCTAGTTTTGTCTCCTCTTTTCTCTCTGTGTCTCTTATCTTTTTCTCCTTTGTCATCGGTTCTTTTCTCCTAGTGTCTCCTCTCCCCTCATTGTGTCTCTCCTCTTCTCTCTGTGTCTCCTCTGTTTTCGTTTTGTTTCTCCTGGTTGTGTCTGCTCTCTCCTCATTGTGTCTCCTCAATCCTCTCCTGTGCTTCTGTTCTATATTCTTTTCTCCTCTCTATGCCTCTAATCTCCTCACTGTATCTCTATCTGTACCCCTTTTCTCCTCACTATGTTCTCTCTCGTCTGTGTCTCTTCTATTCTCGATTTATCTCTCCTGGCTGTGTCTCCTCTCTTCTATGTCCTCTTCCGTCACTACATCTTCTCTTCTTCATGTTTCTCCTCTCTTATCTCACTTTTGTCTTTTCTTTAGCTCTGATTGGTCACTTCTGTTCTGTTCTCTTCTGCAGACTCTTGGCTCCCGGCAGTGAGTTGATGGCAGATCTCTCCGGACTCTTCCCCTCGGAGATGGTCTTGGGTCTGAACGGTCGAGTTTGGGTGAAATCCTCCAGCCTCCAGCAGACACTCATCATTACTAATCTTCTGCAGAGCTGTGAGCACCTGAGCAACGAGCAGAGGAGAGCGCTGTTCTTAAAGGGTCAAACAGGGGGCGCTGTGACAGGGAGCAGGCTGGGACTACCTTGTGTTCACAATTGTGGAATTTTCATGCAGAAAATCACTGAATATTTTGTACTTTGTATAGGAAATTATGGGTCTAAAATTGGAGTGCTAATTGCTTCCTTTGAGATTTCTATTTGATTGAAATTTATTGCGCAGCCCTGAACTACACCCATTTTTACAACCATTTTGTATTACAATAAATAACTGACTTTAAACAATATTAATTGCCTGTAAAATTGTTGTGCCAGTACTGCTGCTTTTCCAGACAAACTCATGAAAAATTGCAAAATATGTTGTTGTTTTTTGTCCTTCACTATTTGTTTTTTTTGCAGAGTTTTTGATAAACTTACAACCAAATCAAATTTCACCTATGTGCTTTACAATTTTTTACTTTTTTTTTATCTTGAGATACTATTTTTCCTCTCATGTCAGAAAACACTGTTCCGAGTGTCTGGTTTTTAAATCAGCCAGACTCGCTTAGACATTTTTGGAGCTTTAGCATATCAGGCAAGATCACGTGATTATTTCTCATGTCATTTCTTTGCAGCCACTAGACTGAACTCAAACTCAATTCCTGAAACAGGACTGTATTGTGTAGTTTACAACAGTCAGGGTTGGTACAAATTATAACTTCAGATTTCTCATGGATTTTCCATGACTTATCCAAAACAATTCCGTACATTTCCATGACTTTGTTTAACATACAGTTATCGTCTTTCATTAACTGATTAAGACCAAAGCACAAAGATTTCAGGTATTTCTAGACAATAAAAAAAAGAAAAAGATTAATTTTAATTAATTAATCTCTGATATACTTAAAAGTGTATGGAGATTTTCGAAAATACTAGTACAACGTTATCTGTTCCTGCTAACCGTCAAGCAAATATTTCTAAATTATACTGGTCCAGTTTCAATGAAGGGCTGCCTGAAACACATGAGACATTTGTAAAGCAACACTAAAGCTGTTTTTGAAAAATTCCAACAACTTTTAAAAGTGAATTTTATTCAGTTTCAAACTAAGCACAACGTTTTTCCATTTAAGGAATAGTTTTTAGTGGTTCTGGTGCATTTTAAAGAGGAGGCACTTGAGGCACAGTAGAATTTGATGGACCCTGCCTTGGACTACATCATTCATACACTAGAAATAACAAGGTCAAAGACAAACCATCTTTGTTTGAATGTTGTGTAAACGTGTTTGATATTTTCTATCTAAATAAATTGCTGAAAAAAAAGTGTTTTCTTCATAAACATTTATTTCAAATATTATAAGAAAAAATATATTTTTACATAGCTTTTTCACTTTTATAACTTTTTTTTTTTACAGTGCTTTGTGTAAAATTCTAACAGACTTCAGAAACAGTGCAAACAGAACAGGACTCTAGCGCCACCCTCTGGACAAACAGGCGACTTCAGAACAGGTTTAATACAAGACAACATCAATTTTAAATAAGTTAAGGCATAAAATAGGACATATCGGGGAATAAAGCATAAAATCTTAAAACCAGAGCTGACATCTTAAAGGAGACAAAATCTGCTAAATCAACTGTAATAGGATTTTGAACAAAAGGCGTGGCTTATTTCATAATTGAACAAAGTGGTTTTAACATAAGTTCCACAACATGAGTTGAAAAATTAAGTTTTATGACTTATTGAATATGAATCACATGAAAAAGTCTAAGTTTTTGTTTTGAAAAATGAAAAAAAACTATTTTACATTCTGGTAAATGCACTTTAATGTACTTTTATTAGTAGTTTGGTTGAAGCTTAAGTAGTTTCAACCAACTACTTAAGCTTTGTACGGGTCAAATTTTCTTCAATAAAATCTTATTCATGTGACTTATGCGTCCAAAACAAGAATGTAAGTATTTTTTGTAGCAAAATTAATATTTTTTGTTAATGTATTGGAAAAGTGACAATTTTAGTGAATAATGTCTGTGCTGTGAGTTTTTTCTGGCTAATCAGCTAAACAGTCAGATTTGATATTGTGATATTAAATGATTTTACTGTCTGTTCTCAAGTTTTATAAACAGGACATAAATATGACTCCACTTTAGACTTATATCATTTACATGCTATTTTCGTTTACACGAAAAAGTACAATATGTCTTCTTTAATAGATAGAAACTATGACTAGAATAAACATCATGAAGAAGGCTTTTTCAAACGCGATGTCTTTTTGTCTTAAACACATTCTGAGGTCTCATAGTAACATTTTAGAAAAACAAAAACAGCAGAGGAACCGTCGAGTGGCCCAGAGTCTCGAACACAAACTGAAGCAGGACTTTGGCAAAAAAACAAAGAGACACTAGAGCGATCAGGGCAACCGCCGCCCTGGCAACCGCAGACGCCATCTTGAGACTGTGTTGTAGTGTCAGTAGTTGTTACAAAGACTAAAATATGTTCTTATTTATCTGATGTTGGGTAGTTGTTGAAAATGTAATGAAGCCTATGCATTTGAAATGTCGTGCGTAAAACTGGGACAAATGAATAATTTTGGACACAACATGGGACGCAAGACTCAAATTGGGGAGTAGAATGTTTGCATTGAGACACAAACTTTGTTCATGGCCTGATCTTATACACTGTAAACCTAGATGCTAACGACAGTTGAAATGATTGAAATCAAATGTTCTGCTCATTAAAAGTGTTACGTAACCCTAACATTTTGCATAATAATTTGTTTATTTTTTGGGATGAGAAATGAAATGTAACTTTTGCTGTAAGATGAACAATGAAAGTTGACTATATTCGATTGAAACGCCCACGCCGCTTTCGACTTATTTTAATTTATTACGCAAACTAGTCTGATTTTTTTTTTTTTATCTTACGGTTTTCTATGATTCTTTAAACAGTTTCAATTTCAATTTATCTGCTTTCATTAACTAAATGTACAAATTAAAAAAGGTTCAACTTTATGCTATTCGCTGGCAATATACATTCAAATTGAGTTTAGTTTTTTGTTATATAAAGTCAAGTTTTTTCAAAAACGTGAGTAGTGAGTGCCACTCGGTCGAGTACAAAAATTAGATGCTTATCAAACATAGAAAACAACACGTCCTTTTCTTTATTAAAGGACTTTTAACATCAGAGTGCCTCAAACTTTTGTCACGTTTTTAATAAAGTATCTACAATGCATGAGATTTTCATTTTACGGGCGCATTTTCAGTATGTCACAAGCTGGACTGTGTCAAACTAAATCCAAATATTTTTTTTTATTTTTCAAACTTTTTTCAACACTAATATAATTACTAAACTTTTTCAGGGCCTGACAACTTCATTTACTTTTCCAAGTTTTATGGTCCCAGATAATCTTAAGGCAGACATCAGTGCTATCAAACACTACTTAATTGACACGACTCTAGATTTTTTTTGTTTTGTTTTGTTGGCATGGTTAGGTTTACAGTGTACAGGGTAAATACATGGAATCTGAAGTGAAAATTAATACCTTCTAGAGTTTTTTAAACATCTTTTCTCAAAACATACAAAAATAAATAAAAAATAACAAATGTGTGGCATTTTTTCAGTTTTCCCCAAAAATAAAGGTTGTGTGGAAGATTTTCTAAAGAAAGACAAATCCAGCAACTGTAACTGGACCAGTGAGTTACTTTGGGAACATTGTGAGTTTGATTGACAGGCTAATAGACCAATAGTTCACGAGGTAGCCTTGTTTTCGATTGGCCAAAGTTTCACTGGCCCACCATGTCACAGTTCATAGACTTTTATTAGTCTTTTTTTGTTCGTTCAGCGTAAGTGCGAGGGTGTTACAAATCTATTCATCTATGATCTAGTTTGACAACAAAACAATCGTGAAAATCCTCCACACAGCCTTTAAGATCTATAAAATTGTGACTTTTTAATACTCTTTAACAGCCTTAAAATAAAAACATTTACTGGCAAATTTTCTACTTTCAATATTTTTTAGACTGGCTTAGAAAAAACTCCAGCAAGATTAGAATATTAAACATTAAGTTAAGACTGAGCTAACACTGAGTTTGCTGTTGTGCAAGCGACTTACCACTCATTCATGATTTTTCCACATTAGAAACGGGAAAGATGGTCGACAAGAAGCAGAAAAAATACATATAAAATAACAAAAAGAGTGAAGTGACAATGAGTGCAGGTTCTGGTCAGAAGTCACAAGATAGTCACTGGGCTGCGGATGGCGATGCCCGCTCTAGAGTCCGCTCTCGGGTGTGGGGCGGGTCTGGGGTCACATGACGTGGCTCTGGATGCCCGGGGTGAACTCTTTAGCGTTAGGGTTCAGACTGGACTGGAGCTGAGGACAGAATGAGAGATGAATTGATAGGATGAATTATGACATATTTCGACAAAGCAAAATCATTAACTCTCAGAAACAGATTTTTTGTTGCAATGCAGATGGTTAATGGGTTTAGTCACTAAAAACAAGTACCATATTATCAATAGGAAAAATACCTCTGGCCCTCTATTTGGACTTGTGACGTCATCACATTCTCCTACACGAAGAGAAGCGATTGCTTTTAGTGCTATTTGTCCATAATAAGTTGTGATCTCAGCCTATTATCATGGATTTCAATGAAAATATTGCAGTTTTGCAGCCTCCTAAATAAGGTCTGACTAGAATGACGAGACAGAACTTAAAACAGAATTTAAAATACTTATATTCAACTGAATAAATATATCAACGTTTTATCTTTTCAGTCAAAGCTCAATTTAGGCCTTGGTCGCACAAAGCCAAGCTCAGGTGTTTCAGAACAAATATTTGATCTAAACCACACATCATCTACACAAAGCAGGAGTTACAGGACACTGAAAACAAACATTTCTGAAACCAGGTCTCAGAGTGAAAAGATTTTAAAACTTCTTTGCAGCCTCGTCGTATTTACCCTTTTTTTCATGACATCACTGCCCCAGAGTCACATCTCGTCTGCAGAATGTACTGACCTTTATTTGATGTTCACTGTGAAAATCTGCTGTCACCTTGCATCATAAACCACAGTAGACATAGAAAAATTAACTCAATCCACTACAATCTCCATTAAATCCATTTTAAAGCTTTGTCTAAAGATTCTGAAGCAAAAATCCACTTCTTGTGTCTCTTCTGTAAGTTTTAGATTCATGTTGTTCTTTCAGAATGTTTGCTAAGTTTAAAGAATTCTCCAATAAGTTTCTGTTTACATTCAGCAACTTTTCTGAGCATGGTCAGTGTCATGGTCAGTTACAGGCATTACATCGACTTCAGGCTAGTTTACTGTGGACGCTCACAAATCCTAAGACAGCTCCATGTTTATGCAATTCGTTGTTAAAAGTTATCATCATTTTAGCAACATGTGGACAAGGCCTTAGTTCAAGAAATACAAAATAATGATGAAGCATCTAAGCATTGAAGTTTGCCGCTAATCAAAGGCCAAGTTGTGTGTCTCACCACAATATCTGATGGACCGTGGGCGCTGTGGAAGCCCTCTGTCTGTGTGCAGCTCTCTATCAGGCTGTAGGGGGCGCTGCCCTGGGGAAGGTCTCTGGAGGGGATGAACCATTCCCACTGCTCCTCCTCCAGCATTTGGTTAAAACAAGACTCGATAAAGTCTTGCTCCCACAACTCCTCCTCAACCTGCAGAGGAGAGAAGTCAAAGGTCAGAGGAAGGTGAGAGAAGAGGGTTAGACGTAGAAAAGAAGCTCAGCAGAGCAAAGAAGAGGGTCAAAAGTCAGAGGAGAGACAGAGGAGCAGAAGGGAGAGTCAAAAGTCAGAGGAGAGGGCCCAAGGAGTGTCATTCCCCGATGTGGGGTGAGTCAATCTCTCTAGTTGTTAGCATGATCATAAATTCATATTTTAAACTGCCAGAAATGGTTAAAATTGTGCTCTGTCAGTTGTAGTCTTAGATTGTCAATCATCTGATATAAATAAGGTCCGTTAAGAAAGTTTAATGACGCTTTAATGACTCCAAACAGGCTTGCAGAAGTGTGAGATGGCCAGAGGTCTTTAAAGGGACGCGTGGTGGGTGTAAACAGACGTTGATTGACAGCACAAAATATGGATAGCATGCTTGACGAGTAATGCGAGAATGGTTTTGTGTCTGAGTGCTCCTGACGTGCGATGAGGTTTACAGCTGCTGAGGCTGTGCAGCACAGGTCTAGTTGCACTTCAAGATGCTTTTTTAGACATATGTATGAAACTTTTCCGTTACATAAGCTCATGAGCTGATGATGTGAGCTTTTTCTGAAATTGATTTGACCCGGCGACCCCTTACACCTTGCATCACCTGCTTAACCATATTTGTATGGATATTTTTACAGCCCAACTTGATGTGAACTGGGTGTGTACTAAAAAAAGCACTGACAACGTTTTACCATCATGGCAGCACAGTTGTAGTTTTTGCAGACATTAGGCCTTTTCCCACTGTAGGAACTTTTTTCAGTTCCAAGTACTTTATTCAGTTCCAGTTCCCATTTTATGAGCGTTCACACAGAGCAGGAACTAAGGACTGGGGCCACACTTTAGGGACTTTTGAGCTCCTGCTCTGGGGCAAGTACTTTTCAGTCAGCCCAGGAACCTTTTTGGTGACACAAACACATTTACAATGTTAACTTTGTTCAAGAACATGTTTTATATATTCCGACATTTAGACTAACTTTCCTTATCCTTGAGAAAAATAACTTAAAAGTAGATCATTAAATTGTGACCCCATACACACAGTTTGACAGTGAAAAAAGTTGATTCTGCCTTTAGATTCACTTTAACACTCATGTCAGTTGACCTAAAAGTTTCTCTCCCTTGAACTATTTGCTAAAGTTAAATATTGTGTTTTCAGAAATGTTGAGCAAATATTTAAATTAAAATAAACATATTTAAAAAGTAATTGATAAATATAACCTATTCTAGGTTGCTTGTAGGTGTTATTCGACACTGACTTCGATTGGGGAATGACAAGGAGCACAGAAGTCAGAGAAGAGGAACAGAGTAATAGAAAAAAAAGAGTCTCAGGAGTAGAGCAGTAGGAAGAAAGGGTTTGAGGAGCAGAAGAGACAGTCAAAGTTCAGCGGAGAAGGTCAACGGTCAGAGGAGAGGAGTAGGAGCGGTCAGAAGTGTCACCTGTCTGTCGAACTCTTCCTCGTTCTCCATCCACATGTACTCGGCGAAAGGGTTCTCCTCCAGCTCCAGGATGAGCGGTTCTCCCAGAGGCATGTGGTTACTAATGGTCATCCTCACCTGCCACACAAACAAGGGTCACAGTGATACTAAAAGCTGATCTGTTTTATTTATGCCTTTCTTCAGTCAGCTTCACAGTGGGGCACAAAAAACAGCTTAAAAACGACGATAAACAGAATATACAGTCAGAAGGTATGCAAATTTAGAGCTTGAACACTTGGCTAAAAAACTGAGTATTAGATCAGGGGTGTCGAACTCAGATGTAGTGTGGGCCAAATAGATCTGAGTCTAAGTTTTGCATAATAAAAGGCTACATATTAAAATATTGGTCGTCGTTGTTCTGTGTAATATTCAAACAGCTAATATAACGCATTTACTGTATGTCCTGATTTATATTGCAACACATTCGTGTACATTGTATGCAATTGGTTCAATTCCAGTTTTATAGTCATATCTCAGCAATATAAACCTTTATATTGTATAAACCTTTATATTGGGACCTGTAGTTTAAATTTTTTGCCTGCTTTTATTAGGGGTCCACTATCAGTGATAATCAAAAATTATCCCGAGGGCCACATGAAATCATCTTGGGACCACCAGTTTGCACCCCTGATGCTTTAGATGTTGTTAAAGGCATCCGGAGTCCATAGAGTCTGTCTCCTCACTCTCCCCAACTCTGGAAGCCAGATCTCCTCGAGTTTTGAAACATGTTTGGGGAACCATCAGCAGGTTCTAACCACATGACCCAAGGCTTCGGTTGGGCTGGGCAATTAATCATATCGAATTGTCAAATGTTTGATTGTGGGCTAATACATTGTAAAAATGTGTAGTTGAAACCAAGTTTCAAACTTTGAGGCAGAATTTTGACATATAATTTCCAAAAATATAATAACTGTGTCATACTAAAAGTTTTTGTTTTTGTTTATGTTCATAAATGCCATTTTTCTTTAGTTTTTGAAAAGGTTAAACAAAATACAATTTGAAAATTGAGATTGATCAATAAGTGAAAAAAAAAAAAACGTGATTACATTTTTTTGTCAGATCTCTAAGCCCTAATTTGATCTTTAAGGTTAAATCTGGTCTGTTACACACACACGTACCTGTGTATGTATTTTAAAATTTTAAAAATTCACATAATGCATAACAAAAGCCATGTCATGTTTTTCTAATTTCAAAACAGTTTGCTGTGATAGTGTCTGCGATAAATATTTGTCACAGTAGTGCTGCTCGATTAGTTGCAATCAAAAGCTCTATACCTGTATGCTTGTTACTACGACAACTAAGAGCCGGCTCTAACTAACCATGAAACAAAAATAAAGATTTCTTAAGCATCAAATAAGCAAACAAGTCAGACTTTGATTCAACCTTGCTTCATGGAATACCTTCATTGTCAGAGTAATTCGAGCCCTCTATCCTCCTCCTGCTTCTGCTCAGGACAGATGAGATTGTTTTTGAACTCTCTGACTCTGACAGTGTCTTTACAGCCTGTGCACCTGTCTCTATGTATCTGAGGGTTTGACAGGTGCTGACAGGTGCAACAGTCACAGCACAGCTCAAGTCTGGAGCCACACTAAAAGCATGGGCTAGAATGAATAGTTTTCATAGCATATCCATGATATGTTTTGAAACTAATTTATTTGAAGTTTAAATTTAACGTCTATAACTGTATAAGAGACAATGCAAATGATTATAAAACTAAACAAGAGCTATCACTATGGAACTTCGGCTGCATTTTACTCACATAAATGTACAAAAAATGTATTACATGACACATTATATTTTTATGTGTTTTAATATTTCTTCAATCGTGTGAGGTGTGACTGAAATTAATATTTTTTAAATTTGGTTTATTTTTGCAAAACAAAAGTTTAATGGGTGTTGTCCTCCCAGAAAAAAACTTTTTATATATTTAATGTCAAAGTTCAATAGAGAAAAGCTGCTTCTTGTCCTAACTTGACCTACAACTGCCATAAAATGTAGATTGTGAAACTAAGCAATAGTAAAAATCTAAGATGTGTGGGTTACAAAATATATAATGGAGCATAGGTGTAATTCCTACTGTTTGATCTGTCGTAAAGAAATACAAAACAAAAAGTATTTGACACTAATTCTCGACATAACATTTCTGATATTGAGTTTTTTTGTACAAGACCTTAGAGTTGGCATTATCAATTTCAATACAAGTTACATACTAAATTAAGTGTGTTTATTGCACTTTTAGTACGATCTTATCTTCATTCCAATATAATATTTCAGTGATTTTATTTTACAGTTCTGTCAAGTGTGTCTTTTATTGAACTTGTTTCGCCGTTCATTCTGTTCTTTTCGCAACCATAACCACAACAGCCATTACTCCGCTCAATAACAGACTTTATCCCCTTTCTTGGCCAATAACAACTCCCGCAAACGGCTGTAAATACACGTAGCGGTCACAACTTCATAAAATGACCAAAATGTACCTGAAAAAGTAGTTGTATCGAGTGAGAAAAGCCGCGAGCTGGGCAAACTTTGCGTGTCCGTTGTTCCAGGAGTGTAACAACAGCGTAATGGCGGCCCTGTTTGTTTACAGCACTGACGTCGCGCTCCCCTGCGAGCCCATTGGTTCGACGGCGCCTCTGACGTCATCACGTTAGACCACAAACAACACAAAGCAGCTGTTTTGTGCTGTATCATTTAGTAACAAACTTAGTTTGAAAGTTAAAAAAGTCAGTTCAGCCTAAAACACAGTGGTGTAAGTGGAACCACTAAGTTATAACTAAAGTAATAAAGCAATAAGTATGGCTAAAGTAATAAACATACAGGCCCTCCACCAGACCTAATAAAGATTCATTTTGTAGCCGCAAGCCCACTCAAAGTAAGGACACAGCTTTTTGTTATTTATTGTTATATAAATTGCAAAAAACATGCCAGTATGTAAGTGTTTTGGTCAACACGATATAGGTTTTAAAACTCAATGTTTTTCCACATAAATCCTTCGACACATGGTTAATATCAACAGGGCTTAATTTACTTAAAAAGTTAGTTACTTCAACTTTAAAATGGGTTCTGTTTATGTGACATCATAGCATTCTACAGACCATCAGGTGGAGGGCAGCTAAAATCTACAGTATCTTGCTTAAATGCATTTAAAAGTTAATGGGTCTAGTCAACTGCAGAAACTAGCAGCCTTACAAGATTTAAAATATGTGAAATCGTTTTTTATTATTTTTTTAACACTGTTATTACATCTTTATATGACCTAACCATGTAGGCCTTTAGAATTATTAAATATGGAATAACCTTGCATGATAAAAAAAAACAAATAATTGTTGTTTACAGTCTGAAAGAAGAAGAACAATTAAAAAAAACAATAAAATCAACAAAAAACAAACAAAAATAGAAATAATTATACAAATGCCTGGAAAAAAGAACGCAGCCTAAAAAGTACTAGTAGTTACTCCTCCTGACCTAACTGTGGCGCTGTTTCTTTCTGTGTCTTTCTCTGTTCCATCTTTTCCGGCGCAGCAGCATTAGCTTCTTTCGATTCAGTCGGTTTCCTGCGACACTCTTCCAATTATCCTGCTTTTGCAGTGAAATAATACAGACTATTCCGGCTACAGGTAAGAAACGATGAGGGATTTATTTTGCACTTTCTCTCCCTGCACGATGAACACGATGTAATTATTCTGCTGGATTTGCAAAAAGGTGAGTGAAGTTGCGCACACTGTTAGCATCAAGCAACAGCTAACGACTATTTTTAAAACTATTCCATCTCTGCAGAAAAAAACTTTTAATGTAATTCGGTCACATAACGTAAGTAAAGTGCGCATTTCTGCGTTTTTTTATTTCATACATGCCTATATCCGTGAACATTTGTTGTGTGCATTTTAATCAGTTTTCGAGTTAGCTTAGATAATTTTATAAAGCCGTACAGCGGAGGCACCGCGCTCTCGCACCCCCAACAGTATCTGCTATCTTGCGCAGTGGTTCTCACTTTCACTTTCATTTGCTCTCGAGACAGCGCCGCCTGCTGCATCTCTAGTTAAGTTAAATTACTGGTGTGGTAATTTTTAGTTTCTGTTGTTGTTATTAGTATTGGTATTTTTATTATTATTATTATTATATGTTGGAAGCATCTCCAATCTTTATTTATGTGGAGGAATTTAAGAAACGAATTACTTCCTTTACTTGCTATTTAATTGCTGTAGAACTATATTACATTTTTACCACAAAGATCATCACACCAAACTAAGTCAAAATTAAAAAATGCGATAACTGATTTGTTGGTAGGCTAAAATTGACTCAGCCTATTTCATTCCTTTTATATCTTTTGGTTTCACCTCAGACAGTTTTTGTTTCTTTCTGAAGTACTCACATTTGGGAAAACCCATCAAGCGGATTCAGATTGATACATTTGCTATTACTGTACAATTTTTAAACTTTATATTTTTCTTATATTTATGGAAAAACGCTATGAACATTTTGCTTATTTGAAACTTGAAAACATCCATCGTCTGATTTCTTTAAATGGTAATAAACAGGAGAGTCGACAAACTACTATTTTCATCCACCTATACAGCCGTTGCCAGTGTTTTGTGTCTGCAATATCAGCCTTTCTATCCATTCACAAGGCTCATAAAGTACACCTTGACAGTGCCTGGATCTCTTTGAGGATTCCAGCTCAGATATCTCGACGTTTGCCAGAATCACAGTGCCTGGATCTCGCGATGGAAACCTTTTACAACTTTTTACAACCCATTTAAAAGCTTGGATGCTCAAATCTACTGGGAACAAACATGCGCCAAGGATTTATTTTGTGAATTTTGTATTCCCTAATTGAAATCCTGTTTTTTCTACAAAACGTTTGATTTCTTCTGAGCTTATATGTCATTGTAAAGCTTATAATATAAAGCTTGTCTTCTCGTTTCACTTTTTAGCCAGTACTGTGTTCTCCTTTTATCTCTAGATGATACTGTGAGCAGCATTATTATTGAAATAACAATCGTTTAATTTTCAACACCATTAAACATTATTTAAATGGTTGTTTCACTTCCATTAGTTTTTTAAATTGATCTTGAATCTTGAAGGCATACTCTTTTCTTAAAACTTTTACCATTTTGTGACTAGCCTGACCAGCCAGCCCCTTTTGCTTTATATTCTAAAGCAACAGAATAGCCAAATTGATACGAGTAGTCCCTCTATTATTTTGGTGAATCTACTTTTCGCTCACGTTTAATTAACAACGTTGCTTGTCTCGTTTTGCTCTGATTTTCAAATGCACGTTTTGATACATGTGGAGTTTTTTTGTCCATCATCAAGCCTAATTACTTTATTTTTTATTTTTTTCCCAAAAAAAGCTCCAAGCTAAAACTCGTAAACTACTGGGATCAGTTTGATGTTAGAATCTGATGTTTTGATGTCAAGTTGTCAAGTTCTCAATTAACCTCAAACTAAGTCCAGCAGTTTTGTTTTGAGGATTTTTGGATATGTTTCTCACCTGGATCTTTTACGAACGTAAAAGATAGGAGTCACAATCAACATCTGTTTAGACAAGAGGCTGTTTAGTGGCATTGACATCAGCTTTTCACACCAAGCACAGACCAACAGTTTTGATCTGAAGATTTGTGGATACATTTCTCCTCCTGGATGCTTTACAAGCTTGACCATGGCATGTAGTCATACTTCATAAATAGCAACCTTATCCTATTTTTTTAATACTACAAAAACTAATGAAAGAAAAAAAAAAAGAAGTCAATGCCTTAATATTTGTTTTCTTGTTGGTCTTTCATTGTTCCCCTCCCCCAATTTTAATTGAGTGTAATTTTTAACTGAATAAAGTTTTGCCATCAGAAACAACTGCTAATAGAAATGCTAACGGTAATTATGCTTGGAACCAATTAAGTTGTTTGCTTTCTGAATTGTGCTTAAATGAGGCACATGCCAATTATTTTTGATGATATGTTGTGTTTTTGACATGAGACATGGAGCCCTGGCCCACTTTACTTTGCTCTCAGTGTCAGTCTTTGTCTATTAAATTAAAGGTAAACTTAACCAATGCTCCAGACAGGCTGGGCAGGCTATTCAAATCAGTCTTTATCTCTCTGCCTTTTCTTACTAGATTGCTTTCACTATCTCTCTTTTGGGACTGTTCTGGGCTTGGTCACTTCAGCACCTACATCATTTTAAAATGAAACTTATTGCTATAAGCAAATGTGCTTGATATACATCAAACATTTTTTTCAATTTCTTATGCAGTGCAAGTGTAATATCAACATAACTTGCTCTGTGCTCCATTTGTCCAGCACTTTTCCCGCAAAACTGAGATGGTTCTTTTTCTATTATTGTCTTCATTGTTTTTCAGCATTTACAAGATTGGGGAGCCTTCTGCTTTGAAACAAGAAGAGGACTTTTGCTTTGAACGCAGACAACACTTGTTTTGGTGCTGTTTTATGTTGCACTGCAGTATTTGACTGTATTCAATTGTCTTTGCGAGCTTCTGAAGCTCTCCTCATTAACTCCCTAATGGCTCAAAAACAGGGGGGTTTACTGCAGGCCAAGGCTTACTATCTGCAGCCCAAAGCTTAAGCTTCACTTCAGGCCGCCAAAGCGGGGGCATGTCTTCAGGTGGAAGTGGTGGCCGCGGTCCGGAGCAGATGGGCCGGCCTCAGATGAGCTCTGCGGACCACCTGAGCACTTCCATGAAGCTGTTCTCCAGTCTAGGCCTGTCCCCCTCCGATCTGGACGCCTTGGCTCAGATTCCTGAAGACCAGATCTCAGTGGAGACTTTGCCACACATTTTGAGGCAGTTGAAGAACAGCAAGAACCGGGAGAGCTATACGGAATGGGATGAGCCGAGGTCCAGGGAGGGGCCGCGGGACCTCCAGTTTGCTTTCAGAAAGGTATGAACTGCTAGAGTATCCTTACAGGCAGGAGGGGGTTACACAATAGAATGAAGAAGGCCCATACACATTGAAAAGGAAAGTTGCACACATGAAAAACCTTTACACACAGGAAAGAGGCTCTAGCACATAGTAAACAGACTGTATAATGAGTGGACGTAAGGAGGCTGTACTGTTTGACTCCAGCCAGTGAAACCTTTCGTAGCCAGCAGCAGGTATAGCAAGTCATTTGGTGGCCACTTCTTTAGTTGATAATGTGATTGCTTTATCATGGCAACCAACCAATCAGGAGACCAGTTGTCAAAAGTACACACTACTGCCGCACAGGCGCTTAGCAACGCTGTCAATCAAACAGCGTTTTGGTTCCTGCTTTTTTTGAATAGTGTTCATTAGTTATTTTACAAAGTCAACAGAGAAATGAAAATGCTTGACACGGCTCGATATATTGATATTTTAAAAATAAATCTTGAATAGAATGTGACTGTTGAGCAACAGTTACAGAGAAAGAACCAGATGTCTTAATAAAAAGTGAATGAGAGACACAATCAAGGGAGCTGAATTGCGCTGCTGGCTTCTTGTTGGAATGCTGCAGCAAACAGTGTGACTGACTTTGTCCATTTTTTTACAGTCAATGTAGGTACACAAAAAAGTAGCAGACAAGAAAAAAGGATTACTACACAGAAAAAACACAAACACCTTGTATCAGAGAAACAAGATGTTGCTGGGAATAATGCATACACATAGAACCCTTAAATAGTGCTGGCCATAACCATTGAGGTATTATGTTGACTAGAGGGAGCATAGCTAATGGTAACCTTTTAAATATAGCATCAAATGTCCAGCTTCAGCAGCCATGTTATGTGGGAAAATATTACTAAAAACTCAACAAACTTGCTGAAGTTTTAAGACTTTTAGACTACCCCTTAAAAACTTTGTTCAATCAACCTTTTTGTATATTCTTTGTACATTGATCAGCAAAAATAATGAAAAAGCTTAATTAAATTCTTCTTTTATAGCAATAACTGCAAAAACAATGATGTCCATAAAGTGTAATCACTCACAAATGATATTTAAATTCTGCATCAAATACAGCTAATGCAGTGTTTCAAGGCTGAATATTTATATTAACAATTCTGTGAAAAGGCGAAGTTCTTTGTTTTATTAGGACATAAATATTTAATTAATTTGCTCCCTTAATCTATAGGTTATGTGTACTTGTTTTTACATTATTTTCGATTTGCTGCCACGGCACTAGAACTCACTCGTTTATCAGTATAAAACCCTAACACCTAGACAGGGACAGATTGAGGACCTTTGCTCACAGGAATGGGCCATAGAGGACATCTAAACTACATCAAGTATAATCAACAATCAAACACAAACAAACAAACCAATAGTTTTCACCTCAGCAGTCAGAGTGGGGTTCTAACAGCACAAATGATTGAGCCCAGTGCATTCTTGAGTCTCATTCTTACTGCCTACCTGCCCAGGACTCCACTCAGAGCCGTGACTTTGATAGAAACTTTGGCCGCTCTGCCGACTTCTCCCAGCTGTCTCGTCATGACTTTGGCATGGCACCCCCTTCTGACTCGGCAGGGTATAAGAAGGGTCTCAGTGGAAGGCCGACTCAGGGCCAAGTGGAGGACTTCATGGGATTGAATCCAGCCCGCTTCCCTCATGTGTGCTTGCTGTGTGACTTTGACGTTCACTCCATTCTGGTGAGTACCTCCTCACTGCAATGCCACTGCATTATGTAATGTTTCTGAACTTTGTCTTGGCACTGATTCTTTTGTCTCCACTGGTGACAAGGGGAAATTAAGCACATTGAAACTGGCTTTTAGCTGCACAGCTATACGAACATTGTCAGTGTCACTGGTAGTATTTTTGATAAGATGGTCCCAATGTAATGCTGAGATTGGCACTGATCGATGATCTACACGTATTTAGAATGACACATATGATTTAATTAGTGACAAGTTCAGGCCAGTCAATCCCTCCCAAACAGTACTTTTACCGCTAAGTCTACAGGTCTTTGTTTTAACTACCACAGTTCTGCTGAGATCTTACAATGCCCTCTAGTCTTAGTAAATCTCTTAGTAAGAAATCTTTTTAACCTGACAGGTTAGCTTTAATCTTCCAAAATCATTGTTTTATAATTCAGTGCTCTTATGTTGCATTGTATCACTGAAGGAAGTTTCTTGTTTTTCAGTTTTGTTCACTGATTATGTCAATAAACTTTTTCTGATTCTGATTTTTGATTAAAGCCTTGGATCGACCTTAATGAAAAGTCTATAGACGATCCAGGTCCTAAATCTAACTCGTCTCACACCGATAAACTACGGTATCTTGTTCAGCCAATTCACTTCTAGAAGGCAGATTCTGATTCTGTCCATGTGCAGCTCATCATGATAATGTTTTTAAATGCAACACTGTTCTGTCGGCTTCTTTAAAATACAGCATGTATGTCCTATTAATTATTCCTCAGTATTTTCACAAATACTTTCTTACTTTTGAATCTGTCCGGTTTGGTCTTTCCTCTTTCATTGTCTTTGGATGCACTGATCACAGTCTGTGTCAGAATGCATTACTTTTACCTTAAAATGACACCTAAATAAATGTTTTACCTTTCTCCTGTTTCTACATAACATAGCACGTAAGTAAACGTTCATTCCAATATGCATCCTTTTTATCTAATATTAAATTATGATTGGCATTTGTTTGCCACTGGAAAGTTTAAATCATATATAATTCTTAATATTTAATTTGCTTTTGCATTCCAAATTCTTCTTTTGAAGACGTTGAAGGAATCAATCCTTTTATATTTTGAGGTGTTTGTCAACGTTTTAAATCTGATAATCTTGGTCAAACCCTTTTAAAGCCAAGCTCACTTATGCTTTTTGTCTGTTTTAGTACTTGTGTCCTTAAAGTTCTGCCTTACTTTAATGTGGTCCGTCTTGTATCAAATCTTTGTCTGCCAGAGAATCCTTTGTCATTTATCAGAAGATTAAAAGAATAACGTTTCAGTTGATCCTAAAAATGGTCTTGAATCTTCAGAAGTAAGATTATTTGGATCTTTTGGTCTCACCACAGAGACAGAGCATGTAGGACTGTCTTTTTCTGCACATCTAATGTTGCCTTTTGAAGAAATCAAGTCTTGTTGTCTCCCATCAGCTCTCCCTTGCAATGTCACTTTAGTCCGTTTTTATGTGTGGATGATGATGGTTAAGATTCATCTAAGGTGCGACTGTGTGCAGTAAGTGTGAGAATAGACCACATTTGGCTGTCTAGGCAAAGAAATTCTCTATTGAAACGCCTCGGGAACGCTATTCCAGGTAACACCATGATTTATTCAACTTCTAAGACAAAACAGGTAATAAAAGTCCTGGAGAGGAGCATTGAAGTGAATGTGTTTGGCTGTGCTTGTGCAGCAATAACTGATGTTTTTTCCTCCCTCAGGATTGGAACCAACACATAAATGGACTCCGACATGCCGAGAACAGAAGAGTCTTGTTTAACATGTGAGTATTTTCATTTTCAAAATACCCATAGCTTTTAACCAGAGTTTAGTGTCAAAGTCTAGTGCTAATACGCTTTTTTACCTCAGTTCTATTGTATATGGTTTTTATGGACTAAAGTAGGTACACCTTTTGGACATGATGTCGGGCTGATATTAATAAAGCATAAATGCTAGAGAAAGAGAGATGGAGGATTGTTTTTCATCCCTGTCAGTTACAGTGTGTCACTTCAGTCAGTTATGGCCTGAATGACACTTGTTAGGTAGATTTGGGGTTTTGACCAAATTTCCTCCTTTTGGCAGATTATTAAAAAATATTTTAGGAACATGAAAATTTTAATGGCTGACTTTAAAAAAAGGAGTTTCAGTTTTTGAATAATTTATACATTTTTGCAGAGAGTAAACAAAACTGAATTAATCAAGAAAATTTGGGAGAATCCGGAAAATGCTAACATGGTTTGACTTATGCTTCTGTTACAGGTATCCAGACTGGGAACCTCCCTTGTCCTCCAACAGAAGGTCACTCTCATCCACAATATGAATATCAATGATTATCTTTTTTCCTGGAGATTTTGTTGAAACCCTCATCTTATTTCTCAGTGGGGTCATGGACACTCCAAACCTGGCAGATGGACTTCTGGGACCTGCTCCTCTCTCTGGACAGACCTCCGGACTTTCCTCAGGACTTTCCTCAGGACTGTCTCAGGACTGTCTTCAGGATGGGGTAGATATTATATTTTTGTAGATTTGGGTTCAAATGACGTTCTAGAATGTGATGATGTCATAAGGCAGGGCCATTTGTCTTGTTCAATCTGGTTTTTATTAGTGACTAGAATCCAGAGATTACATTAACCAACAATTTTCCGTCAATTACGGATTGCATTTTGCTTTAACGGAAAATTTCCAAGGCTCTCCGTCATTTTGACAGATTGAAAATGGAGCTACACTTTTACATAAGACATTAGAGAACTGCATGCCTGCAACCCGACCAGACTTGAGCTCTCCCGCTCTCTCAAAATCAGGATTCAGCGAGGGAAAACGCTGCTTTTAATCCCATTTATGCGCGCTGCTTTTTCGTCAGGGACGCGTGTGAAGTGCAAGGTTTTGTCGCTTGCACAAATACTTGAACTATAAATCTGTAAACAGAAGACTGCAGTTTCACGGACCACACTTTAGCTTTGACCATGATTGCTTGACAGACAAACACTGATGTTTATTCACACTCATAAACTTCGCGAAAAGACACACCTGCAGTTTCTTGGTTTGGTGATTGTCAAATCTGCGCTCGCATTGGCTTGCATCAGAAAAACTTTCCCTGAGGAATAAAGGACTGGCTTTTATGCACGGAGAGATGGAAATCACATGTTTGGGCTAAATAAATGGAAACTCCGAGATGTGAGGAACTTTGTGCTTCAGGTAAGAAATCACAGTGCAATGGTTGAATGTCAAAAGGACACTGTGTTTTTGCTTCAATAATGGTATCTTAAACGTTTTTTTTTATAATGATTTTTTGTATATGTGCCTCCTTGCAGTCTCCGTGTCAAAAAACAACAACAAAAACATAGGGAAAATTGACTGATTAAAATACCTCATGACTTTTTGGGTCCTTGCCCGGCACGGTTACTGGATCATGTTAGTGTAACCACTGCTAGACCCATTCATTTCTTTAATAAAAAAAGCCGAACAATATGTATTTTAGGTTCCAAACATCTGGCTTGAATATTGTTAGCTTGGAGGATGTTATGCTAATTTTTGCCAATTTCATATTTTGACATTTCCAACTTGGAAGTAAAGTTAAATACTTTTAATACAAAAGTTAAACTGGGCTAACAGTTGTAAAGAAATAAATGTCAAACCCAAACCCCCTTCTTCAATGTTTTTTAATGAAAATAGTACTGACTTTGATGTTTTTTGGCCTTTTTGAAATTGACAAGCTCCAGATATGAGCTACCTTCAGGTTTAAATATGTAGTAATGTAATGTTGTGGTTTTCTGTGATGTTTCTCAGTGAAAGGAGCTGGATTGGCTCAGAAGAACGCACCAGGACAGGTCAGTATCCAGAACTTTGTTCACAAGGCCCATAGATTGTAAAAGTAATAACTGTTTTTCTGGTACAGAGAGCTCGAGTTGTGGTGGTGAAGTATGAAAAGAAACCCCTGAGTGACAAATCAATCTTTAAATTTGTCGAGCCATTTGGACAGCTAAGAGAGCACCTGCTGCTGAAAAACAAGGTACTGCTGCTGCTTTGGACCCACTTACTATCTCATTCAAAGACAATGCACACCAAAGAGACATGTGCATCAGCATGCACTAAACATTAAACATTTGTTACTAAAAAAGTGGAACCTCTACTACAAAGCACTAGGACTGCTTGGGGGATGGCAATATCATATAATTTATGTTTACATTTAGAATATTGTGATATAATTGTGCTTACACTACAGCAGGAAGTGATGAAGGCAGACAGAAAGTGGCTAGTTCTTAGATTTTTTTCTGATCCTTGTAAAACCTTAAACAAAAGCAGCAGAAACACTGGGCTGCCATGTGCTGCATTCAGACATAAGAGAATTGGACCTCAAGTTTTTGGGGTGTCGCTGAGCAACATGGATCTTGAAATCTGTTGAGGTCTGGAGACTGGCTAGGCCCCTCCAGGAAATGCTCCTTACAGAGCCACACCTTAAATGTCCTGACAGTGTATTTAAGAGGTATCAGTATCTTGCTGGAAGACCATTTTATCCTCAGTGGCACTGACAAACTTAAGTTTGGTCAGACTGCAAGATTTAAATCCATGACAACATAGTGTGTTTCTAATTGTATTTTTTGTGACCGTAATCCGACCTCTTCAGGTCATGGACAGCTCTGGTTGGCAGGTTGCAGTCTGGCTAATTGAGGGTGTGGACAGTTTCTTTTTATATATATATACAAGTTCAAATACCAGGTAACAGGTGATGATAGAAGAGAATCTTGAGTCATAGGAGAATGTTTTAAAAACATGCAATGGCATTTCCTGGTTTCCATTTTCAGATTCTGTCTCTAACAGTGATGAACATGATTATCTGTCCTTAACAGGGACCACTTGTGCAATCAATCAGTGTCCAAATTCATTTTTGTTTACCCACCGCAAGTGTTGTTTATTTTCTTACCAATATTATATTTATTGTAATTATGTGTGTTTTAGGGCTTTCTGGAAATGAGCAGCCATGACGAGGCTCTAGATGTTGTCAACTATTATCAACAGAATCCTGCAGCTTTAGGAGGAAGACCGCTGGTGTTTGAAATGTCCAAACGGATTTTCATAGAGGTACATGTTTAAGATCTATTTAGAGGAGCAAAGATCCCGTGTGACCTAGGCCCTAAACTATGAAAAGACAAAACCTAGACATAAGCTAAATCTAAAAATATAGTACCAAAAATACTTCAAAATGTCTTTTAGAAAATATACAAATGGAAGCTATTTGATCAAAATAAAGGCAGCGTGGTATGTTATTGCTGTGTTAATCTTAGTGCATTCTGAACTGATCTGGTTTGACTCGGGTGCAGTAGAAAATTTGCCTGACCAGCCCGTCCCTACATGCTTTTACAGACACTTTACAAACCGTGAAGATTAATTTCGTGGGTGGGCTTTAAGAGCGCTAAGTCAACCAACCCGGAAATTCCACCAAAACAGCGACACGATGTGTTCGTAAACATGTAGCGCGAGGATTTTTTCAGTCTGAAGCCCCTCAACACGGTTTGCTGCTCAGGTTTTAAGGAATTGATACGTTCATTGTTCAAAACCGAAGCACGAGCAGAATCAGCTACGTTCACATTCTTGAATGTTTTGAAATGGGGCTTGCAAGCAACTTCCGACTTTTTAGTGTCACGCGTCAGAATCGCCGTGCTTGGTTGGATCATCCTAACATTGGGCGGGGAAATTATTGGCTGAGGCTCCGGTTTCAGACGCTTCTGCATTCAAACAGAATGCAACAGAATGTAGGAGGGGCTGACTGGTCAGGCAAGAAGAAAATAGCCTTGATCTGTATTGTGGTGCAGCGGATACCTGGGATTCCAAGATAATGCATTTAGTGTGGATTTACTGTCACAGTCTTGAGGAAGTGTCAGGAAACTGCTGCAGATGTGACAATCATAAAATAGTTACTCCTCACTTCATTAACCCTCAACATAAGACAAATATTAATCTATTGTGTTTCTTCAGAACCTGTCCTTCAACATCAAGGTATTTGTGAACTGACTGGAGCGCCTTATGTCTTTGCACAGAAGCAGCAGTCCTCTCAGCAGCAGCAGCAGCAGCCTCTGTCGCTGCCCCCACTGCAGCAGCATCCCACACCTGCAGAGCGTAATGTGAACCGTAAAGTGTGGGATAGTGTTCCCCCTGTCAGTCAGGTGGTCTACTTTTCCAACCTGCCCGTGAAGAGGAGAAGAAAAAGGACCTGCTCACTATCGCTGGGAGGTTTGGCACCGTTGAGAAACATCTGTTTCTGTCTAAAGAGGTGACGTTCACTCCTCTTCTCAAACTGACCCAACAATGTGCTAGGCCTGTAACATTAGGAGTGGTTAGCAATCGCAAGACTAAAATTGTTTATCCTTAATTCAGAATTGGAGTGCTACAAATGTGTTCTTCTCACAAATTTTAAAATTTAAAAGAACCATACCTAAGAAAGAAACATGACATCTCTGTCGCAGATCCCAGAGAAACATGTTCAAAGGAAATGTCACCTTGACCACATTCTTTCATAGGTCCTATGTACATCGACATCGACTGATCTGTGAAATTTTGTTCTGTTGAAAATCAGTCTGGTTCAGCCAATTCTGGTTGTGCTTTTAATTTAATATACGGTAATAAGACTTAACGTTAACCCAGATCATCTTGTGATGTTTACAGTTCTAATCGCATACATAAAGTTTCTTAGTTATTACTTTCAGATGCAATAACAAATATGTTGCAAAATAAAATAAAATTACTTTTTTAATCATTTTACTGCAGGCTACTTATTAAAATCTGTATAGGAAATGTAAAACCTGGATAGGTTCATCCCTAAGATCACATTTGTGAGGTGGTGCTACTGACCCAATCATTTCATGTTTTTTTTTTCTCAATTATTTAACCATACAATGCCAACCTGTGCTGAGGTCCACGTCTCTTGTCCTCAGGGTTTCATTCAGCTGTCGTCTCCTCGAGAAGCAGAGATGATGGAAAAATACTACAGCATGAACCCTCTGATGATCAGAGGTTATCAGGTCCGCTGCAATGTCTGTGTCAAGTACAAGACACTCAAGTGAGTCCTAATGTCGAGGCTGATGCTTGACCATATAATAACCCAATGTCCTGTTTGTCACAAATATTTACGGTACCACAAAAGTGTAGTACGTTTTTTTGCAGAATGATTTTTGCGCTAAAGTGTCCCAGCTTTGTAAATCTGTTTTATCTAATTTCCAGTGTAAAATGTGTTAAGACTTTCCAACTCTTTAGCTAAATCTTTAGCCCTAATTTAATATGGATGTTTTGTCACTAGCATATGTTTTTCAGATACATAAGTGAAGCAAGCTTTTCACACTCTGCACAGACAATCAGCTCTCATCCCAAAGTCAGATCGTAGAATGCCATAAGTCTTTGTGGTTTTTCCTTTTGATAGTGTTGTACTTTGCCATGAAATATCTAAGATGATATTTAATAATGTTTACAGGTCACTAGACCCATTCACCTCTTGTAATACAAAAATGCCTTTAAACAATATTCCATTTGCCCACCACTTGATTGAAATATTTTTGACTTGTAGAATGTTGTGACGTCACATGAACAGAAGCTATTCCACACTTTCTGGCATCATATTAATTATGATTAAGTGTATTCCAGCTTAAATGTTATTTCTTGTCAAACTTTCTTTCTCGTCAGTGTGCAGCAGAGCAGCAGCAAAAGCTCTGGGTCCGAGGCCTCACGTGGATCTAGACCAGCCCGATCCCCCAGCCCCAGACGCTCCACAGACCGGAAGAGGAGTTCTCCATCCAGGTGACTCTTCTGCCTTTACTAACAACCGGTACAAAGTCTGTGCCAAGTGTAAGCCGCAAAGCCTTAAAGAGGCAATGTGTATTCTTACATTGATACTAGCTCTAGTATCGAATAGCATTTGATTTCTGATACTCTTGACAACCCTATTTAAGGTTATTTTAATTAGGACAATGTACAATTATATTAGGCACAATGACAAAGTTGCTTGTGCCAGATTCTTGCCTTACAGCTAATTTCCCTCTGTAGTCCTGGGGAGGGGAAAGAGTACAGAGTTAAGCCTGGAATTGTGCAAGCTATATGTAGAATATAGAAATAAGGCTTTTGATTTAAAAATTGACAGAGCCTAGTTTTAACTTGTTGAATTTTTTGACATATTAGAAACAAAGGGTTTTACAGAAAACATTGGATATATTTACTTTGTTTGCATACAAATAAAAGTGTTGTGAGTAGTATATATTAACAAATCCCTCTGTAAAAAGCTTGTTTGTACGAGTTGAAGTTACAATGTTCAGTAGATGGATGAAGTGGATTGAATTGAATAATAAAATGTCTTTAGATTGGACATGTGAAAGTCTTTGGACTAAGAGAACAAGCAGACCAAAATAGAGAATATATGGGTGATTGTGCCTGTAGTGTCTTGCCTTAAATATTAAATGTCATGTTTTCTTTCACACAGAAGCAAAAGGGAGCCGAGGAGGGAAGAGCGATCCAAGTCGAGATCAGATTCGAAACCGAGACAAAAGGCAGACTCGAAACTGGGACAAAAGGCAGAGTCGAAACCTGTGTCCAAGTCTGAGACAAAAGCTCAGTCTAATCAGGGGAAAAAAGCACAGTCTAAGCAAGAACCTAAAACTCCAGAGTCAAGACCGGAGCCTAAAGCAAGTCCAGTGAAGGAGGAGAGCAGCAGCAGCAGCAAGAAGGATGACATAGAGAAGGACACACCTGAGGGCGAGCAGGAGAACATGGTGAGGACACATTCTACCCAAATGTAAAGCTAGTTTATTCTTGGGCGCCGAGACCCAATTTCATAACAGCCCCTGTGCTGTGTCTTAACGGTCCACTAGGCCAATAAACTTGCATGAGTTTATTTTCGTGGCAAAGAGCTAGCTTACTGTGCAAAAGTGCAGTGACAGAAGTAGTTTGTTTTAGATTGCTTTTTTGTGCTGTAACTTGCAATAGAAGTTATGCATCAGAGCATTCTCCTATTACACATTTTCTCTAGTAAGAGCTCAAAATATAGCTAAAATTAGTAAATAGTCAAATTTAACCCCCAGCCCATCTGCTGAGTACTGGGTTTGTAACTGACATGTAAAAGATTCAGGTAAGCAATGGTAGAGAGGCAGATAAGCAAGACTTTAGCTTCCCTCACATTATTACAGATTTTGGGATCATATAGAGTTGAACCTTTTTTCTTTTTGCAAATGTCACAAAATCTTTTTTCTATATGAAGTTCACAATATGAATTTTTTCACAATATTATTAGAGAGGGCCCATGACACTGAGATTATGCTCCAGTCATTATTTGATATCATTCAGTGATATCTTTTTTTTTTTTTTGGTGCAAATTCATGGCTTCAGACAAAGCGCACTCTATCACTATATAGACTATGACGTCTTGTTTCTTTGTTTATTAATTCAAATATTTAGAATTTGTAATTTTGGTTTTCTGCATAAAATGTGTTAATGATTTGAACACAGAACTATTTTTGATACAAAATCATGCTGTTTAATATCGTCAGGTGATTACAACCATACCGGAACAAACTTTGTATTAGGATATCCCGATATTATCAATATTGTTACATAGTTTTGATAAGGACATTATTTGCAGTTAAAATGTTAACATCTCCATTAGCAAATATGTTGCCACAACAACAGAAGAACTTGTGTCTGTTGCCATTTTACCACAAAAAGTAAATTTTTGTAAAACAAACTCCAGGGATAAAAATTTAGCCATAAACAGCAAAGAAGTACATTTTATTCTTATTTTATTGTTTTGCCTATGTTTTTTCCTCAGTTGGAATGTTGTGGAGCATTTAAACCATTAAAATGGAATGTCTGTGATAACCTCTATACTGTCCAAATATTTTAATTGGTTCATGGTTACTATGACCTAACAGTTTAGCCAAACAAAATCAGCTGTTTGCGTATGTGTGGAACAGATGTGTTTTGTTTGTGTAACAGGCCTCTAATGCTGATGCCTGTGTTGCGGACACACCTGAAAAAAAGACCGGAGCAGCTGAAGAAGAGACAGAGGCAAAGTGTGAAGAGACAGAGGCAAAGTGTGAGGAGACAGAGGCAAAGTGTGACGAGACAAAAGAGAGTGTCATGGCTGACGCTGAGGAGAGTGTAGAGGGAGATCAGCATGAAGATGAGCAGGTAATGCAACTGCTGCTGTTCATTATCCTGTTACCACTGGTGTTACACACATCAATAGAAAGCAAAACAACCTATGCACATGTATTGACAGACAAACACACACATCCTCTTATAATCACACTTTGGTGAAGTATTCTCCTGATTTGTAAAACTTTTAACATGCTATTAGAGAAAACCAATCACAACTCACTGTTCACTGAACAAAATGTATTTTTTATTTTATACTGAGGTTGTTAAAACCTGATACAAATAAACTGAGTAGGAAATGAACATATCTATAAAAGCTTAGCTTCTTAAAAAATTAACCAACTGATGTGTAATATGAGTAAATTATGGTTATGTTGTGATTATATGATGCATGTGAACCAACACATGTGCGCACACAAACTAAAATTTTGGCGCCAATATTTTTGATACAGATATAAATGTCTGTAGATTGCTCATTCTTGTTTCATAATTGCCTTGTGTCTATTTAAAATTGGACAGATTAAACGTTATACTTACACCTGTCTATTTGGGATAAATAGAAAATGAAACATGTAATTGTGTCTGCTTTTTTCAGGATTTTTTTGAGAACATGGATGACATGGTTGTAGTGGATGAGCTTGAAGAAGATGATGATGCTGATGCTATAGGTACAAGTCACACAGCCATTATTATTTTTCCCATTTGTTTTATTTTGGAAATCAGTGGTGCCCGACCCATCGATCGCGATCGTCCGGTCAGTCTTTGAAGCGGTGGAAGTTGATTTTAAAGCCACATCTGTTCATGTGAACTCTAACCGCGAGCTACAACTACGACCTATAAGCGCGAGCAGCAAGCGTAACTGCAACCACGGTCTACAACCGCAGTTTACAAGAGTGTTAGATTCGGCAGCAGCTTTCTTTTACTGTGACAGCGTGGCTCCTAAACACACACGCTCAAGAGACAAAAGACATAGTGGAGGAGCAGGAGGAGACAGAATCCTACCTGCTGACGCTGGGTTGTCAAAACTACAACAGTTTATTTGAGTCAAAAAACCTGACTTTTTTTTAAGCCACTACCCTCAGTGTTACTAGTAATCTGACATAATACAGTAGTATGAAGCATTACAAGTGAGGTGATGATGTTTTTTAAACCTTCTTTTGTTTCTCGACAAAATAATTTTATTTATTTTTTTCAAATATTGTGTTACATTCTATCAGGTTTATAACTTAACATTTTAATGGAATATTATTACACTATTAAAGTAAGTCTGTGTTTCAATATAGACTGGTCTAAAAATCTAATATGTAATAATTAAATAAAATCCTGTAAATCCATAAGTAGATTTTCGGACTGTGCTCAGTCTAAAAGTAGCTCACAAGCTAAAAAAGGTTGGGCACCCCTGATCTTTATGTACTGTTTCTTAGCAGTAGCCCTTTTCTTTTAATCAGACACCTTTGTTAGTACTGACTATTTTTACATGTTTTGGCTGCTATCTGTGAGCCATCTGCAGAAGCGCCAATAGTTTGCAGATAACAGATAGCAAATAGGTAAATACATCTGACTAATAAAGTTGTCTGATTAGAAGAAAAAAAGCTACTGCTAATAGAAACTATAATTAGACTAACATCATAGAATAATTGTCTTGTTTCTTTTTGCAGATAACTCAGAGAAAGGGGTATGTATCCAGTCATTTGTCTGAGCTTGGTCTCAATGTGCTGTCATGTGTCATCTAATGTGTCTGCTCTGTTTAAGGGAATGCGTGTGGTGCTGATCATGGGATTTAAAAAAGGATATAACCTTGTGAATGAACTGATGCAGCTGGCCCAACCCTTCGGCAAAGTGGTGCGACACCTCATCTTGGACCTTCAGCACAAGGTACAACCATCACACATGGACCTTTATTACTACAACTGACGAGGTCTTAGTATGAAATAACATGATTGTTTCAGCGTCTTATTGTGGTTAGTTAACGTGCTTGCCAAAATTAAGGCCTTTAAAGCATTGAATCCTAAGGAAGCTTATTGCATTAATTTGAATTAAATTTCTGTTTTATGTGAAAAGATCAGTATTTTCCTGGTGCAGTTATGGATTGAATGAAGTGTAAAGCTAGTTAATTTTCCTCTCCTTGTCTCCTCACTCCTAACGTCTTCTCTCCTTGTCTCCTAAGGCCTATCTTCAGTTCTCTACAGAGGAACAGGCTGTGGCCATGGCTAAGTTTTACAACGGGAACGTTCAGGCTTCAGTCTGTGGTCGAGCGGTGAAAATCTGGCACTTCACTTCACAGCCCACCATTCAGGTATTGCACATCCCCAGATACTGCAAGTTTGTTAGAGAATATTCACAGAGGTCAAGATTTCTAGAATAATGTTTTTTGAACTGTAAGTGCAAAAAATTGTATTATTTGGACAGTAGAATGGAGGACATGTTTGGTGTAAACTAAAGACAGCACTAGTGATTTACGGAGGGGGCTATTTTGGTTTGGCGATGTTTTGCTGCAGGCTTGGTCATCTCACCATCATAAAATCCACTATGAATTCTCTTGTGTTCACAGTGTTTTATAAATTTATATTTTTTTTTTGTTAATTATTAGAAAATTGCTCCCAGAAAGACTGTGAACTTCAAATTGGGACTAATTGTTACTATTACAGGAATATCAACTGTAAAAATGGTACGTTACTACACTGTGACGTCTATGAGGTCCAGACCTCTGTATTTTTTGGGACAAACTTCGACTAAAAAGACTATAGCAATTAATTATTTTTGATTATTTCCACAAAATCACTACATAACGAACAATATTACGACGGTTTATACTTTTAAGACATTTTTGCTATTTAAGTGATGGAAAGAATTAGGAAAGTCTGTTTGATCTGAAAATTTGTTTAATAATGAGTTCTGAGAATAATGTATAAATGTGGTCAGGGTTTTATTATTTACTAAAAGAACAAGCAGAAAGTGAAATCTGTTAATCTGCTGCAAATTAAATACATTATACAATTTTCTCTACAAAAAGGTCTGTCACAAAGAGTTTCAAAATGGCATTAGCTAATTTGGACCTTTGAAATATTCTGTGTACGGTCCTGACTCTTCTAGGTGCTTTTTCTAATAACAAGGTCTGAGCTTACGGAAGTCTAAAGCCATTGTTGTGTGCTCTCCTCAGTTTGGTTATGTAGTGTACATCGGCAAACTTCCCGATCTGAAATATTCCAAAGACGAGGTTCTGGACCTGGTGGAGAAGTTTGGGACTATCAAGAAGTACTTTCTGCACCGCATTCGACGAGAGGTGAGAAGTTGTGTTTTACTACCACACAATCATCTCCTAAACTCTCTCTATTAACCATTATTCCCCTGTTGAATGTCATTTGTTGCGTATTTGAGAATCTTTGATGTTGGGCCTGGAGATAGTTATTCAGGTCTTTAATCTACGATGAGAAAAAATTGCTTAACTGTAAAATCAAAGTCACCTCAGTTGAAATATTTAAACGCCTAATTGTGATGAAATACCAAAATTCTAAATCAAGAAAAATCTGATTTTAATGCTTCGAATACATCCAAACGAGAAAGATAAATATATACAGTTACGCTAATATGGTATTCTCACGTAAAATGTCTAAAGTGGATATGTTTGGCTCAAAGCTTAAAAAAATTTCACAAAAGTACATTTAAAGCCAGGCCGGTCGTTTTAGTAAAAAGCTAGTTCAATTTGTAGTGTTATTTTTAGCATTATATTGCATTAAATTTAGGTTAGCATTAGCTTCACACATTTTATGAACACATTGAAAGGGAATATTCAACAAGAAATAGACGCAGAGGCAGTAGCACTATAAAAATGTATTAATTATCTAAATGGATTAAAACTGTGGTTGCCCAAAGTGTTCCAAAAAAAGTAGATATTTTTGTTTTGGCTATACAGTATTTCCAAGCCCTACTTATTTGCATGCATGTGTTTATGTCTGTAATCCTTTTATGTATCTCCCTTTGCTGCAAAACTAATTGCTCCATGGGGGACACAAATAAAGTGACGTTGAAGTGTTACCATCTTGTCTTTAGTGCTTCATTGAGATGGAGACGGCGGAGCAGGCGGAGAACGTGATGGAGCATTACAACTCCATCCTGCTATTTTCTACGGTCAGCGCCTCACCATCTACGTCAGCCGCAAGTACAGAGTGCTGCGCGGGTGAGTCCTCAAATAATCAAGCATGTGTCACTGGCAAATAATAGTTTATGAAATGAATACATTCAATAAGTATATTCAAGTTACATTCAACATAGCTGTTCCACTTTCAGCAGCAAATACACTCCTCCTACCTCTTGGTCTGAGTGTGCCATTTGCTCTTACCGTTAATGCTTAGGAGGATTGCAATTAAAAAATGAAGAGGTATTATAATGTAATCTCATTCTCTCATGCACTGTTAACTGTTTTGTAGGCAAAATGCTTTAGTATACGTGAAGAAGGCTTCCAAACGAGAGAAGGATTCATCAAAACGCCAATCCAGCGACGAACCTCCAACAAAAAAGTCAAAAGAGGAGCAAACCGAGAAGACTTCAAGGACAAAGAAGACGAGGAGAGGAGGGACGATTCGGCGGCATCTGAAAAGGGAGGAGACGAGGACACAGCTAAGGAGGAAGAAAATGAGAAGATGGAGGAGGAGTCTAAAGACGGAGAAGACAAGAAGATTAAAGAAGAGATGATTACGGAGGATGAAAGCGAGGGAGAGGGAAGGAAAGATGAGGAATCTAAGGAGGAGGAGGAGGAACTGTGCAAGGAAATAAAAGAGGAGGAATCAGAAGAAAATAGAGTGGAGGAGAGGAGCGAGGAAGGAAGTGAGGAAACGGAGAATTCAGACGAAGAGGAAGAACTTGTGCAGACAACAGAAGAGACGGAAAGACTTGACCAGGATTCAAAGCAGGTCAGCAGAATTCTTCTCTCTTGTCTGAATTTAGCATTAGCAAGTGTTCTCATGTTTTTCTAATCATGATGAGTCTTAATTTACAATGCACTGATTTGTCTAAAAAAAAAAAAAGCAGGTCACAGACATAAGGCTTTTTTGAAACATCGCAGACATGCAGAGTTCAGAAGAGATTCCAGACAAGCAGAGCACAAGTGTCAAAGAAAAACTTAGAAGTAGTGGGAGTAGTTGTCATGCAAAGTAAAAGAGCTGCAAACATATTATAAACTTGTCTGCTAATGCCACAAGAGAGCTGGATGTAAGTAGGTAAGGGTGTGGTTACACTGTTGGCTAAACACTGTCAGTTAAAGTGAAGCAAAGCAGTATGATATTTAAAAACCAAAGTGTCTTTTTGGAAACTAGAGATGGGTAATATATATTTACCATTTGTTAGAATTTTTATTACCGTGAAAAGTAGGTTTAATTTTGTGAGCCTTTAGCAATGATTAAAAATTACAAATTTTTTTTTTTTTTTTATTATTTCACTTTATTTAACCAGGAGAGCCTCATTGAGATTACAAATCTCTTTTTCAAGAGTGTCCTGGCCAAGAGGCAGCAAACATAAAATAAACATATACTGTAATTTCTGCCCTATTAAGCGCACCTGAATATAAGCCACACCCACTAGATTTAAGTAAGAAAAATGATGAACATATATAGGCCGCACTAGTCATTTTGCTGCATTGCCTTATAAGCCGCATAGTTCAAAGCTCATGAAAAAAGTAGCGGCTTATAATCCAGAAATTACGGTAGTTCACAAACAAGGACACAAGTTTGCACAAAAAATAAAACAAACTTATAAATTTCATATAAAACATTTACAAGATGAAGACTGATCCTCTAATACATCTAGCCTTTTATACATGTGTAATGATACCAGATTGCTTAGACCAATTTCAGTTTGTAGTTCATTCCAAGACGTAGGTGCAGCAAAGCTAAAAGCCTTTTTCCCCAACTCAGTTTGACTCTAGCACGGACAGCGTTAGAACACTCTGAGACCTCAGGTTATAGTCTCCAGAGCTCCTGGGCACCAAATAATCCACCAAATACTGCGGAAGTAAACCTAAAATGGCTTTATAAATAAAAAGGCGCCAATGTTTCAGTCTACGAAGGGACAAACGCGTCCAACCAACCCTGTCATAGAGCACACAGTGATGTGTTAAAGCTTTTAGGTTTATCACAAATCTAAGGGCTCCATGGAGTAGACAGTATCTAAAGCTTGTAAAGCCTTGGAAGAAGCATGCATGTATAACACATCACCATAGTCTAAAATGGGCAAAAAATAGCAGACACAAGCTTCTTTTTAGCTTCAAAACTGAGACAGGATTTAATCCTGAAGTAAAATCCTAGTTTAATTTTCAATTTCTTTACTAGTTGCTGAATATGAGGAGTAAAAGAGTGAGATTCATCAAGTAAGAAACCCAAGTGTTTATAATTTGTGACCCGCTCAATTTCCTGGCCTTGTAAAGTTGTGGTATGAGGCACAATTTCAACCTTATTAGTTTTTGAGATAACATAAGTTTTGTTTTCTCTGCATTTAAGACAAGTTTTAGCCAATAAAAATAATTTTGAAGAGCAGTAATAGCTACTTGCATTTGACGAATGGCCTCTGCCGGAGAAGCACCAGTGCAATAAAGGACTGTGCATCAGCATAAAAATGACATTTAGCATTTGACACAAATTGTTCTGTTTTGTTAATGTAAAGAATGAACAAGAGTGGTCCAAGGATAGATCCTTGTGGCACACCCTTGGAGACTTTCAAAAAACTTGATGATAAACCCTCTGCCTGCACACATTGGGTTCTATCAGAAAGATAGTTTTCAAACCAACAAATGGCATGCTGTGAAAGACACAAATAGGAATTGGTAAAAATTATTTTAATAAACAAAATGCCAACTAATTTCTAAGCATGGCCTTTTACTACTACAAAACTATACTCTTGTAAAGAAAGTTGTTATCAAAATTTCCACTGCACCTTACCTCTGTATTCTGAATTTTACCACGACAAAACATTTTAAGGAGACATTTTCTTGATAATTTACCATTTCCCAGGTGTCCCATGATTAACTTCATTGCAATATTACGGTACTCCTTTTCCCCAATTGTGTGTAAAACTGTTAAGAATAAACCAAAAACGAATTATTTTCTTTTTCACCCATATTTACCTCTCGTAATAATACATGTTTTTTTTTCTTTGCTCATAGGATGAAGAGGAGGAAATGGACACTCTTCAGACTGAAACCCCATCCTCAAAGTGTGAAGTCCCACCACTGAAAGTACATCCAGTGTGGCATCATTACCTCTGCCCCCACACGACCCGACACTCCTATAGGTGAGCTCCTAATCATCAAGCTTTGAACACAATGTTAATATTAACTGTTTCAGATTAACACTGCGTTTTACTATGTGCAGGAGTGGAGCATGTGAAGATGGGATATTACTGCAGCATATGTTTCCTGTTCTACGTTAATGAAGAGGCAGCAAAACGAACACACTGCAGCAGCCAGGCCCACTACAGCCAGCTCCAGGTCAGTCTAACCTCACTGCAGCAGCTAGGCCCACTACAGTCAACTCCAGGTCAGTCTAACCCCACTGCAGCAGCTAGGCCCACTACAGCCAGCTCCAGGTCAGTTAACCCCACTGCAGCAGCTAGGCCCACTACAGCCAGCTCCAGGTCAGTTTAACCCCACTGCAGTAGCCAAGCCCACTACAGTCAACTCCAGGTCAGTCTAACCCACTGCAGCAGTAGGCCCACTACAGTCAACTCCACTGCAGCAGCTAGGCCCACTACAGCCAGCTCCAGGTCAGTTTAACCCTACTGCAGTAGCCAAGCCCACTACAGTCAACTCCAGATCAGCCTAACTCCACAGGAGCAGCCAGCCCCACTACAGTCAGCTCCTGGTCAGTCTAACCCCACTGCAAGTCAGTCTAGCTCCGCTGCAGCAGCCAAGCCCACTACTGTCATCTCCAGGTCAGTTTAACCCCGCTGCAGGTCAGAGGCCCACAAAACAAATGTTATGCGAGAAAATTGAGAGCTTTAAATGTAGGAGTTCACCTGTACTGTCTCCCCTTTGATTTGGTTGGTTTAGGCCTCTTAGTTTTTTAAAAATAATTTATTTATTTTCTCTTTGTTTTGCAGAAATACTTGGAGAAGAAGACGACGCCAAAGTAGTTAGTTTGGATTTTTTTTTACACATTCAAAGATGCTCATCAAATATTTGCTCCAAAGGGGGTTTTGTATACTGAAGTGGAATTTAGTTGTGCCTAAACAAAGATGATTCAGTCTTGGACAGTATAGACATGTTTAAACATTATTGAACAATTCAGGCAAATGTGGGTTTTCTGACCCAAAATCAGCAGTGTTTTCATTATTCTGGTCATTCTTTTGTGATCCATGGATTTTCAAAAAGTATTCAAACTGTCTTCAATGAGTTTAGTGTTCGCTCAATGCTTGCGTCTGTTTAGCTCCATCTAGGACGTGTTTATAAAGGGATGTCTCAATGCTAATTCTAATTCTGTTGTTGAGGGTAATAGCTTTGAAAAATAAAGTGCATATGACAGGTTTTTACGATTTTCAAAATTTAGCTTTTGTTTGGTAGTTTAATACCTGTTGTTAATATGATAATTTTTTGTTAATCAAGAACACGTTTGTGAAAAAAAGATCCAGAATGTGTTAAAAATAACAGGAAATAAAGCAGAATTCTAAATTGATGACATCACAATACGGAAATGAGGACACCATGTCCAAATGTGTTTCACCAGAAACATATTTTTATAACTGTAAACAAACATTTTACTAAATGAGCATGGTCTAGTGCAGTGGTTCCTACCACTTAAGATCATATTTAGCTCTCAGTACAACAAGATCTGAATTGGAACAATATCAGGCCTGAATACATTTGTCACTAAAAACAGTATAACAAATATTACAACTGCAGATAACTTCACGTCTCACATGTACCAGTTTGAGAAAGACGACTCTAGAATATTTTAGTATATTAAAAAAGACACTTTAGAATTAGCTTTGAGACATGTCATTTACTTTGTCTTTTGGTCAGAATATTTTTGCTTGTACAAACTGCCTCTTATAACTGTACTTTTTTTTTTTTAATAAAAGACATGTCTTTGAACACACAAATAGTATTCATTACATCCGAAACAGATGACTGACGTATCAGTGGGTTGTGTTCACAGTGCAGAATGTAATGTCATAAGTCCAGATGGTGAGGAAGAGCCAGTTAATAACTCTGTACTTTGGACAGTGTTAATAAACTATCTAAAAGATCATTTTACACCAATTTACCAGATTAATTTTAGCTGTAAAACATCTATTAAATATTGTCCTGAAGAATGAAACGTGTATCAGGGTTCCCACTTGTTTACACATTTTATTGTACGCTAAATACATTTCCAGGACATTTTATGTTTAATGACATTTGGCTGTTTTTGTCATTTACCATGACTGTAAAATACTTTAATAAGTGAAAACCCTGTACGAGTAGACCAAAAGACGGCTTAAAATGTATTTTATTTTGGCTTTATTTTCTGTTACTGTGTTACTTACTACAAAACTGCAGAAATAAACAGCAAAGAACAGTAATAAATAAAACAATTAGGGCGGTAAAAAATGAGCTAATTACCAAGAAAAAAAAAAAAAAAAAAAAAAAACTAATACCAGACTGAAAAAGAGTAGAACTACTTTTTAGGTATTTTGTGGCAAAAGTACAAAGTTATTAATAGGAAAAAAGGCGTCTTCCCACCATCTAGATTTTTCACACTTCTACAATGCAAACTATTGTAAAACGATAGAAAATGCAAATGAGTTGTCATGTTTTAAATCAGTTACAAGTGTTTATTATGTTTGCGTACAGAACAGAAGTTTGATTCAAATGTGACAGTTTATCTTGTAAGCACAACACATCAGGACAATTCACTTGTTTTATATGTACAACAGAAGTAATGTTTTAAAAAACACGCTTTAAGTGAGAAGGCGAGATTTGTGGGTAATGAAGTCTCCTTTCAGATGCTCCACGGATCTTTTCCTGTGACTTCCTATAAAAAAAAAAGTTTATTTAAAATCAGCTTTGATAACACCAGTATATTGTAAATGCATACATTGGGGGGACATTTGTTCATTAGGATCAAAATGTGTAAAAGGTAAATTCAAGACATTTTTCAACACTGGTCTTAAGATTTTGATCAGGAGTGTGTATATTTATTTAAAAACAATGTCTGGAGTATAATTGTAGTAGATAAATATTTTATTGTTACCCCTTAAGAGTATTCATGTATCTGCTGGTAGCAAGAAATAGAATAACAGTTCTATAATTACCTTGTATTTAATGTAGTGCTCTCTGCTGCTGCAGTGAGACACTCGAGCCTCTTGTTCATCCGAATATTTCACATGACACAGATCACAGTAGAACAGGATGAACTCAGTCCCTAAAACACAACAGCACACATTATTATTCTATATGGATTTAGAGCAGAAATGTTCACTAGCAGCCATATTGTGTTTTATTCTTGATTTATTTTTTTGAGCTTGGACGTTGTTGCTGCTTTAACAAACGCAAAAACTTAAGTTTGAAGAAGCAATGCCTGTCTGTAAACACATCCACATGAATGCAGTTTGTACACGCTCCAGACTTTGGTGCGCAATCAATCAAGTGTGACAGAAGAAGAACCAAATTTGCCTTTAAGAACCATCTTGATACTGACCTACAGGCTTGCTGGGCTCTCTGGTCTCTGCAGCGCCATCCTCTGTCGTGGAATCCTGAAAGAACAATAAAAGGAATACAGCTTTAGTTTGGTACTGAATCTTTTCAGAGTTAATTCACAATCTAAGAGTGTCTCACCTGTGTGTCCTCCTGTTTGACTCTCTTTTCCATCCCAGATTCTGCTCCTTCTTCAGCCTCACACTTTCTCTTGGCAGCCTTCTCCAACTCCTCTACCTCGGGTTTAGACTCCTGGACCTTTTTCAACCCATCCTTTACCTCTGATTCTTCTTCTGCATCACCCTTCGACTCCCCTTTCTGCTCTGCGTCATCTTTTAATGAAACCACGCTGTCTTTTGTACCACTGTCTCCTGTTCGTCAGTGTCTCTGTGAACTACCAAGCCATCTGCGCACGAGTCCTCTTTAACCACCTGATTCCCATCACTGACTTCGGACAGTTTGGCTTCAGACGCAGGGCTCTTGGCTTAACATCTGCGTTGTTTTGGTCAGATCTGTCTGTAGACCTTCCCCTAGACCTATCTCGAGACCTATTCCTGGATCTATCTCTGGATCTGTTCCTGGACCGATCCCTAGACCTATTCCTAGATCTATCCCGTGACCTGTTCCTGGACCGATCCCTAGACTTATTCCTAGATCTATCCCGTGACCTGTTCCTGGATCGATCCCTAGACCTATTCCTAGATCTATCCCGTGACCTGTTCCTAGACCTGTCCCTGGATCTTCGGGACTTCCCTTTGGATCTGTCCCGAGAGCGACGCCGAGGCCGTGGGGGAGACTTTTTGATTTCGATGTGTGGAAATTTGTGGCAGACGCGGTTTCCTTCGAGCTGCTTCTGGGGGAAACGGTCACCTTCGCGCTGGGGAGAACTGCCGACTCGGAAGTGCCTCATAATCCGACCAGATTCGTCATACTCGACGCCTCTCCTAAGAACAACACAGTGCACTTAGAAAATTGTATTCGGGAAACCTGTGTGAAGTCAGAGCTTATGAAAGTTTTAGAAAATCAACTTTTTTGTGCTAAATTTCTCCACACAAGTCTTACCGGGCCAATTACTGTGTAGGGGAATCAGAGGGGGTAGAAACGCTGCGCTACGTAATTTGAAGTGCACCCGCACCTGTTCCGGTTGTTTTACTGCAGCAGAATGAACATTTACTGTTTGGAATGACTTGGCTATCACTTTAAAACCACAACAACATTTTGCATTGTTGTTTATAAAGTGACAGATGACGGGGGTGCTACCCAGGATTAAATGCGCTCCTCGTTGCTTTCCTTCATAGTAAATATACAAGAAAGAAATGATTCTTGCTGGTCAGGCAACTTTGACTCACCCCCAGGGAAGACGGGTATATCTGTTGGATATAAAGACATCAAGACACGCTCCTCCAAAATTGTAGTTTTGTCTTCGGGCCACAAAACCTCGAGCTTCATTTCGACTTTTAAACTCTACCAAACCCTGAAAAAACACCACGAAAAAAGATGAGAACATTTGGTTTGTGGAACAGAGTTTGGGTTTGACTTAGACAAGACATCCAGACTGAAATTATTTGAGTTTGACTTTTGTTTAAAGGAGACTTATAGGTTGGTTTCACATTCTAGAATTCTTAGCAGTTGGGAAATTAGCGAGGTGGGTATTAGTTTGGGGCTATCAACCCATACATTGCCATAAATTAAAATACATACAATTTACAATAGAAAAACATTACAACAGTACCACCTACTGATCCAGACAGACACAAAAGAGTTGCAGTGCTTAAGTTAGTTAGAATAAAACAACCTCCAATAACAGCTAGACTTATATCAGAAGTTCACTTTGGTCCATCAGATCTAGTGGTCACATGACAATAGGTTGTGTTCATGTGACATCACAACATTCTAGATCAATAATATTTAATATAGATGTTCGACAGATGAAATTAATCTTGTTGAAGGAAGACTAATCCAGTCTAGTGGGGAAAAAGGGACTCTAAAGGACGAGTTAAACCTACCATCCTCTGTTGTCTGTTGATGAAATATCGCACTGGTCTGTAGATTTGCTGAACCATCTTTATGAACTGTGGGTCAGAGAACTTGCACAGAGGAAGGTTTCCAATGTAGACGACTCGAGGAGACTGAAGAGAAGAGTGTGTTAGGACTCTGATTGAACTGAACACATAAAATAGGTTAGACAAACTTACATCTTCATCCTCTTCTTCATCATCATCACCCTCAGCCTCGGCCTCTGCAACACACATAATGTAGATAATAAAAACTTAATGTAGATGCAGAGGTGAGAAAAGTGAAGAACACTAAAAACACTTTTACCAACTAGTGGTCCTGTTTTTTAAATATGTTTATCAGTGCATGTCACTGTGTCTATACAAACTGGACTAAAAAGGGTCATATGAAATGACATCAAAATTCAATGGAAATAGAATGTCAAAGCAATGGCAATTCAGTGTTGTTGACTGCTGTTGACTGTTGAACATTTACATGGCTATGTTTCAGATATTTGCTCTACATTTGATTTTTGGGGTCATTTTATTAGTTCAATCAAACTATGTCTTGGACAAAAAGGCAGATTTAATATACTTGCATTGTTTCATTATGGGAGAGTTATTAAAATTTTCCCTTCAGCCCACTTTTCCAGAGTCGTACTAGTTTGTATTTATGTATGTAAACAATGTACAATTTAACCTATTAGCCAATGTCATATTTTACATCTACAACCAAAGAAGAAACCTCAGTGAAGTTTAGGTGGCAGGACCAGTGAGTTCCCACCTTGCGAGGGGAGTAGTAAAGTAAAAACAAGGCCAAACTTTTTATAGATTAAAGGGAGACACTTGAAATATTTGTGGTGTTTTTTTGTTGTTGTTTGTTTGTAAATTTATATACAGCTTTAAAAATATCATTGAATGGTATTGTACATGGTATTTACATTGTAAATGGTATTTACAATACCATAATGATAAAGAGAGACATAAAGCTTTCCATTTGGATAACATTTTAGAAGATGTTTTGACTTTCATCCAAAGTCTTTTTTAATCTGCTGAAGGTGATTTGAGAATTTGAATATTTATACTGTCCTGAGCTTTGCCCTGCCCATTGGGGGCTTTGGAGAGTATCAGGATTTGGCTTCGTCTAAGCGGCAGTTCGAAGCTCACAACAGTATACGCTATATCCAGTTACTCATGTCAATTCCATCAGATCTTCTAAAACTTGGTCCAGATGACTACTATGGACCACTGCTGGATGAATGGGAGGTTACACCAAATTACTATAAAATACCTCTTTACTGCCTAAAATTAAAATTACTTTTTTTTTTTTTCAACATTGCATGAGCACTGATTCCAGTACAAACTGATGGTGATGATATTCTTACCAGCTTCTTCAGAGTCACTGACTTCATCCAAAGTGATGCAGTATCTCAGTCAGGAGGAAGCTCGGAGCTCTACAAAAGTCAAGATCATGATCAACAAATGTCACTCAGACAGATGGCAGCACAATCTGAACAGTATGGATTTTCAGTAGAGGTTTTGCAGATTACATCACAACAGTATAAATCTCAACAGTGAGTGACAAAACTGTGTAAGGCTATGTTGTGGAGTCGGTTTACCAATTTTGATTTGTTTTGCTGAGATCCAATTTTTCCTTGTGGTTGTTCCCATTACACAAAAAAGTGCCTCTTGTTTGTCTGTGGTGTGAAAGACTTTTGGGCCGGAGTGACCCACATACGCACTAAAGAATCTTCAGGAGTTTTACTATTAAGATTTTACCTCTGCCTCCTCCTGCGCCTCCTCTTCCTCCTTCTTCTCTTCCTCCTTCTTCTCCTCCTTCTCCTCCTCCTTGTTCACAGTATCATTACTGTTGTTGTCGTCATCGTCATCATCAATTTGCATGTCCTCGACACCGCCTTCGTCATATTGGCTGTGGGCATCAAAAAACATTGCCTTTAGTTAAATCAGTGATTCTCAGTCTCACAATGATTGCTTCTCCTCAGTGCAGCAAAGACAAGTCTACTTCTGCCCAGAACTTGTCTTTAAACATAAAACTAGTCTCGTTATTGTCAAAACTTTCAATGTAGAAAGTATTTTTTTGTGATGAGGTAAACTTACTGTGCATCTTCAGTTTGCTTAGCTTCTTCTTCTGCAACAAAAAACAAAAGCTACATTTAGATGTGAACTGGGCATGAGCTGAAGTGAAAAAGGTAAACTATACCACCTAAATGCTCAACAACACACTAGCTGCTCACTTAACTGTACAATTAGGGTTAGCATTGAGACACATGAAGACAAAACATGAGAACCTGGCATTAAAGTGTGTAAATATGTCGAAGAGACACTTTTGGGAGATGCAAGTAAGGCTGTAATCGGCCACAGAAATTCTTGCTCGAATAAAAATACGTGCTATCCACCAATTAATCGACTATAAAGGGGTGTGGCAAAAAGTTGTTAAACTAAGAAGTGTCTCTTGGATAGCAATCTAACTGAAACAGTGTTAAAAATGCATTGGAGTTTATGCAAAAAAATTGATTAGCTAAATGACCTTCAGCTGACCTACTTTACCTGCCGTTCTACATACAGTACATCAGAATTCGTTAACTAAGACACATTTTGGTTGACTACATTGACTGATGAATAGACTATAACAAGTACAAACCAACATCCCGAGATGAAAGCCAGTGTAAGCATATTCTTATGATGTTTAGTTAACAAATGCACCTAAAAAAATACCTTTCTTCCATTTGTTTTTTTTTTGGCCAATAAGTTACCTGTGCTGCTGGGTTTGGACTCATCTTTCTTCAGTCCGTCGGAGGAAACACTTCTTGCAGGAGATTTAGCCTCACTTTTTTCTTGACTCTCTCTTCTGCTTTTGTCCTGTTTCTCTTCTGACTTTTTCAGCTGCTCTTCTTTATAAGGAATGGCTGCCGCACAACGCCTAAGAACACAACACACAAGTCTTATATGTAGTCAGACTGTAGCCCCGGCTGTGTCCTTGTGGTTCTCGATCTGTTTGTTTAACCCAGGTTTTCCAATTAAGAATGTTACCACCAAGCTTACACTGCAACCTGTCCAGGCTCCAGTCCGGCCACTGGAGGCTTTCAGTTTTCTTAAAAGTAACAGAGGCACTCTTATCTGTTCCAAGCAGGTGTGCTCCGGTCGTCCGGATCCTTTTCGTTAGAAATTTTTTTTCCAGAATGCTTAAGAGCTCCGAAGCCCTTCTTGTTTTCACAAAAGATCAATTCCTGTGATACCATACGGTCTTGTGTGTTGGATGAAAGGGGAGAAAAGCACTTCAGAGGATTTAGAGCAGGGGTCATCAATTAGTTTTAGTGGAGGGTCGGTTATTTTCACAAACGCATTGCAAGGCCCAGATTCTTTTAACTCAAATTTGTATTATTTTTTAATGTTATTTTTTCCCAATTAATGACTACATATAATAGGTTTACACATCTTAAATAATAATAAATAAATAATTTGATTGTTTTAATCAATCAAATTATTTTTCTAATATAGTTATTTGTATTTACTTATGGAAGCATTACCTGTCCAGGAGGGGGCGATAAGGTTGTCACTCACTCTCAAAGAAAATGTGAGTCCTGTTGCTTTCATTTTAGTGTTGTGCAAATGTGCACTTTATTATGCTGTGTCTCTTATGCACATTTGCATGTAAATAGGTTCAGTCAAAGTGGCTCCTACGCACTTTCTTCAGGACATTTAGGACTGCTAAAATACAACTATACTGCATGTCTGAGCTACAGCTCTGCCTTGACACAAATACAAAATTCATATTGTCCCATTTCTAGTCCAAAGTTAGTTCAAAGTTAATCCTGGGTTAATACTCACTCCAGAGTCCTAAATTCCTGGGAGAAGGTCACTTTGACGCTGGATCCGTTCATTTTCAAAGGAGTTTCAGCATAATACTCCACCATTTTGTGAGCGTCCGCTGCGTTCTCCATCTCCACAAAGGCTTGCATCTGTGAAAACTAATAAAGTGGTATTTTAGAGTGACTATTTTGAAAGCCAAACATAGCTATATGACTATCAGTTAACACATTTTCACATAATTAAGTAGGATGCACCAATTGGAGTGTGACTTCGGATGGGGGGGGGGGGGGGGGGGGGCGGGAAGTAATCATGGCTGGGGTCACATGGTGTCGTGTTGTGCTGGAACAGAACTCCTGCCCCAACTTGGTCCAGAAAAGGGAGCACCACAGGCCTCAGGATCTCATCGCGATAACGGAGAACATTGAGGTTTCCTTCGATGAAAACCAGGTCTGTCCGGTGATTTGCCGACATGGCTGCCTAAACCATGATACTGAGACCACCCCACCGGTTCACTTGGCTCTCACAAGGTTCAGCATGCCTCTCCCAGCGTCTCCTGTACACCCAATCTCTGAAGCACTGGAACATTTTTTTCGTCACTGAACACGACTTGGGACCACCTCTGCAAAGTCCAACGACGATGTGCAATGCACCATTCGACCCGAGCTCGGCGATGTTGGGGGGTAAGCACTGATCCAACGAATGGCCGATATGGTCGAATATCGTCAGTGCGGAGGCGATTACGGATGGTTCTGGCCGACACTGGCCTGTGGTGTGTCCCAATGGTCTCGACTGTGGACCTGGTGGCGGGTTGAACCTGTCACGGAGATGTGCGGGGCGGTTGGCGCGGTCTTGTGCAGCGGTCGTTACACGGGGGCCACCAGTACGAGGGTGGTCGTTAGAGGAACCAGTGGCCTGGTATCACTCCACAAGACGACTAATTGTAGAGCGGTGAACTCCACCCTGGAGACACAAGACAACACCGTCCAACTTGGAGCTGCCAATAGCTCGATTCCGCTCTGGTTGCGACAATTGTGGCATCGTGAAGAAGTGTGTTTTGAGCACAGTTAACCAGCGGTAAAAGTCAAGTTTCAAAGTTCTGAGTTTCAAACATGATTTTGTGTGCATAACCGACCCTGTAATGCACTCTTTATTGTTCTCACAATCAGTCAAGCCAAACCAAGAAATCTGTTCACCTGTCTTAAGCTTACTATGGACTGAAATCATGATGCTAACCTGTTTTTCCAAGTGTACTTATTTTTTAAGGAATTTTCGAAAATTAAAATGTTACGTTTCTTTTTTCCTTGAGCAACTTAAGCCAAAGACACACAAAAAACACAGAATCACACTAATTATTAGAAGTTTGACATGCCAAATTGGATATTGACTTTTTTTCTGCGATTTCAGGACCAAAACAAATAAGTCTAAAAATCTTCTTGTCCATTTTATGCATTTGCTAATAAAATGTCTTCATCCAGCATTATTAAAAAAAAAAAAAAAAAAAAAAAAAAAGCTTCAACACATAACGTGAAACTGAGCGAATGTCTCCGTGCATCTCTGTTCTATTGTAAAGCTGCCTTACAGTGAAAGTCAGCTGATAAGAAGTAAGGAAAACACTTGATTACTTACCCTCTTCCGCGTAAACAAAGTGTAGCGAGGCGTTCCGAAGCGTTTGACGATGGTCAGCAGGTCCGACTGACCGTCTACGTCGAAGGGAACGGGAAAGAAGTGCAGCACAAAAGAACTCTGCAAAGACACAACACACAAACACCGCAGAGAAGGTTAACTTAACCTTGTGGGACTTTATTAGAATACCTGTGTGACGTATTTACCTGTAGGAAGTTGAATGTGGTGGAGATGGTAAACTCAACATCCTGATCTTTCACTTTATGTGGAGTCTTTGTGAAGTGTTCAATCACATTCTGGGCTTGTTCTGGAGTGTCCATCTCAACAAAACCCTGCACAAACAAATTACCCCAAGATATGTCATCATGTGTAGATTTAACCTGTTGTCATTCTGGCTTATTTTCTCTAAAATGTTTGACTAAAATAGTCCAGGGTTTCCGCTACATGTACAGTGCCTTGCAAAAGTATTCAACCCTCTTGAATTTTTCTACATTTTCTCTTATTATGACCACAAAAATCAAACATATTTCACTGAAACTTTGTGTGAAAGACCAACACTAAGTTGCACACAATTGTGAAGAGGAAGGACAGTCATACATGATCTTTTTTTTTTTTTTTTACAAATTACCGTAAAAGTAGGCGTGCAAAATTATTTAACCCTCTGAGTCAATATTTTCTGGAACCGCCTTTTGCTGCAGTTACAGCTGCAAGTCTCTTTGGGTATGTTTCTACCAGCTTTCCACATCTTGAGACAGAAATGTTTGCCCATTCTTCTTTGCATACTAGCTCCAGCTCAGTCAGATTAGATGGAGTGTGTTTGTGACAGCAGTTTTCAGATCTTGCCACAGATTCTCGATTGGATTTAGGTCTGGGCTTTGTCTGGGCCATTCTAAGACATGAATATGTTTTTTTTTCAACCATTCCGATGTAGCCTTGGCTTATGTTTGGGGTGTTGTCCTGTTGAAAGATAAACCTCCGCCCCAGTCTCAAGTGTTATGCAGACTCCAAGAGGTTTTCTTCCAATATTGCCCTGTATTTGGCTCCATCCATCTTCCCATCAACTCTCACCATATTCCCTGTCCCTGCTGAAGAAAATACGTCCAAACCATAATGCTGCCACTTCTATTTTTGATCGTGGGGATGGTGTATTCAGAGTCATGAGCAGTGTTAGGTTTCTGCCACACATAGCGTTTTGCATTTTGGCCAAAAAGTTCACTTTTAGTCTCATCTGACCAGAGCACCTTCCTCCACATGGTTACTGTGTCCCCCACATGGCTTTTGGCAAAGTGAAAACGTTATTTCTTATGGCTTTCTTTCAGCAATGGCTTTCTTCCATAAAGGCCAGATTTGTGTAGTGCACAACTAAAAGTTGTACTGTTGACAGATTCCCCAACCTGCGCTGTAGATCTTTGCAGTTCCTCCAGAGTCACCATGGGCCTCTTGGCTACATCTCTGACCAGTTCTCTCCTTGTTCAGACTGTAAGTTTAAGTGTACGGCCTGGTCTTGGTAGATTTGCAGTTGTGCCACACTCCTTACATTTTTAGATGATGTGTAAACAGTGCTCCATGAGATATTTAGAGCCTTGGAAATCTTTTTATAACCTAATCCTGCTTTTTACTTCTTCACAACTTAATCCCTGACCTGTGTGGTGTGTTCTTTGGTCTTCGTGGTGCTGGCTGCTCCCCAATACTCTCAAACAAACCTCTGAGGTTTTTACAGAACAGCTACATTTATACTGAGAGTATATTACACACAGGTGGACTCTATTTATTTGTTAGGTCAACATTGGAACCTTCTAAAGCCTCTAAAAGCAATGTGTTGCACTCAGAAAAAGGGGGTTGAATAATTTTGCACGCCTACTTTTCAGGTTTTAATTTGTAAAAAAAAAAAAATAGATCATCACAATTGTGTGCAACTTGGTGTTGGTCTTTCACACAAAGTTTCAGTGAAATATGTTTGATTTTTGTGGTCATAATAAGAGAAAATGTAGAAAAGTTCAAGGGGGTTGAATACTTTTGCAATGCACTGTGATTGACCGTGGCGCACCGCCATGGCTAAATAAAAGCTAATGGATAAATGGAAGCAATCTTCTTAAAAAAAAAAAAAATGTTGTCATCTGTTGTAGACGCACCGACGGCTGTAACAGCAGGAAAAAAGCAGCTTCTGAACCGGGTTTTTATGGGGGAGGTTGTAGAGGTGGGCGGGCTGCGCGCACAGGCCGGGACTCGCCACCCGTGGACTCGGACGCCTCTGCCCACTAGCAGCAGGCGGCAGGTCTTGGTCTGTGTGCAGGGCTCAGGGGGTTTGAGCCTTTTCTAGTGAGAACCTCCGTAGGTTTATTTTTCATTTTAGAAATAGAATAGAGTTTAACTAATACAATGATCACATGGAAGCTATTTTAAAATATGTTGGTGCATAAGTACGCTACAGACTTAACAAAATTGCAAGATATTTTGTAGTTTTGAAAAAAATAATGGGACTGCAGTCTTTGCCCCTTGTGACCATTGAAATTGCATTTTTGAGTGTATTTCCAATACTTGTGCAGCCCTAGTTTCCATTTTCTTTTCATCTGTAACATTTATAGAAAAAAGTGAATTAGCCCCTCAGACATTAGAATGTTAAGAAGTTTTCAGGTCACTTGACTAAGAATAGTCATGCATTTCTACAGTTATTAAGGATGTATTTCAGACCAGAAAAGAGCTAAAGTACAGTTGTTAGATCTAGACTGGATTCAGACTTTACTTTTTCAGTCGGTTTGGATTATTTTTTCATTGCATTTTCTCACCAGTGAAGGGAACATGGCTACATGCACTATTCCTCCAAACTCTCCAGTTAGTTTTCGGATAGTGGACTCGTCCATAGACTTTGCAGGAAACTTGACACACACCACTTTGGCTGCCTGTAAAAAAGAATTACACACAAAAAAAATAATGATAGCTGTGTTTGTCAGGCTGCTGAGAAGGTTATGTTTAAGTTACACAAACTGGAAAAGTCTGTGTAACTTGGCTCCTTGACTTAATGACATAGTGATTTTTAGACAAAATTAGAAAAAGTTAGATGGAAGTTTACCTTTTTTGGAACTGCTGCTTCTTTCTCTACAAAAAATAAAAAGAGTACAGAATGTAAAAGTATTGTTGATGCAGAACCATAACAAAAATTAATACATTTAAAGCAGCATTCATCTCATTGCCTCATGCAGGAACTGTTATTTAAAGCAAAGAAAGCCACTGTAGAGGCAGCTCCTGATTGGATGACACACGCAGGGTGAATCGATTAATAACTGGGATTGGATATCGACGACGATCCATAAAATTTTACTGTGGTTATGGACCCTAACCCTAACCATTTTTGGATATCTGTTACTGGATACAGCTGCTATAGATTAAAACATAGGCATCGCATGTAAATCAGAAGTTGCAAAGACCAGTCTTGATGCTTAATAAGATTTGCAAGTAGGCTGTCCAAATTGTTGATACAAGGCAGTTTTTTCTATTAAGAACATTGTACTTTGACATTAAATATCTACCACTGCCACTGGATTTTGGACTTCTTGAGTAACCGAACACAGTGTGTCAGGATGGGAACACTCACCTCAACTACTCTCATTCTAAACACTGGCACACCACAGGGTTGTGTTTTAAGCCCTCTGTTGTATTCGCTTTTTACTCATGACTGCAGTCCCATCCACAGCACCAATGTCATTGTCAAGTTTGCCGATGATACCACCATTGTAGGTCTGATAACTGATAACAACGAGTCAGCCTACAGAGAGGAAATCCGACATCTTGTGAAATGGTGCAATAACAATAACTTGAATCTTAATACTACTAAAACCAAGGAAATTGTTGTGGATTTCCGAAAGTCTAAACACATCAAGCAATCTGCACTCTGCATACAGGGCGATGTTGTTCAGAGGGTGGAAAGCTTTAAGTTCCTTGGGGTCCACATTTCAGCTGACCTCCCCTGGACTAACCACATCAGTCACCAGGCGGGGAAGGCACAACAGAGACTTTACTTTCTCCGTAAGTTGAGAAATGCTCATCTCCCAAGACGTCTCCTCATAAACTTCTATAGGTCAGCTATAGAGAGCATCCTGACCTACTGCTGCACTGTGTGGTTTTCAAGCTGCACAGAAGAAAAGAGGCACCTGCAGCGTGTGGTCAGGGCTGCCGAGCGGACCATCGGAGCATCACTACCTCCTCTCCAGGAGATTTACAGGAGCCGCTTGGAGAAGAAGGCATTAAATATTTATAAAGATCCCTCGCACCCTGGACATGGACTTTTCACTGTTCTTCCTTCTGGCAAACGCTTCAGGCTGTTGAAGACAAGGACTAACAGACTGAAGAACAGCTTTTATCCACAGGCTGTTAAAGCAATTACTCCAATTATGTAGCTTACTGTAATATGGTATTGCCTGCTTACTATAGAGGAGCCAACTGTATTTCATTGTTTTTTCCTGACAATGACAAATAAATTCTATTCTTCTATTCTTCTTCTAAAAGATCGTGTCACACATTTTCAGCTTGGTGATTTCTATTAGTGATTAGACCCATGTACTTTAAGCCAAACATCTGAATTAAAGTAATACTTTATCACCTTCTCCAAGAACGCAATCTGTTATTTGTTTAATTGAATGTTCTACTTACTTTTTTTTGCTGCCTTTGCATCTGCTTTACTGTCACTGTAAGAAAAAAAAAAAGCATTAAAATAAATATATATTTTTTAGGTTGTGAAACATAATAACATACCTTTTGCCAAGAGAGGCCATACGACAGTCCCAGGTTGGGTACCTAAAAAGATACAAATACATCAACAACAGTAGATGTGGATTTGACAAAGGGAAACAACATTGTGTTCAAACTTACTTCTGCAGTAAAATGAGCTGGCTGTCTGCATGTAGAGTCGAACTGACATGCTGACTCCAGACCTTTGACATAAGAGCTCAAATTACATCTCACGTTTAGACAACTAGACATCCAACTGCTTTTCCTGTGAGTTTCAAATTGATATTTCATAGTATTTGCACTTGTCTGAACTGGTACACTGATGCTTTAGTTTTAAAATTGTTTTGTGTCCAGTGGGAATGTCACAATAAAGACCTGCAACAATTAAAAAATAACCAATACATATGATTATTGACACAAAGATAAAAAAACTTTACAAGATCTTAGTTTCTCTCACTTATACTGTCTAATAATAGATCACTATTCATCCAGTATGTCATCAACTTTAGAAAACTAAGCTTTCTTTATGATGAAGTAATGAAGTCATGTACTTCTTTGTTATTCTTCTATTTTTATTGTTTTTTTTGTTTTATACAACAGCACAATATCTGCTAATGTGCTTGGAACTTGGAAGGCAAAATGTATACTTTTTGTAAATTGGGCCAATTAAGAAACCTGAAGTCGGAGGGCCAAGAACCAGTTTGGACAGTCAGACAACAATTCAGCGTTTATCTACAATCCCTCTGAAGTGTGTTAAAATATGTATTTCAGCTCAAACTGAGATTTATTTATCAGGCAAATGTGGAACATCTGTAAATTTAGTCCTACTCGACCCCCCTCAAAAACTAAAATATCAACTTTAGTTAATAAAATGTACAGTAG